>JAVRKA010000023.1:0-1200000 GCA_034508555.1 Venustoraphidia nigricollis | reverse complement strand
CTCAGAGCCGTACGCTAACGTACATAAAATCCCGATGAGAAATTGACACCTTTCAACTGAAATAAGAAAAGACTTAGAACGTAATAATTTTTTTTAATACAAAAATTATTTCATTTGGATTCTACGTATTATCTCTGCCTACTTTTATAAAAAAATACAAATACAGCTATTATAACTACCTAGTTTATTAATATGAAAATATGTTCTGACAGGTTGAATTTATCAAAAGAAAAATGTAAATTATGAAATATATTTCAAACAACATGTAATTTAAAAAGGAGCTTATATTTTTTCAATTTATACAATTATATTTGAATTTCGATTTAATATTTTAATAACACTGCCGCAGTGAATTGTTTTGATCTGACACATTTTATATATCTATCTGAACTAATATATTATAATCGTGTATAAAACCTTTCATTTGATTTATAATATTTTAATGCTTGGCAATATATTTAAAGAAGCGACTAAAGAGCATCATCATTTTTTAGCAAGAGAAAATATTTTATTTACTTTTTTAAGTTTTGCCTTCGCTAGTTCACGTGTTTTTTTTTCTCTTGAAAAAAATACATACATACTGTATACATAGCACATAGTACTCGTACATACAAAAATAAGTCCTTATAAAATATGCTTGAAAAATTATGATACTAATAGACAGTCTCACAAATACCGTTTATTATATAACTCGTCTCTTCTTAAATTGCAAAATAAGTACCTAAACAATTATTAGCTTGTATTATAATACAATTGACAGTACACAACAAAAATGATATTAGCTTGATAATATGTCCATATCTTAGTTCATCAAGTAATAAAAAATAACAGTAGCTACGTGTTTTAGATCATCAAACAACGGTCGGAATCAAGAAACACACATTTTTACAGCTTCGTTAAAATGTGTCTTGACTATAAATATAACATTCTTTTTATTTCGAAACGTAAAGTACTATGGCAAATGAACTACACCTCTCAACTCATTTCCTGAAATTACAGAAGCGAAATTAATTAAAAAAGTACAAAAAACAATACGATGCGAAAATTTTTTGTATCTTTTTAAGAGTCTCCTTTTTGCTTAGTTTGAAATTAAAAAGTTTTAATCATAAATATATTAAGAGACCGTTTTATTTTTTCAAAGTGAAATATTATATTTTCAGGGTTTAAAAAATTTCTAAAACTGAATCACGCTTGATTCTTTGGAATTTATTATAAATACAATTGTTCAACTTTTTAAAAATACATCTTCTTAATGACCCCCAATTCCTATCAAGTTCAACGTAACTTTCAAATTTGCGTTCAAAATTGTGAATCATCAGGCGAAGCATTCTTGAAATTTGTTTACGAATTGGATCTTTCAGCTCGACAATTGTTGCAGGACAACTTGCAAAGAGCCGTCCTTTCAAATACTCCTATAGGAGAAAATCATATGTCGGGGAGACGAGGTATATTTCTAAATCGAGAAATTATATGGGCTTTCAGCATTTTGAGCTGTTCTTTATCTTGTTGGAATAACAGGATATCATTCAGTATTCTCCACGTATTCAATTCTGGGATGAATGATCCATAATATTGCAAAATTGTAATATATTTGTGAAATATTATCGGCTTTTTATTGGTGTATTTGCTATATATGACACATACACTATTAGCGTCGGTCGGAGACTAATAACTTTCAAAAGCCTCAATTGATCTTGACTAAATTTTGTAGGCATATTGACATTCTCCACGGCATGAAACTTATTTTAAAATTGGCGACATAGTACACTTTTAAGAGTTTTTCTAGGGGTTGAAAACGGTTTTAGGATTCAAAAAGACCGAAAAGGTTCTCGAAATTGTTTCAAAATTGAAATTTAATGCTTCAGTAGTCATTAAATTAAATTAAATAATGTTTAGTATAGAATAATGAAATAAACTACATTTAACAGGCGTAAACTCACTAAATTTACATTGTCATAGATTCAAAAGACTGCAGAAAAACTACTGAGAAAACGGTTCAGATATCCATAAAAGCTAGGTTAGACAAGCCGAGGAAGGAGCTGGGGCACACCTCACTCCTTCCGTTCTAAGCCACTTATAAATAAACTTGAACATTGTATGGATCAAGTCTGTCTGAAATTCATAAATTGGAAATAAAAGTACCTATCTATTAAAGAAGGTCGAAATGTTTATAGATATTTAGTTAGTAAACGCTGTGTCTCATACATGCTGGTTTAAATCAGAAGGCGAAAAATTAAAATTTATTTCTCAATATTGTTCACGTCCATTATAATTAATAAGTTTTTTTTTATTATTAGTTTACTATATTAAAATTGAATCGTCCAATTTCCTGTTAAATAATTAAAAAAAAACACTTATTAAAATTTAAGTTCAGGATTGCATTGTATTCATAAAATGTAAAATAAATGTTTTTTTTCATACTATGCCGAAAGTACGTACTTTCTGGTTCGATTTTAGACCAGGAAGTATAACATTTCTGCATTGTTGTTGTCACAAGCTGGATTTACACGAATATCGTTTGTAAAAGCGGGTCTAAACATGAAGAAAAATAGTATACACCACACGAGCAGAAATCTGACAGGCCTGCATTGCGTGACATATGATGTACTCGACTTTGCCTCGGGTATCATGTGGCACAGTGCAGGAAGTTCAACTTTCGGCCCTTGTGGTGCAATATACTATTTTTGTTTTATAGATATTGATGCAAGGAGTTTTTTGAACGTGTTTAATTTTTGTCCTTAAAAATCAATACAGTAATCCAGAAAAATGCTTGCAAACAAAAGCCTTATTTATTAATTGTTGACAATTGTCAAATACTTCCATGTTGCTCTTAATTTTCAATATAAAGATTTTCTATTATACCCTGTCGAATGTACATACTTTTGGCTTCGTTTTTAAAGCAGAAAGTAACATTTATGCACGGCTAGAATTACTCGTATACCGTCTGTAACCGCGGGCCGAAACATTTTTCTCGTGCACAGTGATACGAAAGAACGCACTTTCAATCGGGTATGAAGAAAAATAGTATACACCATATTGCCAGAAAGTTGAAATTCCTGCACTGCGCTTTGGACATCATGTTACGCGCAGTGCAGGAATTTCAACATTCTGCTGTTACGATTTAATATCCTTTTAAAAAAAATCCAAGAATGCTGCTCTGCATAAACCAATAATGCAGTTTTTAATTCAGTGATTTGTATTTAAGTTATAATAAGGTTTCTTTTTTTCTGTGCAACCGTTGTAGAGATAAAATACAGTTTTCATATGATACAGTATTTAGATTAGCATTTCATGAAAATTGAACTTATATATAAAAAGTGTGAGTGTCGATATCATCAAAAACAAAAGCCGATTGGAAAAAAATCATTTTATATTTTATGCTTACCATCCAATCCCGAATACGAAATTTCATTTTTTTCTTCCTGGTGTAAGTCTCTGTGTATAGAGTGGTCCATTTTTTTCCCAATATATTTACACATGATACATATGCATACGCATCATAGTGCTGGTTTCAGTAATTTCGACATCTGTCCTATCGATTTTAGGATACGTCACACAGAAAATGGAAGTCTTCTCAAGAAACAGATTTTTTTGTCAGTGTTCCAACATTATGGTGCGTCATTTCATCGATAAAATATTATTCTTTTTAAGTTAATGCAGGACAGTTTTTATTTTGTATTCCTTAAAAATTGAAGTTGTTCGTGATTTTCACACTAATTTAGAACTATCAGTTATTCTGATGTCATTTATAACTCTAACGGCTTAATTATTATAAATTGTATTATACTCGTATGTGAATTATATTTTATTTAAAAATATTATCATTCTATTTTCAGTCAATTTCCGCGATTTCATCAAATTAATTAGTTTAAATGAAATAATGTGTAAATGAAAACTCAACTCATGTTAATCTCTTAAAATATATAATTTGAACAAAACATAAGCTAGCAGAAAAATATCAAAGAGACGAAAAAGCAATGGTAGTTTTATACTTGCGATTATGTATCTGTTCATATTAAAACATTTCTATAAAATTAACGTTACATCCCTTGAAGTTCATTCTACCAAAACTGAAAGAACAAAAAGAAAAGAAATAAGAGATATGTATATAGAAAAATAAGAAAGAGGAGGAACGACAAAGAGTTTTATTTCACTTTACTAACAACACCCTTAATTAACTTAATTGCAAACTTACTCGCTTCAGTGAACTTTGACGGTTTTTATGGATCCATCATAAGATCATTGTTTTTACCTATTACAGTAATATCAAAAATAATAAATTATTCTTCATAGTTTTGTCCTTGTAATTACAATTTAACCATGTAGTTTGCAACGCCCTATACCTGATCTACACAATTTTAAACTAAGAATAATTTATATAATCCTTAGTTATTACACCCGTAATTATCTTAAGGTAATAAATCTTACTATTATATCTTTTGAACGAACAATTGTATGTTTTGTTTTTATGTAATAATGAATTTTAACACACATATTATTATCTTCTAGCGAAACCAAATTTATTAGGATCACTCATTATACAATGTCATATATCAAATCCGCACTAAAAAATGAAACACTTTATTACCATATCTGTTAATGAATATTAATGAATAAATAACGCAATAAATTGTGTTTAATTTATTTTTATTTTTTCACTAACAATATCTTTTTAAAATCGTTATTGGTTTCAATGTGGAAGTAAAGAAAATAATAATAGATATCTTTATTCAAATTTGTCAAATATAGCATAGAATACGTCAATTATACGAAATAAAACAGTGCTTTACATTACAAAATTTATATTATAGTAAAATAAAAATGATTTGTCGGGAAAAAGGACTTTTTAAGTAAACACTTATTTGTTATTTATAGCGACGTTTCGTCCCTTTCTTGGGACTTTTTCAAGCTTTATAACTGTGATTGAATTATTAAAATACAATTTGTAAATTTACAATTGAAATATAAAATATCAGATATTAATTATACACACCTATTAAATGTTTTAGTCAAGTAGATATGAGTTAACATACACATGTAAATATAAATTTTAGTTAAACAATTGTTCATAAAAAAGTTTGTAATAATTCCGTTTTAAAAAAATATTTTTACGGTTGATGTTCAAACTATTTTACTTTATTGACGGTTAGTAAATAAAGTCACGTGGCTTCATTTATGGGGTTGCTCCTCATTTGAACCATTGTTTTTTGTTTTAAACTCTTTTTATATTTTTCTAGCATATTGTTATATGACAAGCTTAAATTCTGTGTATAAGATTTTAGATTAAGTGCAGTATTATTTAACTTGAGGAACACCATTTCACTAATGTTTCTTTTTAGATAATTATGTTCGTAATCCAAAATTTCTGTCTTATCAAAGGCGAATTTATGACCAGTATCAAAATGATGGTTAGCTAATGCTGTTTTGTTAGCTTTTAACATAATGTGATTCTTGCAGTTATTGTTATGTTGTTGTATTATCATGTTGAGTTTCTGCTTCGTTTGTCCTATATAGTATAAAATTTGTCACATTCGCACAAAAAAGAAAAAAAAGTCAATTTATATTATAGTATTCATTTCAGCGCTGTATAATACTTTTATAAGAAGAATATTTCTTTATAGTAATTTTTAGTTTATTTTCTTTTAAATATAGGAGTAATACACGGTACTTCATTGCATATTTTTACTATTGTGTTATAAGACTGTTTAGAGTAATATTTAAGCTTCTAGTTTTTTAACTGTTACATTCTTTGGATGTAGTTTTATGATGGTAATTACTCTTTTACTAAAATAATGTAGGTTTAAGATAAGAAAAATAAATACTGCATAAATAATTAAATTTTTTATAATAGAAAACAGTATCACGAGTATTTGGAATAATGAAAATAAATCATTGCAATCAATGAGTGTTTAAATTGATTTATTTTTATTATTCCAATTACCCGTGATACTGTTTTCTATTATAACATATATCTGGAATTGAACTTGAAAGATGAATTAAATTTTTTGTTAATAATTACTTAAGATCCCACATGAACAATTTTAATAATACGAGGAAAATTGTATCTAGGTGAAATAAATCCTAATCAGCAATCTTCAATTGCAACATTTCGCTGTATTTCACATCTTCATCAGGCTCTGTAAAAAACGATATATTAAATTTTACAAATATCATATATAATTTATCAATAAAATCAATACATATGCAAACATTCCTTGAATAAAGCTTAACATTGGTTGTACAATATAAGCTCAATTGCAACGTTGCAATTGAAGATTGCCGTCTAACATTTATTTTACCTAGATCCAATTATTGTCCTCTTATTATTAAGAATAATTTATTTTTTTAAAGAAAAGAGTGCCTTGGGTGAACTCCAGTGATCACACGGATTATTTTCTTTTGTTATTTACAAACATCTATAAAGATATAATCGAAGTAAATAAATATGGTGGAAGTAAAGGAAATATGGTGGGAGTAAAGGTGTTATTTTTGCAATTCTTTTTGTTACAATTTACTTTTTTAAGTACTTTAGAGTGTAGATTATACAGCAGTCGTTCTTTAAATTTTGTAACTCCATTAGATAAGAAATTTGAAAGATTCCCCTAGTCATATAAACAATGGGAATAGTATGAAAATCGGACACAGTGATGTGGTAACTTAAGATTCTCCATGAAAAATATTAAATACGACTTACAATAAACTAATTAGATCAAACATGTAAATTTAGTGCCATCGAGACCCCCTAACAAATAATTAATGTTTCTCAATTTGAGAAGCACTGCAGTATTGTGTATAGATTACCTATAATTAAATGGGTAGTGAAGTAGTTTTTTATACAAGATGTTTAGATATTAAACAGGCTATATTTTAAAATCAACGATAAATGATAACTAGAGATACTATGACTTAATTTAAGAAAAACTGTCATTATTATTTCGAAAATGCTTTTTATCCCAGGTATTTAGAAGAACTTTTTTTGAAGTTTTATTTTATGTTTTTTGAAAAACTACTAAAGGTATTAAATTGAAATTTGGTGCAGTTAAATATCTAACTAAATACAACGCAATCAAGCTTCTTTGAGTAAACTGAATCAATTCAGTGGCGTAAAATTTTTTAAGTAAATTATTTAACAAAAAGAAAAGCACACGTTCTTCCTCTATTTTTGTGAAAATTTTTTGTTTAGATTGAAAATTTACATTATTATGTTTCTTCGACTCCTTGTTTGATATGCTTGTATTAATGTGGAAGGGTATCTCACACCCAGACTATATTTGAAAAATCCATATTTTGTTTAAATATTAATATCTGGCAGCATGTTCTCATCACAATCTCGCCGGTTTAAAAAACCACACACTTATTTGTCTTTCTAATTCTTGTTTTATTTGCACACTAACACTTTATTAACCTATAATATTACGAATACAGTTCATATAACAATTATGAATATTTTTAGTTTTTCTTGCTGAATCTTAAAGTAAGAAACATAAAGTATTATTTTTCAAAATCCACTAGAAAATGATTAACACAAATGAAAGATGGAAATGTTTTCAGTTCACATGTATGCTTTCAAGTCTTAATCATAACGGAGTATACCCAGTAATATTATTGTTGTTTTATTCACATATCCCAAAAAATGCTTTTATCACGAATTTATCGGTATTAACGCTTAATCTATATATAGATTCTTTTTGACCAGTTGCAAGTATACATGTGTTATACTTTCAATTTGTAAACTTATTTGAGCTACCAAATGTTAGCGAACCGTTTTTACTCAAGTTCGTGTTGCGATTCTAGGTTACGTAACTCAAGCTATACCGGTACAGGAAAGATAGGTAGTTAGGTAATTCTTTCTATGGGTAAAAACACTTCCAGTGCATAGACAGAAGCATCCTTTAGCTTGTAGTCGTTAACTGCACATTGGATACGCGCGCAGAATTAAACAGAATAAAGAGTACTGAGGTTTTTACAACATCTAGATAAGTTAATTGTGTTTATAATAGGAGTGAAAGATAAAGGAAAGTGTATGCGCATCACAACTTTCTTCTTGAATATGCTAATTTCTGGATCTTTCATTATACGTATATACATACATAGATGCAATGAGTTAGTATACGTAACTAACCGACGACACATTTGAATCAAACTGAAAGATAGCGAGAATATCTAACTCTAAGGATGTGCCTACAATTTGATAGAAAATAGCGTTCAATAACACGCACTGTTGATATAGAAATGATAGCTGATGATTTTTTATCATATTATGAAACACTCATTGCTGCAATTATAATGCGATGCTAGGAAAAATACTCTTCAAACAATGTAACTCGTATTTTCTGTGTATTTGCTAATATCACAATATAATTGCAGCAATAAGTGTTTCATAGTATGATAGCAAACCATTAGCTATTATTTCTGTATTAAGAAACTTAAGCAATTATAAACGTAATGAACTATTTTTTTAATTGGCAAAAACAAAAGGACAAACGTGTGCATCAACCTTACGATTATTAGCACTGTTAACAATTATACAAAAAGATACAAAATAAGTTACAAAGTTAAGTTTAATTATTTCGATTCTTGAGGTGTGTCGTTAAATATATGTCATTAAATATATCTCGTTAAATATATGGAATTTGAATTGATTTTACCAGGTGTGATGGGAGTACAGTGCAGGTAAGTAAGTGGAATTAATTATTATATTTTGGATATTAAATTGGTATCGTGTAGGAAACGCAATAATTTCTGGGTGACTTTCTAGACTTTCGACTTCTATCATTTTGCACAGAATTTACCAGAAATAAATCTCTCTGACATCCGAACCTGTAAGTTACATCAACTACTACTAGATTGAGGCTAACCATTCATTCGGGTTGATGCTACAGGCAATTCGTGAATGAACGATAACTCGTAAAATTATTCAAGTAGGTCAGAGGATAGTTAAATATGAAACCAGCGCGGCGATACAATATGGCATGGAAAGGTTACTTCATTAGTATTCATAGTTTCTGAAAGACAGTAAATGGACTCGACTGTGCATACCGTAGCAATAACAAACGCTCTTTGTAGGTTATATACATATATATTTATATATACACACACACAGTGTATACTCAAAACTGTGAACTGGATGCATGTAGAGATAGATAGTCGTACATACGCGCAAATAGTACACAGTACAGATTACAGAGGGCTAAGCTACTTTTGAAACATACCAACAATTTAATGACAGCGATAAAACTTCACATCTTCTAAATGAATATTATATTATTTTCGTATCCGTAAAAAGCTTGCTTAAGACAAACTTCTCTGGCCATAAAATACGTTTAAAAATTGTATCGAAAATTAATTTTCCTCTTCTCTTCTTCTCATGCACTTTCTTGTGATTTTCTTCACTTTAACACTTTAATATAATAGATATCACATTTTATATTTTTTTTTCAAGATCTCGTCAATTTGGAATATAATTATGCAATTCTTGCGTATCAGTATACTCAAATAACACTTTTTCGAATATTTTATACAATACATTTGAGGAACTTTTGTTCGTCTCTCTATTTGTAACGTGATCAATTAAAAACGTCTGGTCATTGGATTCACAATTGACTTCCTTTTTTTCCATCTCTACTCGTGCTATGGCTGAATTTTTGTCACACACACACACATATATATATATATATATATATATATATATATATATATATATATATATATATATATATATATAAATGCAGTCGAACATTCAAGCGAATAAAAACTAGTCAAAATATATTAAAAAAATTATATTGCAAAACACGTATAAACTTCTTATCGATGTGTCGGGATTTTTAAATGTAGGTAACAATACTGTAGCATATGGAATAGCAGACTTCTCTGGCAGATATGGACCCTTTTTCATGAAGTTTTACATTACATTAAGTTATAAATGTGTCCCTATTTCTGAGAGAACAAATCCGATATTGTCTTTTAGGCCTTGAATCGTTATCCGGCTATTCGCGTGGACTGGAAAACATAGCCTTAAAGGAAAAAGTCTAACTGGGTCCAGTCGTAAGATCTTTTTGGCTAATTGACTTCAGCTCAAAACATTTAGAACGCAAAATAGTCAATGTTTCATTAGCAGTATGTCAGTTAACAGGTTGCTCCTTTCTACTGGGATTACATATAATCCAAGACAAAACCACTTATTTGCTGGAAGAAATATAGGATTGACTAATATCAGTTGGAGATGATTTTGTCTGTAGTCATACTTTTCCGCACATTCAATGTTTTCGCCTGAGCCGCTGAGCGTCGTTCATGATGGCGTCCAGGTGTTCACCAATAAACTCTAAATTGTCCGCGTAGCAGGTACCTATCTTATACTAACTAAAAATTTCAGGATATTTTCTTCAATAGTCACAATTAATCGTTTATATTCATAGAATGCTTGAACAATAAATACGCGCTCTTGAATCGTGCAGCTCTCAATTTTGAAATGATTACGGTCAACCATTGCAAAAGAAATTACTGCAAGTTCAAATCGGCTGCCTCTTGTTGAAACATCCTTTACATGCAGGAACTGTTTTAAAAGTGAGATGGAATTTAAAATACATAAATAAAATATAGATATCCGTACGTAAATAGACAACATTTTTTATATAAACCGAATGCATTAAATCAATGACCTCTATTTATAAAAGACCTTTAAATGGCACATATTGATTGGAAGCATCACAGAAAATATATCATCGAAGCCAGTCTATTTCTTAGAAAACTCAGGTCTTTTTAGTAAATGATGGTTTGAATCAAATATCGTTCCGTAGAATTTCTATAAATAGCAATGAAACTGTTTCTCTCCTTTCGCTGTGCAAACTTATTTTGACGTAAAAAATACGATAATATTTAATGAAATGTTTCTTATTATTTATTTAAGCAAAAATAATTTACTTTAAAAGTTCTGAACTATAATAATGAAAATTCACAGGAATGTGGACTAGGAGGCTCATCAATTAATACTAAATCATTAATTTTGCAAAATTTTTGATTTAGTATTAATTGATGAATATCCTACTCCACATTCCTACGAATTTTCATTATTACAGTTAAGTATGGATGCAAATAATTTTAATGGTTTTCAACTATGATATTTAGTAAAAATAGGTAAAAAAGACTTATAAGTTAAACGGTTTTATTTTAAATTACTATAACTGTACCAAAAACTAGAAAATATTCTGGGACTATGCCAGGAGTCATGAAGGATGCATTTTATCCCAAAAATGTCAACCCTCAAGGAGGGGAAAAGAGGAAGGAAACTATAAAAGATACGCTGTATCTTTGACGTTGTTGCTAAAAATGTAAGACTCAAGAAAAAATACTCTTGTTAGAAAAAACAGAAATAGGTATATGTTGGATGATCTTTTGAACACACTATCCAAATGGGGTGAGGATGTATTTTATAGAAAATAATTTAACTGGGTACAAAATATCACTAATATTAATATTGCCGTGAGGGAAGGTCCGGTGGAAGTGGAGGCTCCACTACTGTTCTTGCTGCCAAGCGGGGCGTACCCTCGCGAGGCAAGACTGTAATACAGCGGAGTTGAAGTGTTAACGTCATTTTGATAGAAAAGAAATTTTATCAAAAAGTTGTTCGTGTGGACCTCAAGGATTGCACTTGTAGAGTCCCAATAAACGATCCACCTTACGGCTTTTTTTTTCGGTGAATTTATAGTATTAATTGTTTAATTATTGTCCAATCACGTAAGTTTTAACTCTGATTGTGATATTATTACAAATTAATTTCTAATCCCGATAAGCCTAGATCTGCCCCTGAGGTAATAGCAAACGACATTTCATAGCTTCATGAACAATTTGGAATCATTTTTTTTTTTTGAAAATTTTTATATAAAAATATATATTTTATATATATATACATATGTGTTAACACGATAACTCTCAACAGACTTGATTTAAATAAAATTTGGTTCCGTCACCGCACAAAGTCTATTTAAAATGGACTCAATTGGGTCATTTTAATGGTGGTTTTTAGGGATTGAAAAATGTTTTTGGGCCCAAAAACAACAAAAAATTTTCAGAATTGATTCAAAATAGATTTTGATTTTAGTATCAATTAAAAGATGCTCCTGAAATTTTAATAAAATTAGCCCGACAGAACACTCTAATTTACGTATACGAATTTACTTACTGGTGTATTTAATTTGAAGTAGGTGTTGGATTGATAACAATATTTCAACCGAGAAAAAGTCATTTTAAGGGGTGTATTAAGGGGTTATTTTTTATTTTGTTCAAAAATGCGACGAAACTATACAATGATTATATAATTTGGTTTTTTTTACGTATGAATTTATAATGTTCAGTAAATGAATCCAGTTCTGTTTAAAACACGAGTCAATTCATAACAAAAAGCACAGTTAAGTTCACGCAACAAAGCCACAATATACCTCTATTAGGAAAATACACTATATTGGCGGCAGGGTTTTGACACTGTGCCCCGAGTTCTTTAATTAACCATGATATCATGCCAAAATAAATCAACTTGCGTCTCAAAATTCGCAGAAACATAATTAACCAAACTGCATATTTTTTTATTGATGTTATGAAAATCTTTTAAATTTTCATCTGTAACAAAATTCTTTAGTAATACAGCTTCAAGTCAGTTTAGCTGTAAACTGTCACAATTAGTTAAGACCGTGTGAATTCCATTTGAACTTTCCGGAACATATTATTAAGACGTGGGTAATAAAACAGACCTGCTGAATATTCAGCATATACATATAACGTCCTTACGCCACGCAAAAAGAGGGGAAGATATAATAAAATTGTATGTTGTGCGTCGACGCATGTGCACTGGGATAAGCGGCGTCCAAATATTTCTGTAATGCTATACTGAAGCAAGAAGAAAACTTTTCATACATCTTTGTTCTATAGTATTTCTCTACACTTTGGTTTGAAAGCATTTCCCCAATCTATAAACAGTTTATCGGCTGAACGTAATTTCCATATTTCACGAGCTGAACGTCGATAGAACGGGCACACGTGTAATCGAACATAAGCTGAATCGTGCGTGCACAATAGTTCATCGTGTGAACATTTAGCTGATTATTCACGGCGTAGCTACGATTATCTAAAATTACATAGTCGGCGTGTAAGGTATGTTTCCAGGGTGTATTTTTTCTGAGTACTTCAACGTATATTTTACAAATTCGATGGAATGAACAAATACTTTGTAATTCGTCACTTCAATAGTTTTGAAAACCCTTAAATAAATATAAAAAGTTGCTAAACATTCTTCTACTATTATACTAGACACCTTAGAAGACGTTTTTATATTTTTGTATACATTTTATGTGGCTTTTTTGTTTCTTTGGCGTTTTTTCAAAGAGTGTTTCTAAGGTTAGCTAACTAAGCTAAGCATACAAACCTTGTGCGTAGCTCAGGTATAAACTAAATTTAAGTAACAGAAATAATATTTAAGTGTATTGTAATTGCACATTAAAAAAATTGATAGAGAAAATCTAAACTATAACATTTATGCATTGTTGTAGTCACCGCTGAAATTACACGCATATCGTCTGTATAGGCGGGTCTGAACGGTTTTGTCATGCGCACTGATACGTGAGACTAGCGTTTGTCTTCACATGTTCGCCATCTGCTGTTATTACATGGACATTATTAGACCCATGTGTTATTACGTATAACCTCAGCATTGCTCACTTGAAAGTACCTAATTAATCTTTTTATATATTGGTGAAAGTGCGTACTTTAGGCATGGTATGAAGAAGAAATAGTATACACTACACGAGCGGAAAACAGAATTTCCTGCACCGTGCGACATAAAATGCCCTCGACTTCGCCTCGGGCATCATGTGGCGCAGTACAACAAATTCAACTTTCGGCTCTTGTGGTGTAATATACTATTTATTTGAGAAAAAAAATGCATTTAAAAAACTTGCGCATTATAGTAAGACGTGAAGTTACAATTCCATTTGCACGGTGGACCATCCTTAATAAAAACATAAATATTGATAAAAAACATATAAATAAAATATCCCCATTAGTTGCGCAAGCTGATATACTCCAAACATAACGAAGTGGAAAAAATTTGAATTAAGGCCATAGTAAATCTACTGTAGACAAAAAAAGCATGTGCCTTCAATACATGATACTACATAATGCATGGTTATTGTATTTTTTCACTCACTTCAAAAAAGAAAGAGGTTTTCGTTTTACAATGGTTAGCGGGAGGCAATGTATTTTTTGGACAACACGCAATCACTCAAACATTCCCCTCATTTTGTTCTGCTATAGTTGTAGCTGCGTTCTGAAAAACTGTTAAAAGTAACTGCCTGGATCTTATAATAAGACTAATCATTATTTCTGGTGGGAAAAAGGG
Source organism: Venustoraphidia nigricollis (assembly GCA_034508555.1). Lineage (NCBI taxonomy): Eukaryota > Metazoa > Arthropoda > Insecta > Raphidioptera > Raphidiidae > Venustoraphidia > Venustoraphidia nigricollis. Next base: position 1,185,614 of record JAVRKA010000023.1, on the reverse strand, counting down.
AATGCAGGAAGAAACACTGTTCGAAAAGATAAAAAGGTTTTTGTTAAAATACGTTGAACTTTCTAAATTGTGAGTATTTGATATTCAATCGACTAATTGTCTCCGCAGAGAATCACAGTTCTCTACTCTCTACGACCCAGTCACGATTACAGGTTATTCTGTGTCAATATTTAAAAATATTTCAAGTTTTAAAACGAGACATGAATATTTTATTAAATTGACGGGACCGAATGTAAATATCTACCAAAACAATGTGCATACGTCAAGATATGCTAAAATTCAGTCTATTGAAAACACAGATATACAGAACGTTTGGGACTGGGAGGTCTTTGTAAAGTTCATAATCCAACTTAAGAATAATAATTTGTTCTACATAATAATGTAACGCGATAATTATTCGCCGTGAATGTATCTCAACTTTCAGGAAAGTGGTTTTGAAATAGCAGACTATGTACTTGGGACGTAATATTTCAAAATATAGGCAAGTAAGTGGCATTATGTTGAAACGACGGTTAGCAAGTTTGAACAATTACGCATGGTATATACATGGTATTTTTCCATTCCAACCCACTAGTGGGGAATGGTATTAATTTAGGTTAAAATTCACTTTTCAAAATTTTACAATATTTTTTCGTTTTGAAGTCTCCTGAATCCAAAAAACATATTTTTGGAAAACTCTGCGTCTGTTTGTTAATCTCTGAGCACGATACAGGTCAAACGGATGAACGCATTGAAACCAAATTTTGTGGGGATGTTTGGTATACAAATATGAAGAGCCCTGTTGTTTTTGGGGAAAATAGGCGCATGCGCAAAAGAAATGTAAGCTATAACGTTGTTTTTTCTTGTATAATGATAATAATGATATACTTTTCCATAATGGTTTATTTTCTATTTATTTTTCTGGGAAAGCTTTGTAAATTTTTTTTTTCAAAACTTTATTGTTTTGGAAATATGAAAATAAAAAAAAATCACGTGTTCTTTTGTTCTAAAGATCTGTCAAAAATAAATTAGATAACTGACAAGCATGCTTGATAAATTTTTACATGTTAAACCATATTATGTAAACATGGAAACAAATAGCAAATATCATATTTGTTACTAGCCGTTACCCACGTCACTGCGCACGTCAACAGAAATTTTATTTTATTTGTTATAATATGTCAAATGTGAACATTTTTAAAGTTGGAATGGTCCTGTCCAATTGGCTGGAATTTTTGTACCTACATACATGCAGTAAAATAGTTTATTATGTGAACATAATATTTTTGAGCAAAATAAAAATATAACCATAATATAATACACTCCATAAATATAATATAATACACCCCATAGAATAATGTGTTTTTTTCTTAATTGCAATATGATTATCAATCTAACGTCTACACCGAATAAATACACCCTTCAGGAAATAAGTTACTCTCTGCAAATTAGTGTTTTCAAAAATTTGTAAGTCCGATCCTGTTTGGCCGATTTTAATAAAATTTTAAGGGCACTTTTTAATTGCCACTAAAGAGTTAAATTTCAATTTTGAAACGATTCCGCAAATGGTTTCGATATTTTTCATTAAAATCAATTAACTCTTTCTAAAGTTATTAGTGTATTTGGCATATGGCAACATACACTATTGGCGTCGGTCGGATGGCGGAACCTAGGGGTCGGACCAAAATTTCTCGACGTTTCATAACCTCCTAAACATATTGGCACCATTTTTAAAAATGCTTATATACACACAATAATATATATATACACATACATATATATATATATATATATATGTATGTATATATATATATATATATATATATATATATATATATATATATATATATATATATATATATATATTATAGAATGTTAATTCCCGTCGTAAAAGCGAGGTCTAGAGTACCCGGATCCATAGCAACAACTCCCGTAACTCTAGAACAACATTTGGCTTCAAAAATTGAAAAATAAAAATTTGAGCGTGTGTGACGCCCTTTAATGTTTGAATTTCATTATACATAAGAATGCAATACCGGATTGTTTTTGCTTTTCATGAAAATAAAAGAAACATTTATTGCGTATTAACAAAATTAAAGCAAACATCTTTTATTACAGTAAAGCGAACGCACTATAAATTTTATATTATCAAAATTTGTGTATAATGACACGAACTTGTGTTAAAAGACAGAAATCGGTTTCATTTGGCACGATGTTGAAACAGAAGATCATATGTTTTTGTATAGTAAGAGAGAACGGTGACGATATATACAGAATATTCTTGTTTAAATACGTTTTGTTTAAGCCGCGTATTTGTAGATAATTTTTGAAAAGACAGTCATCGGCTGGCCTCTGCACTGGCTAGAGATAGACGAACAGCGTGTGATATTTTAACACAGCAAAATAAAATGATATATTACTATCGCCAATAATCAATTATTTATCTCACAAATTTCGATTGATATTATCTGTTGCTAACCTGGAGGTGTATCGTTCTAGTTTTTGTTGTTGACTCCAGTTTTATCTTATCTATCCAGAGATTCTATCCCGTTTATCGTAATTCCCGTATTTTCCTGGATATCTGGATTTTTGTATAAATTCAATTGTTGTTTATTGTTGCGAGCGCTGTTAGGGAGTGTAAGCTTTCCGTGTTGCCCATTATATACCTGGATTTAGGAGCGTTTTTCGAATAGGGAATATTTACCGTGAATTATTTATCAAGGATCTTTTAGATTTTCGTACTGGTGTGGATCTGGATTCTGGAATACAGGAATACTTTCCACAGTTTTCTAAAACTGTGTTACAATTCTACTTTACTTCGAACATTCCTGTGCATCGGTTCCGTTTTGAATAAAATTTATTTGGCGATCTATTCCAGACTGTCCTGTCGGACTAAATAAAATTTCAGTTCGGGATTCCGGACCGAGAAATATTTACGGGATTTGCATTCAGTTCAGTTAAGCCATATTTCTACATGGTGTTTTAGATCTTACGATTAGTTCCCGGTTTTATCATTGTATGGTTATTAATATTAACGCTTCCCGTGACGTATACAGGGTGTCCACAAAATTACGTGTTTACTTTTGCTGTGTTTTTTTATTTTCTTTGTGTCGTTTACGCATATCTCTATCAGGATTTATTCCCGTGACGTCAGAGATCCTATATACAGGGTGTACGAAAATTTCCGGATTAACTGTCGCCCTGCGAACTGATTCGGCTTATCTCAATCCAATCTTAAGTGTATCTTGACGCTAAGAATTTAATATACCGGGTGTCCGATAATTCCCGGATCAAGTATTCCGTAAGATATGTGTTTGCGTTCTGGTCAAAAGTGTTTCGTGTACTGTGTCTTGTGCCTTGCCCTTCCAGGGTTGTAGTTGAACCATTTGGGTCTAAGCTTCCTAGTCTGGACTATCTAGGTGTGGCTATTTACGATTCGTGTCCTGGCGCCCTGGTAACTCAGTCGGAGAATACGTAAATGTTTTTTTGAATATCAGAACCGATTTTGGTCAGCTACGTGTTTTCGTGTCTTGTGATTGTTAATTTTCCGAGTGGTAGGTGGTAGGATTTGCCAGGCCGTTTTATGGTCATTCCGTTGGAATATTTTTTGAGAACTCGTTATTTTGTGCTGTCCTTTGTGTCGTGTGGTAGGTGGTGGATTTTTAAGCGCCTTTTAAGGCATTTTCTTGTTATAGTCTATTCGCGTTTCGTACTTGTGTTTGGGTGTTTTTTATGCAATTATTTTCTGAATTTTTTTTCAACTAACCCCCGGCTCAGCGCCAGCTGAAGCTAGCCGCGCAACCGATTAAATTCGGATTCAGTTTAAATGGTTCTTCGGTGTTACAAATGAAAGATATTAACCTTACCTCAAGTTTTATTGAACTTCGAATAATTTCGAATTAATTCGAATATCTCCGAATACTTTCGAGCAACGCCGAACGACGCCTATAATATATATGTATGTACGTGTGTGTGTGTGTGTGGACGGGCAATAACTTTCGAAAGAGTTAATTGATTTCAACGAAATTTGGCCCACGTATTGAAATCCATCACCGTAAGAAGCCTATTTATAGTGGGCGTAATCGGGCCGTTTTAAGGGTAGTTTTTAGGGGTTGAAAAATGTTTTTGGGCCCCAAAATACCTAAAAAATTTCAAAATTGAATTTTAACCCTCTGGTAGTAATTAAAATGTGTCCCTAAAATTTTAATAAAATCGGCCTGACAGGACCGGATTTACAAATTTTATGAAAACACTATTTTGCAGTTAGTGAATTATTTAATGAAAGGTGTATATAATTTAGTATAGAGGTTAGATTAATAATAATATTACAATTAAGAAAAAAAAATGTTATTTTAAGGGGTGTATTAAGGGATTAAATTTTTTATTTTGGCCAAAAACGAACTTAATTTCACACAATAAAAGTATAAAACCACACGGCCCTATACAAGCAAATACACTATATTGTCGGCAGGGTTTTGGCACTGCGACCCGGGTTTTTTTTCAATTTAATACCGATTTCCATTTATATTCCGAACTATTTTTATTGTTCCACTTTAGGTCCTAGTAGTACTCCGTGAGGTCTTCACAACGTCATCTGAATCCACGACATAATGAAACGTGTTTTTTCGCTACATAAAACTTTTCACAAAACGATTCGCGACTGCCACGCGTATGCTCCTACACTCGGGCGATGACGGCACAGGCAAATCAAATCCTGCGCAACAAACGCGTACAGACGTGATCTATACCACTGTTCACGCATTATTAGTCTCGCGGATATTAGCGATTTGAATCTACCGGTGTTTTGTCACACAAGAAAGTTCGACTACAGCGAGTAAACGGATTTACGTCAAAATTAAAGCAATTCAATTCCATAGATGTCAATGTTGTCGTAGTCATGCAATATTTTAAGGCGACCTTTTTTTGCTGCTCTTAAACTCGGGGCTTAATATATTACTTTTTCTATTAATATTTAATTTATATTACTGGTGTATGAAAACAACTACTTCGTTTATTTTAAGCTGAGGACTACAGCGGTTCAAAGATGTTCATAGGATATAAAAATATCGATGACTTCTTCACATAAAAAGTAAAATTCTTTCTTAAAAATATCTGGTAAAAAATCGTGTTTTAAATGTTTATTTGAAGTTACCAGTTTAAAGAAACAATCATCACACCGTAAATTCTTAATTTTACATTTAAATGTAATTTTATAAATATGCTTCCCTCTTTGCATGTTACTTTTACTTGTTTCATTAATTTTTTTTCATTTCACGTTCTTTTTTTTTTGGTTGTCATAATTTATCGATGTCTTCAAGTTTCGGTATTATACATACTTTTTATGTAAAAAATTGCTCGAAAACGTTCTGTAATGTGTATACCTTCATATTTCAAAAACCATTACAACCACTTTTACTTTGTAGGCATTTTTTATGCGAGAAAAAGAATTGCATTTCAAATACACATTTTCTACGTTTCCTTTGGAATTACAGACACTATATTAATACAGACTAGACGTACATAATATTAAGTGCATATATATAGAGAACCGGTGTGTTGTTTGTGTTTATTGCAGGGCGTGAATGGAGCTGCTGCAAATAACCACACATATAATTTTGAGTTAAAATATCAGGACTCAGGAGCATCTTATAGTTTAAAACGAAAAAAAACCTGTTTAATAACGATGGTTCTCTTTTTGTACTAACGATTAAAAAATAATTATTATTTATTTCAAAAGAAAAACACTAATTTTGGTGCTTTATGAGCGTCTAATAGTTTTTTTTTCAACTTGAAAAACATTATTTTCTATTTTTAGTGTAAAAAAAACATGGTTTTTAAAACAATTGTTTTTTTTTTGGAAAACTATACTATTTTTCTTCCCGGGGATAAATGCGAAAATCCCGCGTTCAATACTATAAGAGTACACAGTTTTAGCTTTATATTATTTATAATTGGTTCTTTTTTTAATTTTTTTTTGCCAGCTTAAAAAAAATATATCTTTATGTTATTAAATTAGTCAAAAAATTTTATTTTTTGTTCTGGTGGGCTATAGCAAAAAGCTGAAACCCCTGTTTTATTGTACATAACTGTAAAATATATGTAAATAATCTATCTTAGCTTTATAGGTTAACAGAGACCCTTATTCGAAAATCCTTACTATTTCTGTCCTCGGAGAGGAAATCAAAAATCTGCCCCGTAATTATTGTACTTATTGTCATGAGAACTTAAGCTGTATACAAAATTTCAGTTCGATTAGATAACGGGAAGTAGATCAAATTCCATTCACTAAATTTGACCCATATAACCAACAGACAGATAAGATTTAGAACTTAAGAAAATCATTGAACAATAGAATCGAAATAAACGGGAACGCTGTTCCAGCTAACAAATTATAAACATATGATTTGGAAATGAAATTTCTATAATGAAGATATATTCGTGAGGCAATGAATAAAAAAGCGACTTGATAATGGTAAATAGTTTGAGAAAAAGCACAGTCAGCAACTGATGCACTATTTATGAACTTCATAACGCGATTGATTAGCACGGTTGGTTTTGGTTCACCGTTTGATCTTAAGCCCATACTCTCTTTTTTAGTAATTGTAATAATTCATATGAAACAATTCGTTAATATTAATTGCTTGTAATAGCTGAAATAATTTATTAATTATTTTTAATAAAATTCAGTATTTGTAGGTACTCGTTAAATTAAAATGTTTGCTGACTATCAATAAAACTGAACTATTTTTTGAAAATAATAATTAAAGAATGTCTGGTAACAATTTTTGTTAAGAAAAAGGAAAAATTACGTGATAAATGTAACGTGAATTTTAATGCCAAAGAACATTAGAAATATTTGCCAGTTTTTCTATTTCTATGGGGTGTCATGTTTTGAAAAAATAGAGTTGAGTTTAGATAAAAAATAGTGCGTTTGTTGAATTTTAATAAAACAGTTTCATGCATTTGGTCACGATCGCGGAACAACGAAATGAACAAACAGAATAAAACACCGACAATGTTTAAGCTAGATTTGCTCGTTGAGTCAGCAGGGTGACACGATCTCATGCGATTTTTAATGAATGATTTGAAAGGAATTCGAATGTACCATACACTCTTGAACATAATGTACGTTTTTCCAATTTCTCCCAACTCTGCTTTCTGTTATTCTTATCTCAGTGGTTCACATGCCGCCATATACCAAATACTAGGTATGCACATAATATTGTGTATTGAATACACACACGCAAATACACTCTGTATACATATACATGTGTAATTTGTAGTGGTGTGTACAGCCTGGCAATGCCTGTAGGTGTCGGCAGGCGAGCACATGTATGATAAAGTACGTTCCACTTTATAAATAGGTTAGTTCCAGAAATTTACCCTCTCGCAAGGGTACTTAAGGGATCTCCTCCGGGCGGACAAGTGCGCCTAGTAAATGGGGAGTACGGAATGTGGAAGCGAAACGGAGTTATATCGAGACGACAGAAATGGAGAATCTACGTTGTCTGTTGCTATTTCACACCCCCGCTTCCAGAGCTCACTTTCCACATGTTCTTGTGTGGAAATATTATAGTTGATTCTTGATTAAGCTCAATCCACGTCCTGAATAACTAAAGACTTAAACATATCACCTTTGAATTTCTGGTTAATTCAAACAATAATAAGCCATAATCAGCTATAATAAATCTTTGAAGTTTTTTAGAGTATGGTTTTCGCACGATAGTTTACAACGAGACTAAATAGTTTAGAGGAAATATTAAAACCTGAAACTAAGTTCGATGAATGATGATTTTTTAACAACCAAATTTAAAATATGATGGCGAGGTTCTAACGAGTGGCTTGGATATTTATAGTCTTTGCTTATACATCCGTTAGAACCATGTCTAGAATCAGAACACAGATTCGCTAAATATTTTGAACAAATTTATTTGACGACCTAATAGTACAATCACTTCTAACGAAGACTCACCCATAGTTCGTTTTCCACAATCGCTCTTAATTGAGTAGTATCTAGAAACGTATAAGAGTAATCAGTTTAAGTAGTATTTATAAAATTATATGGTTTTATTATTTATTGATTTTTTTGTATTGATAGTAATTCGGATTATATGACGCTATAATTTTACTAAAAATTTAATTTATCTTTGCAAAAATAAAGCATGATTTGCAATTGAACTAATTATTTTATTTTTATATGTTTGCATTTAAATTTAAGAACCCAAATTTTTCAGTATTCTTTTTGGTAAAAAGCAGCACGTAAAGATCAATTTTATAAGAATATTTTATTACAGGACATTCATAAAAGGTTTTCGTACTGGCATGTTACAAAATATTTTTTTTAAATTCAATTAAAAACACTTTTATTCCATTTGTAAAAAAACGCTATTATCTGAAGTGCTTATTTTTTATTATACGTATTTTTAGGTGAATATTCATTATAATGAGCTATGTAAATTCTAGTGTAAGTTTTTCAAAGTTTAATAACAGAAACAAAGTACTCTCAAGCCGTCGTCTTAATTCCCAGACCAATCTTTCACTTTGGTTAAAAACAATATACATATAATATGCGACGACTTGGAAAACTAAAAATAGCTAAAACGTGTAGAATTACATTTTGTTTACTAAGAGAATTATAATTTTCTTTTTATTGGCATGTAGTAAATACTATTGGACGAGGGTAAGTGTGGTATAATTTTTCTTGATTGTTACTGTCCGTTGTTTTCGTCAGTAATCCCAAATTAATGCCCGCAGGGCTTAATTTATTAAATAGACTATAATTTCCGAAAAACTTAATTAATTTTAACGAAATTTGGTACGTATGTTGGAATTCATCACCACACGAAGTCTGTTTAAAATAAACCCAATAGAACCATATTAAACGTGGCTAGAGGTTGAAAAATATATATAGACAAGACACATAAAATCTCAGAAATATTAAAAAATGGAAATTTAAGTCTTTAGTAAAAATTAAAAGGCACAACTAAAGTTTTAATAAAATATTTTCAACAATACCAGACTTACAAATTTAATGGAAACACTAGTTTGCAGATACGGATTAACTTACTGAAAGGTGTACTATAAGAAATCCACAATTTAGCAAATTCAATATATTCTCTGCAGTTTTTAGCACTGCGACCCGAGTTTTATTAGTGTACTGGCTTAATTGGACGGCCATTTTAAGTGTATATGTATTTATGGATTGAAAAACGCCGAAAAAATTTTCGGAGTTGATTCAAAATTGAAATTTGACCAATTAATGTCGATTAAAATGTGCTCCTAAAATTTAAATAAAATCGACTCGACAGGGCTGGATTTATACATTTTATGAAAACACTTACATGAGGATAGATAATTAATTATATTACTGAAGACCGTATATAATTTTGTCCAGATAATGAATTGATAAAACAGATCATTTTTTATTTTGTCCAAAAACAAGCATAAATTCACATAATAAAGTCACATTGCCTATATGAGCGAGTTTTTTCTTATTGTTTTACATGCTAGTTAATTATTTTACAGCTCATCATAACAGAAACTAAATAAAAAAGCTTTTGTAGTGGTTGAGAATCTTGCATTTGTTTGTTTTTAAAGTAAATTTTATAAATAATTGCAAATCAATGAGTAATAATTTAACTATTTAGTAGAAAGGGCTGGTTGTCGATAAATCAACAAATGTTTATTTTTAAATTGTCTATTTATACATTGAAGATTGATCTTGACTTTCAGAAGCCTAAACAGATTGTCGGAATTTACCCTAATTTAAAATTTAAATTTACCTCCCAGCGTGACATTCACGCTTAGATTAATTAAGTGGTATAACATTTGAGGACACTTTTTTCTGCGGCTTTTTTTTATTCAAACGTACCTCTTCAGACCTTGTGCTTCTGATAAAAAAACGTATTGCTTAATTAGTTTATGTTTTATATAAACATTATATTTTTATATCGACAAGGAAATAAATTTGTTACCAGCTTGAAACGAACGGTTGGAAATATCAGACATTTTTTGCATAGAAAGTTTTCGTCCCTTTTACAAAAAAAAGCGAATAAAAGAAAAGTGTGTCATTCATTCAGGTACATATTTTACGTAATGTCACAGGTGTTACGTAATTACAGTAGTAGTTCAGCACCCTTCGTGGTGAAACTTCATATGCACTTCTTAGCTCTTGACTTCAAACGAGCTAATTAACCGAATATCACCCTTGCGCTTATTCCATTTTACTAATTTTTAGCACAATACTAAGCAGTTAATTTGCTTATTTTTTAGAAAGACGTTGTTAATTTTAAAGGAAACCCCTACTAACTTATTAAATCCTTTTTCTGCGTATTAAATACAACATTTATAATCAGCTAGCCTGATATTTATATATCGGGTACAAAAAAAAAGTTAATCGTAAAATTTTGATTCCGTTTTAGGTTCCATAACTTTTTTAATCATCTGGGGGCACGGTAGTGCACCTGTCAAGCCGAGTCAAAGCAAGCGAGACACTACCTTTTCTGGAAGCGTTTCGTCGTATTTTCGAACCGTCATAGCGTCGGTCTAGATAATACTAGAAAGCTGAAATTTTCAGAATAAGATGTCCTTAGCAAACTTATCAAACACACCTGGTATTAATTATCTAACTTTCATGGTTTCAGTTTTATTGACATTTAAAATACGGCGATTTCGTGTCTCACTGACTGACCATCAAAATGTCCTTCCTGAAGGCTGAAATTTTGTATGTAGGCTAGGATTTGCATACAAACAACGGAAAACCCCTCGTTAAGGCGCCTGCCGAAAAGAAATAAAATATCACCATAAACATCACATGTGAAGTTGGTTGTCAAGTTCATAATGGTTTCACTGTTAAAAAGTTATGAGATCTCTAGTAGAGCTCCGATTTGTACTCTATATCTTGGTCAAAAAGTCTGGCTTGGCCGTTTAATGTTCATGGAACTATTACGTGACATAATATTTGAGTCCATAAGGAATAGTTTGTGCGACAGTCACGAAACAGCCAAACCCTACTTTTTGACCAAGATGTAGAGTACAAATCGGAGCTCAGATAACGGCTTGGCTCTACTAGAGATCTCATAACTTTTTAACAGTGAAAGCATTATGAACTTATGAGTCTTGGCAACCAACTTTATATGAAATGTTTTTGGTGGGATTTTTTTAGAGGACTATAAATACAGCTATTAGTTTTGTACTAAGTTAAATTGTTTTTTGACATAATGCAAAGTCCATACTTTCTAAAGTTCGTTTAATATAGCTGATGTTATTTCTACCCCTCTAACGTGTTTTCTTATCATGTCCACATAATATGCTCTACGAGACTCGAACCCGGAGACTATTTCATTGATTATATGAACCAACTTTTACAGACAGTTTAGTTGGGACTAGAGGAGGCAATACACAGTATTAGGGTCTATTTAAGAGAAAATGTTGCTGTTGGTAATCATTTTGCATTTGTATGCAAACAAATGCACATATTGATATAAACAAAAAACTAAATGTAAAGAATAAATGACAGTTAAATGAGAACTGGTATTTTGAAGTAATTTTTCCATCCAATTATTCCACACGGTGTTTTGAAATTGAGGCAAAAAAACAACATGTCAAATTTTAAATAAAATTAGCTTTTTCACATAATATACAAGAATAATACAAATATTAATTTAACTTAAAATTTGACATGTTAAAACTAATAGTTGTATCCACATGTTTCTAAAAAAGATACTAAAGGCGGACTAAAAATACAAAAGTTATGAAACCTAAAATTTAATAAGAATTTTACGAAAACATTTTTTTGCATCTAAGTGTATTAGCTACTTACAAGTTCATTTACGTAAAATTTTTGGTAACATCACAAAGTGAATTTTATCGTATTCGTAGACACATATATACGATCAGTGCTGATTTAATCAATCAGGAAAAAAATACTGCATGTCGGTCATTTTTTTGAGGAACTTTGCTTACTACATGAACAGCATAGCCAATATAAATATATTTATACCATAAATAGGTTCATCCGTAAGTTCATACACTGAATGCTGACTCTCATGGTCCTATAGCGTCGTGGTTAGTTTTTCCTGCGCATTGTAATTAAAGGACTAGGATTGAGTCAATGAAATAGAGCTATATTAATTTAACATGTAAAACCGTGTGTTTACCCAATATATTTAACACACGGTATAACGTATCTAACCACGTAACATTCCTTTTGACGTTGCCGTAGTCAAGAAAATTCAATATTTAAGCTAATTCACCTTAATATGGTTACAGAAATAACGTTTATTATATTTCATCAGTGAATAAAAATGACGACGGTGTATTGTTTCTGCTACAAGTTAATGAAAAAAAACACTGACGAGTTTCATAATAATTACAAAGAACGCGTTATGTGTTAATGAAACAAATGTGTATATTTAAAGCCCCTTTCCGTACGCAACAAACATTTTCACACATAAAAACATTATAATTTAGACAGGAGTTCGTGTTTCTGAACTTTTTTTTTTAACTTGAAATACTACTAAAATTATCTTTGTATAAAAAAGTGTAATTAGTTTCTGTAAGTTTTCATTTCTTTTTTTATTGTTCGGAGGTCAACATTTTAAACATTCATTTTTTTGTCAACGGTTGCTTAAGACCCATAATATTACATCCATATTTTCAGCATGTAATTATATTTTTGCATCATCCCCCAAAAATTAGCTGTTCTTCATGCATGCGTGTGAACTGATCCATTACGCACTAATAATGCTGCAATGCAAAATAAGAGTAAGTATTTATTTCTAATAACTATTGTAACCTAAAGGGAAAATTATTCTCATTTAGTATATATAAGTATAGTTTGTGACATAAATGAACTGTCAACATTAAAATAATATACCGAAAATTACGTGGAAAGCTGATATTTTATAAAAGTTGCATTCAAAAAATATAGTATATATTTCAAGTAGAATAATATTATGACTCGTATCACTGTTAAAATTTGTTGGCGCCCGTTTTCACATAATACAGGTTAGCTTGTTTTTTAGGAAGAGTTATTGTACTGAGTTCAAAATTCCTCATTTTAATGATTTATGAGATATGGACATTTTTTCAAAAAAAATCTACATCTCCTTTTGACCCACTTAGGGGTGGAATTTCAACGAATTCTTTCTTTTTGTGTCTCCGGCACAACTGGAACCTACGGCCGGAATTTCAAATTTATAGCTTCAGCGGTTACACCTAGACGTTGATAAATCAGTCAGTCTCAATCAGGACAAAAGTATATATGTAAAATGGAAAAAGAATCAAACATTTTAAGTGAAAAGCAATATCTCGATTCAAGAAAAATCAAATATAATTTAAAAAAAAGAGTTTAGTGTCAATATATAAACATTCTAGCTTTCCTTCATTTTTCTGAGGTCATAGTTTGTTGCATTTGCATGAGTATAGGATACAGTCTATGTACCTATATAATCTTATAGGTACAGAACATACCTCGACTTTGGTAAAAGCGACATCGCGTCGCTATAAAGAACATCGGGTGTCGGGTGCGACTAGTTTGCAAACTCAGTCCCGAAGTTAAGTGTTCATCTAAATTCGCACGTAAATACCTGACTTGTATGTTGCCTAAAGTTGACTTCACAATGCGAAAATAAACTATTTTTTTGTAATAAGAATAAATATCAACAAACCGTGAGGTGGTTCGTTTATTGAAACTCTACATGTGCGACCCTAGAGGTCTACAAGAACAGCTTTCCAGTATGATCAATATTGAATATTAAATCTGTAGATTTTGAAGGTATACTTCTTAAAACAGACCGGTCACGAAGCAAAAGCGCACACATACTTGTGTTCAGATTATTGGAAAGAACCATGAAACAAAGCGGACATACGTTGTTTATATCATATACGTACACCTATGAGTTCAGACCGATCTATTTTAATTAAGATCGCACGGAGAATTGGATCCTTATAAAAAAAAATGCATAGTAATATATAGATTCTGACACGACTCTTGTTTTTTAGGAAAGGCATTGCTTTGAAAAAACAATTTTCAACTACCTACGCGACAATTTTACTAATTTCAAGAGGGTCTGTAGGCAAAGAAACACTGATTTAGGGCAGAAAATATTCGGCAGATTTTTAAACAGATTTTTTTCGGTGTAGAAGCTATTTGCTACGGACGTCAAAGAACATACATACATGAATAATATTATGATATGTAATATCTAAATAATATTTTTTTGTATAATGTACATTTACAAAAAGTATTGATATTCCACCACAATCATAAATGTCATAAAATGAGGTCTGACTTTTGTACTTAATTGAATTAAATAACACTTTTTTATTAGTTATTAAGTTGTACAAGTAAGCGAAAGTGTTGCCATTGTATTAAATTGTTATAACTGCAAGGAACCCTCAAGAAGCAAGTTCTACTTGCACCTGACCGCTTTTCTAAATATTTTTGGTGACAACTGGATCAGTTTTTCTAGAAATATACATCCCTTTGTATACATTTTGTACCTTTACAATATATACTTTCTGGCCAATTCTTCTGATTTTTTTTATATTCAAGTTATTTTAAAATTGATTTTGAAACACTGGTAGGTCTTTCCATGCCGATATTTTTGTTTACAGTAAAGAAACTCAATATTTTCAAGTGTTTACTTTATTAGTTTGTACTTTCCACACACACACACACACACACACACACACACACACACACACACACACACACACACACACACACACACACACACACACACACACATATATATATATATATATATATATATATATATATATATATATACATATATATATATAATATTTGATACATCCAACCCGCCAATCTTAACGGAAACTTTAATCAGAATATGTTGGCTCTACACAGTTGAATGACTTCTCTGTTAGATATGTACAGTCAATACAGTTACATTTTACGTACAACGAGGAAAAAGTAAAAAGTCAATACGTCGTGACGTATACATCGCACATTTTGTAGAATATCTATGTAATTCCTGAACTTTTCATTTGAAATATATGTACATACATACATATATTATTACATATTAATATTATGATGTATCGCAATATAATACCTAATAACTAAGCAGTTTATTTATCATTTACCCGACTATAAAAAGTGTTGTTTGCTACAATACTACATTTGAATATGTTAAAGCAAACGCAATCTATATGATTACTCAAAGTGATATACAGGTTGAGGAAAAAGTAAGTTCGGTTTTTTTTCACGGTTTTCATAGCGAATTTATTCATATATAAATGATATATGTGTCTTTTTGATCTTTTGCCACTTTTTTAGTAAAGCCATAATTCCGTCATTGTTGAACTTCTGAGATTTTTGGGCGAAAAACTGAACCAAGTGATTTTACACAAGCCTCTTTTACACCATTAAGAGAATTTTGCAGAGACCGAAACGGTAGTCGGACGGGGCAAGATCCGGACTATACGGTGGATGCATCAAAACTTCTCAGCCAAGCTCTCTCAATTTTTGCCGAGTCTCTAAAAATGTGTGTGATCTAGCGTTGTCGTGATGGAAAACAATTCCTTTCCTACTAATCAATTTTGGCCTGCTTCTATCGCATTATAATGACAGTAGAGAGCTAAATTATTGGTTTGGCCAGGTTCGATCAGATCATAATGAACAATTCCTTTCAAATCGCACCAAACACTCAGCATCACCTTCCTTGGCGCCAATACGAATTTTGCAATCGTTTGTGAAGCTTCTTCGAGCTGCGACCACTATCTTTTCCGCACATTATTGTCGTGCGTGATTCACTTTTCTTTACCCGTAATCATTCTTTTTAAAAATGGCAAAGGCTCGATTTCGTTTCGTTTCAGCAGCGATTCACAAATGGAACTCGATTTATGAAATTTTTCACTCATAATTCCTGTCGAACCTAAGTATTGAGCTTCTTTTGGTATCCAGTCTCTTATGCAAATGGTTCAAAACTGTTTTGTGGTCGATTTTTAGTTCCGTAGCGATGTCGTGAGATGAAATTAATTGGTCTATCTTGATTTTTTTAAGAATCTCATCGACTTTTCGAACGATTGGCCCGCCAGGGCAAGATTCAACTTTAACATTAAAATTTCCGTAACGAAAACGAGCAAACCGATTTTGAGACTGGAATTCACTTAAGCACTCATCACCATAAACACCACATGATTTCCGATGAACCTGCGCAGCATTTTTCTCCTTTTGGAAAGCAAAATATGACAAAAACTAACTTTTGGAATCTCCATTTTCAAAGCGCAATAAATTTTGACTGAGTAAACGAATGACGCTACCTTTATATCTAGAATGTTCTGTGAACTATTATCTTTCAAACGCGCTATAGTATGGCTTCACTGAATAAGTAATACTAGAAATGTGAGACTTGAAAGCCATCTACTGGGAAAAACCGAAATTAATTTTCTCCCAACCCATATTACCGGCAGTTTAAAAACTGAAATAATTAAGGTTTTTGATCTTCATATAAAATAACTGAATACCTTGCGAACGGTTGTAAAATGTCCACAACGCGTTTATGAATATCAGCTAGTTTCATGCGAGGAATTAACTTATTATATTTCATACTTTTTAAACAATCAGTCTTAGGTCATTTTTTACATTTGTTTCATGTGAACTTCCTACTGTAGTTGCCTATGAAGCAGGCAGTTCACTGTACAATTACTATTGTTTGCCTGCTTGTCAATAATAATTCAAATTAAATAAATAGGAACTTTCCCACTTCTTTTTTTAATCTTAATTATAGTTCCAAAAATTACAAAATTAATGGCGCAATAATTTTTGTAATATCGTTCAAAATAACAAAGTTATACTGCATCAAAGTTCAAATTTGAGAGTTCTCCGTGCTATGTTGTTCTCAGTGCGGATGACGTCATGCGTCACCAGTGTCATGAAGTTAACAGAGAACTAACAGTTGAATAGATGTAAAAATATAACAGAATTAAATATACCTTATATTCATGGCTTACTATATTATTACTTTTGAGTAACTGTATCTACTATTATGACACACTGTGACGAGGTACGTCATAATGACAGACCAGATGTCGACCCTTGTACAGAAAAATGAATAATGTCCTCAGAATTTAAAGATATCGAAATCATTATTTAAGCATATTTAAAGTTATACTTGTTGTCTGATGTGACACAATTATTATTAGTACTATATACGTCAAGTGGAAACTTCCTGATTACGTTTTTTTATTTTTTTTACACATTTCAATAAACGCTATAGTTAAGAACTATCTCGTAATCAAACTCTTTCAGACAAAACCAATTTCATCAAAATCAAACCACCTGTTAATAATACACACAAGCGCCGTGTCAAACGCATAACACCCCCAGGATCTAAAAAATGATACATCATAGCACTTAGTGCAAGCCTAGTTTTTCGAATAAATAAATTAAAAGAAGTATTTTTATAAGCACATTACCTAAATTTCTGTATTAGAGTATTTCGGGATACTAGTGCGAAATCAAAATTGTGAGTATTTATAGGATCACTAGCGACTCCAATATGAAGGGGTATTTCCGGACAAGCTTAAAATAGCACTCGTTAAACCGATCCTTAAAAAAGGTGACCCTTCGCTTGTTGATAATTATCGACCCATTAGTATCTTATCTCCCTTTTCTAAAATATTGGAAATGGTAGTGTGTAACCGTTTATTACAATTTCTAAATAAACATAACTTATTGAACAAGTCCCAACATGGCTTCAGAAGCGATAGAAGTGTGGATACTGCTATTTTTAACTTGTCCGAATATATCTATGATGCCTTGGATAAGGGCAATGTTATTTTGGGTCTATTTTTAGACCTTTCAAAAGCATTCGACTCTGTTGATTTTAATATTTTGCTTAATAAATCAGTCTTACACGGGATCAGAGGTACTCCGCGTAAATGGTTTAAGTCGTACTTACACAACAGAAAACAGAAATCTGCCATTTTTAAAAATAATATTTCTCATGTCAGTGACCCCTCAGTTTTAAAGCGAGGTGTTCCGCAAGGGAGCATACTTGGGCCTTTGCTTTTTCTTATTTATGTAAATGACTTTCCAGGTTTTGTAGCCAAACATTTTAATCAAATTTTAACCGTTTCTTATGCGGACGACACAATCATTTTAATTAAAGGAAAGTCGGTTGACACAATTTCTAAATGTGCCGATGAGAGACTTAATCTGGCAAATAAGAGGTTTGCCGTAAATGGGTTGCTTTTGAATGTGGCCAAAACGGACTGTGTTCTGTTTAAAACCAACCAAAGCAGAGTAGTTAAGCCTAAATTCATTGTTCTACACAATACTTCAGTGAAAATTTCCGCTAACTGCAAATTCCTGGGAGTTTTTGTCGACGGACACATTAAATGGTCGATACATATTGAACATCTTTGTTCTAAACTTAGTAAGCAATGTTATGCTTTTAGACAGCTTAAACCAGTAGTTAGTATGGAAGTTTTAAGAACAGCTTATTTTGGTTGCATTCAATCGCATCTTAGATATGGTATCCTTTTTTGGGGTTTCCTAGACAGTATTCAACTCTTCAGAATACAAAAGCGTGCCATCCGCATAATTGCTGAATTGCTGGTATTCCGCAGTCTACTTCTTGCAGAGGCCTTTTTAAAAAATTCAAAATTTTAACTTTACCTTGCTTGTACATATATGTCTGCCTCTGCTTTTTTCGTAAAAATATAGAACTCATTAATATTTCTGAATTAGGCGGTACCAGAAATCTTCAATATGAATACGTTAAACACTCACTAACTCTGTTCGAGGGCAGTTGCAGATATATGTGTACAAGGATTTTTAATAAACTTTCAAGACATTTCAGATCCATTAAATCTTTTTCTTCTTTTAAAACGGCAGTTTTTAGTTTTTTGATAGATGCGGAATTTTATTCTTTGTCTTGCTATTTTAATTAACGTTTTTATTATTGTTGAACTTTTTTATTGTTAAACTTTTGATATTGATAAACTCTTGTTCTTTTTTATACTCTTTTTAAACTGTAATTTGTATTGACTTGTTACAAACGTTTGTCACTGTAACTAATAAATATATCTATCTATCTATCTATTTATATCCGTATTCATAACATTTTTTTTATACCCCTCTCACTTTTAAACTACATCTGAACATTTTGCGGGGTCGACTTTATTATTATTTTAACCGAATATTTTAGTATGATTCAAAAGTTAGAAGCAATTTTTTCTTTAATGCAATAAGTACTTAAACCAATGAAAATACTGAATTGTCCCGGTACCCTGGCTTTTTCTATATTTCCTAAGTTGCAGTCATCTATTTCTCATATTTTAAAATTCTATAACAATTCACAGTTTCAGTGAACCAGCAAATGAATTCCATGCACCTGCTAAGGATAAAAGTAGAGACTGGAGAAGCAAGTCAAGACTCAAGAGTTAGCGGTGATACACATTTCGAGCTTCATGAAGCCAGATGTTAGCATCTCTGTATAGATGTACGTAGTTGGGACGCGAGTCAAGGATCAAATTGAGAGTTAAACTGCAAACATATATAACAGTAAAAATGCAGCGCTTTTAGATAATGTTGCACTTAAATATTATGAGATAATATAACATAGTAAAACATAGCTACATATTTAAAAAATCCAATAACGAATAATTGATTGTTGAGTAATTGTGCTCAAATTTGTCTGTTTTATTAATATTTTTAAATACAAGTGGTAAAAATAGCTCCATGAATAAAATATTTGGCAACATATTATGTATTATTGTGCGGATTTTCATAACTACAAGAAATGGAACCTCAGGCTGTACAGGACAATAAAATATTGTATCGTAAAGTTATAAAGAATGATTGTGTTCTAGGCTTGTTGAAAAAATATCGATGTATCGATATTTTTTATTTGATATATCGATATTTTTGGGCGATATTTAATATTTCGATACATCGATATATCGATATAAAATTCCGAGTATCGGAAAAGTATAAAAATCGATATTTTTTTCCAGTAGCGACACTTGTATTCCGAAAATATCGAAATCTCCACTGAGAAAGAAATATATGTTTTTGGAACATACTTTATTAAGTAATTGTTCGATTAATCTCTAAAATTATCAGCTCCTGAATGTATTAGACGTTTGATTAATAAATAAAAAAGAGAATTCTTATCGCTGTTTTTGATTTCAGATAATTATTTATTATTTGATTTATTAGAAATAATGTCCGTTAATTGCTATTTGAGATTATATTAAGCTAGCCAATATGTATACTAAATTTAGCAAAAGATATACTTTTATTTTATAGAAAAACAAGTCCAAAATATAAATTTGTATAACAAAATTTATTTATTAGCGCTTTCGACCTAAATTTCTTCGACTGCCAATGTTCTCTTTCAAATTGTATCGATATATCGATATTTTATAAAAAATATATCGGTATCGATATCGATACATGAAAAAAATATCGATACGATATATATCGATACTTTTTGGCACTTCTGACATCCCTATTGTGTTCCATGTATTTGATTTATTGAAAGTGGCATGCCGATCATTTTGTTGAGATAATGTATAAGTTGTGCTTTTATAGACACGTGTTTGATCATCAGCATGCCAATGTTGCTTCTCACTTTCATTAGCATTTACTGTAATAAACTATCCTTCTAGAAAATACCACATAAATAACATATGACGTTTACGTACTCGATTGCCATAATTTTGGCAATATTGTACAATTCTTAGTCACAACTGACAATGCAGATATATAGTCTGCATTTTCAGTTGTAACTAAGAATTGTACAATATTGCCAAATGCAAGGAACGAAAAGAAAGACCCAAATCAAAATTCGAAAAGGAATTGTATACGCATGTTTTCTTAAGAATATCATGAAAAAAATAGCAGTATTTTTGTCTTTTCAGAAAATAAATAGTTGGGCCGATTTTGACGAAGTTGGTATTAGTTTTTATTCGCGAGATTCTGTGCTAGAGCATACACATATAGGTACTTCCTTTCAATAATAATACTGATGTGACTTGAAACATAAAAAAATGTTTAAAAATGTATTTCTACTTTCGAACACATAACTTTCCAACATACCTATTTGGAAGTCAACTCTTCAATTCCCAGTGTCACTTGTAGGTGACAGAAGTTTAATATTTTTTTTCTACCACACGGAGATTTTATTATTTAATTCCACTACCATTGTTGCAACATCAATAAGTAAAACTATTAATATTTTTTTTTCTAACAACACTAGCCAAATGTCATCTGTCAAATATAATCAGATGTTTCGCGCGAAATTCGAGCAGTCTGTGTTTGTGTAATCTCTTGCGATAAAAAGTGAAATAAAAATGCCTAAGCCGTAACTATTGTTATTTTTTCTTATTGCGTGTAATAAATGAATAAATAAGCTATTGCACACATTTTTTTATTGGTAAAAATAACTTTGAACACCTTTTTTACGACGTTGGAAATATGCCGTGTCACCTACAGGTGACACTGGGCATTATAATAACCGTTTACGCCGTAACAGAAGCTCTCAAAAGGAATAATTTTTTCCGTTTTTGCAACATTTTTCATTGATGCTCCGTTCCTACTGGCCGTAGCGTGATATTATGTAGCCTATAGCCTTCCTCGATAAATGGACTATCCAACAAAAACATATTTTTTCAATTCAAACTAGTATTTCCTAAGATTACTGCGCTCAAACAACCAAACAAATAAACAAACTCTTCAGCTTTATGATATTAGAATAGATAAGTGTTTTGTTTCTTTCAGATAAACTATTTTTATTATAAAGAAATTGATATATCTAAATATAAATGAATATCATTATAATTTAATTCTAACGTTTTATTCTTACCGTAACAATAAGAAACAATCTGTGTCTGCTTCAAAGTCTTAATTTCACAACGCCCAGTGTCACCCGCAGGTGACACCCCCATAAAAGAAAATTGGGGTAGTTTA
The DNA here is from genome assembly GCA_034508555.1 of Venustoraphidia nigricollis. Lineage (NCBI taxonomy): Eukaryota > Metazoa > Arthropoda > Insecta > Raphidioptera > Raphidiidae > Venustoraphidia > Venustoraphidia nigricollis. Next base: position 1,163,686 of record JAVRKA010000023.1, on the reverse strand, counting down.
TTTTTTATTTATATTTTTTCTTGTCATAACCAAATGTATATAAGGTATTTTATTTAAAAAGAAATCAAAAATCTTTATTAACTTGGACATGGGAATTGAAGAGTTAATAAAATAATTTTCATATATAAAAATCGGAATATATTTTTTAATTGAAAACCAAAAAGATTGCCATTTGGCTCATCCAGTAACGTAAGATTAAACCTTAAGAGCATTCGCTTGGACGCAATTTTGTATCGCTTTAACTGACATTTTGATTGTCACTGTACGTCGGTATTCGTCAGTACAAAATATGTGCCAGAACACGTCAGATAGGTTTTAACGTTCATAGCAGGGATTAAAAAGTGTTTTCGTTCACGTCCCAAAAACCTGTGCGCTTATTCTATACTGTGAAAAAAATAATAAAGAGGATAAAGAGGGATATTACGTTTGTATATCTGCGCATGTGTATACGTGTAGTCTGTTGGAAAAATTAAAGTGAAAGTTTGTAAGTGTAGTGTATAAATAAAGAAAGTTAATAATTAGGTTAGTAAAATGCAAACACTGTTTAATTCATTCTCTGACGCGATTTTAGTTTCAACACTGAAATGTCCAATGTTTTAACATAAATAAAATATCAATTTACTAAACTCGCAATTTCTTAACATAAAATTACGTAAAATGAAATACTAGAAAAAATATTTAAGTGGACAGCATACATATTTGTTACTATAAAATTCCCGTCTGCGTTATGCCCATGATGACCGTAAATATGATTTTATTACTTTACATAGGGAAAAATCAAACATGGCATTAAATACCCGAACACTTGAATGAACGTATGTAATAAAATACAACATAAGCAGTCTTTTTTAAATAATGATCATGATTTATTTAGATCAATTATCTTATTCTTAAATTTCGCACGACAAAATTCAAAGCTCTGTTTAGGTACTTGGCTCGCTATTATTATAATATTTTGCTTTCTGAACTAAACATAATGGCAACTAAGTTTGTTTCATGTAATAACAGAAAAAAACTAGGTTTCAATTATGTTTGATCATTATTCAAGACGGCAACCATATATATTCCTAAAAAAAACTCTTACTGGCCACTAGATTCATAAAAACTGAAAGCTCTAGTTCTGTGGGGCTAATAACTATATCAAAATGAATACCGAAAATGGCGTTTCTCTGCTAGTCTGCTGACGAATCAGGTTCTGGCAGGGTTGCCTTGGCATGTGAATGAAGCTACTATTGGTACAATATTTTCTGAAGGCTTCATCCTCTATAAAACCGGAATCATTTTTACGTCCGGCGCTTGGACTATAAGAGAGTACTAACACACGCATACATTATTGGTTACCGTTTTCTAAATTAAGCTGAATTATATTCACCATCATATTTACGATCGACTATATTTTGTGACGTAGACGTCCCTTCGCTGAGTGGGATTCAGTGACGGAAATTTAGAGGATGAGCACAGACGAGGATTTAATGATCATCACACAGATGGGACTTACCCGTGGCTGAACATCAGTTGACTGATCAAATATGAAATTATTGGAAAACCAGATTTTGTGTTTCAAAGCTAAGTAAAATAATCATTGATTGTAATTTGCAAACATTTAAATATTATTTCGTAATGTACAATTGAATTTTTATTTACATTTCACTAGTGCTCGAACTGCATAATGTAATATAAATATATAGAATTAAAATATAACATATATATAAAATAAAAATAAAATTACAGCAAACAAATATTATCTTCTAACGCATCAGCGATGTTGAAATGGTGGTTTGCGTAATCGCAGCTTAACTATAAATTAAAAATATAAAAAAATACTTGCTATTTTTTTAAATTTTTGTATCTTGAACAAAGTTTCATTCGATGCAGTTCAACTCGGCTCAAGTTCGAAACGTATGTAATATTTTTATTTTATCATATGCATACGCAATGAAATTTAATGATATTGGGATTTGACATACGGGCAGAGCGAATATGCCATTTTTAATACTAACAGCATGTAAAATATAATGTGTTTATTGTTTAAATTTCTGTCACCACATGTCGTATCATTTTATGTCAAATTCCAATAATGCTTTGATAATTTTTTTTTTATAACAAGAACTTGAGGTGCAGCTCTTAATGCAAAAAGTCTAGACAACCCTGTTACATAGTTTTAAGTTTACATTAACGTTTCCATAAAATGCAATTATTATAAAGTTATTAATGTTTAATTATTATCTTTTTAGGAACATGATCTATCCGCAAAAATTAAGATCAAAATAATATTTATTATGATAAATTAAAAAACCCGGGTCGCAGTGCCAAAACCCTGCCGACAATATAGTGTATTTGCTAATACAGGCAGTGTGGCTTTATTATGCGAACTTAAGTTGGTTTTTGGGCAAAATAAAAAAATTTACTCCTTAATACACCCCTTAAAATAACATTTTTTTTTTAATTGCATTAATATTATCAATCGAACCTCTATACCAAATTATATACAAGTTTCAGTAAATAATTCACTATCTGCAAACTAGTGTTTTCATAAAATTTGTACGTCCGGTCCTGTCGGGCCGATTTTATTAAAATTTTAGGGACACTTTTTAATTACTACTAAAGGGTTAAATGCCAATTTTGAAACGATTCTGAGAATTTTTTCGGTATTTTGGGGCCCAAAAACATTTTTCAACCCCTAAAAACTACCCTTAAAATGCCCCGATTACGCCCATTTTAAATAGGCTTCTTGCGGTGATGGATTTCAACACGCGGGCCAAATTTCGTTAAAATCAATTAACTCTTTCGAAAGTTATTGCCCGCACACATATATATATATATATATATATATATATATATATATATATACGTATATATATAAATATATATATATATATATATATATACATATATATATAAACATTTTTAAAAATGGTGCCAAAGTGTTTAGGAGGTTATGAAACGTCGAGAAATTTTGGTCCGACCCCTAGGTCCCGCCATCCGACCGACGCCAATAGTGTATGTTGCCATATGGCAAATACACTAATTACCATAACTCTACTTTTTATATAATGTTAAATATACTCGAAGTTCAGTTCTTCAAGTGGTAAATTGTGTAAATTGTGCATATTAATTTAAAAAAAGGTAAAATGATTACATTTGTAAATTTTTCCACATTCCAAGGAACAGATAAAAAGGGATGTGTGAAAAAACCAAATTTGAGATGTAAAGAATATGAATTCAAAATATAAAAACAAATATATTATTAAGAGATAATTGGCTCGATTGATAGCTGTAGTTATTAATAATAATAAAACAAACGATTGGTTTCAATATCCATTTATTAAAAAACAAAAAAACTTTACATGGTGCACAATTAAAACATAATTTATAAAAGTAAATCTTTCATACGGTATAGTTCGTAAGACTGAATAAACAGAATAATAGCTATCGTTTGCTATATGTGACAGTTGTTTAAAAATATTTTTTTCTAATATAGCATTGTAACAATGAATGTTTCTCAACAATTATATACCGAACGATAGCTATTATTCTATAATTTATAAACAAAATAACAATGTAATTTTACGAAGTTGTCATCTCTCATTAAAACAACAATTTTTGCTGACAAATCTCTTTTCAAATAGTTTCTGATCAGATATCTTGATCAGATACTATCGTAAATTGTTATTTTGTTTATAAATTATGTTTTAATTGTGCACGTCGTAAAGTTTTTTTATTTTTTAATAAATGGATAGTGAAACCAATCGTTTGTTTTATTATTACTATATTATTAATATTCCCGGATACACATTTTTAAAATTGTGAAGACATAATATCATAGCCTTCAGATTATTTTTAAAAGGGAAAAGAGTTCACAAAGTTACAAGAAGCTAAGTTTATTATTTCTTAAAGTAAAGAAGTTCAAATGAGCTATATGGAGACTCTTATGTAACAAAAAGAAGGAAACGGTTATAGCAAAACTTAGTTGTATCATTCTTGAAAGAGAAAATTCTATATTTTATAGAAAGATACATTTTCTCTCTGGAATTATTAGAAATAATCTTTTCGAAAACCATTTATTTTTAAGTTCAGATGAAATGTCCTGGAAATTACAAATATTGAATTTATAATAAAAATGAATACTATTCTTATATTAAAAACTGCATTTACCTGTTATTGTTGTTTTGTTTTGTATGATATAATGGAAATAAGAACATACATATAATGGTGACTCACTCAAATTGTATAAAATTATCTCGGCAAACCACCGTCGCAAAATGCATTTTTCCACTGCTTTTATCAGCTGTGATTAAGCACTAAGCTTGATAAAATTTGGCTTGCCGTTTAAAAATTTCTAGAACGCATATTTTTGTTCTAATTTTTTTTTTCAAAAAACGTGATATTTGTCAATACTTCTTTACAGCACGACATAAGATTTCAATTACGGAAAGTCTAATTAACATTTCAAAGTTCTTCTTTTTCAAATGCAAAATTCTGAGAAATTTGGCTTGTTCAACAAATTTTTTCCGTACATAAATTTGTGGTAAACTTAAGTATGCTATTTTTGTTATTTTTACTTGATTTTAAACATGGAAAGAAAATAATAACATCAATGATTGAATAAGATTTTTCAACGAAACTAGAGCTTTCCAAACATGAGGTAGTGCATTTTGCATTTACACACACATTTAAATACTCCTACGATGGAGCTACGCGGATGAATAGTAGGGTATATTGAACAGTCATTGTTAATGAATAAAATGACACAATAATTATTAGTGTATTTGCCATATGGCAATATATACCATTGGCATCGGTCGGATGGCGGGACTTAGGGGTCGGACCAAAATTTCTCGACGTTTCATAACCTCCTAAACACTTTGCCACCATTTTTAAAAATGTTTATATATATATATATATATATATATGTGTGTGTGTGTGTGTGCGCGCGGGCAATAACTTTCGAAAGAGTTAATTGATTTTAACTAAATTTGGCCCACGTGTTGAAATCCATCATCGCAAGAAGCCTATTTAAAATGGGCGTAATCGGGCCATTTTAAGGGTAGTTTTTAGGAGTTGAAAAATGTTTTTGGGTTCCAAAATACCGAAAAAATTCTCAGAATCGTTTCAAAACTGACATTTAACCCGTTAATAGCCATTAAAAAGTGCCCCTAAAATTTTTATAAAATCGGCTCAACAGGAGCGGACTTACACATGTTTTGAAAACACTAATTTGCAGATAGTGCCTTATTTATTGAAGGGTGTATTTAATTCGGTGTAGACGTTAGATTGATAATAATATTACAATTAAGAAAAAAAATGTTATTTTAAGGGGTGTATTAAGGGGTTAAATTTTTTATTTTGCCTAAAAACAAACTTAATTTCACATAATAAAAGTATAAATCCACACGGTCCTATACAAGCAAATACACTATATTGTCGGCAGGGTTTTGGCACTGCGACCCGGGTTTTTTTTAACTTATTTTTATTAATAACAAGTAACTAAAACACTTGAAATCATGTTCTACCACGTGTCGAGTGAAAAATCAGTGCAAATTATTTATTTTTATTAAACAAAAAACAAGATTTAGAAAAATCAAAATTATAATATTTCATGTTGAACAAAAGATAATTGAATGATGATGAATTTCTGAACATTTACATTTTATAAGTATTTTAACAAAATCAATTATGTAATAATAATGAGAATAAGTAAATAAAGATTGATTCACATTTATTTAAAAAATACAAAAAAAAAATACATTGTATTTTCTTATAAATATAAAAGTTGTTGATGCTTCAGCAATCTTATGTATAAAAAACCCGGGTCGCAGTGCCAAAACCCTGCCGACAATATAGTGTATTTGCTTATACAGGCAGTGTGGCTTTATTATGCGAACTTAAGTTGGTTTTTGGGCAAAATAAAAAAATTTACTCCTTAATACACCCCTTAAAATAACATTTTTTTTTCTTAATTGCAATATTATTATCAATCGAACCTCTATACCAAGTTATATACACCTTTCAGTAAATAATTCACTATCTGCAAACTAGTCTTTCTTAAAATTTTTAAATCCGGTCCTGTAAGGTCGATTTTATTAAAATTTTAGGGACACATTTTAATTACTGCCAGAGGGTTAAATTTCAATTTTGAAACGATTCGGATATTTTTTCAATATTTTAGGGTCCAAAAACATTTTTCAACCCCTAAAAACTACCCTTAAAATGACCCGATTACACCCATTTTAAATAGGCTTTTTGCGGTGATGGATTTCAACACGTGGGCCAAATTTCGTTAAAATCAATTATCTCTTTCGAAAGTTATTGCCCGCACACATATATATATACGTATATATATATATATATATATATATATACGTATATATATATATATATATATATATATATAAATATATATATACATATATATATAAACATTTTTAAAAATGGTGCCAAAGTGTTTAGGAGGTTATGAAACGTCGAGAAATTTTGGTCCGACCCCTAGGTCCCGCCATCCGACCGACGCCAATAGTGTATGTTGCCATATGGCAAATACACTAATAATATATTTGTGTTCTATAAAAATTGTCAAGTTTTAAAATAACTTTATAACTTAGTTTTATGAAAAATAAATATTGTACATATTTAGGATGATAAATTATAGGGTTATTGGACACTTAAGCAACTTTCATTTTTAAAAATTACTTTGTAAATTCGTTTTTTGAAGTTACATATCTTTTGACTTGATATTATTGTAGTTGAACACTTAAGCTATGATATCTATCATTGAAAATAAGTACTAATTGGAATCTTCATAGAAAAAATAAGATTTTCTAAAAAATAGGTCAAATATACAGTCATTGGACAAAATTTCTACTGTTGGATAGCGTTCACTAGTCAATGGACGGTAATGAAATTTCTCTATTATTATTGAAAGTCTCAAATAAATGCGAATAAAATTTACGTTAAGTAGAATATTAGAGTAGAATAGAATAGTATATTATGCTAGATAGCTTCAGAAATAACAAAAAAGTAAATCAGAATGGAAATAAATAGATATTCATGTTTAATCAAATACTCACTTTTCCCCGGATATCAAATTATATCACCTCAGTTATAATGTACTCATCCGAAACTAATATACAATTTACCTTAATTTCCACGGGGAATTCAATACAATTAAATTTTCTTCCCTGGATATGGCACCTACCGTCAATATAAAAAACAATGTATAATACAATATAGGTGTAAAAGAATGAATTTCTCAATTTGAGAAGAAATCTGCTTGAAACTATTAAATTATTTTTTGCACAATCGCCTATTGAATTTGTGTCTGTATAATGACCCTTTTTTGCACTAGCACGTAAAGTAGAACAAAGGTAATGCGATTTTATCAATGCAATAGTTATATTTCTGTCATTTGCCATTTAAATTGCTATATGCGACAGAGACCAATCCCGAACGTCAGCTGTCAAAAATATTACAATTAATATTGTTATTGTGAAATAAAAATCATCTATTTTTATAAGGTAATATGTATTTTGTACGTAATGCCACAATGACCCATGTGACTGTTAATCTCGCTGACACTTACGCACGAGACACATAAACTACTATTTTTTCTACGGTTGCGATATCCAACTTTCGAAACCGAAATAATGGATAGTTGGTAGTTTAAATGTAAAACTACCTACTTGATTAGTTCTGGCTGATTATTTTTATTATTAGTGTATGTGCCATATATGGTCGGTCGGATGGCGAATCCTAGGGGTCAAACCAAAATTTCTTGACGTTTCACATAATTCTAAACAAATTGCCATCATTTTTGAAAATGTATATACAATACATATATGTATAATGTATATTATAGGTGTGTGTTTGTGTGTGTGCGCTCGTTAATTTTAACGAAATTACACCCACATCTCGGAATCTATCATCGCACGAAGATTTTTTAAATTGGGCCTAATCGGACCGTTTTAAGAGGTGTATTTAGGGGATGCAAATAGTTTTGGGGCCCAAAAAATCCAAAAAACGAAAATATTCTCGCAATTAACTCAAAATTGAAATTTAACTTTTTAGTATCAATTAAAAGGTGTCCCTGAAATTTTAATAAAATCTGCGTAATAGGGCTGGACTTATAAATTTTATGAAAACAATTACTTGCGGGTACAGAATTTTACTGGATATAATTTTGTGCAGATGATGAATTGATAGAACAAAGACGAAATATTGAAATTAAAATATTATTTTTAAGGGGTGCACTAAGGGGTTAATTTTTTTATTTTCTCCAAAAACAAACTTAAATTCACATAATAATTATACTACCTGTATTAGCAAATACACTATATTGTCGGCAGGGTTTTGGCACTGCGATCAGGATTTTTTTTGTATATTTGTATATTTGTAGACCACAATTGAGTGCGGTGGATTGCAGAAATAATTGCCAAAAAATCTGATTTGACAATGACCGGACACTGACCACACATATTTTCCGTAAAAATAGTATGTTAGAATTTTAAATCGATCTACCCGAAAAATAATTATTAGATTTAAACGATATTTTTTTTAACTGTGTATTCGTATATATACAGTTTCTTTGTACAATTTCTACCCGAAACAACATTTTAATCAAACCTTGAGATCCTAGGAAGCTATTCTGACGATTTTTAAAATGATGTCCGTATGGCTGTGTGTGTGTGTGTGTGTGTGTGTGTGTGTGCGTGTGTATGTAACCCTCTCATAACTTTTGAACGGGTGGACCGATCGAAACGCGGATTACGGCATCTGAAAGGAACTTAGATTTCCTGAAAATTGGAACAGATTCGGCCAGGTAGATTTTGAGAAATCTCAAAAATAAAGCTTTTTGGAAAGCAGTTTTTTTTAATATTTTGAAATATTTTCGAAACTGCCGTACCGATTAATTCCAAAATCTAATCAGCCTATTCCTCATAAAATAACGTCAATCGCCGCAAACCGCATCAAAATCGGTTAATCCGTTCGAGAGATATCGTCGGAGAAAAATTCTGAAAAAAAGTTTTTTCAAAATAACTTCTCAAATTTTTGTTTGTTTGATTTTTCTGTAATAAGTTATTTTTTTTGTGCTTAAATTGCCGCAAAGCGCACCTCGATCACTTGATTCGTTCAAGAGATATCGTTGAAGAAAAATTTTCAAAAAAATGGTTTTTCAAAATATCTTCTCAAATTTTCGTTAAATTGTTTTTTTTGTAATAGGTAATTTTTTGTGCTTGAAAAACTGCTTCGATTTCCGTAAACAGCATCTCGATCGGTTGATTCGTTCGAGAGATATCATTGACAAAAAATTTGCAAAAAAGTGTTTTTTCAATATATCTTTCCAAATCTTTGTCAAAATTTTATAACGGTTTATAGTTTCGGAAATATTTTGATAATAAAAAAATCAGATGTTCTTTTGTTCCGAAGATCTGTCAAAAAGAAATTAGTTAGGTAGCTAACAAGCATTCTTTGATTAATTTTTACGTTAAATCATATTATGTAACCATGGAAACAAATACCATAACCGTAAACCGTTAACAGAAATTTTATTTTATTACAATATTTCAAATGTCAATATTTATGAAGTTGGAATGATCCTGTCGCCCAATTGGCTGGAATTTTTTAAAATAGCTTTTAACAAACACCGTAGGGGTAAGCCACATTTCAGTAGATCGGAAACAGCGGGAAGTTCCAGGGATGGCCTGCAGGGTCAACCGTTTTTCAGATTTTTTAACAAAGCTTTGTGCAACCTAGCACATTTATGTTCACTTCGTAACAATTCTATGATAAAAATCATAGTTTCCTTTGAAATTTATTCAGATTTTGTGGAAGATTTTAATTTAGCTATTACCTCTTCCACAGTAAAAAAAGAATAAAAATAAAAACATAAATGGCAGCAAATTAATTTATTCGCCAATTTCACACATTTACCAATGTAGTAGATAAAGATAAAACTCCGCCATAATTACCGTGCCGTGTTATAAAAATGAGCACGCTACTCTGCAGCCTGCGTTGAACTAAATGGGTTGACTGGAATCCCGTGAAAATCTAGAATATTACAAAGCTCCCCAGTGACCATTGTTGTATATTCCTGCACATCGTCAAGTAGCAGCAGACAGTGTGTATACAGTGTATGTATTTTGTGTCAGCAAGTGCTTTGTATAATTGCGATGTTTTCAGTCAAAGTGTTCTCCAGTTTGTGTATTTATTTGTTATGTAAATTGAAGAGAAACCTACCTGTTTTACTATGAGATGAGTGCTCACTGTATTCCTGATAGGGGTGAATTTCAGTAATATTCAGTTTCATCTGCTATCTAATCCACAATGTTAATACCAATGCACAAATTTCAACTATGTTATTATATGTACAAGGCGTAAAGCTAAATGTTGAACAAAATTTATTATAGAAGGATTAAATAGTTACGCAGAAAAAAGTTATTAACCGAAGAAAAAAAAATTCCACCAACAGCTAACACAAAACAAGCTACCAGTGTGAAAGTAAAAATAATTTTTTAACCGACATCATTAACTTGAGTTACAATTTGTGTTAAAAATGTATTTTTAATTAGTATCATTAGCCGCGAATATTTTAGAAACCACTTAACCGATTTGGTTGAAACTTTTACCTTATTTTGTTTAAGATTGTATATGGAAGAACAAGAACCTTAGATCATAATAGCCAACTTTATCCGGACAGCCTTTTTATACTGAAGAGGTACTGCATATTATTTAAAAATATATGTTGCACGTGTCGTGATTAATAACTGCACTTTCACCAGATTTATCTTTCACCATTAAAACGATTGGTAATAATTTAAGTCGAAAACCACTTTTCACAATTTCATAATATTTTTTCTTCTTGAGGTTCCCGAAGTCTAAAAAATATATTTTTGCATAAAAGCTAGTCTTTGTCAGTGAGCATGATATCGACGTGACAAGCATGCTTTGGTTAATTTTTAAATGTGATATAAGCCTAGAAATGAAATGCAAATTCATTTAAATATTTATTAGCAACCGTTACCCAATGCATCGTATATGAGTTAACAAAAACTGTATTTTATCTATTATGTCAACCGTTAGCATTTCCGTCACGTTGATCAACTGGCTGTTTGTTTTTTTTTTTAATATGAAATTCTATTTGTATATGATCGATTATTATTCTCGGAATGACCTATAATTGATCAAATAAGATACAAGACATTTAAATGTGTGAAATAAAGTAATTTTCTTCAAATAGGAGTGGTTTAAAAAAGCTATTATGACTATGGAGAAATAATTGCGCAGATTTCTAAGGTAGGTAGGTGACTGTAAAATAAGGGGAAAAGTCATTTTTAGGAGCATACGTTCAGTTTATTTTTTATAAAATTGTCTTTAATATTTTCTTATAAAAAAAATGATTTTTTAAGCACTGGAAGTCACACCTGATGACATTCGTAGACAAATTATATTATGTATTTCAAAGATGTATTGGCATTTATGTCATGAGCTTTTTTTATGTGTCAGCTCGTTTGTAAGTAATTGTTTGCATTCTTGAAGGTTCAATTCTCTTTTGTGCTTTTCTTTGTTCATCAGTTGTTCCGTAGCCTTGTCATGTGACACTATTAAATTGAACCAAAGTAATCCTATAAAATATATAAAATGGTAATGTAGTTGAGCAAAATAAATACTTGACCATAGCAAATTTCATTTTTGTTTATATTTTGTTTTAAAAACGAAGCTTTTTTTCGGACGGTACGCGCCCGGCTGCAGGCGAGTAAAATGAGAAAAAACGTCATGTGTCATTTTAACTGCTTATAGCTAATGCGCTGATTCAAATCATTAAATGCGAAGACGCCTCGCTTCTTGTTGGAAGTCCCCCGACGCCACTTTTTTATTTTGTTTGAATAAATAAATAAATGTACCTATAACTAAGAATTTTACATATTATACCTATTTTACAATTTCTAAGGATAGCTACATTTTGACTTTATATAAGTTTCGATGATTCAGTCTAACCTTTTTTTAATCGATTGTAAAATAAACTATATTTTAGATGAAAAGTTCATAGAAATGTAATTTTTTTGATAATCGAAGTTAAGTGCTGATTAGAGCATATATTTTGAAAAAAAAATCAGATTTTAAAGTAAATCAAATAGTGAAAAAAAAATCATTACAAAAATAAAAAAAAACTGTGGCAAATGTCTCTATAGACGATTATGATATAAATTTAAATATAAAAAAGTCATGAAAATTGGACATCAGGACCATTCTGATTCCAAAAATTCCTTTAGAAAATAAAATTCTGTTAACGCATGACGCGGGTCACGACTAGTAATAAACGCGGATATTATGATGTTTAGTTTTCGTGTCCATGGTTACATATAGTTTAACATGACGTGTAACTCATTTCTTTTTAAAAGATCGATGACTTCAAAACAAGAGAACAGCTGATTTTTTTTCAAAATATTTACAAAGCTAGAAGATTTAGGGAAAACAATTACAAAACATTTTGGCAAAAGTGTAAACAATAACGAACCTTTGCCCAAAGTTTACCGTTATAATAGAAAAATCAACGGTATAACACATATCTTTTCTGCACATGCGCCGATTCCTCCTAAAAACAATAGGCCTCTTGCCATTTACATGCCAAACATCTTATCAAAATTTGATTTCGATTCGCTCAACAATTTGACCCAGACACACTTTATGCAAAAATATGCTGTTTGAACAATAAAATGAAAAAGATTGTAAAATTGTTAAAAGTTCAGTTGGAATTTCGACCGAACTTTTAACAATTTTAAAATCCAAATTTCAGAATTTAACCATTAATGGTAAAATTCTGAACCATGGATTTAATTTCTCTTATTTTTTTATAATTATATAGAAATAGATTTTTTTGCTTTTTAATATACCTAACCAGATCATTTTGGTGGTAGTATGATTTTTTCTCCTGCATTTATCAAATTGTCCCAGTCAGGGGAACTTTACTTTCTTACACTATTTGTAAGAAAATTAGTATAATATTATCAACTACTTATATATATATATATATATATATATATATATATATATATATATAACAATTAAATGACTAAAAAATGTAACCACTAACCTACGAACATACTGGGTCTCAACGAGAACATTTTACACGCATTTCAATGTTTTGCCTGTTGATTATAAATTAGAAAGTTTGAGAAGTTTAACATCTGATCTAAGGATACAGCTTGATAATAATAATAGTAATAATAGAATTTATATTCATATAGCCAAAACGGCAAGAAAGTGTCGTTATAAAAATCTTAATCAAAATATAAATCTTATATAAAATATTCGATGTAAAATAATGATCAATTTAATAGAAACACTACTGAATGAGATTTTTTTTAATGCAGTTTTCAATTGAAAGATACTAGATTTTTTATTTCGGCAGGTAAATTATTGAAAATGTTAAGTCTTGAGCAAATTACGCCTTTATTGTAAAGAAACAGCCATTATTGTGGAATTAAACAGTGTATTTTACCCTTGTGTTATAGTCATGAACAGATAGAGATATCGAATGATTGCGCCGCTTCCAATCGCCCCAGCACACGTAACTGTTGTTTTAAATAAAACGTTTTTTACGACAGAATCAGAAAAATAACTTAATTTTGAGCATTTTTGGTACAAAAAAATACCAAGCTAAGCATTTCTTAAATATCTGGGGTTAGCTGAGGAAATTACCATATAAAAAAACTTCAAAAGTTTCCATAGCTGACGTAAATTAAAAATATTAATCATATGGGCATCTCTTCAACTTAAACCTCAGTTGTTTCATATCCCAATTATGCTCACCTTTTTTTATACAAAATTCATTCGAAATGAGATCCTTCTTTTGAAAGTTATATTTCTATATTAACCACGAAAAAATTTTTAATTTCTAACTCAAAAGGCAAAACAATTAAATGCGTAGAAAGTTTTCGTGCGGATACCCGGTATAATATGATGTATAAGTTGAACTGTTGTAATACTTAGTAACCAAACAAATATTTAAACGAAGTTTACAGAGATGAAATAGAGATAAATCGGGAATTTCCTGTGTAAAGTAAATGATGGAAGCGAAAATTTTGCGACATCAGCAGACAAAAGAGACATAAGATAAATAAGTTTTAAACAATAGCTAGAGACAACTTCAAACTGAAAGTAAATAGGCACACTAATAGAATATGTCAAAAAAATCTTAATTATTATTCCATTTATCTACTAGAACATTCTCATTTTAAAACATTTCATTTTTATTTGCTTGAAACTTCAATAAAAGAAATCTCGAAAATCTTCAAATCTAATTTAGAATGAAAAAGACATGTCTTGATATTTGAAATACTCGAATGTTTCATAGCCAAATATCGAACAAATAGAAATATAGTTTAACAGAAATTTAATTCAGCTATTCATTCATCAAAATAAGCTCCGTAAATCTCGTGATATTTTAAGTGTAAATTAAGTAATTCAGAAATTCCAAAAAAATACAGTTTTAAAGTATTCCTATATAGTGTATAATTTTATTTTATTTTTAAATTGTGGTGAGAGCACTTTGAAAGTTAAAGTCTTCGAATTTTGGCAGGGACTTTTTATCACGAGCTGAGAAAATTTAGGTCTTACACCGGCCAATTAAAAATTCGACATAAAAATCAAGATTGTTCATTATGTCACAGTCGATAAGTACCAAATTTTCGTGCTTACAAATTATCAATAACTCGATCACTTTTGAATTTTAAAATTTGAAACAAAGCGAAAAATTAAAGATATGCTATAGTCACGAATGACGTTTGATATACAGTTCGTACGTTTGGTGAAACAATTCAATGAAAAATACAATACAACCTTGATATAACGAATCTGAATGGGATTAGAAAATACTTGTTATATCAAGGTATATTGAAGTTCGTTATATAGAGGTTAGGTTGATCTAAGATTCGTTATAACAAGGTAAGGAAACTTGTTTATTTCTCTACGTCCGTGTACTCGCACGATTTTAATCTTCTACTGTTTTCATGCAACCCATTTTCTTCTGAAAACTTATCTTTAAACTTTAAAATTGTGGCTAATGTACTTGCGGGAATTTCGCACTTTTTAGCGATGTCTAATTTTTTCTTTGTAGGATTTTCGTCTACATACACTCGCCCCTTCAAAATGTACAAAGTGTATTTTTTTTCAATAATGACTTGAATAATGTGCATAAAACATATTATTTTTAAAAGTTTAATCCTTAAATGATACCATTATTTTAAAAATCTACCCTACTTTTTAAATTAATCAGGTTTGAATTGAAACGAAACAAAAGTGAAGTTAATTAAAGTGAATATTTAGTTGATCAAAATTAAAATAAAACGAAAAATGTATGTTTAATACTCAAGATTTATTGTCGCAATACTTGGTGTTGCCTCCCCTAGCTGTGATAACAGCTCGAAGGCGGTTTCTCATCGACCTGATAAGTTTTTTAATCAGTCCTTGAAGAAGCCTTTTCCACTCCTCTTCCAGCGCTATCTTCAGCGCTGCGATGCTTGTAGGTGCCGGATTTCTGGTTCGTACCCTCCGTTTGAGTTCGTCCCATAGATGTTCTATGGGACTGAGGTCAGGATTTAGTGCTGGCTAGTCCATGGTTCGAATGCCAACTTCATCCAAGAACTGATGAGTGATTCGTACTGTATAACACCGGGCATTGTCATGCGTTAAATGAAAGCCGCCCTCGAAGAAGCATTTATAAGGCAAGACAAGGCCCAGAAAAATATCTTTCACATATCGCGCAGCAGTCAGATCGCCTCCTCGGCCTCCACCAGGGACGAAAACGAGCTCCGTTTTTCCTTCCAGCGAAACGCTCGCCCTCATCATACACGAACCACTGCCGTAGGATATTTTAAAAAAAGAACTGAATAAATTTAAACGATTAGTGTCATTCAAAAGCCCTAAAGATCAAGCTTTAAAAAAATAATAAGTTTATACACATTACTCAAGTCATTGTCGCCAGTCCATTTAGAGTAATTTTTACCAGAGAAGAAAAGTGAATCTTTTCGCAGAGTTGCCGGGGCTCATTGCGGCGTATAGGTATTAGACAAAACAGGCTGACGTACGTGAATTAAATTAATAATAAACAGTAAAAACTTCAAAAAATAGCAAATCAATATAATTACTTCCATTTGAAAAGCATATAAATGTTATACCAAATATGATCACATTTTCTTACATGTTTAGATAAGCAAGTTTACCTTTATTAATGAAAAAAGGGCATGTGCACGTGTTGAAATAACCAACAAATTAAAAACTACTTCGATGCTCGTTACCGACGCGAAGAAGGTGACAAAATGAAAATTTCCTACAAAGAACAAATTTCTCAACCAATATTCTGTAGGATATAAGGAATAAGACGAAAATTCTGTAGGTTAAATGCATCATTTAATAATCCTTCAAATGCATAAAAAAAAGGTTTTAAATAAAATGAAGCGCTTACCCAAAAGAGGGTTTTTATTTTTTTTAATATAACTAGACACCAAATTTCACCTCCGACACGGCCAGCCAACGAGCAACGACTAAAAATACAAAACCAAAACTATCTTAATCTAGCTTGTTCAGTTGCGACGAAGGTCAAAATGTTATTGCCTGACATAAGGTTGGAATTTATTGTTTAATATTTTTTTTTATTAGAGATTTATAGGGAAATTAAATTTAGTAATTTTAATCACAGTAAAAGGGTAACATCATTTTCGAAAAAAGTTACACTTTGTACTTTTTGTAGGGGTGAGTCGATTCAGCTGCTCGCGAGTGTACTTAATGATTCTTCGGTTCTCTGCCATGGTTAAAGAACATCTTTTTTCTTTCTCAGCCATTGCAACTTTAAATTTACTAACAACAGTGACGACAGCATTACTTTACATCAAACAACACAGATTGTCTTACGATAAATTTAACGTGTCTGAACCTGTTGTTATTAGTGTAGAATGGTGTGTTGATTGATAGGATTCGTTATGTAAAGGTTATAAGTCGACAAAAATTGTTACATAGAGGTAAATTATACGTTCTGTTTATATCCTGCAATGATTGAAAATTCGTTATAACGAGGTTTTTGACAAAAAGTATTCGTAATATAAATGTATATTTTGCGGTTTATATTTGCAGTTCTAGGGGATTTAGAAAAATTTGTTAAATCGAAGAAACCGTTATATTGAGGTTCGTTATATTAAGGTTACACTGTAATAATATGCCGTCGAAATTCTTGAAGAGGACACTTATTTTTTAACCGCGCATCTTTTTCAATTGTCGCCTTTTCTATCCCCATTCCGCTATTCATTTGTGTCAGTGAACTTCTGAGAACTCCGTAGGTATCTCAATTTAATTACTCGAGAACGGCCAATGCAAATCTCAAATATTGGCATATTGCTGAAATTGACAAAAAAAAAAGGTATTGTGCCATTAAAAAAAGAGCAATGTATCCCCGTAATAACTGATATAAAAAATATGCGTGTTAAAATTATAAGATTAACCAGTTCGGAGTGTTTGAGCGTAGATGATCGAATATGTTGTGGATAATTATTCCACATTAAACTTACAGACTGTATTTATACAGGTAGCATATTACAGTTGAGAATGTTTTTAATGACTTAACAGCATAAAAAAGCAAAAAATATATACAAATTCTGAATTAAAATTATAATATCTCACAAATAATTACACCTTAGTGAGTAATATTTCTGGACTCTTTTTTTTCTAAATAGCCACATACTCGTAATAATTATGGTACGTATATTCATGTAGATAAAATATAGATTAATAAGGGTGCAGCTCAGAGAGTAAAGGTCTTCTAAAACACAAATCACCAAGTGCAAAATAACTCGTTCCTTCGCAAAAATTATCGAAGGTTTTTCATGTGAGGAAACTCCGCGATGGCGTAATATTATGTATAATGTCAATATAGTTTGAGTGTGGGGCGCTTGAAATTATTTCACGAAATAGGCCATTTCTTGTCAATTTGGGTCTGCAAAATGCAACCGAAATTCGTCAAAATTATTGTGTTGAGACGTTTTAACCCTTCGTCGGGCGTCCCTCAAAAACTTCTTAGATCAGGCCTAAAAAAATAGTTATATAATTTTTTTAAATTAATATTAAGGAAAAAGTAGAGCATGGATGTCTTTATTAGGATGTTTAGAAAGTAATTATATGTAATAATACCGAAAAAAAAAGTTTTTATTATTTAAATAATTAAAAAAACAAAAAGACCAATATTTTCATTTTTCATGAAATTGTTTGTTTTTTTTAACTATAAAATTATTATTATGAAAAATATAAAAAGGGGAAAGACAAATGAAATATGGCTCTTAGAACCTGTAAAAGTAATATTTAACAGGCATATTATTTTAGGGAATTGAGCCTGTGAAAACAAGGTTCGCACAGTATCTGTTTGCATGTGATAAACACACGCCGTTCGTCGTTACAATTTTGGCAATAGTATTTTGACAACCTTCTTTTTCCCGCTTGTAAACTGCAGGCAAATAGGAGACCTGACGAAAAAAAGTGCATAACCCATTTTTAAATATCAGTTTATTTAATTTCATAAAAAAAATATTATACTGATCTTCTAAATCGTGACGAGTTCGAGCGCGGTGTATCTATATTAAGCCAAAACTACTTTCTCTGCTTTCTAGGGGTGCGGTGAGCAATCTAAACACAAGTGCCATGTAGACCACCAAAATCTAGGAAGCTACTGGCGAAGTGGAGATTTGACGATGGAAGAGGAAAAAGAGACACACGGAAATATTTTTGCTGAGCCTGTGGGATCACCCGCGCCCGATGAAGGGTTAAGGTCCGAATTGAAAAACTGTGACAAATTCAACTATTGACTTTAAACAAATTGTCGTCGTGAACTTTTTTGTGGGAAATCTTATACTCTACAGAATTACTGATATGCAATATTGTTCTACATGACACCATTTGGAGTAAGAGCAGGAAAAATAAATATTTTTAACGACTTTTTGCACCTTAAAGACGCTATTAAGGAAAGTTCCATTAAATCAAATCAATTATCCTATAATATTATAATTCAATATAATTATTTATTTTTTTATTTATTATTTATTTTTATGTTCCTCTACTGTTGGAAGTTTACACATAACGGACTAAAGAATCTTTGTAAATTAAAACTGCAAAAGCGAGACTATAATTTGTATATATTATAGGTACTTCAACATTTTGACGTATGATACATGTTTATTGTTTATACGAGTACATAATATGTAATGAAAATGACGGCAATAACCCGAGACAACGAGTAGGTACTCGAACACGTAACCCGTCAACAATTGAGAGCACACTACTGCAAAAGGTACCAGCTTTAGTTATTTCTTAGCGTATAAGTTTACTCATATTTACAAATATTTTTTTTATAAAGGTGAACTCGCCTTAATGGATTTTTCACTGTATTTTTTCGATAAACGATCATCAGTTGAATATTTTTTCAGAGTAGATTGTCTTTGCACAAATAACTCCTGTTGCAGTACTGGAATTTATATCAAAATATACGAGTATGTTGCAAAATGTATAAACTACTAAATAATTCATAAATAAATAAAATATATCATCTGGTTTAAAGTTTATAAATACGTGTTCAATTGGAGTCAATATTGTCATTATGTTATCTCACATATAAGCATGACAATCTTATAAAATTACACTAGCCGCTATCCGTGGCTTCGCACGCATTAGAGATGAAACAATGCTATATAGAGCTTTTTCTCGTGGCAATTTAATTTTGCTATTAGATATTTTTTAAATTTTTAGTATTATTTTAACAAATTTAAAATTTGTAGATCCTTTGGTTCTCGGAGGAAGCTTCGCTTCCTATTGTCGAACTCAAACATTAGTTTTTATAGTCAAGCAGGACTATCGGCCAGCTTGACGTGCTATGGAAAAACTATAGTCAGTATATTATATTTTAAGGCATATTTATTCGAATTTATAATTAATCAATACGTTGCCCACTCGCTTTACATAAACAACATATAAAATTCGTACTATTTTGACAGTTCATGCAACAGTTTGTTTTCCAAAACATACAAATACATTTAACCCCATATATTAATCACTTTGTCAACGATTTAAGTGGATCAAAATAAGTAAATATTCGAATTTTGCCGATATATAATGTTGTCGATTTGAAATTAATAATAATTTTTGATAGATTTTATAGATGAAATACTATTAATATTCATCAGCTCTTTGTATAATAAATAATATTTATATATAACCCACTCTAAAATAGAAACTCACTTTCATTAGTTGCTGTTTTCATTTATGTTAGAAGGTTAAATAAGAAACGAGGTTGACTCTAATTAAAAGAAATCACTTAGAGTTGTTGTGATCCTTGATGAATGTTGGATAAGTTTGGATAAAAACCCGTAGCGCAGGACCAATAAAACAGCGATACTGAGATTAAAATTGCATTTTCACTAACATTTCGGTACGCTTTGCGCCATCTTCAGAGTTCTAAAAATTATTTGCATAATGTAGACCAGGGTCGATAATTTTTGAGACCAAAAAAAATTATAGTAGGATGAAACCCATTGGAAAAGGTAGAGAATATAACAAAAATGAAAGGAAAAATAAATTACGGTCGACCTGAGGTCGGGAAGGGGTAGAGGGTAAGTTTTTAAGGGCAAAAAACGGTTTATCTTGATTTCCGGCAAAACTACAAGTCCTATGAAAAAAAGTTAAATCGTAAAGTTGTAGGTTATAAAAATATCTACAACTTTTGTTTTTATACTTTTTTCACATAGCCTCAAAATTTATTTGAAAAATTCAAATAACCAAGTTTTTGGTTTTTTATTTTTATCTTTTGCAAAAAAAATTATTTTTTCACGAAATTTGGTGAGAGCTTACCTTTTTATGTCCCAAACACACAGTAATTTTTTTGACTTAAAATATTCATTTTTTCACCTTATTTTGACTTAATATCGAAAAAGCACCCCAATTTTCAATCGAAAATTCTCACGTCAAAATATCCGCTTTTTTTAAAAAATCGGTGGGCTTTTTGTTTCTTGAAATCTCTACTTTCTGATGGTATGAAAAAAAAGATACATTACTGCGATAAATGTTCTCAGAAAATGCAAATAAGTTATCTTAAAATAGCAATAAATAGGCATCTACGCATATAATTTATAAGATTATATGCGTAGATGCCTATTTATTGCTATTTTAAGATAACTTATTTGCATTTTCTGAGAACATTTACCGTAGTAATGTATATTTTTTTATAACTCCGAATTTTGTAATTCGTTATTTTTGGTTAAATAAGAAACCACCTGACCTGGAACCCAAAACTCGTAGCGCTGGCTGAAATTAGGTATTAGTGGCTTCACAGTACCCGTGTAATGAAAAAACGTTTTCAGCTTCGCTACATATAGAAAGGGAATGAATGTTAACTGTGAACACTATAATACGGGTGGAGTAACTGGTAAACTCAGCCAACGCGAAGCTGGGAGCAGTGACAATTAATGTTTTTATTCTTATGTAATCTTATAATGTTAATGGTGACATAGTTGTCTGAAAACCTGTAATTCGCTATGAAAGCTAATCCAATTTGTTTCCTTCCTAATGATTTTCTCTCAGTGTAAATAAAGCGAAATGGCGCATCTGTAATAGCTGGTACTGCACACTGCCTTCATACTCCAGAGACCAACAGTGTGAGTAACTTAATTAACACAGTAATAAAAAACCGAAAAACGTAAAAGTAAGCTTTGTACCTTTTTTACAAAATGTAAACAAAATTAAACATAAATTGTATATTAAAAAAGATATTTTTTTAATTTTTACTTACTCGTATAACATATACGGAGAGTATTATAGTATAGGCAAATAGGTACATATTATATAATATGTTTATTTATTGTTAGCAAAAATTGATAACAATGCGTCTTATCACATAGTGTGTACAATGTTTACAATATAACAATAGTAAAAACTTATGTATTCATTGATATACGTATACTATATTATATACTATATTAGTTTATACCCGCGGCTTCCCTTGTTTTGATGGGCACTTTATCCTTATCCAATAAATGCGTGGTATATTTGATTGCTACAGTCATCCTCAAGTAATATTGACAATGACAGACAAAATTTCGGAAAAACGTGTTCACGTCTTCGCCCTTGTGGGGTTTATAACAATAAGCATAAATTTCATTGAAAAGAGCTTTGTTTACGCGAAGAGTTAAATTTCCAAATATTCTTGATTTCCGGACTTGTACGCCGTGATCCATTGATATTTCTACTTGATGTTTTGTCTACAACTGCAATAAACATTATCAAGGGCAACTCAAACTTATCTGTGACACGTTTACAAGGACACTTTGCCCGTCAACATGCCTGTGATAATGTCTACCTCAGTTGTAGACGAAACGTCAGGTAGAAATACAAATGAACAATGACTTACAATTCGGAAACCAAAAAGATTTGGAACAGCGCGGGCCGTGAAAGCCTACACACTTAGATGACTTAAAACTGTCCGCTTATAAAGCATATTGCTGTTTTTAGAAGCAACTAACCGATTTATTTTTATAATAAAAATATTTCTACTTTTTAGTGCAATAGAAGTAATTGGTTAAAAAAAATTTTTTTTTGTTTATTTGTTTCCATTAGAAGAGAATAGAATAGAATTTGTTGATCCAAGACATCATCATATGTATAGGATTCGTCGAAAAAGAAAAATATCACAATTCAAAAATTTGATAAATGGTGTGTAAAAACTCAGTTTTATAATATATTTCTAATTATAAATATACAACATACTTGTAGTAATTAATGAAGTGCACTTTCAAAAGAGACTAAATGGGCAAATAAAGTAAATAAAGAAACGATCTCAACCAATTCGAAATAAACGATCTGGACAAATTAAAAACATAAATGCACTTGCACATAATAGGCGGGAATTAATTAAATTAGCTTTTTTCTAGTTTATCACAATTTTTTTTTATTAATTGCTTTCATTTCTGTTCGTTATAGTTTTTAAAATTTTATATTTTTAGTAAAAATTGATGATCTTCAAGAGTACAGTTGCATACAAGATATTTGACACCGCTCGCTGTTCATCTATCGGTCGGTTTAAAAAATATTTGCATATTGTAATGTATCAAGATACCTATTTTAATTTTTTTTATACAATCCAAATGATCCGATATTTTTTCAAACAAATTTAAAATATTTGAAAATATATTTTGCTACTAGCAAATTTTTTCTCCTAATCTTATTTTTATAGTTACATTTAGGTTCACATGTAAAAATTATCCAAAGAATTCTTGTTAATTAATTCATTTCTTTTTAAAACATCAATTACTTTAGAACAGAGGAACTTATTTATTTTCAAAACATTAATAAACTTTAGGAAAAAAACATTTTTATAATACAACATGACATGACAACAATTTTTAATTAACATATATAAAGAAATGAATTAAACGGAGAAAAAAAAATAAAATAAAAAGTATCAAAATCTAAAATCGTTTTCTTACAAGTAAGTTTTACAAGCATTACCAAAAAAAAATAATTCTTGCATGTAAAAATATTCTCATTTTAATAAACTAATTGTAGATTTTAATACTGATGACGCCATGAAGTCAAACTTGGCGAAACGTCTATTTTTCACAAAAATTTGACTATTTTAAAATAAATTTTTTTACAAATATAACGTTGAAAATTACTTAAGGTAGTGTCGTGGTACAATATTGTCAAAAAGTTATGGATTATACGTGCCAAAAAAGTATGCTAGCTTGTAGCTAAGTGATCCATAATTTGTACGCAAGACTGTACCCGTACAGTATTCATATGCATGTATACTTTATATATAAATTGTTGAACTTTAAACCGTTATTTATAAATAATTAGACGGTCAAAAAATTTTTCTTATTTTTTTTAAACTCATAACAAATGCATTGAAAGACTGTCAGTTTTTAGAGAGTTTCTGGCAGTTAGTTCTTTTTTTATAAATAACAAACTGCTTCAGAACTACAGAGATCGTATACAATCAATGTTAATTATCCAATTTTTAATTGAATTTATCTCGGATTATATACGGTCGATCGACTTCAAATTTTCAGGGTAATTGTATTATCATGTCCTTAATAAGTATAGAAAAATTAAGAATTTTCTGACCATGTGCCTTAACCACGACAACTACCTTAAAGTACATTTCAAGATTATCCTTGGCTGCAATTTCCAAAAACCTTTCAAGTATTTTTATAAAACTTTCTTGCAAAAATGCAAAGTACACTGTTATAATAACCCTCTACACTCGAGATTACATAACCGTGAGTTTTACACCGTAAAACGAAACTATTTTTGTGAACGCAACCAACGTCGATCTGTCCTGGGTCTATCTGAGAGTGCACCAATATATACTTTATTAACATAGAAACAATGCTTTGGACACTAAGGAAACCAAGTAACCACATTTTTCTCTCGGGTGTAAAGGAATAAAGAATACAAAGTTATAGCACATATTATCTTTTCTGATAAAAACAGCAAGATTCTTTTTTAGTACATGTAGAACATCTTAGCAAAATTTGGTTTCGAATCGTTCAGCTGTTTGAACCGTATCATAGTTACAAACGGACAAACAAGCAGGCGAATATACTTTTTCCAAAAATATATAGCTATTTGAGCTGCAGAAAAGGGACCTCAAAACTAAACAAATGTTGTTTCAGTTTGATCGCGTTTTAACTAATTTCGGGTTTTAATGGTAACATATTATATGACAATTGGTTCTTACTGAAATATATACATACATATTGCCGAATGTAGTTCAATTCTTTATTTAAAGTTAGCAGACTCGAATAAAGAGAATCTTTATAATGCATTTGCAAAAAAGGAATAAAGGAGATCAAAGAAAAGCTTGGAAATTGCATATGCATTTTCAATAAAAACGGAACGTTATTCAATCGTGAACGTAGCAATAAAAAATCTTTTTAAGCTAGGTAGGTAGGCATGCATACACTAAACGAAAACGACAAAAGTTCTATTGACACCAGAGATTTTTTACGTTGATAAATTTTCATATCCAAAAAGTATAAATATCTAACACATATTTTTTACTTGAAATCACATCGAGTATCACTTAATGTCGTCTTTTTACAAAAAACCATATAAAACTTAAAAGCATATGCGGAGTCGTGTGAATGGCAGATATTATTCAAAAGTTTCCGATACACTACCCAGGGTTCAACTGACGAATACATATTTGTACGGTTTATCATACTTGTATGAATATTGTACATTAAGCAAGAAGCCTGTTTTATATTGTTGACATGTGAAAAAAGTTATTTGTTGCATAAAATTATGATATAGTAATTATTTAGTGCATTACTGAATGTGTCTGAGGTATTTACAAAGATTTTGAAAAACTTTCCATAATTTATTATTCTGTTTAAAAAAAGGTTTTAAACAAGCCGTGAGATGCGACCCTTGAGGTCCACACGACCAGCTTCTCAGTATGATCTTAACAAATTAGACCCAAGAAATCTTTTTCAAAAAATTCTAAAATAATTCGCAAAACCAAAAGTGCTAAGTTTTTAGCTGTATGATCAAAATAAATTTAAAAAAAGCAATTGAATGTAGCTTGCAGTACTCTACTTGCCATAGTCTTTCATTTGATACCCAGATCGAGGGGGTAAAGAAAAAACTTGTCAGTCGAACTCGCGAGAGGAGGGTTCCGTACTGTTCCGTTTTCCGTGAATACTTTAAGACTTTAGGTTTTCCTGTAAACTATAGGTGAGACCCGACATTGCCTATTTTTTTCAAAATTTTAGGCTCAGTAGTTTCGTTGATAAGGGGGAGGCGGATGATTTGAGCGAGGCAGAGCTAAAGAAGGTCACACCCACAATATGTCTTTTGCCTATCTCGCCCCTTACCGCTGGGTCTCAGCACAAACAAAATTCAGAGCGTTCCCGACAGCCTTAAGTGCTCCGTATTATTAACATGTTTCTTCTTTTATATACCAAAAATGTATTACTTGATATTTACATCTATAGTATTTCCAGGATTTCGCCGTTATATTTCTAGTGGAATAGTGTTAGCAATATGGTGACAGTTTATTTGTAATTTTATACGAAACTTTGTTTCCTATATTACCATTCCAACCCACTATTAGGGAATGGTACTAATTTAGTTCAAAATTCAATTTTCGAAATTTTACAATATTTTTTCGTTTTGAGGTCTCCTGAATACAAAAAGTATATTTTTGGAAAAACTCTGTGCGTCTGTTTATCTGTTAGTTTGTTTGTCTGTTAGTCTGGGAGCACGGTACGGACCTAACGAATTAACAGATTGAAACCAAATTTTGGGAGGATGTTTGGTATGCAAATATAAAGAACCCTATTGTTTTAAGAGAAAATCGGCGCATGCGCAAAAGAAATATATGCTATAACGTTGTTTTTTCTCATATAATGATATACTTTTCCATAATGATTTATGTTCTGTTTATTTTTCTAAAGATCTGTCAAAAAGAAATTAGTTAGGTAGCTGACAAGCATGTCTTGATTAATTTTTACATGTTAAACCATATTATGCAACCATGGAAACAAACAGCAAATATCATATTTGTTACTCGCCGTTACCCGCGTCACTGCATGTGTTAACAGATTTTTTTTTATTTTTTATAATACATTAACACAAACAATTAAAGGATAAAAAAAGTTCAAAATTTTAGTGTTTTTTCAAACGACTGAATCTTCGTTAGAAATGGTCGTATCGGAGTAAAAAAAAAACGAATTTGAAGCTTGAGGCCTCTAGTTTTGAGATCTTTAAAGGAAAAAAAATTTCTAGTTATAGGTATTATATATATAAAAAAATTGTGGTTCTGCAATTATATATGTCAGATCTGGGGCTTTGATCAGACTAAAATAAAATCGTGGGACGCATTTGTTAATAACATGATTATTGGAAGTTGGATATGATTTCCAACCTTCATCAAAAGAGTGATTTCTATATTAGATGCGCCCCACGATTTTATTTTAGTCTGATCAAAGCCCCAGATCTGACATACAATTATTTTATTATATAATCGATTGTATAATAAAGCGTTTAACTTAAAAATATATTTATTTTTGGTACTAAGTATTTAATATGCTTTTATTCACGCAATTTGTCATCAGAACTACACATGTGAAAAAAATTTAAATTCAATCGATTAACGGGGAATGGGTGAAAATTTAAAAGCGCCTGGACGAAGTTGCGCTGGTCACTTAATTGCCATAATATTGTATTGTCATCGAAACTACACATTTGTTCAAAATTTCAGCTCAATCGGATAACTCAAATTAAGAGAAAAATCGATCGCAAGATTTTAAACAAATAAACATAAACATTTATTTTTTATTACACACAGTTTTTTGTGAAGATAATAATATATACAGTGATGTAAAGATTGAAAGTAAACGTTGTCAAAAAAAAAAAATTATTTACTATAAACACCGGTGTGTTCAATTCTGGAAATTCTGTATCTTTGGTATTAAAAATAAGCATGTTATAAAAGGGCTTATAAAAGTCGACATGTTTTGTTGGGAAAATTTAAAACACACCTGTCGCCAACACATGGTAGACTTATCTTAACTATTTTAGAAACAAAGGTTTAACTGTGTAAAATAAATAATAGTATACTTCGAACATTCAGAACATTAATCATTTTAATATAGACAAACGACACTTTGTTTAACTTCTCTTTACATAGCCCATATACAAGTTGCACAATTGATTCTGACACAAAGAAAAGTTTGTCTCCTTTTTATATAAGACTAGCCGCTACCCTTGACTTCGCACATGAATGAGATGGTCGCTCGACAGCGGCAACAATAGTAGAGTCTTCGGCTCCGCCCTATTAGAGTCTTGCCTCACAAGACTGCGCCCAGCTCATCAGTGGCAACAGTAGGTGAACCTTTGGCTCCATCGTATCATAGTCTTACCTCGCCTTGGCACTGACAACAGTAGTAGAGTATTGCAGTTTTACTAAAGCACAGAGTTCATACAATTTTATTTTTGCATGTACACGATACAAACAAATAAACGAACATTAATTTTAATACATTAGATAATGTTTGAAAACAATTAATGTTAGATTTTTTGTTTGTAATTAACTAACAACTAAATTACATTATCAAAAGCTTCTAACTCGATAAAACTTATCTGTAAGCTTAATAATTTTAATATAGAGTACTTAAATAAGCTGTAGTTTAATTTTGTGACACGATGTCTGCGATAATTTATCGGATGTTGTCGTTCAGATCATGATTCATGGTCGGGTTGTTTGCATATACGTTTTCCTTAACGTGACCCTTAAGGATAAACTCTAATGGGGACAAGTCGAAAGAAAAATGAGTTTTCTCACATAAGATGACTTTTTCCCAAAAATATATCAACTGCCAATAATCATAAGCGATCCAAATATTTCGTTAAAATTCGATGCAATATGGTTGTTGAAATGTCCAGTTGTTGTGCACATTAATGGATGAATGAGAAGAAGAAGATTGTAGATTATAGATGCTCAACAGCTGAAATCATCAGCGTCTTATGGATGAATGGAAGTGGTGTTTTCTGCAACCACATTTTCTTGCACTAATTCTATATTTTCGCGTATAATCGTTCACGTGTATTAGAAAATCAAGCAGAGAATTACATTCTTCGAATTTTTTCAATGAAACTTTGATTTATTCTCTTAGTAATTTGCAGCCATTTACTTTTATAATATCCGTTGTTGAATCGCATATTTCCTTATTTTGGAATGGTGTGCTGGTTATGTTCCATCTTTCGGGTAACACCTTACCACAAGAGATATGGCGACAAAAAAATGAACACTTTTTATGCTTTATAATGAATTTGTTTAAATGTCGGTGTTCCACCTACATTATGCGACCATTGTGTCACTTTCGAGTTTCTGCAATTTGTTTCAAACATAACTTATTTCCCAAGACTCAACTGTGCTACTTATAATTTGCTTTAATGCCGATGTTGCAATTGCAATGAAGTTCCATATTACTGGCGGTAATATAATTAGAACCATGGATTTTCATCCTGCGTTCCATGGAACTCGAAAATGTCATGAAATAAATAAGGGGTTTATAAACAGACTGTTTGATTCACAAAAGGTACTAGAATTTTTAGAATGGATGGTCCGATTAGTAGTAATATATTTATTTATTAATAAAATAGATTACAAATTAATTTGACAATTTTATTACGCGTTGGATGAATATCAATCTTTGGCAATTTCTTTTTTGTTAAATTATTCAAGAAACGTGGATTTATTTTGAAGATTTTCATATAGGTATGAAAGTTAAAAACCATTTTAAACAATTCTTGATTTATTATATAGATTACGAAGAATACGGCACTAATGATTTTACACTTCGTATGTAAGCTCTGCAAGAGGTTTTGAATAATAAAATTAATCACATATTTGCGCTGAACATGCATAAAATCACTGAAATGCGATAGAAAATCAACATTAAAAATGAGAAGAATTATTGTTTTTGAACGGTTTCATTTAACTTCACGTCTATTTGTTAAATTAAATTCATTTATTTATTTGTTTATTTCAAATCTGCCGATCATTTTTTTTTTCTTTATCAAATTCAGTTGAAATTTTGCACAAGTGTGTAGTTCCGATGACGATGCAAAGTTATGCCCACTGACCAGGCTTTCGTCCGGATGCAAATTACACTTTTAGTAAAGCACACCGAAAACTTAAAAATAAAATAGGTAAAAAATCTTTTTAAGTTAATTGGTTTTATTGTACAATCTACGATGTACTAAACGCTCATTTGTTTGAGATTGGAATCGTGTATCTAGCTTTCGACTGTCTTTTTGGATCATAATATTATTAAATGCGCCACACGATTTTATTTTAGTCTAATCAAAGCCCCAGATTGGTGACTCATAATTATTTTCTAGCTTTTAGTACATCATCGAATTTAGAATAAAATCGTTACGTTTTTTTATCTATTTTATTGTGTACCTACACTAAAATTTATTATCTTATAATGATTGTAACTTTTTATATAGATTTTTAAAATAAGTGAAAAATGTTACTTTTAACATATAATTGGTATCAAATTTACCTTACATTAACTTTCAAGTAATTATGAAGTACTTAATGAATAAGTAATAAGTATAACCGTTTTCACTACATTAATTCAAATACTTTATTTTACTTAGTAATTTGTAGTTTTTTGTAAGCTAAACGAAACTGACGAGTAGAGAGAGATTCTAGGTTATAGACGCTCAACTTCTAAGGTCATCCGCATCTATAAATTGAAGAGTATGCATAGGTATAAAAATATAGAGAACGATATATATTTCTTGTGGAATTAACTTTAGTGGTTATCTAATCATGCAGTTTGGAGTAAAAATAGTAATCTACCTAAGGCCGAAGGTTGAGGATTTCCTAGATATAGAAAAAAAACCATATAAATTAAATCAATAATAGATTCATATTAAAAATCATAACTTACATAAAATTGAAGCGACTACGAAGAGGGATAAAATATTTACTGTTTTTGCGTCGTCTTCCCTACCGGCTTTAATAATAGTAGTCGACATTTCCAATCACAGGAGGGCAGTGTCAACTGCTCAAACCAAACCTGGCTCTGCTCGATAATTTCCACGAGCTTTGTCGAATGAAGTACAATGCTAATGTTATTTATGTACACCCTATGAATTTTGTCTGTAACGTATATAATATTTAAACTAAATTTTTGTATGGACACTCATTTTGAAGTTCTGTTCAATGTTCTAATTCTTTAGAAATATGTTGTACCTATATTATATGCGTTGTGCCGTTTTTCCTTGGAGGGAAAGACTGCAAGCACGGACCACGTCTAGTTTTGTTAGCGACGCTGGGTCGTAGGTGCGACAGCCAAAGAAAAATTAAACTTACCCGATTATAGGCCAAACTTCAACGTTCCAAATCTATAACTGGCTGAGTGTCAACAAAAAAATGTGTTGTATATAATAATATTACATAAAATTGGAAGATATAAGGGAGGGCGCCAGAAACCAATTGAACACTCAGACGTCCAGGAATCGCCGGTTCCAAGCGATCCTGAAATAGTTGTAAAATGGGAACCGAAACAATATATAAACTGTAATTCAAATATTGAAACAAAAAATGTATTAGAAAAATATTCTGTAAACAAAAAAATAATTACAAGACACGCGTAATTTAAGAAAGAATCGACACGAATCAAATACAACATTCAATTTTAGCACGATTCAAAATACGAATCATAAGTATCTATATGAATCATTGATTGAAATGCATTTCAATAAAACACTTGCAAATAATTATTTCAAAGATTCTACGTTATTCTGAAAAATATTTTAAGTAAATGAAGCTAACGAGAAAAAAGAAAAAAAATTAACCCAGGATACTGAAGATACTGATTGTAGGCAGAAGGAATCGATATGTACAATATTTTTAGATATACGACTTAATTACTGGACAATTAACAAACCTCCAGCTCTATCTAAAATCATAATCTTTCAAAAAGCAAAAAAGTAAACAAACGTAGAATCTAATTTGTATGCAAAATTTAAACAAAAATTGATATTTAGGTAAATTATTATTGATAATAAAAAATATACGAATTATCGCGACACAAACGTGCAAATCTATACGTACGATCGACAGGGTAGAGTAGTCAAAAATGTTAAATCTAAAAAAATGAAATATTATCACTAAATTACACAAACATGAAACTTCGCGAAATACAAATCGTTACGACCACGGTTGACTCTTCGATAATAAAAAAATTGCAACTATCACAGATGCGCAGCAGGATCGGCTGGAACCAGCGATGACTGTCGTCCTGGAGTCAATGGGTGAACGTAATAATTTCAACCAAACAAACAACTAACTCACTAGCGGGCAACTTTCCCCATACACACCGACTCACGGCAATTAAAAATGATACTTATAATATTAGCAATTATTAATCGAAAAAAATCACACTACACTGACAGACGAAAATAGTAGCATGTAATTTCAAACTAAAGAAACTATCAAATCCACAATCATTTCTGCACTTTTTCTCTATTATCAGAGACGAAAATAACAACGATCATATGACAAGAAGACTATAATCTCTCTCCCCTGCCAAAAAATATACAAAAATATTTTCCTGTCCGCGCTGACAATCAATCCTGACCAATCGTGTTAAATATTATTCGAATTAATTAACAGAGGCGATCAAAAAGTCATGTTCCAAATTGGAAAACGCCACAGTATATAGTAACGGAAAGTAAAAAAAAAACAGTAATTTCATGTTTCAACTTTGTGTATGTACTATACGTTTTTGAAGTCTAATTTTTTTACCGACGTATCTGTTTGAAAAATGTAAGAAATCGAGGGGAAGTAGAATAAACAAATAAAGGGAATGTTAGTATGTCCCCTAAATTACATGAAACTGACAAAGACAGAAGTTTATAGTGTGTTGCATTTTGATTCGCAAAATAGTAAAACAAGTATGAACGGCTTGAAACTAACGTTTAAAATTACGAACAATCGAAGTAGGTACAAAATAATTTCTGTAATTTGACGTACAATTAGTAATAATCTGCAATGTGAATGTCGAGCGTATATTTTTTTAACAAATTTCAGAGATTTGACAATTTTCAGATATCAGAACAATTTTCGGATTAAACATTTTTTAAATACAAGTATATGCTTAAACGTCCATTAATGTGAGGTTATGATGTTGATATACTACAGACAATTAATTTTAAAAATGTTTTTCTGCAGATTATTGTATAGAATTTTCACATGACATAAACATCAAAGTGCCCTCAAAATGTATAATAATTTCGCCGCAATTATATTATTAAAAACTAAAGAAGTTAAACTTCTTATGTGAGTTTATGAAGGTGAGGCTCATTATATATTTGTTTTCATTATAACAATGCAATATCGGTTATGTGCCCATAACAAAATTGACATTACGTATAATGTTGTTTTAAAGTCTACAACTTCAAGAATTATCTAGACATAATATCAGCATATAGGTACATTGTACACCCATTTTATTAATATCATCAATTTATTTCTTTTGCTTTGCAATAATTCATTTAATAGTGATTGAATTTAATTATAAACTGCAAATTCAATTATCAGATTAAAAGACCACACACACGTATCTATCAGGTACCAGCACGACCAGCACAGCAAAAACCAGCAACCTGCACGATTTCGCACACTATATAATTATATCTATGTTGTGAAACAATATGGTACATTGAAATTATATTATGCATCGATAGCCGACATGTGATTACTATTATACTGGCATCGTGTGAGTACGACATAATATGCAGAATTGCACATATCGATTGTGCTTAGCTTTCAAATTATTTAATTGTCTTGCCTTGTTGTCAGTTCAATATTCTTACATAAAAGTCTATAAATATTAAGACAAAGTACAATTAAAGACAGTAGAAAATCATAAGCGGTGACTCTGCCTGACTCGATGCAGTTTATTAATTATTTATAGATTTAAACTTGTATAATCAACATACAACATTTTGTATGTTGTCTCATCTGTATCAACTCATTAAAGATAGTTAACCTTAGTGTCGATATTTTGATATTATATTCCAACACCCACAACCACATCTTACCATCTAAGGCAACACTGCTCAAACAGCATTAACAACCTGCACAACACTTGCATGAACTAACAACTTTTAGTGCAGGTTTCGTGCACGGCAAACATTTTGTAGTTTTCACATGCAACATGGACATGTGTATCGTAGTTCGGTAGAAAGAATTTTTTTACTGTGACGATGTTGTGTAAAAATGAGAAAACTAAGAGGCCAGGAGAAAGGTTTTGAATTCACGTTATTAATGAAAATGAATGAGCAAAAACGACACATTGATAGTACACTGATCGGTTCAGTACGGCTAGACAGAAATTGCAGGCGACCGACTGATGGTCTTGGATGGTTGCTGGTGGCAGGTGTTGGTCTAATGTGCGGTACTTCGTTAAAAAACATGGATACCTTCACGAACAAGCTTTTCTGGTCTGTGCTGTGCTCATCGTGCTGGACAAGTGTGCGCGGCCTTTTAAACCTGAGGAATTTTGAAGAACATTAATTACAGTAACACGATAATATTAAAGTCTAACATCATTGAAGATATTATGAAAAGACCAA
This sequence comes from Venustoraphidia nigricollis, assembly GCA_034508555.1. NCBI lineage: Eukaryota > Metazoa > Arthropoda > Insecta > Raphidioptera > Raphidiidae > Venustoraphidia > Venustoraphidia nigricollis. Next base: position 1,129,498 of record JAVRKA010000023.1, on the reverse strand, counting down.
ATCTGATTTTAATAGACATCAGAGACTCGTTATTTTTAACATTAAATTTATGTAAAAATATACCTGACGGGAAATAGATATAAATGCATATAAAATGTATGCTCTGCCATTACAAAAAAATTCTTTTAAAAATGTATTTAAAAATGATTAATCTGTATGAGAGTTTATTTAAAAAATGAGAAAAATAAAACATGTGAATACTGAATCTTGAATGATTATATAAAAGCTAAGAATAAAATTTGAAAAGTTTTCGAATAAAAAAATATATGACATTGCTTGTACGCACATAAATGGCAGCTTGTGTAGTCTTAAATAAATTAAAAAAAGTTTGGTTTACTTCGAAAATTTTAATAATTCTAAAAACCGCTCGACTATGCATAAAAACAAACTTTTTAATTTGAAAAACATTGATGTAAATATCAGTAAAATGTCGTCTCACGTAATATTTATCTAAAAATATTATAACGGTGTCGGTAGTGTTCAGGTATTTTAAATTATTTTCTAAAAAATATTTTTTTAAATTGTTAATATCTCTAAAAATATGTCGTCTTTGAGACTGTTAGAAATTATATATTTAAAACACATGTTTATATTATTATCAATATCATAAAGAAAAGTATTTTAAGGTCTTACATTTTTTAATTATATGGTATGCCGGCGTCATAATAGTAGTTTATGTACCTAGAACGTAAATAATGTTATTATACGAGTAAGTGACAATATGATAAAAACGAAGGTCCGTGACTTTTAAATCATCATGCTAGAAATATTAACCACATTTTTGCAAACACTATACAATAGCCGGTTTTCATATAATTTTTAATTTTCAATACTTTTGACAGTTCCAATTTCCCAAATGTTTCATTGTTTATGAAAATTATGCCAATTATGTATCGACATTATAGTTTTAATGGTAACTGACAGGTAATTTACGGAAATTACAGTTAAATTGGTTAAACCGTATTTTTTAATTTACTAGTGTTAAACGGGCCATTTTACGACCGATATACCGGCATGGAAAACAGCTATTTTATAGAGCGGTGTGCAAAAAATACATTTTTAGTTATATAGTCAGTGAATACAGTGTACATTGTGTTATTCTTGGTAAATAAATATCAACGTATAAACTAATTATTATCAGTCATTTTATTTACTTACAGGAAAAAAATAGAAAACAAGACAAATAAGTGAATACGCATTATAAATTATACTTTTTTGTCGTGATTGAAAACTAATTTCTAATTAAAATAATAACAGGACTGCAGTGAAATTACCATAAATACAGCCAGTAGACGTCATGTGCTTGCGAACATGGTTTCTACCATACTCTATCCTCCTCACTCAGTGAACCGGAAAACAACTACAACGATATATTAAAGCGAAGGCATGTCCACAAGTGTGAGTTAATGGTCTATTGCGTTGATAGTTTTTATTCTGTAAGCAACTTCATCATGTTAATTTTGATAGTACGTCACATAAATTCATTCTAATAACTTTTTCATAACGCGCCTGAAGAATTATAGCTTCAAAAACACTCTAAATTTTAAGAAGCTAAGAAAATAATAATTTTATCATTTATCTTTTTGGCACAATGTTTAATTTCTCTTTTATAAGACAGCAGAGCCTACTCAAGTTCATTCTAAGGATAAGATATTAGGATGGTATTTGTCTTTATTTATAAGCTAATAAGTGAACATTGGCGACCGAACACTATTCTGAGCTGAGGCTTGTACTCGTATACGTTTGGTTGTGCAAAAGTGCGATCTCGATTCTCGATGGCAAGGCAAGAGAACGGCAAACTCAATCTGTGCTTGCGATATCAACTAAGTTCAATTCAGGAGCTTATTGCCAATTGACGTGTTTAGCTGAAACTGAACAGAGTGCACGATAGACAAAGACAGAGAATACTCTGTGAAGAAAGCAGCACCTACGTGATTCCATTACTACCGTGGCGCTCTATTTGTTTCAGTGGTGTGCATTATATGTACTGGAAAATAGAGTACTAAAAGAAAGGTCGTATTCACTAAGTCTAGATAGGTAGGTACTCACTATGTTGACATTCTTTGGTTTATTGTCCTCAGGTTGAGGCGTGCTGGAAGTTTCTATTAAGTTTTATTTTCAAAATATGCTATCAGTCTACCACATTTCTCGTTATTAAAATGCTTTTTTTAATCAAAACACTTCCAAACATAATGTGGCTGATTATTTTTTTTGAAGAGGAAAAACTCATATTTTAAAGGATTAGAAAAACTATTTTTAATACTACTTTTGGATAGTCTTTACTCAACAGACATTTTTTTAAATACAATTCTTCAATTTTATGATAAATTACAGAATTTATTTCGTCCGTTTTATACAGATACATATTTTTACATTCGCTATCGTATTTATTTTGCATTATATAATATAAAGTTATCTTGTAACTCCTTTTACGCATATTATTTTCTTCGTCATTTCTAATAGTGATTAATATTTCAGAGAAAAGTTCTTACCATAACTGTGAAATAAAAATAATAATGATAATAAATTCTGACTGAACAACTCCAATTTAGTAATTTTTCAGATTATTTGTCTGGTAACTGCATAAAGGAACGCGATTTCACAATTTTTGTCTGTTTCTATCAGCGTTACTCGGTATAACATTTTGATTAAAATTAAGCTATTTGTCGGTATCCTATCTTAAATACAGAGTGGGTATTTTTTTCCCGAATACGTAGAGTAGAAGAGGTTACAGTAACGCAAGAGTATCTACTATTTCATGTGAATACTGTTAGTTTGCCTGATGGCAACTGCGCTGGCTGCAAGGATAGTAATGACGTTACTGCGGAATCCGCTGCGGGATTATAAACTGGCTTTCAGAATTAGAACCAGGCTTATTTTTCATGCTTAATCTGTGCTGGCTTTCACCAAGAATCAATTAGAGAACAGTATCTTATCACGTAGGCGGCATGGGCAACGTCATAAACAGACATGGCGCCGTGACGTACGTTTTTGTCATTTGAGACAGTTTATAATTAATTCATCTTTAAAGTTCAATTCCAGATATATGTATAATAGAATATGTATAAAAGAAAACAGGATCACGGGTAATTACAATTACCCGTGATCCTGTTTTCTTTTATAATTAATAATTAAATATATACTTAGTTAATAAATAACAAAAACGCAATAATTGCCATACGTCTGCGACAAACAACTTCTACTGTTGATAAAACCAAAGCTGTTGAAAATTCTGTAACATAGGAAAAAATCCAGAATATAAAAAATTTATCCGATTTTTTAGGATATTAAGATATCGCAATCAATAAAATTTTTAGGAATATATCTAGAAAATACATTAAATTGGAAATGCCACATTACATTGAATAAAAAAATAATTTCACAGGGATATCTTTAGTACTCTAGTACAATACTCGATTTATAATAGTCTTTTAGGGAGCATTTTCGCTATGGAATACTTATGTGGGACAAGTCAACACATACTACTGGCTTATTTAAACAAAAATAATATATATATATATATATATATATATATATATATATATATATATACAACGGCTATACTTTACTAAATATAAAATACTAATGCGAGTGCTTCCGCTGGGTTAAAAGACTCAGAGCAATACTAAATCGGTAATAATTTCTAAACTAATTTTTGTTTAGTTCCGCCACTCTAGGTACCTTCAAGTAACATTACAAGCTATCTTTACGCCTCACGGTGTTCAGTTCCTCGTGCAAAGTAAATATGCGCTGATTCGACCCACATGCGGCTGTTTACGTAAGTGATTTTTTCGGAAATTGATTATTCTAATATTTGTTTTTTGTTTGTAGAATTTTGCGACATCACGTAAATGATCATCTTAGCGAAGATGTTTTGAGGGAAGTTAAGATTACGGAGCAGAATTGTTTCGAGGATAAAGACAACCTAGAAGTGAATGAAGAAAATTCTGATTCGTGTTAAAGTATTGAAGAAGGTTGTCCCCAAACTGCTTCTTTGACGCCTCATTTGCGTGCTAATGTAGATATAGTCCGAGGATATGATTTGGGTGATGTTCCACTTTTTTATCTTTGTCAAAGTGAAGTTGTGAGGAAGACCTCAGGAATTAGTCACGGTCGTCACTGTTATCTTTTAACCTTCCACTCATGTAGCCTTAGCGTGTTATTATATTAAAAAAAAATAGTAATTTAGAGTGATTTTGCATGTTTTTTATAAAAAAATATTAAAAAATGGACAACTTGCGTTGTTTTTGTTCCTATTACCAAAAATTATGAAATTTTCGGGATTTACCGTATAAGTATAAGTTATTTATTTTTTTATAAAACAACAAATGTAAAAAATGATAATACAATGTTTTATTCCGTTCTTTCATTTCTTCATAAAAAAATTTAAAAAATAATGAAATTTATATTTTGTTTAACCTTGAAAATTGGTCTTTTTGACCCACATGCGAGTGTGTGAGTTCGAAAATGAGTTACGAGCAATCGTGAGTTAAGCAATTAAAAAAAAACTAAATTATACTTAGGACAAACGAATTTTTATTGTAATTTTTTAGTCATCATATATTTTGTTTATTTACAACAAAGATTATTACTATAATTATTATAATTGTGTTGTCGTCCATTTCTGTTGACATTCGAGCAAAACCATCCACAAAAGAAAGCGTATATGTAACATCAACACATACAGACCATCACAAAATCCAGCACGACCGCACATTTAGAACCTAGCGAAATCTCGTGTGCAGCGGCCTTTAAAATGCGAAATAAGAGGCTTTTTAAACGTGCGCCACTGGCTTCTAGCTATGAATTGGAACCTGCTGTGCAAGTGGAGAGCAGGAGCAAAAGATGCGAGCATGTCGCTGGGCGGACTGGAGTCTCGGATCGCATGTCGCGCTGTCGTCAACATAGAGCCATGTTGTCACCGACACCAGAAGATACCAACAACCGAACGCTACAAGTCGTTTTAACACCACACTATATCCTATGTTATGTTATGTAGCTATGACAGCGCTATTTATTCAAATTATTATTATACATTCGCTTACATAAATTATTCCTTCTAAAGTTAGCTCTACTTTCATTGAAAATAAAAAAAAATCATTCAACTTTTTATTTGATAACTCACAATTGAATGGAATAGAAACGATGTATTTGTTTCTATAAAAAAAAACTGAATGCAAAACATAAATATATACAACAAAATATTATCAGATTGCTACATTAGATTTTCACACACTAAGTTTTCAAATGGTGTCCTAAATCTACAAAAAAAGAAGAGAACATTTACATAAAATTTTGGAAACCATTTTTCAGCTATTATGAAAAAAATGAATCAAAAACCATCATACAAAACATAGTTAAATTTCGTGGTAGTAGAGATGAATACCAACGGCGCTAAATAGTGAATATTTGAACACCTACAAATTCTCATTAGAAATAAATAGATTCACTCAGCTTTTTGTACTCACTCACAATCAGTAACACAAATAAATACTTTCGTCAGGTAAAAACTAGTTTGCGTTAAATCCTAGCTGTATTAAAAGAGCAGAATTTCTGAACAGAATGACGGCTTAAATCATTAGCTCTGATTCAAATAAAACCAAACATAAATTCTGAAATATTTATGAATGCCTTGCCTATTAGAAAACTATTTCACTCCTGACATCTTGTAAAATATGGTGAACTTGCGTTGATATTAATAAAAAATGTTGTAAAAACTAAAAAAACTATACTTATGAAAACGAACACTGATATGCGACGTCAGATGCATGAATTTCGTTTAAAACTAAGTCACGTTTTGAAGTTAGTTTTTGCTTGCTTGTAATATGAACTTATTTCTCTGAAAGCTGAATATTGTTTAAATTTACGTGCCTAGATCGATTTGGTAAATATTAATTGATTAAGTATTTCGGTAGGCCTCTGATACCGAGTTTAAGAAATTTTTGCAGTAATAAGTCATGGTTTACAGTGTCGAAAGCCGCATTCAAATAAAAAAACAAGTCAATGAAAATAATGTCATTATCTAAATTTTTACATAAAAATTCAAAAAAATTTATATAAGCACTACACAATCTTGCGTAGATGACTTTTTCAAAGATTTAGCCATAAACTAGCAAAACTGAAATTTGTCTATAGTTTTTTAGATCAGTCGCGTTGTCTGTTTTATGCAAAGGGTATATTTTGCTATTTTTTATTTGCCTGGAAAAGTTGCAGTTTCGAACAAGATGTACGGTAAACATTTTTTAAGTACACGTGCATTGTCAAATTCCGTTGACTAATTATTTGGCAAACCCATTATTATATTGTTAACCTCTGAAGTAATAGCTGGGCGCAAAAACATGGTATTAATGTTGTTCTTTAATGTAACTGTACCCTAGTTTGATATATTTTCCCTAAAGTGTTTTGACAATATTTATCTACCACAACAGTATCAAAGCACGTTGCAAATAGATGAGCTGAGATATTTGGTTCACTAATATTTTTATCGTTAGAATAGAATAGAATTTATTTGCACACAAAATATACACATACAGTGTGAAGTCATCAAAATACAATACTAATTAAAATCGAGAGTCGAAAAATGTCTTTATGTTATAATAACATTTAGTAGTGATAAGCAATTTCATTTGTTTTTTTAAATTTTTGCGTAGGCGAGCTTTGTAAATGACTTGGAAGTTTATTTAAAAATTTCAAAGCGGAATATTTAAAACTTTTTTGTGTCGTAGTTAACCAATGTAGCGGCAAAACTAAGCGATCCTTATTTCTTGTGCTATATGTGTGTAATTTTGAATTTGTGTCCATGCTCCTGTAATGCTCTTTAGTATACATTAAACAGTGAAAAATGAAGGTACCATAGAAGGTCATTATTTTTAATTCTTTAAAATGGGTCGACAATGCTCGCATCTATACACACCTGTCAAAATACGGACAACAGCTTTTTGCAGTATACAAATTCTTTGAGCGGCCTGTGCTCATCCCCAAACCAAAATTCCATATTCCATAAAGGAATGAAATAGACTCTACGGGCTGCGTCTGTTGAAATGGAGTTTTTTATTCTCCTAACCGCGTAAGTAGCTTTAGCTAGTTTGCTTCTTAAAGCATTTATATGATAGTCCCATTTCAAAACCTGGTCAAATACCAAGAAATTTGACATTCTTAGATTTATTTACATTATTAATTTGAAAGGGCATTATTTCAGTCTTTGTTATATTTAGAGCTAACTTGTTAGCAGCGAAATATCAAAAGTATTATTTTTTAGTTCATACAGAAACAATGTGTCATTGGCAAATAAAAAACTGTTGACATCCGTCATTATATACGGTAGATCGTTTATGTATAAAAAAAATAAAATCGGGCCCAAAATTGATCTTTGAGGAATACCGTTTCTAATGATTTGTTTGCTGGATGTGGTTTCGCCATTAAAGACATATTGGCATCTGCTACTCAAATACGATCTGAACAAATTTAGAGCTGTCCGTTGTGTTGTAATTTACTTGTTAATATTTTGTGTGATACACAAACGAAGGCTTAAATCACATAAAATACCCTCGACTGCTGTGCCTTTCTCCCACATATCTAAAATTTTAGTTATTAGAGCTGATAATGCTAAAATCTGTTTTTTCGAAAGCCAAGTTGTGAATTTGAAACAACAATTCTCTTTTCTATATGGTTGAAAAACAATTCCAAAATTTATTAAAAGTTTTTGTATTAGCACTTTGGACCAATGAAATGTCATCATCAGATGCAATGTTACAAATTAGTTGTTCATAGAATTGTTTGTTTTTAAATTAACAAGTGCGCCGATATAAAGTTTTTGTATTATTCTATGATTAACTAATTTGAAACATTGTATCTGATGATGACTTTGGTCGAAAACGCTAATATAAAAACTTTTAATACATTTTGAAATTATTTTTCTATATCATTTTTTTCATTTACAATTTGAATTAATGTTATTATGAAAATTATATGCAGTTCTAAAAAAAATCCCCTTTACGTATTAATTAAAAAAAAGGTAACCCGCCGCTGTAAAATTAATCGTATGCAGGTGAAGGTAACAAACGCTAATATTTGTTTTCAAAGTTGCATTCTTAACTGTTTTACTTATAGCTTTGCATTCGCTAGCTACCATCGAGTGTCGACTCGACTGAAACTATATATCAAAAGTTTGGATTTTAATGACATAAAACTTAACCGTTAATTCCTAGCTCCAACTTTGTCTTACTAACTTGTAATAAAATTACGTTCCTCATAAAAACGAATATATTGCCAAATATTTAAGTATAGATAATAGAAATTACAATATTAAAAAAGGTACATTTATTAAAAACACTAAAGGACAGATAATTTTTTGGGCAATCATAATATTATGTGTCATCCGGTACTATAACATATATATATGGGTCATTTATCTTATGACAATAAAATTACAAAAATTCAACCGATTTCAAAAAAGGATAAAAAAATTGTTCATTAGTGTATTTGCCATATGGCAACATACACTATTGGCGTCGGTCGGATGGCGGGACCTAGGGGTCGGACCAAAATTTCTCGACGTTTCATAACCTCCTAAACACTTTGGCACCATTTTTAAAAATGTTTATATATATATATGTATATATATATATATATATATATTTATATATATTTATACATATATATATATTTATATATATATATATATATATTTATATATATATATATATATATATATATATATATATATATATATATATATATATATATATATATATATACATATATATTTATATATATATATATATGTGTACGCGCGATAACTTTCGAAAGAGTTAATTGATTTCAACGAAATTTGGGCCACGTGTTGAAATCCACCACTGCAAGAAGCCTATTTAAAATGGGCGTACTCGGGGTATTTTAAGGGTAGTTTTTAGGGGTTGAAAAATGTTTTTGGGCCCCAAAATACCGAAAAAATTCTCCGAATCGTTTCAAAATTGAAATTTAACCCTTTGGTAGTGATTAAAAAGTGTCCCCACAATTTTAATAAAATCGGCCCGACAGGACCGGATTTACAAATTTTACGAAAACACTAGTTTGCAGATAGTGACTTATTTATTGAAGGGTGTATTTAATTCGGTGTAGACGTTAGATTGATAATAATATTACAATTAAGAAAAAAATGTTATTTTAAGGGGTGTATTAAGGGGTTAAATTTTTTATTTTGCCCAAAAACAAACTTAATTTCACATAATAAAAGTATAAAACCACACGGCCCAATACAAGCAAATACACTATATTGTCGGCAGGGTTTTGGCACTGCGACCCGGGTTTTTTCGTTTTTGCAATCACATTTTTTGTTTATATTCAAATATAAAATTTCTCTTTTACAATCATAGTTATTTATTTTCGCTAACTTCTAATTGTATTTAGATGTAGGTAGAAAAAAGAAGAAAGAAAAGAAATATTTTATAACTTTTTGAAGTTATAGTTCTTTTAGTGCATTGAGGGTAACATTTTCTGTTATGGAAACTGCGCACGCAGCATACAGCGAACATGAGAAACCTGTATTACGTGTATGATGAAATCGTCGATAAAGTTGACTCTTCGATGCAGTATAGTTTTACTCTGTATTCATAGATGACACAACTCATTTTTCTGATAACGTCAAAACAGTTATTTAATAAAACAACAAAATAGACTAAACTAGCGATATCGGACGTACCTTCTTAAAAGCTATAGCGTAATTAACAACTTTTGACAGTTAAATAACCTCAATGCGCGTATTTGTTTAAACTATGGATTCAACAGTATTTTATTTTATTAATGTACATCTTTAACCAAAAAGGTGAATATCAATTTTTTCTATTCCTTTTTGAAGGAGGTTTTATTTCTTTAAATTATTTATTTGACATTTTTTTCTTTCTTCTATTTTATTCTGAATAGCCAGATAATACGACCAGTTTAAAGTACTTTTTCATACAATTGTTAATAATATCATATTTTTAACGATATGAATTCAGGATCTTGCGCAGTAATAATAAATCTTTTTCGAGCAAATCGCGAGTGAATTTTATATATTTCAAAAATATAACTAAAATTTAAATGGCAAAATATGAATAAAATTGTAGAAGTGTTTTTCTTCATACAGTGTGTCTCAACCGCCGTTGGCTAGCATGGGTAACTTTGTTAATAGTGGAGATAGAAAGTCGGTTAAATGGGCAAAGTAGTGCAGAAAAGTGTGCTCAATAACGTCCCGTCGAAAAAACAATTGAATTTTGACACCCTATGAATTTATTCAGAAAAAAGTGAAAATTGCCATTTATGAAAATTAGCCAGAACTTTTTTATTTATATATATATTTGAAAATTTCATTAACCATTCTTTGATAACTTTTTAAGGTCTTTTCAGTAGCGTAGGTTTAATTTTTTTATTTCCATTACATAATGAGATATTGACATGAACTTTGGTTTTTCTTATGGACGCTAATTTTGATTTTCAGATATTCGAATTTTGCTTATTTTTCTGAATAATTTGACATAGCATATCCTATATCTAAACCAATCAGAAGCTACAAAACTGATCAAAATAGCTTTTTGACGTTATCCATACCGATCAGAGTGTGCCGTGTAAAACAAAATTTGTTGAAACAATTACATATCGACAGGTTAACAATCTGTCGAGTGATCGCTACAGTTTTGCTAATTCATTTTGTTTGATTTACTCTCTAAGATGGCTCAAGCATTCTTAAATTTGGAGAAAGAGGCTATTTTTGCGCATACATTCATACAAAAATACATTCATACAAATTCATACAAAAATACAACGTGGGCTCAAGCAGAATACTTGAACCTTTATCCAGAAAGGCGACAGCCTTATTCAATAACTTTTAGGAACTTAAATAGAAATTTAAAGGTATACGGTTCATTTTCAAAGAAAAAAGGCAACATTCAACACTGTGAAGAAGAATTAGTTTTAGCAATCTTTGAAATTAATGGAGAAAAGTCAACCAGACAACTTCCAGAATACTTGAAACTTTATCCAGAGAGACGACAGCCTAATTATAAAAAACTTTTAGGAACTTAGATAGAAATTTCTGCGGATGGTAGGTTGGGAATATTAAAAAAAAAAAAAAAAACCCGGGTCGCAGTGCCAAAACCCTGCCGACAATATAGTGTATTTGCTTGTATAGGGCCGTGTGGTTTAATAATTTTATTATGTGAAATTAAGTTTGTTTCTGGGCAAAATAAAAAATATAACCCCTTAATACACCCCTTAAAATAACATTTTTTTTCTTAAATGTAATATTATTATCAATCTAACCTCTACATTGAATTAAATACACCCTTCAATAAATAAGTCACTATCTGCAAACTAGTGTTTTCATAAAATTTGTAAATCCGGTCCTGTCGGGCCGATTTTATTAAAATTTTGGGGACACTTTTTAATTACTACCAGAGGGTTAAATTTCAATTTTGAAACGAATCGGAGAATTTTTTCGGTATTTTGGGGCCCAAAAACATCTTTTAACCCCTAAAAACTACCCTTAAAATAGCCCGATTAGGCCCATTTTAAATAGGCTTCTTGCGGTGATGGATTTCAACACGTGCTCCAAATTTCGTTGAAATAAATTAACTCTTTCGAAAGTTATTGCGCGTACACACATATATATATATATATATATATATATATATATATATATATATATATATATACGTATATAAATATATATATATATATATATATATATATATATAGAACGCAAGCTGCATCGTGGGGGGCGATTTTAACGCGAAGTCTGTAGTGTGGGGTGAATCAGCCAATGACAAAAGAGGAACAATTCTCCTGGACTGGATGGCAGGACAAAACCTCATAATACAGAACCAGGGTCAAGAGTCAACCTTTCGGAGAGGCTTTAGTTCCTCAATTATTGATCTCACCATGTCGTCTGAAAACGCTGTTAAATATGTTAGAAGTTGGAAGGTCCTAGAAGAAGAAACCATGAGCGACCACATGTACATCTACTTCGAAGTCATACACACGGCCCAACCCAAGAAAGAAATCAAGCCACGGAGAAAATTAGGATGGAAAATCGATGACATTGAACTCTTCGTAAAAAACTTCAAAAACGGTCTTCATACACGAGAGTTAATAGCAGAGGAAATAACAGCTCAGGTGCTGGTTGAAGTATGCTCGATGGCTTGTAATAGTTCGTTTGCCACTAAAGTAGCGACTTCTGGTAGACATCCAGCGTATTGGTGGAATAGGGAAATTGCAGACCTCCGAATCACATGCCTAAAATATAAGCGATTACTTGTAAGGAGTAACCGTAGACAGTCGATCCCAGTAGATCAAAAACAAGTCCACAACGCCAACTATAAACTACAGAAGAAGGCTCTCAAGACAGCTATTCTAAAGTCAAAAAAGGAAGCCTGGGCTAAAGTCTGCAATGAAATTGACGAGGACATTTGGGGAATGGGATACAGGATAGTAATGGAAAAAGCAAACGTTTATCCTAGAGTAAACTTAGACGATGAACGGCAGTTCGAAATTGCAAAGGAGCTGTTTCCACGCATGGGTGAGATGGAAGCTAGAGAGAAAATAACACTAGATGCCCCCTTTCCTTTGCTACAAATAGAGGAGCTGGAAATAGCAATATCCCAGATAAAAAACAAGAAGGCAGCTGGACCGGACAGACTACCTCCAGAAATAGCGAAAGCTGCAGCCTTAGCAGAGCCAGAGACTTTCTTGCGAATTTATAACCAACTACTCGCTAAGGGAGAATTTCCGGAACAGTGGAAAATAGCCCAGTTGGTGCTAATTTAAAAGAGTGATCCAAATAAATTCCGACCAATTTGCCTTCTTGACTCCTTTGGGAAACTGTTTGAAAGGCTAATTGCTAACAGACTACATGATGAAGTAAAGGATAGGCTCCACTCGCACCAGTTTGGATTCAGAAAAGGAAGATCTACTGTCGATGCAATGCAGGAAGTGCTTAAAATCGTAGATGCCATTAAGTCAAAAGCACCAAATAATCGGGAACTTTGCATAATGACCACGCTTGATATCCGGAACGCTTTCAACTCGGCACCGTGGGTGGAAATCCTGAAGGAGTTGAAAAACATGGGAGTGTCGAATTACTTGCGTCGCATCTTGTCAGCTTACCTATCGGAGAGGTCCATTGCGATTGGGTGCGAGATGAGGATGAAGATGGAATGTGGAGTGCCACAAGGTTCCATTCTAGGCCCTATTTTATGGAACATCTTCTATAATTCAGTACTGACGACGACTGTACCCAGAGGCACAACGATTATTGAATTCGCAGACGACACAGCAGTGATCTGTAAGGCAAAGACCCAGCTAGAGCTAGTGAACAACATGAACTGGGTTCTGGCAAAATTATCTGCAGCGATTAAGAAGAAAGGGCTTAAGCTGGCGCCAGAGAAAACCGAGGCAATAATCCTATACGGGGGGAACAAGTTTAAAAAGGCCACCATTTGCCTGGATAATCGGGAAATAGAAACAAAGGCTCAGTTAAAGTACCTAGGAGTAATCTTTGATCACAACTGCCACATGAAGAAACAACTGGTGACATGTAGCACAAAGGCAGAACAAACAGTTCTTGCTCTAAGCAGAATAATGCCGAACTTTGGAGGCCCGAAGGCAAGCAATAGAAAAACGTTGGCGAATGTGGCCCACTCAATTATTTTGTACGCGGCGCCCGCTTGGAGTCGAGCTATGAAATGGAAAAAGTACCGAAGATTGCTCGTTAAAGTGCAGCGTAGAATGGCACTTAGAATCTGTTGTGGCTTTCGCAAAATGTCAACAAAAGCTGCGCAGGTGATAGCAGGTGTGGTGCCCATCGACATTCAGGTCAGAAAGAGATGCCTGCAGTATTTTGTTTCTAAAGGAAAGGATATCTGTGGTGACGAGGACGCTCTAGAAGAGTGGCAACAACGGTGGACAAGCGAACGCGACAACGCTAAATGGACCAAGTTTATGATACCGGATCTGGCTAGCTGGGTAACACGGAAGCACGGAAACATAAATTTCTACCTGAGCCAATTATTAAGCGGCCACGGATGGTTTAATAGCTATCGCGAACGGTTTCATCTCGGCTCAAATGGATTGTGCATCAAGTGCAATGTGGTGGAAGACGCTGATCATGTGTTCTTCCAATGCGAGAAATGGATCCATCACAGGGTGCTGGCCGAGGTTACTGCGGGTATCAAGCTAACTGCCCAGAACTGTGTGGAGTTTATGCTCCAAAGCGAAGAGCACTGGAAAATTGTTGACGCACTTGTACGGAAAATTGTGGAAGATCGGAGGAAGGAAGAAATGGAGTAATACTTATTGGGTCTCTTTTCCTGAGGTAATGCTCGCGCGGTTCCGGGAAAACGAGAGGTGATCGAGAGGAGGTTTTAGTCGGTGCGAGTCCGACACTACCTGCTGGTGTGCATTAGCATTTCCTCCTCTCACAAAAAAAAAAAAAAAAAATATATATATATATATATATATATATATATATATATATATATATAAACATTTTTAAAAATGTGCCAAAGTGTTTAGGAGGTTATGAAACGTCGAGAAATTTTGGTCCGACCCCTAGGTCCCGCTATCTGACCGACGCCAATAGTGTATGTTGCCATATGGCAAATACACTAAAAACGATGTAAAAATCAAATTTATTCGCAATATTTATATGAATGATACCTCTATTTTTTTAAATTCTCGTAACTATCGATTTATTTACACCAACTTCATTTTTAAGTTGTCTGGTTGACTTTTCTTCATTAATTTCAAAGCTTGCTAAAACTAATTCTTCTTCACAGTGTTGAATGTTGCCGTTTTCCTTTGAAAATGAACCATATACCTTTAAATTTCTATTTAAGTTCCTAAAAGTTATTGAATAAGGGGCTATCGCCTTTCTGGATAAAGCTTCAAGTATTCTGCATGAGTCCACGTGGTATTTTTGTTACGCTGAATGTATTTCTCAAAAATAGCCCGTTTCTCCAAATTTAAGAATGCTTGAGCCATCTTAGAGAGTAAATCAAACAAAATGAATTAGCAAAACTGTAGCAACCTCTCGACAGATTGTTAACCTGTCGGCATGTATTTGTTTCAACAAATTTTGTTCTACACGACACACTCTGATCGGTATGGATAACGTCTAAAAGTTATTTTGGTCAGTTTTGTAGCTTCTGATTGGTTTAGATATAGGATATGCTATGTCAAATTATTCAAAAAAATAAGCAGAATTCGAATATCTGAAAATAAAAAATAGTGTCCATAAGAAAAACCAAAGTTCATTTCAATATCTCATTATGTAGTGGAAATAAAAAAAATTATACCTACGCCACTGTAAAAACCTTAAAAAGTTATCAAAGAATGTTATGGCCAGTTTTCATAAATGACAATTTTCACTTTTTTCTGAATAAATTCATAGGGTATCGAAATTTAATTGTTTTTTCGACGGGATGTTAATGAGCGCAATTTTCTGCACTACTTTTCCCATTTAACTGACTTTCTATCTCCACTAATAACAAAATTAACCATGTTAGCCAACGTCGGTTGAGGCACCCTGTATATACAGATTTCGTGAACAGTTTTCTATAAAACAATTCTCAGGAGCTGTAATACCAATCAGTCGTCAATGGATCAATAAATTTGTTTATAAATACAAATGAAATTTAGATGAATAAATTTTTACATTTTATTAATTTTGCACAATCATGATTAATACCTAACCTTCCGAGTAAAGCAAGGTGCTAAACTAACTTTTATCTGAGTGAATGGCTTTATATTTAGACAGATTATTCTGAATTGTCTAAAGATAAAAATGGATTCAAGCATTTTACTAATTAGTTTCAGTAGCGAATTCTAGGATTTTTTATTGAGTTTGCGGAATACATTTATTATTAATTATTATTACAATTACTATTATTATTATTAGTATAAACTGATTCGTGTTTAAAGATTGCAGAGTAAAGATAGGTTTGTATTAACTAAACCTAATCAATAGCAGAATATTTGAAATGTGTTGAAACGTAACTTTGCTTCCACCATACTCATACCAGCACTTCCACCATATTGAAGCAAACTGAAAATATTGTTAAAATTCTCTTTCAGTTTAGTTAACAAAACATGAAAGCAAAAATGTGTTTCTCGGTACTTGAGGTCAATAAAAAAGAAAACGTGTTAACATTTTCACATTTTTTCATAACGCATAACGACTTATCTAATAATGTCAGTTATCCTTGGTGAAAATATTCCACTTCTCGGGAATGAAGACGGGAAAGCGGAATACAATTTGGTCGTTTCAAAGACATTTTTCACAATATAGTTTTCCTCAGTTTTAGGGGGCGTAAGCAAGATTATAACTGCCTAATATTCTTGTTATTGCGTATTACTATGCACATCCAATTTCGTTTTAGTATTTAACAAGTAAATAAAAGCACGAAAAATTTCATCAACTATGCAAGTAAACGTCTCATCGGTAATATTTATGTAGCTGTGTCGTTTATGTATATTTTTTTAATTTAGTACAAAAAAAATAACTTGATTATTAAGACTTTTTAGTAAAACAGAGTATGTGGTTAAGATCACACTGTACAAGTGAAACTTTTTTACCACTTTGCCTACACAACTGTAGATTGCTGTGTTAACCAAACGCGTTCTGAAATTTGCTTTAATTTTTTCTCTCTCTTTTTTCTGCAAAACACAAATACAATGCGCATGGCTTTCCGAAATTGTGGTCTACTTCTTTTTCTTATCAATTTATCTATTTCTAGCATGTCATTTTTTTGTTTCATCGCCTAACAAATTTACGTTCGCTATAGAAGTTTCATTACTTCAAAACAGATTATACACTTCACGGGATCTATGTTCAAAGGTTCTTTCCTTTGTGTCTAGGATATTTAATATAATACTTCGAAACGAGAATTTCGAAATGTTTCGTACTTTTGTCTAATTTTAAAAGTATTAGTTGAAAACGATTGTATCGATTTTTTAACTTCACGTCAACACGAGAGAAACCGTTAATAAAAGAGAGTTTTCATTATAAACGCTTGCCATTAGTTACAAAAATATTGCTGTTGAGTTTTCGATACGACTTTCGGAGTTAAATCTAGATTTACGTAAAACTCAAAGTGATATCACATACCGAGCATTAAAATATTGCAATGCGAAATTATCAAAAAAAATGTTAAATTAATATTTAGTATAACAAGATATATTTTATTGTTCATTTATAACGAGCTAGTAATTAATATTGATATACAAAACTGTTTACATCCACAAATTTGATTTTACCCTCATATCACGAAAACTTCGATCAGACATTAATAATTAGTGAGTTCATTTTACCTTTAAAATTAATTGAAAAAAGTAAATTAAATTTTTATGTGCACATGTTAATGAAATGGTGTTTGCTTTTAAATATTTAAAATTTAATTATTAGTGTCTTAAAGGCATATCTGTAATTAACATCTAAACGCCAAATAATAAATTATTTTTCAATACATACTAATTCACGCAGAAGTGAATTTCAGGCATTAATATTTAATGTAAATTCAAGCACGCCACTTTTTATTTAATCAGATTATTTTCGAATTATTATTATTTTCGAATATTTTGTATCTTAGGTTACTTCTAGGCTGTTAAAATTTTTAAATTAAACATCTTTGACTAAATAAATAGAAAGTACCTATGTTTTATGGTTACTTACTGACTTAGAAAGATTATCTTCAGTATTAACTTTTAGAAAAGATAAAAAAGATTATAAAAGTGCCTCATTGCATTACTAAATTTTATGAAACATCTTTTATAAAATATCTTTGATAATTTCTTATCGGTTTGCGTTAAATATTGTATTAATAATATTTTTTGAATATTTAATTAAATATTTCCTTTTGAACAAAAATTGAGAAGCAATATTATTTTCCTGTAATTTTACCGTAAGATTACAATTTTTCTTGACATTATCTTTCACAAAAATAATAAAGTGGTATATTTAGAACTAGTAGTCCAGTCAATAGAGACACAACGAAAAATGGTTGTACTAAAATTTTCTACAATTTGTTGTCAAACATTTTAAAAGTTACTTTTTTGAGATAGTATTTTTAAAGTAAAAAAATAAGTTTCCAGAAAAGTTGTTTTGGTAGAGTGACCATTTCTACATTTACCAAATTGTTATATATAGCTAATGAAATGGAAATGGAAATTTAATAAATATTTCTTGAAAACTTTTTCTTCCAGAACACTTCACGTCACGTGTGTATATAAATATTTTGACTGAAAATGTACTAGCTTAAAAACACTGCCTCTGAAGGATGGCTCCTTCCAGATTTTCCATTTTTTTTGCCCACTGAAACAGCCCATGGATAGGTTTGTAACCTCAATACTTTCTTGATAATATGGATAGTTTCTATAATCATTGCAAAAAAAGTGATTTGGTCTCCATTTTCAAAATGGTGGCACAAGTGGCAACACTTGAAGATCGAAAACTTAATACCTTAACCCGGCGTCTGAAAGGTTGGGTCATATTGACCGGCGACATTTTTAACCGCGCGAATTTTTTTTAAGTAAGAGTGTGAATTTGCCGTGCTTCTCAGTAGCTGGAGTTAGTACCCCGCCCCTTTCGTTTCTAGTACCAGCTCAGTCGGTGTGCGCCTGCACAGGGAGTTAGACGCGGTCAAACGTGAACAGGGTAAATATGACCCAACCATACATTCGATGTAACCATTTTGTGCCAATTACGTTTATGCGTTTATTTGGTTTTTATGTTTACTTTAATTAATAATAATGTCTTTATGGATAAAGAAAATAAAAATTTTATCAAACGGCGTGGAGTTCAGCTTAGAGCTAGTTTTCAATCCAAATCACAACAAAAAACTCGGGTCGCGGTGCCAAAACCCTGCCGAAAATACAGTGTATTTGCTAATACAGGCAGTGTGACTTTATTACATGAACTTAAGTTTGTTTTTGGACAAAATAAAAAAATAAACCCTTAATACACCCCTTAAAATAACAAGTAATTAAAAAACACTTGAAAATTCTACAAAAAATCTTTATTACTCGACGATCATTTCGGACAACAAGTCCATCTTCAGGAGTACAAAACTTATACTATAAGTTTTGTACTCCTGAAGATGGACTTGTTGTCCGAAACGATAGTCGAGTAATAAAGAATATTTGTAGAATTTTCAAGTGTTTTTTAATTACTACCATGTGCCGAGTGAAAAATCAGTGCAAATTACCCCTTAAAATATTTTTTTACTCAGTTATTAATTCAAAATCTAAACCAAATAAAACAGACCCTTCAGTAAGTAAATCCTTATATGCACCAAACTAGCATTTTCATAAAATTTATAAGTTCGGTCTTGTCCAGCCGATTTTATTAATATTTTAGGAGCATCACAAGATCTCACATAAGTATTCCAAAAAGTTAAAAACAAAATGTTAAAAAGTTACAATTTTGTTAAGATTACAGAAGTTAAATATTTTGTTATAGATTTTATAGACCTCTCGTAAATACATAACAAGTTCCTAATATTGTTTGAATTTTTATTGTTTTTCACCAAAATATAGTAAACATCTCTTAAACTGATTTAATTCCCAAAAAATTAAAATTCACTGAAATAGTAACAATTAAACCCACCATACAGTCCTTGTACTGTTTTTCACCATACAGACGCTGGGTTAATTAGAATGTCAAATTTACGAACCATGCCAACTTGACCTTTTGCAAGGTAAAACCTACCTATTGCCTGGACTACATATATAGGGGAATTACTTCGCTGCTAGTTTGCTATTTGGGTAGGGTTGTAGACCATTAATAATATCGTCGACATCTGCGGCGTTTCGGAGATAAGAAATAATTAAGTTTATATGAACTACCTACTGCAACACACAAGTTAGATAGTTCGATGTAATATTTTTTTCAACGAAATTCCGTTTGAGTTTCAAATTAATGGAGTAACTACGGTACTAATTTAGGTAAAAGTCCCCTTTTTATAGTTTTATAATATTTGAGACCTACTCTGTCAAAAAAACGAATTTTTGGAAAAAGTATATTCGCCTGCTTGTTTGATAATCAGTTGACTGCGAGCTTGATACAAGTCAAATAGTTGAGTGGATCGAAGCTAAATTTTGGTATGATTCTGATTGTTTTTGGAGAAAATTCATGCATGCGCAGATGAGATATGTATATTTAATAACGCTGTTTTTTTACAGCAGTGTAGTTTTCTAAAAACGTTTTTTTCATAACTTAGAGCTTTATAACTATTTTAAAATTAAAACAATTGTCGTTTTTTTGTTAGCTAACAAGCAAGTATGCATATACAGGTGAACTGTCGTAATCCATGTCATCGTACGCGTTAACAAAAATTGTATTAGATATTATGGCAAATGTCATTATTTTCGGAGTTGGAATGGTTCTGTCGTCCGATTGCTTGGCATTTTTTTAAACTGCAGAAAGTAGTCTTAAAAATATTATGTAAATTGAAACTTTCATAGCTTTATAAAATGACATACATTATTATTTAATCTGGTAAAGCAAGGGCTACATACATGGTAAGCCTGACCCAATACCTTCCAATAACGAGTGATGTGGCCGCTGCATCCGTGGCAACGATCGTCAAACGTTCGAGATTATAAGGTATTGGAGGGTTGGTCGAAGAGAATGATAAGTACCGACTACGCTTCAACCCTAGTCAATGGAGCCGCCTTGTTTGATAATGCTTCAATGAGTCTCGCCAATTTTTAATAAAAACTCTGAATTAAGTAAAATAACATGCATAGTATCACAAAAAGTACTTTATTTCAATAAAATATTTTATTAACATCTGTGTTTATTATAATAAATATAAACATAAAATTTAAAAAAATGTATTATAAACATAATACATGCTTTTTGTAAATTTTTGCTTAAAGGTTCGTTATTGATTTTTTCGAATTACTTATTCTACATTTTTCTATTTATTTTTCACTTGTTTTAATTTATATAATTATTTTTTAGAGCCTGAATAAGATCCAAATCTGAACTGAAACATAATTTATAATTAAATCTTTGCAATTTTTTGTTTACATTCCTTTAATTTTATTTATTATTGAAAGAAAAAAACATAAATTCACATAATTAGTCACAGTGCCTGGATTAGCAAATATTGTCGACAGGGTTTTGGCACTGCAACCCAAGTTTTTTTAATTGATCTCTGTCGCAGCGGCCCGTGTGATATTATTTTATTTGACACGGACAGTTGATTTACTGATGTGGCGGTATTTAAATTATTTTTCTATGTTTGTCGTATATCTTGGTGACGGTTCTTTGATTTTCTTGTAATAGGAGGTGATTTTTTTTGCCCGGTTAGCTAACCGGCATATGTAAACTTTGCCCTGGAATTTAAATGAACACAATAATTTTTAGAACGGATTCTCTAAGTTCAACTTCCTTAAATCGGTTTTACGAAGTTTTTTCCTTGGTTTTTAGTGTATTACAGTTACCGTATGCAAGTACTGCTTTCGCAAACATTGTAAGAATAACAAATACTGACAGATTTTTAAAAATAATTTTATTTAAACGATTTTAATATAAACTTTTTGACGCAGACGGTAAACTCAACAAATGAAAAAAAAACGAGTAAATCATCACGCGATGTGACGGTGTATTATTGATAATATTACTCATAATAACATACCTAAACGAAGTGTGTTATGTGGTCTAGCAGCTTAGAGCAGCGGTTGCATTGCAACTAGAATGTCAGTTTTGTTTTTTTCTCTTTTTTACTAAAAACAATTTTTTTATATTTCTTATTAGTTGACAAAAAATTTAAAATCTAATAATTTTGTTGTTTTTTTGTAAATATGTAAACTTTAAATTTTAAAACAAAATACCGTTGTGTGTTCACACCTCTTTTTTATCTTAAAAATGTAACTTTAGATTACAATTTTATATTTTCCCTGTCGATACAAGTATATTTTATCTATACTAAAAATTTAAAATTAAAAAGTAGTCCTACATTTGTACTTCATTATGTAATATAAGCAGCAAAGTTTTATGTAATTGTTGTAGTAGTTTATAAATTCCTTTCTGTAAATTTAAAATAATTATCAGTTAGTTATTGATTTGTTCGAGCATCGACCACAGCTCCTAAATTTATTCTTATACTAGAATATATTTGTTCCTTTCTTTTCTTGTTCCTTTATTTTTTAAAATACTTAGATCTTTTGTTCTATTATAATTTTGATTTATTTTGGTACAACCTTTGTTTATTTGTTTTTGAGTATTTTTGTTGAAATATAGGTACTGATTTTTATTTATTATTTCTTTTGGTTTTTCACGGCGTTCCTATACCCATATTTTATATTACAACGCCACAGAGGCATGACTAAAAAAGTTTTCGTGCAGGTTTTCGCAAGCAGTTTAATTTTTTTTAATGAAAGCTTCATTGCGGTAGTGAATATATATACATCTGACGAGAAACTGGACCGTTTAACATTTGAAAAAGTCGATTACTATTTTATTTTTATTTTTAATAATAGTTTGGAAAATCTATTGTTTTAAAAGTTAAAATGTGTTTCACAAACGCGACAATAACAATTATAACATGTTTTTAAAAAACTTTTAAAAACCATTTGTACTTGGTCGACCCTAAAGAGGGAATAAAGGAACAAAGGCAATACAATGCGATTTTGAAACAAGGCTTACCGCACACTAACATCTGCTAGCCCCACTGTTTAGTTATACAGTGCAACTAAAAGTCATTACCTGTGAAACGGGAATCGATATCTCTTATTGGACATTTTGCTGAGTGCACTGTAGAAGCAAACCTTTTACACTAATGAATACTACAATTGAACGCCGTGCTTATACAGGATAACGATAGGTAGATATCTATCTACAACGATTGATCAGACCATGTTTGTATATACTTGGTGTTCACAATAACATCGTGCAGTAATCACAGGTTATAACTCTTCTTTATAACCCCCCTCTACATGGGTATCAAATGAAAGGATATGACAAGTAGACAAGTAAGACTTCCGATATGGCGACCAAAACAAAATGGCGGATCACCTTTTCCTTTATATTGGTGTTCAGTGAACGGGTATGAATACAGTGTGACGTCATTTTACATTCAATACGGCGGCCAAAACAAAATGGCGATTACTTTTTTCTTTAAAATCCCCTCGATATTGGTATCGAATGAAAGAGTATGACAAGTAGAATACTGCAAGCTGTGTTTAATTGCCTTTTTAAAATATATTTTTATCATACAGCGGAAAACTGAGCAAAATGTGTACTTTTGGTTTTGCCAACCATTTTAGAATTTTTTGAAAAAGATTTCTCGAGTCTAATTTGTTAAGATCATATAGGGAAGCTGGTCGTGTGGACCTCAAGGGTCGCACTTATAGAGTTCTAATATACGACCACCTCACGGCTTGTAGTTTCATTGTATTTACGCAATACATATATTAAAATATAGAAATTTGTATTTAAATTTAAAAATAAGAAAAATCTTTTTTTCATGCCCCCCTCCTATAAAATAGCTGCTAAGCACTAGTGCGTAAATAAAAGCAAAAGAAATGGAAAACGTAGTCGTACTACCATTTCCATTGTAAAAATATGAAAACCAAATGCAACCTACGATTGGAAGTGAACTTGCCCAAAATTGAAGTGTCAACATTTTTTAAAATTACGTGAAAATCAGTTATTTTATGGGGAATAAATCCAAAAATGCTATATGTCTGTTGAGAGTGATAATATTATGGCTCGTTTTTAACATAATGTCACATTCGGCATAATTTATGTCATCAGGCTCCTACTATTTGGCACGAATCGAATAGGTAAGTTGATCAGGTAAACTTTTCATTATCTTCAATACAGAATTTTTGCTAAACACTTTGTAATAAGATACATGCCTTTGCATATTTAAATTCGACATCATAAACTAGGCAACTAATTGCGTTACACCTCGTATAGCATATATTAAATACAGTACAAAAAAATAGAATATACAACTGCAAGAAAAAACTATAGTTTCAATTTCCTTTGATCTGAGCTTTCATTTCAAAATTTAAAAAAAATGCATGATACGATCAAAGGTGTTCTATAGACTGCTGAATTTAATTAAAATATTAATTAACAATGGATATAATTAACTAAAACCACAAACATTGATTTCCATTGAAAAATGAGGCAATTTAATTATGGATATTATCCTGTCTTTTTTATCTAAGTTTAGTTTAGTGATGAGCAAAATTGGTCTTGGTCTTGCAGTCTTGGTCTTGGTCTTGCAAAAAAGCAAGACCAAGACCGAGTATGCAATGGCACGTTGTCGATGTCAAGAAAATACATAGTGATTGATCTCGTTTGCTGCATCATGGTTCTTTTATAGTAATTATTACATAATTTAGCGTTGACCTTGTAGTATGTCGGTTACGTAACATACTTTTAGGCGATCCTTTCGGCTTAATTGTGATTACGTTTTCGTATGTTATGCTATAAGCATGGGAGTCGGCGGTGGGAGTTCTCGATTTCGTTACGATGAGGGACTGTCACTCGGGAACAGCTTCCATGGCCACTTGCGGCTTAGATGTAATGGTCGGCGATATCAATCGGTCATCACGATCGCGCGGCCTCCTGTAGTGTCTGGTGTGTAGCTTTGCGGGATGGTTTCATGACGTCATTAACATGACATTTATTGAAACTAGCCCTTCGGCTGAATTGTGGTCATTAAAGGTCTTTATATCATTAATATGCCAGATCCCTATACTCTTATAGTCGTTCTTTTTCAGTTCATAGATTATTGGTGAAATTTTCTTCCTGATTCGGTAAAGACCTTCGCTAGTTTCGCTGTATGCCCCTAGGCGGCATCGGCTAACCTGTACTTCCTTTTGAGTACTCAATCTCATTCATGCTTGCGGCGACGTAAATTCCATCGGACGGCGGCGTTGCAGTGAGCTTTGGTCAGACGTTCCTTTACATCCAGAATAAGCTGCGTTGGGTCAGGAACGTGGTCATTGGTCGTGTCTTTAACTCCAATCGAAGTAGGTCATGTATCTCCTGGATTTTTGTTTCACACCTTGTCAATTCTTGGTCGCAAATTTCAGTCGTTAACGTTCAGTTTAAATTGGCACCGGTCTGGTAAATTCTTAGTAATTGGCAATTTCTTTATCAAATCACTGACAATTATTTCAGGATCTATTTTGACCCCTCTAGCGGTCACCTCGGAGATCAGATTATCTCGGTAAAGTCTGTCAACGTCTATTGTGTAAGTTTTAGTTTAAATTTTTGAAAAATAGGTAGGAACGCGTGCTACATCAGCATCTATACGGTTGCATACAATAAATCTGCAACATCACAAAACCAACACCTACATCTACTTGGTTACTAATATACATTTTATTATATAAAAAACCTTTTCTTCTAGTCTGGTGTCAAAATACTATATAATTGTTGCTGTAGAATTGAGATAGTCAAGACGAGTGTAAGTGGTTAAGAAAACACATTATATTTCATACTTACTAGAATTCATATTATAACTTATAACTTGCAAAGAGTAATTGCAACATACAATAATTTGAGTATTAAATTTATATATTTTATACAATAAAATAAATCAGTGTAACATTAATAATACTGCCCCTAAATTTTTGGGAAAGAAATTCAAATAAGAATGGGGAAAATGGAGTTTTAGCGACATGTTGCATACCATAATGTGGTAGGCAGAGAGTAGTTCTTTCACGTTCGCGGTAGTTCTCTAATTTATTGTTTCCAAGAAAATTGTTCCATACGTTTTCAAAGGCATTCCATGGTCGTCTTTCAGTGTCATTTAAGGTTGCCCTAAAGTTCCCATTTTGAAACAGTTGTCTAATTTGTGGTCCAACAAAAATTCCCTCTTGAATCTTTGCCTCACTTATATGTGGAAAATTTTCTTTTAGACATAAGAAAGCATCTCCTTCCTTACTCAGTGTCTTAACAAAATGATCCTTATCCTGATCATCAACTTTACAGGCAAACTACAGTTCATAAGCCTTTTTCATGACTGGAGATAAGGATGTTTTCTGCGCTTTCACAGTAACTTCGCCACAAATATAACAAAAGTTATAAGTTCTATTCACACAAGTACGCAACGACATGTATGTTAAAAATACGTTATACAAAAAAACTCGGAAAATACGAATAAATGATCACCAAACGACTAAAACAATATTTAAGGAATTCAAAATAAATTTTCCTAACTGGCTGCAGGTAATAAATACCTCATCGATCTATTACCTAAAAGGGACTCATAAAGCCTTTTCCTGAAATTTGAGCTCCTTGTTTTTATATATAACAAATAATTCAAAGGATGGTTTTTAGGGCAGATAAATAATTAATTTTTTTTTGTTTTTTTTTTATTTATCTGCCCCAAAAACTATCCTTTGAATTATTTGTTATATGAAATTTGAGGCTAATCTGGCGATTTGTAGGTCAATTTTGTAGTAATTTAGGTCCAAATTTTACAAATTACTAATGAATTTTATGGGGAGGATTTTTGTGTTGAACAGTGTATTTAACGGTTCCCATTAAAAAAGTTGACCTTGAACCCTATGTCCAAGGTCAAAAGTACTACGGGCAATAATTGTCCCCTTTTGAACAAAACATCTTTTCCCTGGGCCATTTCTCGATTATCGGCGATCCGGAGAAGATGATTTCATCCGAAGATTAAAATGACCCAGTCTGTATATTATATGTTATGTGGGTACTATGACAAAATTTCGTCTAATAGATAGTCACGGCAGCCAACAGTCGACGCGAGGGTCGTGGTTCAAACTTTATTAAGCACTATCGTGTTCAAGATGTTAATGTGGGTTGACTCAGGTGTCAATCCTGAAAAGAACTAGGGCCATTTTAAGGGTAGTTTTTAGAGGTTGAAAAAAGTTTTTGGGCCCCAAAATACGGAAAAAATTCTTCAAATCGTTTCAAAATTGAAATTTAACCCTCTGGTAGTAATTAAAAAGTGTTAATAAAATCGGCCCGACAGGACCGGATTTACAAATTTTATGAAAACACTAGTTTGCAGATAGTGAATTATTTACTGAAAGGTGTATATAATTTGGTATAGATGTTCGATTGATAATAACATTGCAATTGAGAAGAAAAGTGTTATTTTAAGGGGTGTATTAAGGAGTCAAATTTTTTATTTTGCCCAAAAACCAACTTAAGTTCGGATTGCTTAGATTTGTTCCTCAATTCTATTAGCAAACTCTTTAAAATATTTTGATAGAATACTTTTTTGATAGAGTAAGAACCGTATGTCTTAATTTGAAACTTTTAATTTCATCTTTTACATTTTTCAGTTCGTCAAATCTTGCACCCTGTATAAGCCTGTATTTTATGTCTGATATTTTTCATAGTTTGTTTACATGGTTTTTCATAGTATTTTAACGAAAACAAACACATTTCCTGTTCTTTTTTACGCATTCTTCGCGTATCACAAAATCCCGGAAGTAGCAGAGCCCTTTCATTATATTTATTATAACATAACCGTTGTGTATTCAAGGCTAAACTAACAAATGAACAGTTTATATTATTATTTTATATTAGTAATTTCTTTCTCAAAGGAATATTTGGCATATCGAATAATCGATTGATTTGTAAAATTCTGTTGAAATGTTTTGAGAAAATACTACAACAATCGAACATACACACATATTTTTTTTAAATTGTATAATTTAAAACTTGATCAAAGGTGAGAATTTTTTTAAATAAAAAAAAAATAATAATAATGCAGGACAACATTGAATACTTTATTTTTACCACGTAAAAGGCCAACATCAGATTAAAAATTAATAGGGTTTCTTCTGGATGAAACAGTTCTTAAACATTAAGTTACTAATATTATGTCACTTATCTATAGATTATTTTATAGGTGCACAAACAATAACCTCTGTGTTCTAAAAATTTATTGAGCTTTAGATTCATTGCAGGATTACAGTTTTAAATTCAGTGCGTAGATAGTTCGAATTTTAACGAGCAGTCAATAGAACCTAAATATAAATTAATTAATTAGTAAAGCAGTTCGATTTAATTACGCTTTCAATATTTAAATTAAACATTATGGAGCAGTTACATAACTGTCTAGTAATGTTTAATTTAAATTCGAAAAGCATAATTAAATCGTGCCTGTTAATGGCATTGTACTATTTACTGATATTTAGATGTTACAAAGACATTTAGAATACATTCTGTATATCTTAATTTTAAGTACATTTTAGTAGATATATTAAAATCAAACAAGGCACTAATATAAGTTGATTTTAACAAATTGATTAGAAAAAAACATTTTTTCATGCAAGACAAGACAGAGGAAGCTATTCAGAGTATAATGTATTACAAATATAAAAATTTTAATTACAGACATATTAAAAATAAGATTAAATACATAATATTGTACATAAAATGTTTTTCACCATCGTACGGTTATGTAGCATCTATACTATCATTTTAAAAAATCATTATGTAATGGACGATACTAGCCCACCTTGTTTGTCTGTAATATAGAGAAGAGGTTTGAGTACAAAACAGTCGAGTTCAATGTTTGCTTCTGACATTTGTCATTTGTGCATGACTGGACACAATTGGTAAAGGAAATAGAGTTTAGATCATCGACTCTAACAGAAATGGATACAATTCTCTCTTAATTTTCAAGACAATCATACAAAAAGAGCTTTAGGCATACTCGTTTCTGCTTCCAAAAGCTATAAGCTCTTCTAGAATGTTTTAAAGTGTAACGTTCCCGTTCCTTGTAGCTCTACTGGCGGAGCGGACCGTTCAAAAAAACTTTCCTCAGTTTCTTTGTTTTTTAAAATAAAAAAAACCAAAATTTGCTTCAATGCTCAATGAGCGTTATTATCAAAAGTATTTAACTGCTTTTTATAGACAAAAATTATGGGTTATGTTAAAAATAAAAAAAAAATATACCTATAGTTGATAAAAATTAATATAAAAAAAATGTTTGTGCACGTACGTGAGCAGGAAATAGGTATCTAAGCTTGAAATAATCCAAAGTTAAGACACGGATAACGGGAGATGAGAGCCTCCCAAAATTAAATCCGTAGAGAAACTGTCGCTGGGTGTCGGTAAGAAATCGTGATAAGTTACTGTCGACAAGATAAGTAACTGTGGGTGTGTGTGTGAAAATACAAACCAATAAAACATTTCGCAAAAAAATTACTATTGTAAAACGTAATACCAAACTGAAAATTATCAGGTAATAAAAAAAATCAAGAGAAAGTATGTGTCAGTATTCGACAGACAGCTACCTACCACTTCTCTGGCTAAACATGATTTTTTTTACCAAAAAAAAAATAAAAAAATACAGCAAATCATTGCGAAAAAAACTATCACACTATCTACAAAAAAAACACATAATAAACGAAATCGGTTTCTTGTGTCAATTTTGAAATAATATAAATTCTTAATTCGTCTACATAAACAAGATAATCTTTCTAAGAGCTCGTTGGTAAAAAAAAATATATAGGTTATGAATTATTTTCCTAAAAAGCGTAATATGCCTGTACTATTTTCTTAGTTATTGAAATCAATCAAAATTACGCGACCTCATCAGAACTACAGTTGAGTAGAAATTATCTAAAACCTCAAATTTTGTGAGGGAACGTAAAATAATCAAGCAACATTTGAGTTTGGATTAAGCTATACTATTATTAGGTTGAAAAAAAACGCCTTGAAATATTATGAAATAACATTAGTCATAGTACATAATAGGTATGTTAAATCCTTTTACATGTTAGACATGGAACATACAGTCACGCACACGTTCCAAGCCACATGTCGGCTTGGCTTTTCAAACCTTTTGACATAGACTTACTCTTACTGACAATTGGCGCATGCATTCTACCATTCTATGTATGTTCATCTTAACAAATAGTAATACTAACAAAAAATTGAACTGATTGAAATGGCCCAAGCACTAATAGATATATTATTTATGTATATTATATTATTTATGTTTGAAAAAAAAAACGAAAATTGATTATTACGAATAGTAATTTATATATCGAGATTGTAATGCAGTATTTAACGTTGATAAACGAACATCCACTAGTTTTAAAAGTCCCACGATCCATAAAAGCACTATATTTGAGATACGTGCTATACATTTTTGCACGTACCTCCCACAAAAATGATTGAATGATTTTCACATCTATATATATGACAGCTGTCGTATTCTCTGTATACGACTATATTGCATTTCATTTGAGTTGTTTCACAAAATTATGCCTATGTCACCATATATGTGTGTTCATCTTATAGACATTACAATTTGCTTTTGGAAATTACTGTTGAATTGTAAGATCGCATTTTTTTCTTAATTAGTGTATTTGCCATATGGCAACATACACTATTGGCATCGGTCGGATGGCGGGACCTAGGGGTCGGACCAAAATTTCTCGACGTTTCATAACCTCCTAAACACTTTGGCACCATTTTTAAAAATGTTTATATATATATGTATATATATATATTATATATACGTATATGTGTATATATATATATATATATATATATATATATATATATATATATATATATATATATACATATATATATATATATGTGTGTGTGCGTGCAATAACTGTCGAAAGAGTTAATTGATTTAAATTAAATTTGACCCACGCGTTGAAATACATCACCGCAAGAAGCCTATTTAAAATGGGCCTAATCGGGTCATTTTAAGTGTAGTTTTTAGGGGTTGAAATTTGTTTTTGGGCCCCAAAACACCGGAAAAATTCTCCGAATCGTTTCAAAATTGAAATTTAACCCTCTGGTAGTAATTAAAATGTGTCCCTAAAATTTTAATAAAATCGGCCCAACAGGACCGAATTTACAAATTTTGTGAAAACACTATTTTGCAGATAGGGAATTTTTTACTGAAAGGTGTATATAATTTGGTATATAGGTTCGATTGATAATAATATTACAATTAAGAAAAAAAAAATGTTATTTTAAGGTGTATATTAAGGAGTAAATTTTTTTATTTTGCCCAAAAACCAACTTAAGTTCGCATAATAAAGCCACACTGCCTGTATAGCAAATACACTATATTGTTGGCAGGGTTTTGGCACTGCGACCCGGTTTTTTTTTACTTTACGCACTATTGCAAAATGGGTTATTTTACTATCGCTACAGAAGCATGAAAAGCAGCTATTTACAATGGGTGTGCAAAAAATAATTTATATAAGTAGTATATAAATTATGTATGATAAATTTAAGCTGCTTGTCATTAACATGAGTAACATGCATATAGATTAATACAATATATAGTAAAATATCCATTATTTAATCAAATGAGATTAAAAAATTATTATGTATGAAATTTCATAACAAGATGTAGTATTCAGATTAAGGGTGTATTTTGAGGAACAACTGTATGCATATTTCTATATTTGAAAAAAATGTGTTTTAACTAATTACTGTACGTGCAATGGCAGGGATGTCCGATATTGCTCTAGTGTGCTACCTCTACATGGTTGGATGTCATTTCATAGTAAAGGAATGTCCTTAAGGATTTAAAATCATTTTTTAAAAAATGGCTGAAAACTTTAGGGTTAGCATATCAAGGGCTTAAACAACGCATTGAGAAATAGAAGTGCAAAAGTAATTGAAAGAAAAGGCTTAATAGGACGGTAAGTTTTTGTAACCTCAAGTTATTTCGACTTGTTTTCTTATTAACATTTTAATATGTATCTACATAAATCAACTCTTGTTTGCGAGCAGCGCTAAGGTACAATACAACATTGAAGGAGAGTGAGAGAGAGAGAGAGGCGTTCAACATTTCAGGTGATCAGCGTCTACAACATTGAGAAATTTCGTTATATTTATTAATGAACTTTTGTAAAAAACTTCCGTCACTGCATAAAAATACTCAAAGATTGACGGATGCAAAGATCACCAGTCTCACTAGCGCCATTTGCTTCGAACTTTCCAAATTAGTTGAAATTATGCAGACCCGATTCCCAAACGACTGTACTGAATAAGAAATTGCTTGAAAATTGTTGAAAACCTCTGCAATTGGACCGTTCAGCAACTAACACACTTTTCAAAATTAGCATGATAAAGCTATTTAATTGCACACATTCTAACATACTAGGAATGAAAAACCAATAATAATGTATTTTGCAAACGACTGTTCATAGATTGTCTTTGCATAATCGTACAAACGCGCTAATATCTTGTGCGTCCTATAATAATAATCATAATAATAATAATATAAAATCTCTAGCGTTATTAGCCATTACACAAAAGATAATAGCCAAGGTCTTTATACTTTCGGGAGGGTTCAGTAAGCAGTTAGAGAGATTTTGGTGTCGACGGTAGCCGGGGGAAGTTGATTGTGAAAAGTGGTTCAGTTCATGTCTGACAAATGGCCAACCACTACACATATATACCTCTGCAGAGAGACACGATACGTGCTACACACACTCTCACATGCATGGCGGCGGCAATATAGTTAGGGTACACACTACACACACAACCTCTCCAGGCAACCAACGAAGTGCAAACAGAACGGACCAGCAATGATACCGGAATAGTTGGGCAGCTTTGCTACGCCGCATTTAGCCAACCATGTGTAATTCTACTTCAACGTAATTAGGTTTTAGTGTTCTGTGGCTTATGGATTCGCAAACGATATATATATATATATATATATATATATATATATATATATATATATACGCACGTCACAATCTATGTAGTCTATCGAACCCAACGCAGTAAGATCTGCTTGTGTTTAACAATTAAAGGTGAACAAAGTATTTGTGCCAAAAACTAAAAAGAACAAATTAATAGCTAAACAAATATGAAAAACGGTTGACCCTGCCGGTCATCCTTGGAACTTCTCGCTGCTCAAAACGTTCGAAACGATACGTATTAGAGCTCAAAAATCTTGTTTAATTTTGACAAAACAATATCCCAAAGTTATTTCAACAATGGTATTTTTTAAATGAATCTTTCGATTTCAATCTAGTATGTGGTGTTTGATGTAATTTTTTGAGCGCAAAAAGTGATACGATGAGAAAGCCAGAAGTTATTTAAAAAAAACACTTTTTTTAACTTTGGAATTGCGATATCTCTCGAGCGAATCAATCGATCAAAATGCGGCTTATGGCATTGAGTACAGTTTTTCAAACACAAAAAGTTGACAAGAAATTCGGAATATGTTTTAAAAAAAACATTTTTTTGCATGATATCTCTTCAACGAGTCAACCGATCAAGGTGCGGTTTACGGCATTCGACGTTGTTTGTTAAGAGCAAGAAGTGATTAGAGTTTGGAATTGATTAGTACAGTAACCAAAAGTTATTGCTAAAAATTTTTTTTTGTAAATTTTGGAAAACATTTTTGAGATTTCTCAAAATCTACTAGGCCGAAACAATTCAAGTTTTCAGGAACTGTAAGTTTAGGAGAACTCTTTCGAATGCCGCAAACCGCGTTTGGATCTGTCAAGTCGTTCAAAGTTATAAGTGATTTTCACAAACACACACATGCAGAGAAACACCAGGACACCATCGTAAAAACTCGATTTTCTAAAAAATCGAGGTGAAAACAGTAACTTCCCAATTTTTGAAAATTAGCTGAAAGTTTAAAAACAAAAAAGGCAGACTTTGGAAGGGTGCAAAAGAAAGTCACTTTGCTTTAGCCCTTATACTCCCCAAAGGAATTTCGAAGGATTTCTACATATATAAACATCTATATAAAATCACCTCATGAATCCATAAAGTTTTTGACGCAGAAGTGACGTTTGTGTCTGCCAGTTCGAAAAAATGCTATATAGTGCAAGCGGTGGGCTGCATCCCGTATAGAAATTATCATTTAAATCTTTGTGTTTGTATATCCGCTAAAGACTCGACAACTACTAAACGGATTTGAATGCGATTTTTACAATTTAATAGCTTATTTCAAAGAAAAATCTAAGGTCTATTATAATAGGCTGACCCGACTTCATCGGGGTGAAAATCAGATTGAATTCACTACAATGAACAGATTTAAATGAGGTTTTTGGCATTCGATAGCTTTTTCATTCTGAAAATTTTAAATCTATAAGCCCGGATTCGTCCGAGTACAAATTAGATTGATTGATGGAGATCGAATGAACGAAACGAGTGAGTAGTTTAATAATTATTTATACATTTGAGCAAACGAGCTAAGTCCAGGCACCAAGAAACATTCTGTTTTGAAATCTCGTTGAATTCAGTTTATAGACAAAATTTCTGCTATAAATAAGCTATCAAATGGTAAAAACTTCATTCAGATCTGTTCAGTATAGTGAATTAAATCTGATTTTCACCCGGATGAAGCTAGTCAGGTAGTCAAAATTTTTTTAATAAATAATAATAATACTAAAACATAACACTAAAAAATAACCGCGTTCAAATCCGTTTAGTAGTTGTCGCGTTTTTAGCGGACATACAAACACACAAAGCAGTTTAAATGATAATGTCTATAGTTCGGTTAAAAAAATTGCGCGTTGATTTTTTTCATTGTTTAGGTTTTCCTGAACTTAAGTCATCAATCTAATAGGCTCTAGCCGTATATAGAGATGAATGCTTTATTTTATTCACTTTTTACAATCAGCTGTCATCGTAATCACGGTTCAAGTTTATTTTTTATTTTATATTTCTGACTTGTAAAATTTAAATTATATTTGTATTTATTTAAACATTTGGTGAGAGAGGGTGACGCAAGATTCTGCAATGAAATATGGCAGTTTTCAAAGCTGCGGCATATGCGGGATGACCTGACGGGAGAAGTTTATCGAGTCTGTGTCTTTCAGCTAGACAGTTTTCCGGTCAATGACACTTTGAGACAGCATCTAAAATAACATATTAAATCATAAATTATAATAATTGAATGTCAGTTATACACGCCTAATTAATATTTTTGATAAATTCAATTTTCTGTAATGAATCTGATTTGACGTATGGCCGAACGAGGTAACTTTGACACTCCGTAAAAATATTTTTTCAAATTTGAATTTAATTTAAAGTTAAAATTGCAACATCTTATAATTACAGCATATAACATCTTTTAACGAGTCGAGCCAATGTAGGTGTGGATTCATGAATTAATTTAACAAAGGTTCTGATATTTGGCAGAATTGTAAGGGACATTCCCGTAGGAACATATACAAAACCCCACATCTATCGAGGCACTCGAATAATAATCAGAGGTCGTAGAAGTCATCAAAGATGAGTTTTTCAAAAAAAAAGTTATATTGCTTCTACGAAACAAAATTGAAGGCAAAACTGTGGAGTATCACATTTATTACAAAATTTATAAAAATGTTATATCCAATTCTCTGTGGAAGCGATAGTTGCTTCACAAACGACGTGCAAACGTAGCCCTATGTGAATCTCGACTATTGAAGCGTATCTATAGAGAGTTTCATTTATGGATTGTTTTCTCCCTTTTTCGTTTGGTCACATGATCTGGATTCCACTTATTTCAGGTAATGCTGTCAAAAATGCGTAGGCATTTTCTATAGTAAAATTGATCGTCTCAATTTTATAACAAAACTTTTCTTCAGAAGCTATAGGAACATGCACACGTTCGAAAATTCATTCTTTGTCAATTTCTACGTCACTGGTAGTTCCAGTTAGCTCCGAATCGATGTAGCTTTTGTTACAACAGGGGATGCTCCCATTAACTTTGTCCAATATTAAAACCTCTCTAATTAATGTATTTTTAACAAAAATTTCGTGAACTATATATACGAACTATTCGAAAATCAGAAAATTTACAAAAAAGTCTAAAATATACATCATGTGACTACAGTTACAGCTTCCAATATTTGTTCATCCTCAATTCCCGAATAGCTTTTGAGATTTGGTTCTCAGTTCCGAAATTCCGCAACTAGTTTCGATATCGTTAAAAAATACTGCATGTAAAAGAAATACGTTTTTTTCATATCGGAATATGTTTATTGACATAGAAAACTTTGATTAGAACGTGGAGCCAGAAACTTACAATCAAACAGAATATTCAACATTATCGATTAGTAAATTCACTTCGAATAATTAACATAAAAAACAAACAATATATAACTTTACAGAGATCATCATTCATTTTCTGGTTGGCAATTTAAGCAAAAATTTGTTAATTAATTATTGTTTTATTAATTCTGAAATTTTGATATAACTTTATTAGTTGCAAAATCGATACGGATACAAATTTTGTCTGAATTCCGGTATGAAAGCTCAAATTATAGTCACTGGCATATGTAGGTTTCAAAGACTACCAAAATGACGATAATGTACATATACAAAAATGGATTATTTTGTCAACGCCGTTAACACTCACATCAGTTGTTGGTGATCATAAAATTTAATGCATATTGCAGTAGTTGCCAGCAAACTGCTGACCAACAATATTGCTGGCTCAATGTACATTTATAACATACATACATGTGCATATTTCTATGCATATAACAGGTCGCCAACGTTAGACAAACAACTGGTCGTCAATATGGTGAACTACTTTACGGATGAGCTGTTGTCTCTGTATTAGCTCACGTCTCAAATTGCATATAATATAATAATTGCATATATTTTATGAAACCGAAAATAAGCAATTTAAGTTTTATAAAAACAATTAATTATTCATTTTAATCAGTTTCTGTTACGCATCATAGTTCTACCGAAAAACAAGTTATTCTTTCAGTTTCAACTGCAACTAATTTATTAGTGTCAAATTTAGAAGCATATCAAAATTTTCAGGAACATACTTCCTGATCTATATGAAATACTAATTGAAAATGAAAAACTTGACCTTTTGATTGACTAGTTTTTGTTCATCGATAAAGTAAGGAATGAATCGTTTCTTAAAATTTTGCATCAGTATAACTCCATGCTGATAATTTTTGTACATAAAGAATACATGCAGAGCAAATCAAAACCATAAAATCTGCAATCAAACTAATTGCTGTCGCGGATACGGAGTACCCGGAGCAACTTAATAAGCCAGACTAGTGACTGCGTTCTGCAAGCATGTCGAGATATCGAAGATAGCTTCGATACTAGCCAACAGTAATGCTTTGAGTTCGCTAAGAATATCAATTAAAATAAATACTATGTGTACTACTTTCCGAGTTCTCAAATTAATGTTTTTCGGGTAACTTCACTAGAATCGCACCTCAGAAGTATTATCAACAAAATCGTACGTTTATTTAGCAAAAATTAACTCTATAATGATTAAAGGCAACAGGTAACTTTCGTTCTAAAATCAAAGCGTGACTATAAACATTAAACAGTGAGGTAATATGTAAATTTTTTGGTCTGTTACTGGTTTTATTTAAATTTGTGGATAAATCCCATTTTACAAAATTAATTTACAACGACCAGATCATCCGCATATAATGCAATAGCACACTTCCGCAAAATTTTATGTAAAATTTATGCATAATGCATATAATAAGTATATAATGAACTGCAGAGTATATGAAAACAATTTCCGAATATCGTTTTTGTAATGAAAATTTTATATATATACGTACCTCTCTACGCAACAAAAGAGTAAACATCAACATTATTTGCGCTCCAAGCAATATCGATTTGTCGAAAAAACAACAAATGTTTCCTACACACGTCAGTATCAGACGGTCTATAAATGTTGGCCGAGAGGCTTTAAATATTTATTACTTCCGAACTGTTGGATCTGGCCTCATGCACTATTCTATGTAGACGCTACGCGACACAGAACTCTCCCAAGCTCGAAACACCATTGAATCCCTAAAGAATATAAGCTGGGAAAATCAACCGTATGACAGCCTACGTTCACCTACCAATATTCAAATTTCAAACATCTTGAATAGACCTGTCAAAGGTTATTTTAGAGTATTTGTATTTGTATATGTTTGAATTGAATAGAATTTTAGAACATTTAGACTTATATGCGCTTGAATTTAATGTCACATTTAATAATTGTTTGGATACTAATGTTTTTCTAATATTGCATTGTAAGTTCAACAATGAATCTGTCATAGTATTACAGCAGACTAAAACTTAGTTATAGGATGATAATAGGATGATTTAAAAAAAAATCAAGATCATTATTATATTGTAGTACACTTTTATATACTGAGCATTAAAAAAACAAAACAAACAGTTGCTTATGAAATCTTTTTGAGCATATTTATAAACGAAACTTTATTAGTTTTATGTGACACGTTACTACGAAAGTATTCATGCACATCCAATATGAATTAAAGGTTTGAAAACAAAATTAAAATTAGTTTGAAATTCATTCAAAACACATTAAAATACATACATTTCATGAGACACTCTGTATACTCGTATATGTAGATTTTTATTTCAGAAAAATTATAAAGTTCCTACAACATAATAGGTCACATTAGAGGATTAACTTTGAAATGTTCAAATCAAAAATTAATTTAATATACCAATATATATATATATATATATATATATATGTATATATTTTTAGCAATGTTTGGAGTATTTTTTGTATAATACTACAAAACCAAACAGCTCTTTTTAGCAATGTTTGGAGTATTTTTCGTATAATACTATAAAACCAATACATTGCAATAAAATATCAACGAATAAATGCTTTAAACTAACGTTTCAAATTCATTATTGATCATAGGAGAGTTCTAGTAGAAGCTGATAACAAGCATACGTGCACGCATTTGAGTGAGTGAGTGAGTTTAGTATAAGTTGTCTTTTTCTATGGACATCGTCTACAACATTCCTTTACTGGGCTTTTTTCTGGCCGTTATGTGGCTTCTACCAAATGATAGGAAAAGCCATCATGTGTTTTTATATCGCTTAACGGTTTTACTTTAACATTGATGGTATAAAACGAACAATATGCAAAAAACAAACTGATTTAAATGCTGCAATTTAAAAGCTTGACAACTCAAATTAAGATATTATATTGTGTTCGAAAAATACAGTTTTATTATTGACAAGGGTTCAGATAACATATAAATATAGGTTGCTGCGTAGTAGTACTGACATTCCAACAGTGCCGTTATATCAGATTCGTTTATGACAGTTAATTAGGATCGGCGAAATGTGACTTTTCTGGCTCTGGAGTTAGTAATACATATTTTTAAAATGACCGGAAAAAGAATTCAATTTTTCGATAGAAATGTCCTGTCTCATTCACCAGAATCTGAACCTAATATTTCCCAAATGTAATGTATTGTTTTATTATTAGAAATAAATCAAATTTATAAAGAAACAATAAAAAACAAGAAATATTTCCTATTCTGATATTTTATACCGTCTGTATTCCAGACGTACCTACATTTTTTTTGAAGGAAAAATGTGTTGTATTACATGCTTAAATGGAAAAATAAAATATTTTTTTATAAAATCTTCAATATTGATATTTGGCAAAAAAGACATTTGGCCATACTTCGGACGTTAAAAAAGGACATTTTAATTAATTCCTACATACTGCAACTGTTATAGGATATTAAAATTCTGAAAAATGACTAGGATCCATTACCTGTATCATTTAACATAACACATTTAATTCTTTATTTGGATACGGAAATAAAGTTGATTTATCTAAATATACTTATAAAAACTCCAAGCAACATATTTATAAGTAAAAACGTAAAATGAAAATTGTAAAACAAACTTTATAGATAAGCACAACATATTTATAGAAACAAAATTCATGTTATCATGTAGTTATCCTCTAAAACTCTAAAATAATTTTTTATTTTTTAACTGATTACTATTTGAAAAATATTAGAAGAAAATGGCCACACCAACTGAAGTTTGACATTTGGGTAAATATTGTAAACTATAAACGCTCGACAGTACGGGTCATCAGCATCTTGAGTATAAAAAGCTATTTTTAGTTTCCATTTAAATCATTCTTATAAAAACCTCAGTGAGTCAGACACTTTGAAAATAATATGAATTTTTATAATCTATAAAAGTTTTTCTAAATAATTATGAACGAGTATGTGCAGAACGTTTTGAGTTACACATATACCTAATTGCAACAATCCTTTTTGTTTTGTATTTTAACTAGACTTAATATTCTAAAATCAGCATTCACCCGTAATTTCAGATAGATGATTGCAATCACTAAATAGTTACAAAATCTCTGTACTATTTAACAATAGCAATCTAAGTGATTAGTTCCGCGAGTTTCATTGTAACTTAAGGGTTAAACGAATTTTGAAAAATACAAAAGCATTTCATTATTTACCCGATTGTTTTCATTTCTTTTTGAAGTTCCTGATAACATACTAAAATACATATATATGCAATTATGTACTTTAAAACTAGACTGATTTTTAAAAAAATAAAATTGGTTCTAAATTAGAAATTTTGTTTCTCAAATATCTAATGATGATAATAACAGTAATAATAAATTAAAAAAATACAGAGATATAATAAATACGTGTATAGAATCATACATCGACAAACAAAATTGAAATCCAAAATTTTAAAATACATCGAAATAGTCTATGGCTTTATATAATTGTAGATTCATCAGCCAATATGCAATGTTTTTTTTTTTATTTCTTTCGCGAGGTTACTGTAAAACTTAACAGAATTATAGTGTTGTCCTTGATGGTATGATATCTAATATTGCGTTTACTATATTGATGGTTACTGTAGGCGTTTTATTTGCACTTATATAATAGACATTTCAGTATATACAGTAATGGTAAAGTCAAAATTTTGAGCTTGTTGGAAAGCTTTCTGTATGTGGTATATGATTCGATATCCGTAACTCCCCAGAACAGTAGACCATACTTGATATGTAAGTAGAAGTTAGCATACTATATGGTTTTTAAAACATTATTGGTGACCTTACGTTTAAGCTGCCTAAGAACATAGCATGTTCTGCTTAATTTATTTAACTGCTGTTTCTGCTCAGACCAGTTTCATCTACTATGATACTCAATGACTTACGAGTGGATGAAATCATAAGCTGAGAGCTTTGATAGTCTAAATATTTTATGGTTGTAATGATACTGTGTGCCAATTTGAATAAGATGCAGTTCGTTTCGTTCGTGTTTAGTGCCAGTCCATTATTCTTAAACCAGGAGTTAACCATCGTTAGAAAGGAGAGAGCTTTACTGCCTTTAGTTCACTGCCTTGCACAACTATGCTCGTATTGTCAGCGTATGCTATCATTAAATGCGTAACTTTAGAACTTTGCAAATAGTCTGATAAAATAAATAAAATAAAAATCAGCGGTCCCAGAATACTACCCTGGGACACACCTCGTTTAATACAGTAACTATTATTTGTGTTGCTTAAACTAACTTTTTGGCAATTATTTTGGATGTATGTGTCTCACCAATTTAGAGGGATTCCTTTGACACCCATTAATTTAAGTTTTTGTAGTATTAAGTCATAATTAAGGCAATCGGAAGTCATAGATAAATCTAAGAACATGGAAATCGCTATGTTTCCATTGTCTAGAGCTGAATGAATGCACTCAGTCAGCGAAACGAGTGCAGTCGCTGTAATTTTTTTCCGGAATCCATGTTGGGCGTCACGAAATAATTGGTTGGAGTTTATGAAGCTTGTTAATCTATTATCTATTATATATCTATTATACATACTGGATTCTAAAATCTTAGTAAATGGCGAGAGAATGCTTATGTGTTTGTAATTTCCAACATTGTCTCTATAGCAAAAGTTCAGAAGCAGTTATAAAAAAAAAATTAGCTGAAGCAAAGAGCTTCAGCTAATTTTTTTTTATTTTATTAAATATTTGGCCAATATATAAAACGTACAAAAATATTCTGTTAATTATTCTTAAAATATCATACTTGTATACAGCTATTTATAAAGATATTTTTGAAAAGACGTTAAAACATTGTAAAAAGAAGTTTAACGATCTAATTAAACTGGGATAATCTTCTCTGCATATTTAAGCTTTTAAAAGATGTCTAATTAAAAATCAAAAAAAGTATTAATAATCGCCTGATAATTGACAATATTTCCTAAGCAGAAACTTCAACTAACTAGGTGATTATAAGAATTACAAATTAATAAAACATGATATTTTACAATGTCTATGTAAAATTACTATAGGTATAGTCATAAACTTTTCTCAATATTCTCTTAAAAAATGATTGTCAGTTATATGCAAAAGATAAGATATGAAATAATAATTAATATACGAAATAAAAAAAAAGTTTCTATTTGCATTTTAGTGCACAGTCTGAAACCGTATACCACGCAGAAAATAAACGATTGAAGCTGCTTATATACCTTACGAAATGAACTTTTGTTAAAACTTCATTATTTCTATATAGAGTGTTATCTTCAAAATGTATATTATATGCATTTTTTGTATTATGCTCTTCATTGTTTGTATTTTGGGCTCCTTTAAAGACAACTTCCACTTGAAGTTTGTACTTTTCCGAACTATAAATAACCATACTAGGCCTACAACTTCGCTTGGACTTTAAAATGTTCCACTTTCGTTGAAAGAAATAGTTGTTCAACCAACTATGCCTTAAATTTGAAGTTCGGGGATTCTCAAATTGCATGTGTGTATAAAAAACTGTGTATGCGTATCTTCGTCGCACATGTACGCGCAATGCCCATATTTGCGCAAGCATCTGTCCCATTACGTAGGGGAAAAATTGTATACAGGATTTAAATAGATTTGATAAATGATCGATTTTGAGCGTAATACTTGTTTGAAACTTTAAACTACAAGAACTGCAAGCTACTGTACAAGGTTTTATTTCATTCATATGTTTGTGACGGTGAAAATTATTAACAAATTTTTTTACCGACTTCTGCTTGTTTAATTGACTCAAAGCACTGTAGTCGCACGCAATTCCGATGACAATACAACATTATGATATTTTGATATCTATAGAACACATTTTTAAAAAACCCGGGTCGCAGTGCCAAAACCCTGCCGACAATATAGTGTATTTGATAATATAGGCAGTGTGGCTTTATTATGCACACTTAAGTTGGTTTTTGGGCAAAATAAAAAATTTGACTCCTTAATACACCCCTTAAAATAACATTTCATTTTTCTTAACTGCAATATTATTATCCATCTAACGTCTACACCGAATTAAATACAGCCTTCAATAAATAAGTCACTATTTACAAATTAGTGTTTCCAAAAAATTTGTAAGTCCGGTCCTGTTGGGCCGATTTTATTAAAATTTTAGGGACACTTTTTAAATACTACTAAAGTGTTAAATGTCAATTTTGAAACGATTCTGAGAATTTTTTCGGTATTTTAGGGCCCAAAAACATTTTTCAACCCCTAAAAACTACCCTTAAAATGGCTCGATTGCGCCCATTTTAAATAGGCTTCTTGCGGTGATGGATTTCAACACGTGGGCCAAATTTCGTTTAAATCAATTAACTCTTTCGAAAGTTATTGCCCGCACACATATATATATACGTATATATATATATATATACGTATATATATATATATATATATATATATAAATATATATATACATATATATATAAACATTTTCAAAAATGGTGCCAAAGTGTTTAGGAGGTTATGAAACGTCGAGAAATTTTGGTCCGACCCTTAGGTCCCGCCATCCGACCGACGCCAATAGTGTATGTTGCCATATGGCAAATACACTAAAAAGTGTGCGTAAGTACGCGCGGTTAAAGTGAAACATGCGAATTATACAATATTAGGTTTACATTTTTTTTTATTTTTTAACGGGAAATTGGACAAATCAAATTTAATATATTGAGAATTAGGTTTAAAGTTTTTTATACAGAAAAACCCTGGTCGCAGGGCCAAAACCCTGCCGACAATATAGTGTATTTGCTTGTATAGGGCCGTGTGGTTTTATAGTTTTATTATGTGAAATTAGGTTGGTTTTTGGGCAAAATAAAAAATTTAACCTCTTAATAAACCCTTTGAAAAACATTTTTTTTCTTAGTTGCAATATTATAATCAATCTAACGTCTACACCGAATTAAATACACCCTTCAATAAATAAGTCACTATATTTGCAAATTAGTGTTTTCAAAAAAATTGTAAGCCCGGTTTTATTAAAATTTTAGGGACACTTTTTAATTGCTACTAACGGGTTAAACGTCAATTTTGAAACGATTCTGAGAATTTTTTCGGTATTTGGGGCCCAAAAACATTTTTCAACCACTAAAAACTACCCTTAAAATGGCCCGATTAAACCCATTTTAAATAGGCTTCTTGCGGTC
Organism: Venustoraphidia nigricollis; assembly: GCA_034508555.1. Classification (NCBI taxonomy): domain Eukaryota; kingdom Metazoa; phylum Arthropoda; class Insecta; order Raphidioptera; family Raphidiidae; genus Venustoraphidia; species Venustoraphidia nigricollis. The sequence continues at coordinate 1,085,283 of JAVRKA010000023.1, read as the reverse complement.
ATGGATTTCAACACGTGGTCCAAATTTCGTTAAAAGCAATAAGCTCTTTCGAAAGTTATTGCCCGTACACACACACACACATACATATATATATATATATATATATATATATATATATATATATATATATATATATATATATATATAAACATTTTTAAAAATGGTGCCAATGTGTTTAGGAGGTTATGAAACGTCGAGAAATTTTGGTCCGATCTCTAGGTCCCGCCATCCGACCCACGCCAATAGTGTATGTTGCCATATGGCAAAGACACTAATAAATAAGCAATAAACGATTAAAACTGAAAATTCGCCCTAGGAATCTTTAACACTGTACTATTATAAACTAAGTTACGATTTTAATTGTTTGGATTCATTCAACTAACTTCTGTTATATAAATTCATAAAAAACATCTTGCGCAGTACGTGGATTTTATAATAGTAGGTCGCACAAAAATGTCACAATCTTTTCATAATTTAAATTCTCTAAACAAGTCTAAAGAAGTATTATTTAACCCTTCGTGTACTAGGTAACTAAATCTCTTATACTGAACTAGGTGGGGTGTGAGATACCCAACAAAAAAATTGTCATGAAACCAACACATGTTAATTATTTTACAAATATGACAATGTATTATGACACACACATTAATATCTAATGATTTAAGTAAGATTTACCTTTCTAGCCACGTGCCGTACAAGGTGGGGTATGTAATATACCCAAGGGCACTTTCAGAGTGTGACATGCGCGGCGTTAGCCGCCGGACCGATTTAATAACACTGCTCGAAGTGACAACTTCGCCTTTCCAGCTACTACAAATAGCTTTTATAGTTTTCAAACAGTTGCGGTTTTTTACGTCCTGGGTCGTCACATACCCCACCTCGCACACGGAAGGTTACGAAATTATAATATTAACATGTGGTGGAAGTACCGGTCTTGATGGTGGGAAGACGTGCCTCAGCGCGATTACATAATATGGCATATAATAATGACTAAAAGTTTCAAAACAGAACAGGTAAACAATATTTTGAAACAAGTTTTTAAGTGCAAAACAAAGTACTTATGCAACATCTGTTTAAAAAGTACACTTTTCGAGCGCTGTGTGACGTACGGGAAATGGCTGATTGTGGAACATTTTCACTTTTTTTCACTGTTTAACTTTTTTAGATTATCATAAAATTATTAGTTCTTTCCATTACCTAATTAGCTAAAAACTACCTAGAATTTAGTAAAAATATTCGTCACGTGCATAAACATCACATTGCAGTTTTGTTGAGAAAATGGGGTACTGTGATACACGTTAAGTCAGAGCATTTGCCAGCGTCCATGCTGCATTCAGAGAAGAAATCGTGTAAATACGACATCAGACTCCGGCTCGTACGCAATTTTACGAATATCCACAATTTGTCACTTTTTCAACTTGCATTATTCACCATTTTAGTACATTGTTCACGGCAATCAGAAACAACCTAAAAATTAATCATTTTCTGCCAATTAGAAAAATTGGGAGTAGAAATATTTATTTGTTCCTAATATGTAACAGATATTTCTTTATAAATCGCACATTTGTTTTTTATATTTAATCAAATTTAAACTAGAAATCTTAAAATATATCTAATTTGTAATTAAAGAATCTCAATAACTAAGAATCAACTTGAAAATTTTATAACCTTATACTGCTAATAAAATAATTTGATTGGCCTCTCAGTCATTACTACGCTGCGGCGCAGTTTATTAGGTAGGCCAGTATAAGCAAGAGATTATATATCGAAAAGTTCTATCGGAGAATATAGAAGATAATAAAGCAATAACATGCTTTAAAGATACTGCTGCGGACTTCGGCAAGCAACTAAACTTACTAACACAGCTGTAAATGTTTCATACACATGTAGACGAAAAGTCGATGAGCAGCAGTGTTCAAACTTTTAAAGCGCTGTTATTTAAAAAACATGAAAAGTATGAAACAAATCAAAATGCTAAATTCAGACGCACATTCAACATTTAAGCTATACAAGGGCGATATTAATTTGATGTAGGATTCAATTTCTTCATGTCTTCAGATTTCATTTGTGTCATTTCGGCAACTTCAGTTTTCGTGTGTATTCATGTATTTTTGTAAATAGACAATTACAGCTTGTGAGAAATGAATTTTGTCTTATTTTGCTTGACAGAATGCGAACGCATCAATCTTAATTTTATAATCGAGCTCTTAAAAATATTGAATATATTTAGGCAGTTTTCGTGAACTCGTACTAAAAAGAAGTCCCAGATTTTTAACAGCAGTATCATGAACATGTCTCTGAAATTATAATATTATTGGCTATTTATAATCAAGATATTCGATTTTAAAGTCACGTCCATTTACACGTATTACTTTTGATGAAATATCGGATATACACGAACTAATTAACGGAAAATGGCGATTCTCGAAATGCACTGTGACCTATCTGTCAAAATTATGACACACTTCATCATTTATTTATAAAGATACAATTTTCGAAAGTGAGAATTGTGTCATACATGTGGGATTGGCAATGACTCACAATACTACCGAGTATTCATTTGACTATGATTACAGACTGTACATTGTATAGATTCAAAAATTCTGGCTGCATGTGTTCGAGTTTCCTCACCTTATAGGACACGAAGCTGGGAAAATACTTTCGCATAGGACTGTAGTGAAACAGCTACTAAATATTAAATTTAACATATTTACAAAAAATTTGTACATCGTAATTATATTTTAGAAAATAAATTTCAAAATCGTGCAAGTTTTAGAATCACTGATGCTTTAGTTATCAATGCTCGAAGATCGGCAATAGTCTATAATATTTCGCGACCCCAATATTTTCACGTAATTTATATGTGCAATCGCTATCTGGAGAGAGTATATTGTAAAAGTCAATGCAGTTTTAAAAGCGATAACCTCTTTGTTTTATAACCGTGCACTATCGTTAACGTTATGATATATAAAATATAATTACCTTCAAGGATATGGTTATTTCAGCCTCGAGGTAGTAACGAAGATAAACTCTTTATTTATAATAACACACTGCTCCAAATTTAAATCGTTGAATTTAATGTTTGTGTATCATTAGTGAATTTCTCAAGTAATAGCATCTTTTATACTTATTTTTAGTAAAACTTATGCGATATAACAAAAATGATTAATTTTTAAGGTTATATTTTGTTATAAAGAATTATAAAAAATATAACTTTAAAAATAACGCCATAGTCTCTGATGCGTGACGTATTTTCCCAAAGATATATTTTTGATATGTTGCAGAAACAGTTGTCAAAAATTTGATTTGACAATGACCTTAGACTGTGATCATATATAATTACAGTATTTATAATCGCAGGAACAGACTTATGTCGTTGTGAAACTCCCTGTCATGTAGAATACTAGCTTGTATTCTCACAAAAACAAAAGTGATTAATCTCCATAGAAAAAGGTATTGTTTCGAAGCAGAAATTGTACTTAAAACTATGTCAAGTAAGTGTACACACAGTTTAAAAAAAAATCGTTTCAAATATCAATTATTTTTTTATTTCGATTTAAAAATATTCTATAATGCTTATTTATAGTCACAGTCTATGGTAATAATCAAATCAGATTTTCAATGGTTTCTTTCTGCAATTCAGCATTAGTCTTTTTACAGACATTACAGACATACTGTTTCATTACATTACAACAGAAAAAAAAATCCAATGTTGACGTCACGTTACAATGCAATATCCGGCAATGTATCAGATAGACAGATAGATCAATTTCTTTTAAATGAGCTAAATGTGTAGAAAGATGTATGACTTTTACAAAATCGTAATGACTTTATATAATTGCCATATATATTTCTCTTTAAGAGAGTTAGTTGAAATAATTAGTCAATTGAACCGCTGAATTGTCTAAAATCTAAACTGTATTCTTCCATTCGAAATAATATAATATATCTAGCCTTATTATAGTCATAATGGAACTTGAAAGAAAGTATATTGTAACGATGTACTATATAAAAATGCCGTAAAATTTTCTTTTCAAACCTGGTGAGGTCATCGACTAACATAAATATGATCGAAGTTATATTCTGGTATTTTGATGTAACATTTTAATACCTGCTTATACTTTTTATTACTCAAATGTACAAAGAGAGGCAATTTAAATAATTTTTTACATTGCTCCCTAAAAAATATAATTATATATACATAATTATATTTTTCTAAAGGATACAAAATAAAATATAATAATAATAAGTGCATTTAACGTCCGTTTGTCGACTTTTATGTCATAACAGACGCCATTCGCACCATTACTATTTTCTATTTTACCACTTCCCGTTATTTTTTCTTAAACTTCAACTTAACTAATAGCAATGGAAAAATAAAGGCATTTTAGGAAATTAGGAAAGGATAGGCAATTTTTGAACTGGGAGTTTGATAGGTAATCGGCCATGGCCTTGAATAAGGAACCATCTCGATATTTATCTGGAATTAATCGAGGGAAACCAAGGAAAACCTCAATAAAGATGGCCGGTACAGGAATTGCCGTTTCTTGACGAGAGGCAGAAGGAAAAGGTCCCAGCCACATCTGCCCCCGCCGGGATTCGAACCCGTACTTCCCGAATGCGTGTCTAATGCTGTCACTACTGTACTCAGCTCGGTGATACAAAATAAAATAAAAATATAAGTGTTGATTATATAAAATATTACTTACAGTATGTAAAATTGTCCAATGAGAAAATTAATGACTTACCTGAAACAGAAAAAAATAATTAATATTTACTCGAATTTTAAAAACAATTATGAGTAGATGCTCGCGTATTTGCACGACATGTATATAAGTTCAGCACCAATTATACAAAATACGCCAGTGGAGTCATTTAACATAATAATTGTTCAGTTACGTAGTAGTATTCAGTTCTTTCGACGTCACAAAACAGATTCAAAATCATTCTAAGACAAATTGACAATACAACTATAAAAAAACTTTCAACAAAATTCTCAATATTGTTCACGTCCATTATAATTAATAAGTTTTTTTTATTTTTTTACAGGAAATTGGACAAATTCAAATATAGTTAAACTAATTTACTATTTAATATTTGTTGAAGTTATTATGTATTATTAAACATCTAAATTTTATTAATGTTATGATTAACTAGTTAAAAGTATTATTTCAATTTTATTTTAAAAAAAATGTAATTATTTCATTAACATTAATTTGTATTTGTAATCATTTCAGTCGTGCCTGAAGAAGTTAAAAAGAATTAACGAAACGTCGCAATTTTTAAATTAGTTTAACTATATTTGAATTTGTCCAATTTCCTGTTAAAAAATAAGAAAACTTTTCAACAAAATGTTTATTTTTGAAAATGCCGAAAAGTACTTATTTCTACTCTCACTACTTTAATATTGTGTTGATTGAGTACGTTAAGTATAAAAATTTCAATTTAAATGCATTAATCAATATATTATGTTTGACAGATAATATAAAATATCTACTATAATAAATTGATGATACAGTCATTTATTTTGTTTCCCAAATCGGCGAGGTACTATCGCATATATACGAATTTCACTTCAATAAAAAATTAATCATTCCGTAACCAAATTTCGTAAGTAACTCAAAGCATTATCAGCCTTATACGCATCTAATTACCAAAACATAATTAGTTCGCTTGAATGCATCTGACGTTTGAGTCATGAGTAAGGATTCTGTCTGCATCAATAGAATGATGTACATACTATAGTACATAATCTAGTACAGTGTTTTCCAAAAATTTTGATCCACCCAAATTTGGTGCGTTAAAAATAAAACAAAATACCAAAATTCTTGGAAACATTTCTTTTAGTAAAAGTGATTAAAAGGTATAGACTTGTTCAAAATAATATTTTTAATTTTTTTTTTTTAAATAAATAATGCAATTTGTACAAAATCGCACATGCGGAATAATAGAAAAATACTAAAACTAAATACTAGGTAACAACCCGTTTTAGCTTAACGTGCGATAATATATTTAGAACTGGTGGGAAATGCATCGCTAGTTTGCTTTAGAGACTAGAAACATTTTTTAATTCCAAAGTCAACTGTTTTAGAGAAAATGCCATTTGTATACGAGCACTGAATACAATAAATTTAGAGAAGCAATTTAAAAAAAAAGAAACATTCCATTACCAGTTAACATCCTAGGAAGAAAAATTGTTAACTCTGAATATAGAGTTGCGGCTAATCCATAATCAGAGTTAACGATTTTCCAGCGTTTCCCAAATATGTTTGACCGCGGCCCGGAACGTGGTTTTAAAATTTTTCGCGACTCACCTTATGAAAAAAAAAAAACATTAATTTACAAAGCTTTTATTTTTTAATAGAACTCAAGTTATTTGTTTGCATATTTTTTGCATAATTTTTTTCGTGACCCGGTAAAATTTTTTTACGACCCACACTTTGGGAAACGTTGAATTAGCCCATAGAATTATAATAAAGTTTTCTATTTCTAGATTATCTACCTACTACAGGAATTGGCAAATTTTTGAAACAGAAAAATCTAGTAGTACCTAGTTTAAAAAGTGAATTGATGTTTCAATTTTTTTTTAATTGAATAGAGAGGAACCGCAATGTGTGGTCGACATGTAAGCTCCAATTTATAATTTGTGTATTTTACACTACACACTACAAAAATAACACTGGCTAATCGCGTGGAAAATTTTCGAAAAAAAATTTTTTGGCACTGTAGAATAAAATTGAGTAATGCGATGGAAAATGTAACGAACGTGTCGCAATGTAAGTATACTGTATACTAAAGAAACGACTATGGAACATTAATCTAAGGTGACGGCGCGGTAGAACTATTGCCTTGTAACCTAAAAGTCATCGGTTCGATTTGGGCGGTCGGTATTATTATATATTTTTTGTTTTTTTCATACAATTACACCAGTTTTACTGTCGCAGTGCGTAGTGTAATATACGCAGTCTCTTTTTATGGAGCCTTTTGCAAAAATCAATAGAATAATAATCAGTTATGACAAGTATTCTACTAAAACAGAAAAAATCTCTTCTGCGCATGCACTCATTTTCACCAAAAACAATAGGGCTTTTCATATTTAGAAGCTGCACAGCTTAATTTGTTTCGATTCGATTAGCCGATCATAGACAGATTTACGAACAGATGAACGAACTTTCCAAAAATATGTTTTTTGAACTCAAGGGACCTCAAAATACTGTAAAATTTTGAAAATTGAAATTTGACCTAAATTAGTGCCATTCTCCACTTGTGGAATTAAAATGGTAAAATTCAAAAAATATATACCGCCTAAATAAAAACAGGTGAAATATGAAATAATTGTAAAAAAAAACAAAAAGAAAAAATAATAAACGCAGACAGCTGGATTTGAACCTGCGATCTCTAGTGTACGAGATAGCCGCTCTACCTCGCCGCCACTTTTATTTTGTTCTAAGTACATTGCGACGTTTCCAAATACTTTCAATCTCATGAATCTATTTTACCATACCGTGTCAAAAGAAGCTTCATTGCAAAAAAAAAACATTGAATATTTCTAAAGAGTTGAACACGCGCATCTCAAGAGTTCACCTCCGACCTAGTAATATAAATCATATCAATTTCTTAACGTAATACGGTAATAATAAAAATAAATAAACCTGGGTCGCAGTGCCAAAACCCTACTGACAATATAGTGTATTTGCTTATACAGGCAGTATGGCTTTATTATGCGAACTTAAGTTGGTTTTTGGGCAAAATAAAAAATTGGACTCCTTAATACACCCCTTAAAATAACATTTCTTTTCTTAATTGCAATAATATTATCAATCGAACCTCTATACCAAATTATATACAACTTTCAGTAAATAATTCACTATCTGCAAACTAGTGTTTTCATAAAATTTGTAAGTCCGGTCCTGTCTGGCCATTTTTATTAAAATTTTAGGGACACTTTTTAATTGCTACTAACGGGTTAAGTGTCAATTTTGAAACGATTCTGAGAATTTTTTCGGTATTTTGGGGCCCAAAAACATTTTTCAACCCCTAAAAACTACCCTTAAAATGGCCCGATTACGCCCATTTTAAATAGGCTTCTGGGAGGGATGGATTTCAATACGTGGGCCAAATTTCGTTAAAATCAATTAACTCTTTCGAAAGTTATTTCCCGTACACACATATATATATATATATATATATATATATATATATATATATATATATATATATATATATATAAATATATATATATATAAATATATATATATACATATATATATAAACATTTTTAAAAATGGTGCCAAAGTGTTTAGGAGGTTATGAAACGTCGAGAAATTTTGGTCCGACCCCTAGGTCCCGCCATCCGACCAACGCCAATAGTGTATGTTGCCATATGGCAAATACACTAAAAATGTGTAGTACATTCCCATCACATCATACATACATGTAGGTATTTGATAGTTCGCTGCAATATTCCGATGCTTTTATTATTGTTTCGTTTCCTATCTTATGTTAGAAACATTTTTCTTCTTGTCTTTTACATCTATCTATTAAACAATTCACTGATCCATACGAAAATGGAAGTATGGTAAATAGTTTGAAAAGTTGAGTTCGAAATAATATCAAATTCTTATTGTACTGTACTCTTAAGACGTAAATAAAAATCACTTCGCGCATGTCGGCTGTACTTGCGTATGTCTTTCTGTGTCTCTGGAATTTCTTTAATTAACAATAACTTATGCAAGCTTATACCGATTTGAATTATATTTTTAAAGAATGTTTAACTCTGTAAATATTTTGGTACGTATTTTGTACAAGGAGACTAGAGTCCAAACGTTGTACGAGTAAGTTAAACGTCACTATGTCACCGCTCGACAACGGTAGTTGTTTTCTGTCTCCGCCCACTTGAACTCAGTGCCGTAGTGTGCTATATTAATACCACTTATTTATACTTTTATCTTTGGTAAACATCAAAGTTTAAGAAAAAAACGCTTCTCTAACGGAGTGCTGATAGAGTACCGGTGATTAACTTATAGCGTTTGAACCCTACTTAATATTGTATCTATGCCAGCTATTTCAGTACCTCCCATATAATAACATTCTAGCAAAATTCCCTGAAATATTTCAATAAAATTATTAAAAAGATATTCTGGAATTTGGAAGTCATGCATTGTTTCCTATGTCGATATTTATAATTTCCTCCTATATATATGATTCATTAAATATTTTGTGCTTCCTGTTTTCTTTCATTTATGATATTATGTTTTCTTGAGTATTCTGAGTATTTTAGAGGGGCGTCAGTATTGTTTTTTAATCAAAACCGTTTGATTGACAAACATTTATGGAACATGTGTAGATCATTTTCGTCGGCGTGTGCAGCATAGTGTAGATAATAATATAATCTCAGAGCAATATAGTGACTGCATTTCGAAGAAGTTACAAGGGGCAACCGTGATACGGGTAGTGCAGCAACGGACGTTGTTTACTTGTATACAGTCTATTGCAAATCAGAGTTGTATCAGTATCTTAATTTTGAGCAAATTTCTCTACGCACTTAGATAATGTAATTAGAAATAACCAGTTTTTTATACAACTTTTATATTATTTTTATAAAAAATATTCTATAACCATAAATGAAAGAAAACTATAAGTTAAAGATTTTTAGGAAATTGATCCAACATTTTATGTCTCCGAGTTTGTGTGTCAGTTATAGAATTTTAAAGTCATCATAAATTTTATATCGGTTCGTACTTTTTCGTACTATAATACTATGTGAAAATATGGCAGGGACCTAGGTAAAATATTATCTTCTAACTAAACAAAAACAAATATAATAATCGTAAAATTTTCAAAACGTCATATTCGTTTATAACGAAAATATTGTACTAAAACATATGTAAAACATAAAAATATATACTAAAAATATATAAACAGCATAAAATTTATGAAGCTATTTTCACTTTCGTCATAAACTATAATAACATAATATTTTCCAACAAAAAGTATATGATTTATATATTTTATTGCACTGTCAAATCTGCGTTACCGTGGATGGCTTTATATTACGAGAGACAGAAAATAAGTAATGACAAACACTGATTTTTGATTAAAGAATGCCAACATTCGTATGTTGTTTTATTTAGTCATTTTCTTTTGCTAAAATTGGACAAAAAATGTAAAATACAATTTCCGAAAATGCAGCAAAACTAACCATTTGGAATTCGTGGAAAGTTATGCATGTTTTCGTTAAAATAACGAGTTTCTACAAAATACCGCAGGGGCAAGTATTTCAATTTTTGGACGTGTGGTGTATACTATTTTTCTTTATACCCGATATAAAAGTACGTACTTCCGTATCAGTGTGCACAAGAAAACTGTTTCGGCCCGCTGTTACAGATGGCGTGCGAGTAATTCCAGCAGTGCATAAATGTTAGCCTTTCTACCTTAAAATCAAAGCCGAAAGTATGTACTTGCGACCGGGTATAAAGAAAAAATGTTATTGTAGCCGGTTAAAAATAATTGATCTATTTCCGTGTGTTGTCATCATTACAAAAAAAAACTATATTTTTATGTTCTTTTTGAGGTGAAAGATTATGATCAGGAGGTTTTTTCCTGAGTGAAATGATTTAAATTTAAAATTTAATTTAAATTTACAATAACACGTATTTTTTTAATTGAAACAGAAAATAAATTTCCTCTCTTGAAAATTATTCTATGTTATTAATAATAAATAATTCATTTGTTGATTTGCACAATGTAAGCATTTCACATTTTAAGACAAAAATATCAACAGCCCTTGAAAACCCTCTAATCAACCACAAGATAACTAAACAACTGTGGGTCAACTGTCTATTTGTACGTGTACTTTTGTTATTGATAGTTATCGTAGACTTTTTCTGGTCATTTATTTTCCAACGCAGCTTCCCTCGTATAGAGAAGTAACCCATATGTACCTAAATATAGGAATTTATGTCTCCATAAAGATGAAATACAAACACGGGACTCATACATAAGCTTGACAAATAACTGAATTACAACACCATACGTTAACACCTCTGGCTCCTGTGTATACTAGTTACTTTGTGTTCATACGCGACAATATGTTGCCTTTAATATGACGACAATGTTGCAAAACACAATTCAAATATTACATCTAATGTATGAATATTGCACTTTGAGCAAAACAATTATTAATATTTATTTTCGTGCAATCTATCTAAAAAGTAAGCTTTATTTACACTTTTTTTATAATGGCAGATTCTATCACATCAGTTACTGTTTTGCATTGTTGAAACATTGAAAATCAGTAACTTTGTCCACTAGTGAAAATAGTATATTACACCACAAAAGCAGAAAGTTGAAATTCCTGCACTGTGCGCCATGATGCCCGAGACGAAGTCGAGGGCATCATGTGTCGCGTAGGGCAAGACTTTTAACTTTCTGCTCGTGTGCAGGTGTATGTACTATTTTTCTTCATACCCGGTCGAATGTACGCACTTTCACCAATATATAAAAATACTAATTACTTTCAAGTAAGCAATTTTGAGGTTGGGCGTAATAACAGCAGTTGACTACTACTGCCTATACTGGCGAACACGTGTGATGGCGAACGGCAGTCTCACGTATCAGTGTGCATGACAAAACGGTTTCGGCCCGCCTTTACAGACGGTATGCGAGTAATTCTGGCAGTGCATAAATGTTAGACTTTTTGCTATAAAAATCGAAGAAGAAATTACGTACTTTCGGCACGTATGAAGAAAGAGTATGTGTTCTAGAATGAACTATTTTAAGCATGCTCGAAATGTGTATAAGCGTTGCTGGTAATTTTTGCGCAGCCCCCTATAAAATGCCTGCTTTGCCTGCCTGTACAGCGGTCGTGAAATTACACATGTAGTACTAGTGCTGTAAAATTGCGTAATGTAAGAGAAACGTAGTCGTACTAAGATTTCCGTAGCAAATAATAACCATGACGTATTCAACCGTATGCGAATAAAACCCAGTCTAGTATTAGAAATGAACTTTGTTGAAAAGAGATTTATCAAAAAATTTTAAAAATGAAGTGAAAAACATGTATTTTGTAGGAGGTACGTGCAAGAAAAATGATATATATCTCGAACGTAATGATATTATGACGAGAGACTGTTAAAACTCTATCTTTAACTATCTTTAACATATTCTCACCTACTCGTATGACAATATTTAAATTATATTCACAATCATTAATTTCTTTATCGAACGGCGCTTTGTCTATGCGTTCGCGTAAAATAACCGTTGCATATAATTGTCAGGTGTTGACATTGACGATAACAAAATACTTGGTTAGTTCAGTATCCTTGATGATTATGGTCACAATTAATTGACAGTAAAATGCTAAAATAAAGCAATTGGAAATTTTCAAAAAAGTCCACTTTCTTAACAGAAGATACTGCACCTCATAATTAGTCAGATAATTTAAGTTTTCCCATATATGTGAAATATTTTTTATTAATCTTTATTAATGGTTGTATCAAATTTATGAAAACACATTTTTTTCTTTTCTATTTTTTCTTTTATATACAAATTGTATTTTATTACTTTTCAAGAAGATTTATTTGAAAAAATTCCATTCCTAAATCTACAATATCATTTATGTACAGTTTTTTGCGAATATTGTTTTTTTTTTATTAAAAACGCGGAGGCGTTGACATGATAATGCTTTAATGTAAAGTAAACTTCATTCTTTTGTTTATAAGTTTGATACAAGCAAGTCTGGAAACATTTTTTTTCTAAAACTTCCAAACTCATGACGATTTCGAGAATTTAACGGAACATCATTCTTTGTTGACATAATCTGGTACACATATAGAGTGCCCCAAACATGATTCTCTAGGTTTGACTGTCAACTGTTTTTAAAGATAACCCTATCAAAGTGTATACTATGTCACAACAAAAGTTAAAAAAGTTATACATTTTCCATTAAATACACGACTTCCTGCTATGTAAAATTGCGAAATAAATGTAGTTATCACTTTTAATAATTTAGCTACTATTTTTTTTTTATTTAAAATTATAGACAAATGTCCTATCTCTATTTTATATGGAGACTTGCCAGTATTGATGTACACTTTTACTTTTCATATCTTTTTGAATAAAATTTGTAATCTATGCAAGCCAGATTACTAAAAACTAGACATAAATATATTTTAATTTTTAACGTTCCTAAAATTATCGGTTAATCAGGAAGAACTAAGAATTCTAAACCAAGAAAAATGATTCAGCATACCAATTTAAAAAAATTTCAAATTTGTTTTATGTAACTATATATAAAGCATTTTTAAGTGTGCTAGTTCTAAATATGTTATAATATTTCACTTCATACAATAAAATTATTCGCAATAATTATTATCGATAAGTTAATTAACTTATCCATTTATGCTTCAAAAGAGAAAATATTGTATTATCATTTGGAGTACAAGCAAATCAAACGAGATCCACTCTGTGAGTACATGAAATAAAGCATATTTTATTTATGTAACCTATATTCTCTTGCATAAGTAATATTGTGATGTCGCAGATCTATATATTACCATGTCTAGAAGGAAATGTGTTTGAGTTTCTTCCTTAATTAAGTGTGATGTTTGAACTCCCAAATGTTTTACTTAATCCCTATCTACCTCAATAAATAGTTAACGAGATTTTCGTTTCATTTACCTATCTTTGCACACTAGATTTTTCTATATAAATTTTCATTTTAACTTATGACATTCTTTTATGAAGTATAGCCGCTAATGTAATTAATTTAAAGTATACTTTTTAAATCATCAAAGCAGGTTAAATATTTTAACCATATATGTTTTTTTTTCATTGAAAAATAGCTTTGTTTAGTTGTGTCAATATGTATCAGAATCAGTTCTATATCTATATCTATTATTTTTCAGCCATCCACTTAAACGCAATCATTTTAGTAACGAAAACAAAACAAGGCTTTCATTCGTTTTCATAATTAGTCATTACATTAAAACGGCATTTAGAAATAAACCAAAATATAACTGTAGTTGCATTATATTGCAGCAAAATAGTGCGCATTCAGTGACAAAAGCATATTGTAATATGGACACATATATACGATTCGCATTGTGGTAAAATTAAATTAACATGTTGAAGTAAATGCTACCATGTATAAACTGTAAAAGGAATAGAGGTGTGTTCAGATTGCTGCAGATTTCACTGAGGACGAGACAAGAATATTTACTCTGGGTTGCGTTCAGATTTAATACACGTACTGTTCAATGTTTGGACCGACAATATAAATGTTTGACATTTGTTACCGAGCGTTCATAATTAACAATAACTATATCTATCAAAACGGGGCAATGTGAACATTTAAATATTGAGGTAAACTTCAAAAATACATTATAAAAATGTTCGACCTAGAATAACTTACAGTACAACAGAAGAGGGAACGGAAACTATACGAAAATAAAAATGGAAAGATGCATTTCAAGGGCAAATTTGAATGACAAAAGAAAAATTCAAGATAAATAATAGGTATAAAAGATATATTGAAAAGGCAGAAGAGTAGACAGATTCGTGAATGGAAAAACGAGAGAGAATATGAAAAAACTGAGCTTGATAACGATAACAATGGACAGGTTCGTAAGTGGAAAGAGTTGTGCGATAATGGTAGGTATAGGTAAAACGATTATTATTATTATTGAGCTTTAAAATTATGAGAAAATTTGAAATTAAATCGAAATAACATTTCATAAAACAAATTACAACAGATTATTTTATGCATCGATAAACCAATAAAAAATATAATCGAGCACAAACGCACTTCTTGGGTACAGGGTTCCGTAAATAATTTCCAAAATATTCGACGTATAAAATAAAGTACCTGGGAGACCGAGCTTTGCTCGGAGGTTCCTAGCTAATATTTCTTCTTTTTTATTAAAATAATTTAACTTTTACTTACATTAGTACAACTTATTCACTGTCAGTATTTTTGACACAATTGTTCATTTGTAAAGCTTACTTATACAATATTACAGTATCTATGTATTTTATATTACAGTATCTATGTATTTTAAAACATCAAAAATTATTTTTTTTTTTTAAATGATTAAATCTGTATGAAAACTAATCTTTCCGAGAATAAGACCTAGCTATATCTATTTTTTGTCCCCCAATACCCCTTTTCAGTGAATTTCATCCAAATCGTTAGAGCCGTTAGATATAATATAAGATCTATATATATATAAGAATTGCTCGTTTAAATATATAAGATAAATAATAAAATATAAAACGCGGGAAACACATTTTAAAATCAAAAGAACTAATCGTTGACGACCTGTTAGAAGGAATCCATGTTGAATAAATAATTCGACCGATACGACACTTTCACCACGTCGCTGTGCACACTTCAATAGAAAAGGTCAGACCATTTTAGTTCGTGATTCACAACACCAAAGTCAAAGGCGCTGCTAACTTTTGGAAATAAAATTCACAGTGACTATGGTTGTATGATACGTTTTCTCAATAAAAGAAACATTACTCTTCTATAAGTGAAACATTTAATGTCTTAAAAAACAATGTTATTGTTAAATAATTCATAGTCTATATCAACCTACTTAAGTATACCTAATAGTAGTTTTTTTTTTTATAAACGATAGGGCTTCGGCAGCAAGGCCATTAGTTTCAAATCTATAACTGATCACTGTATATTATATATAACTGTTTATCACTGGTTAAATTTTGTTAAGTTCAGTTTTTTCAAGGAAACGAAATAGTTTGTAAATATTTTCACTGTTGTCGCCGAGGATGTCTTGAAGTTGAGTGGGGAGTTCAAGTCTATGGTTGGTGTATGCTTGACATTCAGTGAGGATGTGTTGAATGGTCACTGCAGTATTACATCTAAGGCAGTTGTCTGGATCAGTTCTTCTGAATAGGTGGCTATGCGTTAGTAGAGTGTGGCCAATTCTTATTCGGGTCAGCACAGTGTTATTTTTTCGATTCATCGGTAGGCTGGTCCATTTCAAAACTGACGGTTTGATGACGCGGAGTTTGTTGTTGGAGATTTCCGTCCATTCCAATTGCCAACTTTCGCGAACTTTGGTCTTAATGTAATTTTTTACGTCTGGGAATGGAATAGGAATGTTGGTTATAGGAAGATCTATAGAGTTTTTGGCAGCGGAGTCGGTTTCTTCATTTCCGTAGGATGGGGTCCAGATAAAAATGACTTCCTTCTTTTGTACAGACTGTTTTGTATTTGTCTTTATTATCAAAAAATTTGTAGCATATAAGTAATTCAAGAATTACAAGGCGCGAAGTTCAAGTATTTTCAACGAGAATATATATGTCTACATAATTTCAAATCGATCAAATATGTGGAAGCCGTTCTAAATCGCCCTAAACATACATATTGAATAAAAAAAGTTTATAAAAAGAATTTTCTTCATACCATGCCGAAAGTACGTACTTTCTGATTCGATTTTAAAGCAAAAAGCCTAAAATTTATGCACTGCTGGAATTACTCACATGCCGTCTGAAACGGTGGGCCCGAAACAGTTTTCTCATACACACTGATACGAAAGTACGTACTTTCGGCATGGTATAAAAAAATAGTATACACCATACGGCCAGAAAGTGGAAATTCCTGCACTGCGCGTAATATAAGTTTTAATCCAGTGACTGTGATTTCAAACATAATTATAATAAAAAAAATGTCATCATCATCTTTTAAAAAATCGCCCTGGTAGAGTCGTGGGACAGACATGTAATCTTAGGCTGACGGGGTTTCATCAATCTTCAAACGGTTACCATTTTCTAAGTTCCGGCCCGATTTCTTTGATTTTAGTCTCTAATGACGCTTTGCATAGGATTGGTCGGTTTTCTGTTCGAGTTTTATTGCAATTTGTAGGTCGAGGCATTTCAAATTTTTAGGTTCAAATGTTCTTATTATTTTCTCTGAGTGCTTCTGGTACTCGGAATTGGTGTTATTGGAAAGATTTAGTTCTGAGGATCACAACACACTTTGTATTTTTGCGATCGAGCTTGTAAGTTTTAGTGAAGCAATTTAGAAATTTTTGGCGCAAAAACAACCTCACGCAGTCAAAGCCTAGAAGCGACTGAAGTCAGTCTTAGTATTAAATAAAAAGGATCAGGTGAAAACACCAATTTTTAGGTACGTTTTTATTCGAATAAAAACGTACCTAAAAATTGGTTTTCTCACCTGATCCTTTTTATTTAATTTATTTCAAGACCTGATTTTTCCTAATATGAATTTTTAGTATTATTGGTAGAAGGGGGCCGAGTGAGTAGATCATCTGACACCAGGTTTGCTAGGATTGGTTGAGCGATAGAGGTATACCGAAAGTATATTTGACACATAATGGTTGATTTTTGTGAAACGTGAGAAGTAACACATTACATGCCTATGAATGACATGTCAAAAATTATCTTAATGATATTCGATTACAGCACATTTTGTTTAAAGAGATGTCATACGTACAACAGACAAAGACAGCCGAAACAAGTGCGTGATTTATTAAGTAAAATCGAATTAACATAGTTTTTATTTTGTTTTTATTATACGTTATCTATAGTGCGGGATTAGCTAGCGCGGGGTCCGTTGCAAATTCTGTCGAAAGGCCTTTGGTTTGCTATAGGTTCTCAAGTTTAAGGTAGTAAAAAAACAACTGTAACATATTAACTTTTCTAGATTTAATGTGGGCAAATTTAGAAATAATACTATTCGTATCAATAACTAAAAAAATAGAAAATTAATTTAATATTTATTTTATTATAAATTTCTATTATTTGAAATTTAAAAATCCATAAAAATATAAATGACAAAGTATATAAAATGAAAAATAAAATATACGACTTGCAGTTCGTATTGCAATGCAATTAGTCGAATTGAAAAAAAATACTGTCAATTCTTTGCACAAATTCAAAATTTGAGATTTGTTATAAAACTTGTCACCACACTTTTGAATAAACACGAATTTTTGATAATAGTGAAATTAGTCAGTCAAACTTGAACAGAAAATAAAAACTAGGACTTGAATTCGAAATATGGAGAAAAACGAATTGAAGCTTCTGATAATCAATTCATGTTAATTCGTTTCCGATTACTAGATATGCAGCAATCTAATAAAATATCTTACCTTAAGCGTCAAGAATATTAGTTTTTGACCCATTCACTACATAAAATTAAACTCACTCTTTAATCTTTTAATGTTTAAAAAGGAGTATTTTATTGAATTAGTCACAGCGCTGCGACTGACAAAAAGCAATAATTAAGACAATACTAAAACAAACTTCTCTTACACAAGAGAAAAGTAAATGTTACAAAAATAAAATATCGATCAATTTCTTATTGGTTTGTAGTCCACAGAACTCTATTCTAATTGGTCGGATTGTTACGACTTTCGATGACAATATCAGGGAATGCCCCTGTTAATTTTGTGATACTGCCAGCTTCGTGCATAAATAAGCTGTGATGTGGCCCGAAGTATGTTAAAATTTAAAATTATCGTCCTACATTTTCATGCCAACGTCTATCAATTGACCGGTCTGTTGTAGCGATAGATATACCTTAAAAATAATATTTTCAAAATAATAAAAATATATATGTTTACACTCCAATAATCCTATCTTAATTGAAAAAAATACTGCTACTCTTGCGATTTGGCTAATCCAGCTCTGGAAATATATGTAAAAATGTCTCCTCTTTCGAACCGATTTAATTTAATTCAGCGAATTATAAGAAGCAAAACATAGTTTCTATTAAGTTGCATCGTCCTGGGACCAAAATTAAAAAATTAGGCAACGTTGGAAGTAAATAGATCCCGAGAGAAATCGAACAAAAAAATGTTCTTTAAAATTGGTTAAGCCGTTTGGTCTGTACGCTGGATATAAAAAACGTACAGACAAAACTAATGCTTAGATCGTATCTAAAAATGTCTTCATTAACATTATTTTTTCTCTTGAACATTTTTGTGATTAGCAAGAACTGAAAAAGCATTTAATCAGTATCATAAACGCATTGACATTAATCGCATAGAGCTTACATTATATACCAGCAACACATAATGTACAATAGTGTTCTTTACACACTTTGTGCAGCTTAAATAAATATTCCTGGCTTTCTGTTACGCATTTATATTGCCCGGCTAGTGTAGTTTCAGCATTCATAAATTAATTGTTTTTTCTGTTGTTTTTTGTCTGAATTTTAGTACAAACACTTAAATACATTTGCTGAATACACATCAAAGTAATTATTCCCTTAATTTATGCTAAATATTATAACTTCCATTAAAAATAATGTATAGACAAAGTTACAAATGTACAGTAGAAAATAAAATTAAAAATTTTAATTTCTGTGGAAAAAACATTGTACATTGAATGTTCATTTTTACAGGACTCCCTATAACATAGCTGCTTTTCATGCTTATATAACGGTAGTTAAATAATCCCTTTTCGCATTAGTGCGTAAAATAAAACAAAATTAATACAATCCAAAAGTTATATCTCTGCCAGTTATCATTTAAAATCATATGAGCGAACAGTCCATATAGATACAAATAATATGGCCGAACATGAAAATTTATCCCTCAGAGGAAACATTGGAATGCTGTTACATTCCAATGTTTTTTTGGGAATTAGCGCTCTTGAGGGACCCGAGCTCATACCAATCGGTTCGTGTATGCCGGCTGGCGGATTCCAATACACACCTAAGCCAAGGTGGAAGGCATCGTGCCGAGGGCTGCATGGCATTGGGAAAGCAGTGTCGCAAACGATCCCTATGAGGCACCAGGGGATACCCCATAGTAAGTACTCTTGCACCGGTCGACGGGGGAGCCGGTGTTGACAGTATGCACCCCGGTACTCGTGGGAACTATGATGCATTTTATTATAAACCAAAGAAATGAAGCAAGAGGGGAGAAGAATGAAGAGGAACAGGAGGGTATCGTTATGGAGACTGCCCAAGCTATATTGGGAGAATCAAATGAAATTGCTAGAACATTTGCTTCTGGTAAGACTGAAAGTGGAACTGGAAACAGTAGGCGGACTGTCAGATTTAGGGAAGGTATTTCTACAGTGGATGCGATTGAGAAAGTAATGGAAAGTGGCCAATACGGCTTCTGGATCTCGGCATACGCGCCGTATTCCTGTAGGAATTGCACTAGACGTCAGGAACGCTTTTAACAGTGCTCCATGGAAGCATATTCTCGACGCGCTGACTAGGCTTAATATCAGAGGATGTTACAACAATACCTGTGCGTCCGAAGGATCATAGTAGAAATAGAGGGAGCCACGGAAGAATTCCAGGTGATCAGCGGAGTTCCGAAGGGATCGGTACTGGGACCTACAATGTGGAATATCTTTTATGACGGTGTGCTGCGTAAACCTCTTCCGGTAGGAGCCTACCTTGTTGGCTATGCGGATGATCTTGCCTTTATTGTCACCGCGAAAAGTGAGGGGAAACTGGTAGAGCTTGCAGAAATTGGTGTCTGGCTAACACAACATAGACTTGAACTGGCTTCAGAGAAAACCGAAGCGGTTGTCATGGCTGGAAGAAGAAAACTGTCTCCAATCACATTCAGGGTGAACGGGCTTGCCACACAACCTTGGGGTCTGGCTTGACCGAGGACGCACCTTTACATGTCCGAGAGGTGGTGGTCAAGGCGGGAAGAACAGCGTCAGGTCTTTGTTGTTTGACAGCTAGCATTGGAAGGCCGAGTCCCTGTAAGCGAGAAGTGCTGTCCTCTGTGGCTACTTCCATCCCCTGCTGTATGGCGCAATTATATGGGAGCGAGCATTGGAGACAGCTTAAGCGTGCGACTGCCTAGAAAGAGTGCAGCGGAAGATGTCGCCTCGCATCTGCAGCGCATACAGAACAGTATCCGTCGAGGCAGTTTTGTTATCGCCGGCACCCCCCTCCCTCATGTCATTGCTTGCGAAGGATAGATGCGCAATCTTGCGAGGAAAAGAGAAGAGTGCTGCAAGTCTGGAGTTTTTAGAGGCATGGCAGAACCGATGGCAACAAGAAAAAGTGGGGGTCTGTACCAAACGGCTGATTCCAAAGATAGCGGAGTGGCTTGAAAGACGGCACGGAGAGGTGGACTTTTATATAACGCAGTTCCTATCTGGGCATGGTAAATTCAGAACCTACCTTCACGTCGGAGCACACTGTGTTCAATTGCGGTCGCTAGGTGAAGGAGCGCTCAGTATGTTTTGCCCAAGGTGGATGGCTGACGGTGGACACCATTTGCCAAAGATGTTGAAGGACGAGGTGGGCTGGAGAACGGTGGCGCTCATGCTCTCATTCATCATTAAACAAAAGTGCCATGAGGATGCAAAATAAAAGACACCTGCTGGCCTGAAGAAATGTGTTAACGGTCCCGGGTTAGCAGGAAAGAAGAGGAGGGGGTTTTAGTGGTTATTGCCACAGAGTTCCACACTACCTGCGGTGGCGGGTGTCCGTAATGGATTTCCCCCTCATTAAAAAAAAGCATGAAAATTCAAAAATGTTACGATTATGATGTAAAAATTGGGCGTTTCTAGGAGGTACGTGTAAAATATTTAGTATGTATCTCGATTGTAATGTTTTTACGACACATGTGGCTGTTAAAACTCGCTAATCACTTGTTATTAACTGAATGCCATGATTCGTCATAAAAAATGCATTACAAACTAGATACATAAATTACTATTATATTGCATGTCAATAAAAACCATTAAAACATCCCTGTCTTAAAACAAAATATACTGCCTATGTAGTTCAATAAAACTGTCCAGAAGTATAGGTTTGGATCCCATAAGTCGTTTTATTTTTCTCCAAGTTGCCAGGGCCTAAAAATTTGCTATAACAATTACCACGCAAACGGATAAACGCGAGTACATGCTTTACAGAAATGCCCGTACCATTTTTCATTCCCAAACCACAAAGCGCTTTCTTTATAGGATACAAAAAAGATAACTAAATACAAAAACAAGCCCTAGCGGTCAAGTGGGTCTGGTATTAGGACTCTACAAGTAGGACCCCTGAAGTTCACACGATTTTCTTCTCAGTATGATGAATATTGAATATTATGAATGAATATAAATTAAAAAAACATACCTTTGAAATGATTTTAATTATTTAAAATTACGAATTTTTTTTATCAATATTTATATTAAATAAATGCTTGATTAATTGGACTGGGTGAAATGGTATTGTTTTTGAATTTTTATTAAACCGTATGAAAATAACCGATATTTAAAAGTATCGATTGCCATTAAAACAAATTAGAGTCGACAAATATTTTTTGAAGAAATCCTAAACTATAGTTTTGCAAAATTTTTGTATCAACAAAAAACGCTGGATCGATTTTCATAAAATTTCTTTCGCTGTATAGTACTGTTAATACGGTTTTTGAAACATTACATGTTTTATGTTTTGAATACAATAGTTCTGTATTATTTGAATTATTTATTTTCTACCCATCTTTATATCAGATGTATTATTTAATTATGACTGATTATGTAACTGTGGTTTTGTTAAAAATATTGTATTTTTTCAGAAATTCATTATATTCATTTTTTACAACTTGGAACCTACGACAATTATTTGCTTTGTATTTAATTTTTTTTTTATAAATGTAAATTCAACATATTAAAAATTTGCGTTTCATTCATTAACCTTTAGACTGAACATCTAAAAGTCCCTGATTCGTTCCCGTATCTATAAAATGCTGAGTGTATCCGAACTTTTAATATACCTAGTAGGATACAGTTTATGTACCTCACTTGCGAGTAGTGGACAAAGAAAGATTAAGAATGCTCCAAAATTCCTGTGTCCGATATGTATACGGTATACGTAAATTCGAGCATATTTCCGCCTACAGAATTAAATGCAATATGGTTGATGTGTATGATGTTATGACTGTGCATTTTCTTATATTATTGTACAAGATTATCATATCTAAAGTTCCCAGTTACCTCTTCAAAAAATTAATATTCAAAGATAATCTGGCAGCTGACTTTACTTTAAGAAACAAAAATAATATGTGCATCCCTAAATTTCATTCTAATAAATTTAAAAATACTTTTTCTTATCTTGCTCCCTCTTTTTATAATTCATTACCGACCACCTTCAGAAACTTAAATTTATCCTCTTTTACAAAAAAGTCAAAAAGAAATATTTAAAAATTTAATATAGGAGTGATTATATAATTTAATAATAAAACGATGTATAGACACGATATTTTCTGAATCTCGTCGCTAAAATTATCTCTCCTTATTTTTAATTGTATGTTTTTAATTAGGTACGTATGTGTTTACTAGTTATATATGTCTATTTGTATTTAATCAAAAGGTTAAGTTGTAAAGCAGTTTTGTTAACTGAACTTCGCCTGTTTGGTAAGTGTCTACTTATTAAATAAAGAACTTATTATTATTATTATTATTATTATTATATATATACATTCTTATTCGGGGGCGAACCAATACTTGATCGTCGTGAATATCGACACATTTCGTGATGAAATCGAATTATATGGGCGTATTAAGAGTTATTCTAGGTAAATATAGGAAACATCTTCGAGAAAGAACATAGCTTTTGAAGCTGCACATGTCCAGAACTATCGACGTCCATAGGCTTTTCGAACAAATTGACAGAAGTTTCTGGAATGATCGAGAACGGGATCTACACGTCTATAAATACAGCGCGTGTGGGGCACGACATTCGTTCAGTCAGAAACAGTGAGTGAGTCAAGGCAACAGTCAGGCAATTGGTACGGCGGTACAGAAGACATAAATAATCAGAGTACATAAATTTGTGTGTGTGTTAAGAATAGTGTATTGTTGTGTTATTATTTATAGAATCCGTTTATTTTTCATTGTAAGCTTCTTTTTGTCATTATTATTTCAGAAGTACATTTTAGTTTACCTGTTTTGTATTTATTTCGTTATTATAAATAAATCAGTTTTACCTCACCACAAAGAACAGTTTTGTTACAATATGTTGCACTGCAGTCGTGCCGTTACTGCATTGACCCGTCAGGGAGCGGCGTTAGACAATCTGGCTTAAAGTGAACGCAATGTCAGATTCACAGGACGTATTGCGTCACACAGTTACAAAGATTAATTGTTACAACAAGTGGCAAGCAACACAACTCAAGTCGTGAGTACTTATTCCAAGTGCAGCCTGGGTTGCATTCTGATGTAAAGGAACGCAGTCTGGATATTGTGTTGTATATATTGAGTTATGCAAACACAGCGACATATAACTCTTCCCTCCTCCGTCCCTAATATACATAGGGACCCAGTACAGCAGACGCGTCACTTCTTGCATACATTATGTAATGTTTCTCTGCCGTATCGTTTGATATGCTAATGCCACATTTCAAAGGATTCTCTCATCTTGAATGTGCTGCGAATACCATAAACAATCCTCACACCAGTACACATTATTTGTAACATCTTATAGCACCAGTGCGCTACTGAACTATCGCATTTGTACTTTAAAGCGAAATTGACGTATATTACGGTAGATTGGTATAATATAGCAGAACAGCGACAACGACAGGATTCTATATTTTAACCTTGAAGTAATCCCGTACTCGTATGTCATAAAGGTATTCGCGTGATGACTCTTCAACATATTGACATTGAAATCAATTTTTAAATAAGAAAAACCAATATTATTTTTTATTCACTAAATATTCGAAAATTTATTTTGGAATAAAATATCACCCTAATAAGAACTAAAAAATTGAACGTCCTTAAAAAACACAAAAAAAAATAATAATTAAGTACTGTAACTTTTTACATTCATATATGTACTTTTATTAAATTGGTGCCGATCTCAAAAATTTTTTAGGGAAGTTAATTTTTTAAGTTTTTATTTTTAACTTTTTGCGTGGAACTGAAGATAATAAACTAATGTACCATTAAACGTCTTTATCCCAAAAGAGTATTATTTTAAATAACAGTCTCACAAACTAAGTTTAGTTTACTAACGGCTCGGTCCGACTTCGCACGGATAGCACTAATTATCTAATTAATTATCTATAGCCATAAAAGATGAGAACCATTATCATAAATTTCTCAACTTGTATTCAATTTGCGCGAATTCAATCGTTTTTAATTGTAAATGTTCCAAAATCAAAGAAAAATCAAAATTGCCAAAAAAAGCAAAAGAAAATCTATTGATCCGATCGCTACCAAACTTCACAGAATCACCCTCTAGGCTAATTTGAAGATTGCCTGAAAATCTCATCAAAATCGATCCAGCCATTTTGGAGTCCATAGATAACACGCATACATATATCGCCTTTTATATACATATATAAATTAGCGACGTTCAAAAAGATCTGAGATGGCTTCATATCCAGAATTTTGTTGCACTGTTAGATCAAAAGTGTACCAAAATTTGTTTTCATCATCACAGATACAGTCATTTCCTACTGGTAGAAATCAGTTTATTTGATTTAAAGTTCTTCGTAGGTTATAACAACGATCTCTTTCAAGAGATTAAAAGTAATAAAAATATTTAAAGCAGCTTATATTTATTCCAGTCAAATAATATATCAAATTTCTATATATCAGTGTTTTTAAAACATTACTTTGATTATAAAATGTTCTTACCAAACTATTTTTTTACAAATGACCACTTACCTGATATTACTGTCAAATATTATGATAAAAAACTAGGCGTGTGTAAATGAAATAATAAAGTGAAACAGAAAGATATGTAATAATCGAGTGTCCCTCCCATCGCATACGTACTTACACTAATCGATTTTTAGCTTGTAACTCATTTATTCTATTCCTAAAGACGTCGTTTTTCGTTATGGTGTTGGACAAAATCTCTCATCGCGACTAAAGAAGTTTCTCTTCAAAAATCATCTTTTTTAGTGTTCCGTACCAAAACTGGAAAAACAAAACAGTTACAGTCTCACCCCGGTGCCTGTCCGGCAGTCCGCCAGTTTGGTACAAGTTTCCAGTTAGAGACTCAAAATGTGGCATAGTTAAAGCTTGGTATGACCATATGTTGATTTAGATAAATAATAATAGTAATTATTGGTAATACTGAAAAGTTCAAATAAATTTTGAAACAATGAAAAAAATCAGCTAATGGAGAGCATAGTGAAAGATAGGGACTTATAAAAAGCAATGATAATTTTTTAAATTATTTCTTTTTGCTTGCTCAAAAAAAGATTAAATATTTGAAAGTCTCAATCGAAAAATCCGTAATAAATTCAGCAAGTCTATTATAACGTCTACATTAATAAAAAAAAAAAACCCGGGTCGCAGTGCCAAAACCCTGCCGACAATATAGTGTATTTGTTTGTATAGGGCCGTGTGGTTTTATACTTTTATTATGTGAAATTAAGTTTGTTTTTGGGCAAAATAAAAAATTTAACCCCTTAATACATCCCTTAAAATAACATTTTTTTTTCTTAATTGTAATATTATTATCAATCTAACGTCTACATCGAATTAAATACACCCTTCATTAAATAAGTCACTATCTGCAAATTAGTGTTTTCAAAACATTTGTTAGTCCGGTCCTGTTGAGCCGATTAAAATTTTAGGGGCACTTTTTACTACTACTAAAGGGTTAAATGTCAATTTTGAAACGATTTTGAGAATTTTGTCAGTATTTTGGGGCCCAAAAACATTTTTCAACCCCTAAAAACTACCCTTAAAATGCCCCGATTACGCCCATTTTAAATAGGCTTCTTGCGGTGATAGATTTCAACACGCGGTCCAAATTTCGTTAAAATCAATTAACTCTTTCGAAAGTTATTGCCCGCACACACATATATATATATATA
Organism: Venustoraphidia nigricollis; assembly: GCA_034508555.1. Taxonomy (NCBI): domain Eukaryota; kingdom Metazoa; phylum Arthropoda; class Insecta; order Raphidioptera; family Raphidiidae; genus Venustoraphidia; species Venustoraphidia nigricollis. The sequence goes on along the minus strand of JAVRKA010000023.1, from coordinate 1,058,485 downwards.
TATATATATATATATATACGTATATAAATATATATATATATATATATATATATATAAACATTTTCAAAAATGGTGCCAAAGTGTTTAGGAGGTTATGAAACGTCGAGAAATTTTGGTCCGACCCCTAGGTCCCGCCATCCGACCAACGCCAATAGTGTATGTTGCCTTGTGGCAAATACACTAATAAAGCAACATTGTAAATGTCAGTATTTTGAAGAAGTTGCCAAACTCACACAAGTTTCAATAATTCAACATAATACATATTATGAACTCAACACGAATGAAAATATATCTAAATGTATAACGGTGTAACTATGAAAGCGAAAAACATCATCATCATCATCATATATAAGGGTTAAGATGTTTGCCCCCCTTTTTCGAAAAAACCACACAATTGCTCCACATAAATTTTATATCATTTTATAGATAATTGCTTGCTCTACCGACATCAGCAACTAAAAAATCTATTATTACTTTTGTTTTTGCAAAATAATTAATTATAACAATTATACGTTTATTCAGGATATGCAGCAATGCTGCCATCTGACGGTTCTAACTTTGAAACAGCGTCAACATGTTTGACGGTCGGTAAATTTTTTTTTGTTTAATTTTTAATAAAAATTCACGTATAAATACTTTTCGTATGGCGGCGCTTTAGCTCAACGTTTTCGATACTTGCGCCTCTATATGACAGTTTTAGAACAAATATTTTCTTGAACCGTCACTGAGCTTTGTAATGTAATACAACAAAAAGAAGAAAGTTATAAAGAGTGTGAGAAATTAGAAACGAATTTTAGTGCGAATTATTCGCACAGGTACCGCTAGTTTCATATATTATAACAAAAGCAAAAATGTGACTTAGAAAAATCTGAAAAATTCATAAATATTGAAATTATCAGCATAGTTTTAAATAACATCCGTATTTTCGAAGATTTCGAATGTGTATTACATTTTTTAGCTCTACAAGAATGAATATAAAAATAACATTATATAAGAATATTGCTATTACTTTATATTTATGGTTAGCGGGTACTTGGACATAAATAAATAAAAATCCTAAGTTTTATAAATTTTGCGACGTTTCGTAGGTAGTTTTTCCTACTTTTTCAAGCAATTTTATAGTTTAGAATCTTTGTTATGTTTTAGTAATATCTACTTATTTAGTAATATCTACAAGTAGATATTACTAAAACATAACAAAGATTCTAAACTATAAAATTGCTTGAAAAAGTAGGAAAAACTACCTACGAAACGTCGCAAAATTTATAAAACTTAGGATTTTTATTTATTTATGTCCAAGTACCCGCTAACCATAAATATATATTAACATAATGGACGATATCAACTCAAATAAATTGCTATTACTATTTTCGGAAAAATGGAAAAAAACAATATCATCTTCAATTGATTATTATTTAGATACTTAACAAGCACCATCATCATAATAATACTTTTTATTATAATTGGACAATCAAAACATTGTTATTATATTTACTTAGAACAACGTGATTCAATAATTTAAAGATATGTTTATCAAAGTGAATTAACACCAATGGAAATATTTGAAATATTGTCATTTGAATACTTAAGGATATGATATTATTGGTATTTCCGTTCCCTCCGCCAGTTGAGACCTGTCACCTCCACCGCATTCAATGTTTCTCATAATTATTTAAATATGTTTAATTAGTAATTTCTGTCTGCTTTGACACAATTCAAACCGCCTAAAATTGTCAGTGAATTATTTCAGTATACTTTCATTAGACTTTTCGTTAATTCCTTTATTAGAGAGAGTCAATTATAATTGACATAAGCCGTCGTTTGCGTCAAAGTCTGTTTTACAATCTAGACAACCGCAAAAAATTGCGATCGTCTAGATTGAAAAACAGACTTTGACACAAACGACGACTCCTTAATATATTCAGTAGCCTTATTTACTCGGCGTAGCTCGGGAATGACAGTCCCATGTTTTATAGTATATTACACCACAAGATGCCCGAGGCGAAGTCGAGGGCATCATATGTCGCGCAGTGCAGGACTTTCAATTTTCTGCTCGTATGGTGTATACTATTTTTCTTCATACCATGCGGAAAGTACGAACTTTGATCAATATACAAAAAAAAATACTTACTTTGAAGTGAGCTATGTTGAGGTTATACATTATGACACATGAATCTAATGATTTCCATGTAATAACAGCAGATGCCTACCTACTGGCGAATATGTGACCTGACAAACAGCAGTCTCACGTATCAGTGCGCATGACACATATGCGTGTAATTCCAGCTGTGACTACAACAGTGCGTAAATGTTATACTTTCGGCTTTAAATCGAATCAGAAAGTACGTGCTTTCAGAGTGGTATAAAGAAGAATGAATTCGTATTGAGAAAAGATACTGTAAATATCATAAAAACTGACGGTATTTATTATCCGCATCAAATTACTCAAATTTCTTACTAATGTTATATTATGCAAATTGTTGACGATAAATAAATAGCTATTGTACCCGTTTAAAACATTTTTTATTTATTCTTTACATTATGAATACATTTTCACGTTTGGCAAACATTTTTCAGTCTCTAGTAAGTATAGGTACAGAACATTAACATTTAATAGAAAACAATATCACGGGTAATTGGAATAAAAATAAATCAATTTAAACACTCATTGATTGACTGTGAAAATAATATAAATAAAATAATATAAAAAAGAACATATTATTTTCTACAATTTTCAATTTTTAATTGTTTTTGTAATGCGAAATTGCTTATTATATCATAGTTTAATTATCATTTAAACATATTGAGGTTAGTCACACCATTGTTTCTTTTTAGTAAATTATTTAATCCATAATGTTTAATATTTTTATTATATGTATGTTAATTTTTGTAAAAATTTTTCAGAAGCTTGAAACAGTCTTAATTAAATAAAGACGAAACGTTGCAATCAATGAGTGTTTAAATTGATTTATTTTCAATTACCCGTGATATTGTTTTCTATTATAACATATATCTGGAATTGAACTTTAAAGATGAATTAACATTTAACTTCGTCGAAGATTTTTTTCTAAACTATGTCCTACAAAACCATATTCAGAGAAGATAATTAGGTCAGTATTTAGCCGCCAATTTTATTTCTTCAGTTTTAATTTTTTTAATTTTTTGTACTGTGAAAAGTTGTCGAAAATGGAATTCCAAAGAAATAGTTTGTTTTCGTAGGTTTAATTCGAATCACATTTTGTCAATATGATGTCATTGTTAGATTCGGCAGCCATTTATGAGTCTTTTACCGTGATCGCGCACATGCAGAGATTATTTAGATTTTACAATAAATTGACGTAAAATTGTTCAATACAATAGTTAACTGATAGTTTTTAGAACAAAACGTTTTTGTACCCCTAATTCTTTTTTAATTTTTTATTGAGAACTGTCAAAATCATGAAATCCGGCATAATCTTTGACAAACTGGAATATTGACGTCTTTTTCATACTTATGGAAAGATAAATATTATAGATTGTTAACTATTTTTGACTCGTCAACTTAATTGCATAACCTTGGGCATACTTTTATATTTGCATCTGTTCCACACTCACGGATCGTGCCAAAATATCTATGGATTTTCTCTAGGTTTACTTTCTTTTCTCCACTACTTCCCTCGTCATTTTTAACACTTTCCTTTAAAAACATCGTCTTGAAAGAGATTTCACATAAAAAAAAATAATGATGACATATCTGTGGATTAAAGGCTTCAATTAAAAAGAAATATTATATCAATTGATTAAGTGGGGATCGCTGGCGGATCGTCTAAAGAAATAGGGCTTGTAATTTAAATATATAGATAAACAATTTAACACACTAATAGAAATAATAATAAAAGAACAATAAATAACTAAAAAAGATAAAACAGTGTCAATCACATGTAGCTTGAATTTGAGAACAAAGGAGTAATTTCACGCCATATTACGATTGCACAAAGAATCTCCCAAGAGAAAAGCTGCAGGGCGGTCGTGATTTTTATTATAATATTGACTCATATTGTTGTGCCGGCGACACATAGCAGGGGAGAGAATTACAGACATTCCACTAAGTGTTCCAAGCAGGAAACGTAATTTCCTGACTCTATACAGGTTCGTCTTGTCAAAAGTTGTGCAGTCAAATTGCAAAAATCTATTAGTTCTGATATTATTTTAAAAGTACGATGTGATAGTACAAAAGTTTTATAATTAACATATTAATTTCTAATGTAGGTCATATATACCTTTTTAAGTGAACCAACTAAACTGTACTGAAAGAATGAAATACTATTACAAACTTAGGATGATCGAAAGAATTTTTAATGACTATAAGGGGGCACGAAAAAACGTAGGCATGGAAATCCTACCGAATTCAATATATGTACATAAATAAATTCAAGAAAAATGCATATTTGAATTTTCAAAAACAATAATGTTAAATAAATGATAAAATATTTTTTGTTAAAATATTTTTTATGTAACTAAAAGTGCCAATGAAAAATTGTCACAGAGGTAACTGACACTAAGAAAGAGATCACAAGCAAAAAAGATTGAGAGACACTGTTTTAATAATATTAAAAAAACAGAAAGAAAAAAAAGCTAATGAAATTTTATAACAAAGCGTATTTTGCTTTTAGCACTTTTTGAGGTACTTAGACATAAATGTAATATTAAAACAACAAATACTTAAATTATTTTCTTCAACTTAAAATTTTAATACAAATATTTTTACTATAAATGTAAATTCTCAATGTCTTCCGTATATAGTAATGTTGATCCAATAGAATGTCACGATGAAGGAAAGTTTGGTTGAGAATTAAAAAAATAAACTTTACCAATGTTACGCTATTGGCCAACGTTTCGAAACATTTATTTTCATCTTTAGAGCCTTAAGTTGTTCAAATGGTGGTAAATTGTTCTAAATATATATATATATATATATATATATATATATATATATATATATATATATATATATATTTATTTAGCGATTTTCAGCGAACGAACAAGGCGAGTAGATAAGGTATTATCTCGATTGAACAAACGAAGTGAATGAGATTCCACAATTAAACAACTTATTTAAAGAGGGTCTTAAGATAAAATTATATTATATCTACACAGCCATACACAAAACATGAAAGTCATAGATTTTTCCATAAAACAAAAAATTTCACATCTTTAAATATGACACAATTTGGTCAGAACATAGTTAGTATGCGAACTACGTACCAAAGTCCTTATCGTAGCAATCGCTCTTAGTGTACGTGAGTTCACACGCAGCCATCAGTTGTAGGCACCTACGAAATGTTTATGGTCACCCCGATTCTTATTTACCTTAAGACATTATTCGCAGCGAATGAGTAGAATTTGTATTGATTCTTACATTTATTAATATTCAACAGTCTTATTTTTTTATTAATATTATTCATGAAAGGTACTCTATTCTTTTTGTATTCAATATTAATTTGTTTTGATTATTCGTTTGCTTCGCATTTGCAAATATTAAAACATATTTTTTATAGCTCGTTGAAATTCGAAATCGAAAAAAAACTACCCGCAGTTTTATATATGTTTTGATTCTAAAAGTTTGTGAATATCGAATATCTCGATAAAATTTAAGCCCAGACTGATAACAGCAAATAAAAACATTTTTCTTGATTAATTCGGTATTTCAACTTGTTTGTGATATACAGAACGCTCGCCAGGAAGATTTAATATTCGTTCTGTGTAGGATTTTATATAAAATGAAAACAAAAAGGTTTCATGCTGATAAATGTTTTATTACATACTAGTCGCTCCCCGCGGCTCCGCCCGCGATAGTAATGATACACGGCAACAACACAGTAGTGGAATCTTCATCAAGACCGAACAGCTACATTTTCAATCCATAGAAACAGTATTTTAAAAATTAGAATATGTTAATCATTGACACACCTGTACTTCCCCCCTTTCCACACCTTAGATAACTATTTTAGTATCTCTACTCAACAAAAGAAACATGCCTGCCAAATTTCAAGTCTGGAGATCTAATAGTTCCAGAAGGTATTGTCATGACATTCATCCTCTATTTCACCCCTTTTAGTTTTTATTTTGAGACGAAAGGTAGCCTATGTCCTTCTTTAGGGTTTAAAATATAAAAATGAAGAGAATCTTTTTTTTTTATAGATTCAATCTGTAGTCAGTGCTCCCAGGAACTGTCGCCACGGTCATCAGAGTACACATTCTAAAATAGGTCTGAACTATCGATATATATAATCTGACCAAAGGTATCACATTTATGAAATAATAATTTATCTTAACGACAACAAGTACCTTAGAATTCGAGAATTGATGCTGTAGATATATGAAAAATCATTCTTCCTATGTTATTCATATATTTCTCAATTTTAATTCTACATACATAATATATGATCAACATACTTAGAACTTCAAAAATTAACAATTTTAATTGTGATGATGACATGATGCGATATTTATTTAGTTAGTTGACGAACATCGATCTGACACGTCAACGAAAAACACAGATAAAATTTTAAGTTTATTGGCAAAATAAAAATTCATCATATGTATCCTCTGCCAAGATATACAATTTTGCCATTGTTTCCGTGAGCGTAGAGTACCAAGCAAATGAGAAAAATGCGTGGAACTGTCATAATCCTTTGTTGAGAAAAAATGTCCTTACACTATTATTTTCTTTCCACATTGAATATGACACGTATTATAGATTTTTGCTTCGTCAAGCTCTAGAACTTTCATCTGAACTTTTATTCTGTACAGTTACAAACAAACGAGTTACATAGAAAAATCCGGCTTCCCATAATTTGATGCATGGTTTGCTCCTTCCCTCCTGTCACTACCCTGAAACAAAAGTCTCGAAATGTTAAAGGAGGCTCACTTTATCGTGAGAGAAAAAGATTTGATAATCGTGGAGTCACATTTCAAAAGCCCTATCTGGTTCACTATTTTAGAACTTCATTGGTAAGTGCTATTATGTAATATCTGAATATTACACAACAATATATTTAATGTGAACAGCTTGGATCCATGGAAAATAGCTCTTATTGTTCAATATTTTTTTGTTCAGCCAACCTGAAAGCTCTACAAACCGCACATCACAAACAATCGATCCCGTTTGATGTGACAAATTACAATAAGCAAACACATGCAGTCTGTTTGTTTTTTATTTGTTAGCCATATCATTATGCAACTAACTGTGTATCATATATTATAATTATGCCGGTGCGGTGGCACAATTAGTTCCAACAAAACAACATCAATCATACTTAATTAATTAATGATAAACAAAGTATTATGTACTGTTTAAAAATGTTAAAATTATTTTATGTATTAGTGCTCTTTATGCTTCAAATTTATTTCTTTTTTACACAAGTAAGTTCCGACAATGAAAAATAACCCGAGACACAGTGCCAAAAACCTGCCGACAATATGGCGTATTTGCTAATACAGGCACTATGACTATTATGGAATTTATGTTTTTTTCGGACAAAATAAAAAATTTAACCCCTTAGAATAATATTTTTTTCATAATTTCAGTATTTCGTCTCTGTTTTATTAATTTATCATCTACACAAAATAATATACAGTATAATTCTTTATTTGCAAACAAATGTTTCCATAAAAGTCTGGTCCTGTCGAGCCGATATGGTTAAAATTTTAGAAGCACCTTTAAATTTATATTAAAAAGTTAAATTTCAATTTTGAATCAATTAGGTACTTTTAAGCTCCAAAACAATTTTCAACATCTAATTGCACCTCTTAAAATGGTCCGATTAGGCTCATTTTAAATAGGCTTCTTCGTGCGATAATGTATATTATTTTGTGTAGATGATGATTGATAAAACAGAGACTAAATATTTAAATTAAGAAAAAATATTATATTAGGAGATGGATTAAGGGGTTAATTTTTTATTTGTGCAAAAACAAATATAAATTCACATATTAGTCACACGGCCTGTATTGGCAAATACAATATATTTTCAGCAGGATTTTGGCGCTGTTTTTAAATTTAATAATAATAATTCAATAGGATATTTGTAGAGAATGTTTTGTGTTACATTAACAGAGCAGTAAATTCTGAACAAAAAGGCATCTGAAGCATTTCATTCTGATTTTAAATACATTCAAAAATAAATTTTGAGATATTTATTTCTCGACCGCTGAAAAGGATTTCTACTTGTATGAAGTATATCATAATTTTATAGACGTGCGTTTATATTAGATACCAATAACTATGTAAAAACCAAGAAACATAGGTACTATTTTGTACCTATATAAACATGATGTAAATAATCTAAGGCTCAAAGCTAACTGTTTTTATGGAAGTGGATATTCGATAGGAAATTTGTCGTCACACACTGTTTTGGATCACATATTTTAATAAATTATTTCAATTCAGTGAATCATTCAATGTTTCTCAGATTGTAGAGTTTTGTTTAAATTGATGTATATTTCGTTACTACAACATAAAAATGTGATAAAAAATCACATAAATTCCCTATTTCAGCAACCGTGGTGCAATTATATAATAGTCTATTATTAGATCATTTTAATAATAAATAATTTATAATTATTACATGCTACGTAAGTGTCCATGCTTTTGTTCTTGACAACATCCACACACGATTCAGAAATCTTATTCTATTGACACATTGCAGTTAAATCCAATATTTAAAAGAAATCTTTTATAATGTCAGCAATCTTAAAATGTTTTTTTTATTACAGAGAGCAATAAAAACAATATCACAACGTGTATTTATTTATGTTTTCCGTCAATAAACCCGCCTTCCAATTATTATTGCAGGATAAGAGGTCTAAGTATGCTCCTAAAATATATAGGTATATGGGATCTACCTATTTTATCTTTAATGGATGATATCGCAGGTAAAAAGAAGATGATTAGTGTTAAAACATTTTAATAAAAGTCGTGTGATGAAAGAAAAATTAATATCTAAATTCATATTCCACTATTGACATAGAAGACTTGGTAATAATTTAAAAGAAATTGGATCAAAATTATCATATAACTCTTACTTAGATATTTTAACACTAATAGTCTTCTTTTAATTTGGTGCTTTCACCCATTAAAAACAAAACAAGTGGGCCTAAAATACCCGGTAGAATTTCTGAAAGTTTTCAATAACTACTGTAGTGGATCTTTATGAGGCATGATTTCCCCACATTGTCAACTACCATTTTGTTTTGTTTTAAGATTCTAGCTACGTTTAAGAAACAAACAAAAATTTTATCATTCTTCAATTTTTAATTGGATTTGTATTGCTTGGTATTAAATGTTTACAAGTTAAAATTTCTCAATTTCTCGAAATAGGACAAAAAGCATCGTTTAGGGTATTACATTTCCTACGGGTTCCTAGACGAATTTTTTTTATTCGATATAGGAGGTATTCGTAGCACCTCAAAAAAATATGTAAAACTCTATAATTATTTCAATTTTGACTATCCATAACTTTTCAATTTTTAAAGGTATCGATATGGGATAAAAACATGTCTTATGGTATCCTTTTGCTTTACGAACACACGTAATTTAAATTTGCAATTCGATAAAAAACATGATAATTAAATCTGTCGAAAAGGACATAACGTTTTACCCATTACTTTCCAAGGCGACAAAAGTACTCAACTTTCTTGTTCCTTTGCTGATTATACGTTTCCACATACCCGAAAATGCATAAGAACTAAATTTTTAAAGGTCTAATAATGGAACAATTTTTGTTTAAAACTTATATATTTAGTTGTTGTTGAGATTTTTGTAAAAACACATCTATGGAGGTAGATTTATCACCCCCATTGCCTTCAGAGGTTAGCTCTGATGTGCCCCAATATTAAAAGGTACCGAATTCCATGCTTTTAACATAAAGTCCACAATACTGCTGTATAGGTATAATTAGGCCTTTAAGCATTGCATAGTGTACGCCTCTGACCTTTAGATTCACCAGTTTTCTTTCTCTTCTGCTACATCGCCGCTTGCAGCTTCCGGACGGATGTTCGGGCCAGCGGACATACGCGATGTAACGGATTATTTACAACCAGGTATTTTCATAATTTCATTTTAAATTATCCAAAATGCTAAGAAAAGACAGTTGCGGTTTACTTCATTATGAACTATTAAAATAAAACAATAAAACAACGAGTTACACAGTTCACGCTATCTACTCTCGAAACGAGGTTACCATTAAATAACTTTGCACATATATTCTTATTATTCTTAGACTATTACAGTTTTCTTTGTGAGTTCCTACATCAAGGAGTACGGAAAATGAGTTCCTAGAATTTTAACACGTCGCCTCTGCTCGATTCTACAAGTCAACCTGTAATATATACGGCTAGTACTAAAGATCATTCAAGCTTTATGGGCATGTGAGTCGTATCGCAAAGTGATGTTTGTGTTTTATTGAGTTTGAGGGAGGTATAGTTTAGTCTTAAAGAGCTTAGATAATCCCAACGACAGTGATCATAAATATTATATATATATGTCTCTCTTACATGGCTCATTATAGTATTTATATGAGTGAAAAATACATATAATAATTATTAAAATTTAGAAGAATAAATTTGTTAATTACTTCATTTTTTTCTATTTTATAACCTTAATATTTCTCTGAAATATAATAATTCTGAATCGAAAATTATTTCCTGCTGTTTCGTTCCGAACTATCCGTCAGTGTTTCGGTGCGATTTAAGAAGGAAGTGGCATAATATAATCTTCTTCCAAAAATTCGCGGAACGTAACACGTCACTACATTACCAGTCATCCACAGCCCTGGTTGCATCTATAATAATAATAATAAAAAAAAAAAACCCGGGTCGCAGTGCCAAAACCCTGCCGACAATATAGTGTATTTGCTTGTGTAGGGCCGTGTGAAATTAAGTTTGTTTTTGGGCAAAATAAAAAATTTAACCCCTTAATACACCCCCTAAAATAACATTTTTTTCTTAATTGTAATATTATTATCAATCTAACGTCTACACCGAATTAAATACACCCTTCAATAAATAAGTCACTATCTGCAAACTAGTGTTTTCATAAAATTTGTAAATCCGGTCCTGTCGGGCCGATTTTATTAAAATTGTGGGGACACTTTTTAATCACCACCAGAGGGTTAAATTTCAATTTTGAAACGATTCGGAGAATTTTTTCGGTATTTTGGGGCCCAAAAACAGATTTCAACCCCTAAAAACTACCCTTAAAATTGCCCGATTAGGCCCATTTTAAATAGGCTTCTTGCGGTGGTGGGTTTCAACACGTGGCCCAAATTTCGTTGAAATCAATTAACTCTTTCGAAAGTTATCGCGCGTACACACATATATATATATATATATATATATATATATATATATATATATATATATATATATATATAAATATATATGTATATATATATATATATATATATATAAATATATATGTATATATATATATATATATATATATATATACATATATATAAACATTTTTAAAAATGGTGCCAACGTGTTTAGGAGGTTATGAAACGTCGAGAAATTTTGGTCCGACCCCTAGGTCCCACCATCCGACCGACGCCAATAGTGTATGTTGCCTTATGGCAAATACACTAATAATAATACTCTTTATTTTATCCAATTTTACATTATAGCAAAATTTACCCACTTGTGGGTATAAAACATGTCAGAAAACAAAAATTAGTTTATAATTCCGATTTAAAATCAAAAGTATAAAAATCGTCCAAAATGTATGGTGCTAGTTTTATCAATTCCTGTTTTAATTTATTTTTCAGTCTACTATTGTTTAATTTTACTAAATTATTAGGTAGTTTGTTATAAATGTTTGCTATTGTATTATTTAAACCGCTATTGACTGCCTCCAAATTGGTTTGAATTTTTTCAATATTATTTTTGTTCGGTTTGTAAAGAGGTCTGCATTTTTTCTGTAAAACATTACACATTCTAGAATGAAGATACTAGTTACAGTTAAAATTTTTAAATTTCGGAAATGTGGTTTGCAGCTGTCTTTTTGTTTTATATTTTTCATTGTTCTAATAATAAGTTTTTGTTTTCGTAGTATAAGATCGATGTGTGATGAAACTCCCCAGAAAATTATTATTATATCTTGCGTTTGCCTGAGTTCCTATGGCGAGGTATATTTTATCTTTATAAAATTATACGTCTTATTTTCTTTGGAGTTTTGATCGGAAAACATTTCCACGATACCCAAATTGCATACATTTAGATAAGACGTTTAGTTAATTTTCTTATTTTGACTGATACGGTGATGATCTTAGTTGTTGACCGTCCATAATCGACAATATGTTTATCATGAGTTGCCTGTTATAAAATTATATAATTCTTTAAACAATTAATATATAAATGTGCAGGCAGTTACACAATTTTCTAAGAAAAACGCTCACACCGGAAATGGCATCTGCACTAATAATATATTAGTATTTTCTGTTTTAAACTATTTTTATGAATTTTATTTCTACCAGTTCAACTTATAAGAAATCAGGACCCAAATATTTACAGCAGGACTTTCAATATGGACGTAATATGAGCCCAGATTTAGGGTTCACTGTGTATCGAACGTGTACGTGTAAATAAACATTTAGCGCATCCAGGTCGGGCCTATCCACATTTCGGGAACCACTTTAACGAAATATTGTCTTTTACTGCATTCTTTTCCAATATTATTAGTCATTATTAGTCATAAGTTTATGCGATTAAGAGTCATCTTGTATATAGAAAATTTCAAAACACAATATCTGTCTATATTAAAATTAAGTTTCAATTTACTCTATCAAAATAGATTAAAAAGTAGTTCAAAACAATTGCAGGTGAGTATAGAATATAATTTGTTTATTTGGGCCCAATTTATCAATTATGGAATGACCATAACTTCCTGTTACACCCTATGTAAATAGTAATTGCGTTCAAACGCAAATCTTCATAATGAACGAATTGTCAATGGAGCGAATAATCTTCGACTCGAGTGAAATACGCAATCTTATCCTAAAGCAATATTTAATAAGAGAACAGCACAGAACAAAAGGAATGCGTTTAAGGTGGATTCGCAACTGTCAATTTTGACAGGATCTTTACGTTAACCCGACCATGTCTGGATAAAAAGTGCTCTACCATATATTTGAAGTTATATATATTAGCATACAAATTTTCGCCAAAATCAACTTGGCCGTCTTAAGAACACAAATACAATCAGATGGAAATTATGGAAACACGTTTTCTTATCGTCTGACTGTCATACAAAAATACTCTTAAACTACGAAAATATAAAATAACTCAATAATAAATATCAGGTATTTGGATTAATAATACAAAACAAACGTGTTATTGTTAATCTTGCTACGTTTCGACTACTTTATTTAGTCTTCGTAAAAATAGTAAATAAAGTAGTCGAAACGTAAGATAAACAATAACACGATTGTTTTGTATTATTAATCCAAATACCTGAGATTTATTATTGAATTATAGTAATAATTTTGGATGCGATATAATGTCTAATATAAAATAACATTTTAAAAAGTTAAATCTGAATTTCCAATGAAAAATATCGCTATTTTTTGGACGGTTAGCTATATAATAATAACTAACTAACTAACACTTGGACCAAATTCTGTGTGTATTTAAAGTCGTGTCAGAAATATTCATATAAATAGTACTGGTCCTGTGCATAGGATATTTCCGCTTCCTTGATGATCTTCTAGACATCGTGTACTCAATGCAGTATATTGTCGGTTCTGAAAACCAATTATGTCAAGTTATCAAAATGATGGAAACAATTCTTTGGAGGATAACCATGAACCAAAATTTCAATAATTTTAGTAATTAAATTACTGGCAAACGTAATAGATATTTCTGAAAGATTTCAATCAAGTGTACCGTATCAAAACGCCATCTATGGTTGCGAACGACTTAATGGGATAAAACAGCATTCGGCAGTAAACTGTTTTATTAACAAAGACAGGTAGTCTGTCAGCAAGCTATAATGATGAGTCTGCAATATGGAATAACTGTCATTCATTGTTGTTATTGTTGTAAGAACGTTCGAATTTGAATTTTGTGGATGTACGTCGCTGATTTGAAATTAATATTTTTTTATACTTAATAATTTCTGATATATTTCAGTCAAGTATACCGGACCCCTCAACGAAATTGTTAATATAGATTATGGTAACTTTTATATAAATTACTCAAAAATGTTGTTGGTATAGTACAGAGTGTATTTTTCTATCAGTTTGGTTACCAGGTTTTGGACTTTAGGGTATTCACATTTATTGTATTTTCTGAGTACGTAAGCGTATAAGTTTGGTTGCATTGGACATGTCTATAGATCCACCTTAATGAGCCGTGAGAGGGGGGGAGGGAGAGAGAGAAGGCTGAGGAGAGCAGAACATTTAGTGAATATGAATGTGTTATTCCGCAAACCGCAGAGATGTTTCAGAGTGAAGACAGAACGTTCACTTCAGTGAAAACATTGTTTATGATGTTGAACCCAACGGCTTGACACTTAATCCTATTTAGATAAGTTATTGTGGCAGTAAATTAAATACAAGTACAAGTAGGTGTATGCATATTTAACACTGAACATTTAAATAGAATTCATTCATATAACATTTACACTGACTCTGAACGAGTAATTAATTAATCATATTTGCTATACAAAAGCTGGAAAATTGTTGACTTTAAATATGATGATAAAGGTAAGTTTGCATGTGTCAGAATCTGAACGAGAAAATTATTGTTTGACTTGAGTACTTCAAACTATACTAATTATGACAAGAATGCAGATTTCCATAAGGCTCTGCATTTTTTTTATTGAGTCTTGTGTTTTGCAAGAATGCTGTCGATTTACAATGAATAAGTGTCTTTTTTCGCTTTTTTTACCAGTTGACTATAATTTGCCTTTCATTCTTTCAAAATCATTTCTTGAACATAAACCAGATATTAAAACGCTGCTTTAAATATTGTTTACCCGACTCCCTATGCTAAGGATTTCTTGTTGAATTTTAAATTAATTTCTAGTTTTTCAATCAATTGAATTATTTTCAAGGATTCGTTTATTTAAAAACATGCAAATTTCCCGCATAACTAAGGAAAATAATTTAGACAGTAAAAGAGAATTTTTTTTGCAACATTATCATAATCCAAGCGGAGCTGAGGAACCTTAAATTTTGTGTAAATTGAGTTAACGAGCCCGAACAAAAATTTGAGATAGATAAAATATTTACTTTTTTAAAGGGCCTTTTTTAAGAAATGAAGCGATAATTGATCAGTTTTGGAATGATTCATAAAATATGTGAAATAATTCCTTCTACAGAAAAATGTAAACCGACCTTGTGAAGCCTTCTTTGTTTTTATGATTTATTATATTTATTTGTAGTTATAAAAAATACATTCCTGTAGTCGAAGCTGTTCATTAAATATAGTGGCTATTGAATAGAGCGATGTTTGATGCGATATAAAACTAACGAAGCAAGCAAGCAAATAATAAAAATTAGATGGGAAAAAAACAATTAGATATCTTTTATCAAACTCTAAGAATAAATAGAACGAAAAATTATAATTGCGATGAAAAAAATAATATAGGTAACCAGAATAAGCGTACTTCAGCATTCATTATAATAGTTTAGTAGAAAAAGCATAAGATATATTATACGGGGTTTAATCGAAATAAGTCAAATATTGCTTGCAATTTATTAACAAGTATTCATTCTTGACTAAATTGTATATACTATTTGAGATATTATATCGATTCCTACATTTTTAGTCGTCAAAGTTCATTATTTTCAATTCTCGAACAGTTTTATTGAAAATTTCGGAGGATAACTTGTAAAATGAAAATAATGTAAAAACCAGTATAAAGTTTTTGTATAGGGAATATGTCTTTTGACCAAATTATTGTACAAAATGTTATCTATGTTCAATAACTATTTTTAAATAAAAATCAAAGAATAGTTACTTTTTACCACAGCAGATTTATTCAGTGGATGTACATTTCGAGAGCTAAGCTCCAATCTTCAGCAAAAAGAAGATGGGAGCTTAGCTCTCGAAATGTACATCCACTGAATAAATCTGTTGTGGTAAGAAGTAACTATTCTTTGATTTTTATTGTTCCAAACACAGTGCTCTTAATTTATATAAACTATTTTCAACATAAATAACAATCTTTTCTACAAAAGAACCTTCGACACGCGGAAAATTCGAGGTACAACTTCTTTAAAATTGGAAATATTGAACTTGCAGGAATACTAAAAATCATTAGATCAATACATTTCTAATAAGCATTCATAATTTAGCCAAGATTGAATAATTAACGGTGAATTGCAGAAAATCATAATTTTGTCAAATCTGAACTTTGCTCAGAAACCTTCAGTTTAGGGAAACTAATGTATAGTACCTACAATAGATTTCATTTTCAAACATTTTTTACCGTATGAGGCATCTGCAGCGAGATATTTCAAAGAAAATGTTTTTTACATCAAATTTCCAATATAATAACCCCAGTTTATGAATAAAATGAGAAAAAAGCAAAATGTAGCTTCTTTCTCATTATCCAGTGCATTAAAATTTACAAATCCACAAAATTTCAAAACTTTTACACTTATTCGGATCGCAATCTACCTACCGATTGAACTATAACAGAAAGAGTGCGAAACATAATTTATAATAAAATGTAAAGAAAAAAATACGTTAATATGAATAAAAAATATCTGGAAAAAATTACAGTTTGATAACGTTTCTACCATTATCAATATTGTGATACGCATACGATTAGTAAATATATTGGGATACGTGTTTCATCAAAAGGTATATTGTTCTATATTTTTTATACAAATGAGACCATTTTAATCAATGAAGTGTAAGCAGTAGGTTATTTAAATACTGAAAAAAATAGCTTAGTAATTTAATCAAATTGAATTATTTTCTTGTTAGTATTTATCTTTATTAAAGATGTCATTAAAGCAATTAAAAATTCAGTTAGTAAATATATTATATAAACGAATCCGGCTTACTAGCACGCCATTACATTTATATATAGTGCTTTCATTTGTTTCACATCATCAAACTGAGCAATTGTGAGAGAGAAAACGGTAATTCATAACACTAAAAAGCTTTTACGAGTGGATAGCGCAACCATGGAATATAAAATACAGACGTGATCAAATTATTATCACTCTACGTTCTACACAATATTTCAGGATTTACTTTGCTAAAATCTTACTGAAGCTGAATGCTTGGAGTCGGGTTATGTTAACAAAAAAAGTAAATAAATAAAAAGATAAAAAAAACCAGGTCGCAGTGCCCAAACCCTGCCGACAATATAGTGTATTTGCTAATACTGGTTTTATTACATGAACTTAAGTTTGTTTTTGGTCAAAATAAAAAATTTAACCCCTTAATACACTCCTTAAATTAACAGTTTTTTTCTTAATTACAACATTACTATCATCGAACATCTACACCAAATTAAATACACCTTTCAATAAATAACTCACTATCTGCAAACTAGTGTTTTCATAAAATTTGTAAATCCGGTCCTGGCGGGCCGATTTTTTTCAAATTCCGGGAGCACATTTTAATTGCTACTAAAAGAGTAAATTTCAATTTTGAAACGATTCTGAGAATTTTTTCGGTATTTTTGAGCCCAAAAACTTTTTTCAACCCCTAAAAACTACCCTTAAAATGATCCGATTAAGCTCATTTTAAATAGGCTTTGTGCGGTGATGGATTCTAACATGCGTGCCAAATTTCGTTAAAATAAATTAACTCTTTCGAAAGTTATTGCCCGTACACATATATATATATATATATAATTTTTCCAAAAATGGTGCCAAAGTGTTAGAAGGTTATGAAACGTCGAGAAATTTTGGTCCGACCCCTAGGTCCCGCCATCCGACCGACGCCAATAGTGTATGTTGCCATATGGCAAATACACTAATAAGTTGTACGCCCATATAATTTCTGTCAGAGATTATCTTTATTATTTATAAAAAAATATTATATATAACATTTTATTCTGGTGCTGAAAGAAATATAATAATAGATGATTATGTGTACATTTTCTTTTTTAATTTATTTAAAAATAGCCATGCATATATTTTACAATATTTTTTTATTTTCCAAAAATAATCAATTGCAGCAAATAGGTCTGGATAATATATTTGATAAGCTGATAAGCTCAAAAATTGTCAGAAACCGTTATTTTGAAATAACCTAAACCTATCAAATACAATAAAAAATGCATGTGACGCGGCACAGACAACCGAAGTATAAAACCTCTAGTGATATATTTGATTATTCTTAATGCTGAAATTGTTTTTAATTTAAAACACAATATTAATAACATATTCAATACAAAACTTCATAATCTATACAAAATAAATGGATGAGCATAGCTCATGACTACATTGTTATTTTATTGAATTATTTACAGATGTATGGGTAATACACGCTATCATTTATTTTTACTCAAAAAATTACGCATTACTTGACGGGTTTCGTTTAATCCAGCCACCATTTGGCCATAATTTTACTCTATTAAATCGTGGAGATAGGCAAGTTTTACTTCAAATATTTCTAAAAGTTATTGTCTAAACGTTTTTAGTTGAAAATTGGAATAATGCAGGCACATTTTGTTGCTATAACTTGTTAAAAATCTTACTCGATTTGAGTATTTAAAATCAATTTCAGAGAAATTTACAGACTTCGTTATCATATTTTCAAAACTATTCCTGCAGAATAAAAAAAAAAATATTATCCACGACTGTACTAACGGTAATATAACTGGATTATGTGGTAGAATGTACCGTGTGGTATGTATTAGACTATAGAAGTAGCTATACATAAACGAGCGGGCGTGATGAATATAGAAATGGGAGGAGTAGTTGGCCCCGGTTTCATCCAGGTGGTACACACAATTCTATTGTTTATCATACCATCTTTTTCATCATGCTAATACAAACATCTGTGGCACTAGCGACAATAGCGAAGGCAAGGTCAAACTTGAATTTAGGCTTAAGCATACAGTAGCTTATTTCTAAATGGTTAATCGTTAAGTCAGCGCTTTCAGCCCTTCTTTATATTGCACGTTACTGTTTTCAACCGTTTTCGGTACGTGTAATCAGTGACAATACTATTCGCAGAGAACTAGATAGATAAATAAAATTCAGATTACAGACGCTCAACAACTAAAGTCATTGAAGTCTATTTCGAGCAGACACAACATAATTAAATAATTATTTCTGACATAAAAAAATCTGACAAGCAATATATAATAATATCGTTTCTCGGCATGATTTATGGCGATACGACTGTAAATTTTTACTTATTCCCCTCATTAAATAGCTGCTTTTTATGACTGTATGTAGCGACTCATTTCAAACTAGTGCGTAAATAAGAACAAAAAAATATAATCTTGCAAATCTAATAGCAATTTTCAAAAACAGGCGTAGTTTTCGTAAACAATCCTAAAGAAATGCAATATGGCCGCACACAGTATTGACGCCATCTATCACAAATATTTTTGTGAAGTAAAAATAAGCAACATTGTTGAAATTAAGTGCAAAAAAATATATTATATCTCGAATATAATGCTTCTGTGGCTGGTGTGACGGTAAAAAACTCAATAGTGTCACAACTTGCACATTAAACAATGTATACATTCTTGATACGTAAACTACTATTAAACAGCAATTACATTGCTGTTAATAAAACCAACGCAATTTCAATTTTGTCGCTTTCTTAGTCCCCGGGATTTATTTTGTTTATAACTTGGAAACATACTTGAAATCATCAATTGACTTTGCGAAAGAAAAGTTTGAATTTTTATTTTCGGTTAATACGGTCAAATAAATACAGTTTTGTGTCCGTTTTCTCTTTACATCAGGATTTTTTCAAAACCACTTGGCAATAGAGAGAACAAAGTAAACACTAGGAAGCAAGATTTTAATAATTGCATGAGTTCTCCTATGGATACAAATCAAGAACAGGAACTTGCGTACTAATTTCTCGTTTAGTGTTATTTCATTATAATACAGATTTCAATTTTACACTATATAATGGCAATTTCAACTCCCCTCTATTTTTTCTACATATTTTATTCATTATTTAACACTGTTACACGTAATATATATATATATATATATATATATATATATATAATCTTCCATTAATTAATGGAACCAAATAACAGCATTTAACAACCATTGGCAATGTGCCATTGTTAGAATAAGGTGGTAGGTTTGGCTTCGCATATAGACGCAATTTTTGTCTAACCATTGTATAGAATCATTGTAAAACAGTAGGTACGTAAGCGTTTAATAATTATCGGCGTCGAACGCATCAGAAAAATATTATTTGCATTGTTTAATATGAACCGCCGTTCATTATGTCGCCTCAGCGTAGAGCGCTAAATCCGATCGGCATTTTCAGCAAGGAAATTTTTCCGATGAGTACAGTGCGTGATTCTGACGTCATCAGCAAATCTCAACAGCGAATAATGGTAAACGAAACGGCCGAAATATATGAAATTCAATTTATTGTAATTTAAACTCGTTTGTCATCATGGGCTACGCACTATTGAAAACATTTTACATCATCGTCGACCAGATCGCGGAAAATGTATTTTCTTGCATATATTATGCACTCAAAATATTTCTCGTTTCCTCGCTTCTTTTCTTCTTCTACGATTATTAAACAGCTAACAATAACCATTTCAGTTTCACTAGGTATAACTCAAACTCATTGAATTTATACTACTGTATATACTGTAAAAAATGGGTGTAAAATTACATTGAAAGTTAAAGTAAAATTCCCTCAATGTTCTAGGTAATTGTTCATTATTAATTATTTTTACAAGGAGAACTGTAAAAAGCTTGGACCTTCGCTTTGTTTAAAATATTGCATATTTGTATGTAATGGGAACTACACAACTATAGGTATGTACATTTCAGGAAAACGTGTAGCATTCCATTTGGTGTGTACGATTACCAGAATAATCGCTGGCATATGGACCAGCGATTATCCATGTAATCGGCCTTCTCAGTTTTTACAGTGTATCTGCTACGTCGTACGAACGTAGGAAGAATTAGCTAAGCCACTCGCGCCTTCTGCACGTATCTATGTACTAACGTATCATGCGCATAAAATTTGAGCTGTGCTATTAAAAATTATCTGATCAAAATTGTATTTAATTCTAAATGCATGTCTTCATAGTGCATGTTAGAAATAAACTTTAAAAACTACAGGTGTACGGAGAGCAAAATCACACATTTCATATTCTGTGTGCACGGTGTACTAGTAACATACATAAATCAGAGTTTTCGTGAGCCCGAGGCGCGAGCAGTTTAGCTAACTCTCCGTACGCACGAGGTAGCAGACAGCCTTAAATGAGTTAATAAAAGACTGCACCTTTCACAATACAGTATATTTAGCAGTCGAGAGATAGTGATTTGAATCCGTTGGTATATTATCTCTTTATTTTTTGTTCTTAAATTCATTTATTTGTGATAAAATCTGTTGTAAGTTTAAAGTTAATAAATGTTAATATTGGTTGTATTGGTACATTCCAAGTCAGTGGACGAACTTGGTAAAGATGATACAAAGTTACCGTTGAGTGCAATGCGTACGTTACCGACAAGTGGACGTTTACCTTTACTTTACTGTTATTACTAGAATAACAAAATGTAGATGATTGTAGGACTCATAAATAATTCGTGCTATTATCGACTATCGACATACCAACGAAACCACAGTAAAGTATTTTTTAACCTAGAATAGCAACATACTCGTAAATTATTGCTCCCACCTATATAATATGAAATCAAAAGGTAAAAAGTTTGATTCATAGCGGCTATATACCTACGTTAGCACGCGTTATTAAAATTAATCGTGCCACTGAAATATAATAAGTCATTCGGATATGTAGCTTAAAGTTTTTTATATTACAGAAGAAGATTAATAATTATATTATTTTATGACACGCTGTATCTGCACAGTGTGAATTTATTAAACTTATTATAACTCAAACTATAGTACATTGTTTAACCTTTAATTAAACCGTCACTTTTACTTTTTAAATTACACTGCAAAAAATTCTATATTTGAGACGTTATCTACAGAGATTTAATCAAGTCAAGTAGCTTGACGTTTTTACAAACTACTTGACTTGATTTGACCTAATTTCGAGCTACATGATGTTACTTGACAACGAACTGATTACGTACGTGTTTTTGTACCCATTACGATAACTTCCCAATATACTGGGAAGTTATAAAAATAAATAATCTACTAGTGATATACTGCTTTTATTTTGGAAATATTATAACAAGACAATATAAAAGCAGTATATCACTAGTAGATTATTTATTTTTATAACTTCCAGTATATTGGGAAGTTATCGTAATGGGTCCAAAAACACGTACGTAATCAGTTCGTTGTCAAGTAATATCATGTAGCTCGAAATTAGGTCAAATCAGGTCAAGTAGTTTTTATATTTTATTGAAAACGAAACCAGTTTTTATTTTGCAAATTTTCGTATGTAGGCGATATTTTTGTTAACCTTTTTTAGTGTCCGTCCAAACAAATCACTTATGGAATAACTTCAGGGTCCGTTCGTCTCTTGTCCGTCCGTCACAGGCGATTTTTTCTGAAACTATTTGATACAAAAATTTGAAATTTGGCATGGGGATAGAGTGTGGTGGTCTAAATACAGACATATAGAAAGTTGAATTTTGATTCTGAGGATTAATTTCAGAGGGTGAATCGGTAGGGAAAGCTTAATGAAGAATGAATTCAACAATATATATGATGTATTTTTAATTTTAATTTATTTAAATATTTTTGGGGAAAAAAATTGAAGTCCGCTATCCATATCATCAAAAGTATAGCTCAGAAAAATTGGAAAAGTTTTCACTTGGCAAGTTTTAATGTTTTATAATCATGGGTGAAAACTTGGCACTATGTTAGATGCTAGTTCTTTTTTTCTGCTGACTCGAAAAATCGACTTGTTCTTTGTACTGATTTGACCCTTATTATTTATTCTTAATTTCTGAAATAAATTAAATAACATTGAATTTTTTCATTTGTAAGTCACCTGGTGCAAAATTGTACTAAATGCCAAGGTAATTTACTGTCATAAAAATAACAAATTTTAAAAATGAGTAGATTCCAATTCTAAATAGCCCTAGTAGTTGGTGGCTGTGAAAGAAATGTTACTTTAAGTAACTTCAGTCATCATTTCGATACTTAAATAGTAATATATATAAAATGTAAGTTGAATAAAATTGTCAACGCTAATCCGCCTTAATCTTGCAGATAATTATGAAAATAAAATAGATATGAACACATTATATTACATTGAAAACCAACATAATATCAATTAAAATGTGATGTGAATTTAATTCGAGCGATACATACGGAGTTATTAATTGTTAAGCTGGGATTTGTCATCTATTTGTTAATTAGGTCTGTTTTTATTGGAATAAGTAACGTTCATATTTGTTTCAAATTGTATTGCATTATAGTATATTGTACAACTAGTGCGGAAAGTTGTCCATTGCCCACCAAAGCGAATGGACAACGTCGTACGAGTTGCACATACTATTTTTTATTGCGAATTAATTTTAAAACATTTGTAAATTTTTATTATCAATATATTTTAACTTTGTTTTATAAATTAAACTATATGTCACGTTAACCTCAATTTAGTTTTAATACTTCGATTGTGTTTTTTTTTTTTTGTTTAATGTCAACAACGTTATTTTTTGTTTATCTCAATTTGCGTACGCAAAGTAAAATTTACGTGCGACAAGTAAACAATTGGCAAACAGTTACTTTTCAACCGTAACTAAGGTTGCAAAGATACTATAATTTTTCTGCTCTAGCTATAAAAATAAAAGTTTTAAACTCAGCATTTCAGTAATTTTGGTTGGTTCTATACTTTTCGCGAAACTAGTTTAATTTCCGATTTATAAAAATCGCACGCAAATATGGCCTTTTCTTACTTGATAAAAGAAGTCTATTCTCGTGACTCGTAAGTCCTATACAGCGTGCAAAATAAAAGTTATAACACCATATGTCTGATTTGCAATGGTTAGCGAGTAAAAAATCAGAATAATTTTTGATTAACAAAAATAAAATTTAATTAATTAATTACATAAATAAGTCACACGAAATGTTGAAAGTGACTACCAATTGCTCCGATACACATTTCAGCATGATTAAATATGGAGTATGCTTAAAATCACCTTAGGAATATACGCTTAAAGTGTGGGAGTTTTCTCCCAGGTCATTCGGTAATTACACAAAAAAGTCATATTCAAAACACAAATTATCACGTACCGTCACAGTGATTAGCTTACAAGATGTATATTTTTGCAATATAATAATAATAATAACGACGTGATTAGTAATAGCTCAGCAATGCTGTTTTTCTACTGATTCTATTGACAATCAAACACACATGCGTGATACACGTTTACATAGTAACACGTAAAATAATAACATAGCTCCTATATAAGTCATCATTAAAGTGAGATAGCAATATAATACAAAAAAAAAGAAGAGATTAAGCAGTTACGTACCTAAAACATCCATTAATTGTCCCTACGTGTGATATTTCACGATATTATCGATAAAAAATGTCAAAGATCGACTATGATTATTTTAAATTTATAAAATAACTAATAGTTCTGAGATCAAGAAATCCAAACGTAGAATAAAAAATGTTTAAAAGATTTTTTTCTTGTTGTTTACCATTTTCTCTATTTACGAAGCTTTTGAATAGTCCCAAGACAAAGAAAATACGTCTTTCAACTGGAATTAAAAAAATATTTTTAACAAATTTCGTTAAAATCAATTCATACATTTTTCTCTAATCGCGATAACAAACAGATAGGCAATCAAACAAAGACATGATGACAAATTATATTTGTTGATCCAAGAATGAACGTTCTCAAAAATGTTATGTCAGAAATTAGTTTGTAATCGTGATGGAATTTTAGTGTAGCAACTAAAAACTTAAGCCAGGGTATAGTATATAAAGAGCGAAGCAAATAATAACAGACTTGTTACAAATAAAATATTAATGAATAAGTGAGAATACAATGCAGAGGGAATAAGAGTAGGTACTTAGTTATGTTATGTGAGTAGACAGTGGAAAGGATTGGTACGGTATTCTGAGGAATCAGTTATGTAGAATTTACTGTTAAGGTGAGTACGTGAAAATTATTATTATTTTAAGTATATACTGTAACAATTTGAACTTATGTGCCCCGGAAAAATATATATATCGAGCCTATGCGATAAAATATCAAAAATGATATTTTATCATTGTAGATATTTGGATCGAATAAAATCCTGTCTGGTGTGGTTCAAGTTTTGTGTAGGGCTTGATTTGTAGCTGGCCGACAAAGAGACTGCTAATATGACGGCTGCGGGTGCGAGAGAGTAGGCGTGTCGGCGCTATATCTAGAGAGGCTCGCGAGTCTGATAGTGAACGGAGAACGGGACTAGCTTATGACGACTGATAGAGAGCGAACGCGAGACAATTTTTGCGTGCCGGCATATGAAAGATTGTTGCGTGGACGGATTTTGGAATTGCTTTTATAGGGAGGTTCTGTCCTCGTTCTGGATTTTTTTAGGATTTGGTTGAGGTTCTGTCCTCGTTTGGAGTTTTTTTTCTGTCCGTCGAATACATATTCTATTTAAGCCATTTGCTAGTCACTAATTTTAATGTGTTGTTCATTGTATTTTCTTTGTTCATTGTTCATTTGCCCAGGATTTGGTGGAGTAGGTAGGATATTTTTTGTTATTGCTGGGTTGGTTGTTTGACCACGTGGTCTTATTTAAATGTTTTACCGTTGAATGTGTTTGCTATTACGCGATACCTGATTAATTGTATTGTGTCAGTGGATCTGGTGTACTTTTCGGCTCCCCGGGTTAGACCCACCGGGATATCCGCTCACACGGCTTAAGTAGTCTTGGCACCCTTAATTTTTGATCCTTGTCGGAGTGGCACGTGTGATTTTTTATTTTATTTTAGCACGAAAAGTTGATTCACTGATGTCACGGTAGTTAAATTATTTGTTTGTTTATCGTGTGTCTGGGTGACGGTTCTGTAGTTCTTGTGATAGGGGGTGGATTTTTGGCCCGATTTTGGGCCTAGTTTTGTTGTATTTATATTTTTGTTAATTTTAGTGGTTGGAGGTCGGATTTGTTAGCCCATTAGGGCATTATTTCTTGTTCCTATTATCAGTGCTCTCACGAACCTACCCTTCGCGCCGCTGAGTTAGCTAGCCGGCAACTTGGCACTCGACTATAGCGTAGTTTTCGTCATTATACCTACATACAGACAAACAAACAGGGCGGTATGTCAAGTAAAATCAAAATGAGGACAGCAAAAAAAAATAAAAACCCGGACAATATAGTGTATTTGCTAATACAGGCAGTGTGGCTTTATTATGCGAACTTTAGTTGGTTTTTAAGCAAAATAACAAACTTGACTCCTTAATACACCCTTTAAAATAACGTTTTTTTCTTAATTGCAATATTATTATCAATCGAACCTCTATACCAAGTTATATACACCTTTCAATAAATAATTCACTATCTGTAAACTAATGTTTTCATAAAATTTATAAATCCGGTCCTGTCAGGCCGATTTTATTAAAATTTTAGGGACACTTTTTTATTACTACTAAAGGATTAAATGTCAATTTTGAAACGATTCTGATAATTTTTTCGGTTTTTGGAGCCCAAAAACATTTTTCAACCCCTAAAAACTACCCTTAAAATGACTCGATTAGGCCCATTTTAAATAGGCTTCTTGCGGTGATAGATTTCAACACGTGGGCCAAATTTAGTTGAAATCAATTAACTCTTTCGAAAGTTATTGCCCGCACACACACACATATATATATATATATATATATATATATATATATATATAAACATTTTTGAAAATGGTGCCAAAGTGTTTAGGAGGTTATGAAACGTCGAGAAATTTTGGCCCGACCCCTAGATCCCGCCATCCGACCGACGCCAATAGTGTATGTTGGCATATGGCAAATACACTAAAAAACTCAACGATTAATCGAAAGTTTTTATGGCACAACATTATAATGAGATATCAGCTCAAAAGAGTATAAAGATAAAAAAGTCCACCGATTCCATATTAACTACCAGAGCCGACTGGAACGTAAAACATTATGTCTGAACTGTTAACCGATTGTATCTTTACAGTTATAGCACAGACAGTAAAATTAAATGTAGGGACTTAGGTTCGTTACTTTTGAAAATTGGTGGAAATATTTTTTAAGCGACTTACGTAAACATAGGAAAATATAATTTCAAAGATTGAAAAAACAACAACGTTTTAAAATACATTTTTTTCATTTTGTTGTAATTATCGTGGGAAGTGTTTAGTTTTTTTTTAATAAGACTTACTATACCTACCAAATAAAACTCATTAGTTTATCAAAAAACAGTGCTTGCAGTTTTTTGTGGTTAATGAACTAAAGCACGCATCTAAGAAACCTGCCGTTAAATGTAAGGTCTCTTTTACCTGCCATATTTATTGTGTTTCTTGTCGAATTTTAAACTTAAAGTTCAAATTTCCATACCGCAAAGAGTAACCATGCTTTTCATCTCATACCGATATCTTAAAAACTTTCAAAGTTATACAGGTAATAGGGATGTTGACTGTGTTCAAATAAAACATAATTTTAACGTTAAGTGGTAGTTTCTAGGATAGAAATACTAAAAAACATAATATTTTTCCTTATTTTTAAGGAAATTAATTAATATTTAATAAATAAAACCTAATAAAATCACTCTCAAGTCACGCGACAACGGACACCAATCAGAGCGCATGACGTCACAGAATCATGTACAGAATCAGACGCTGTCAAAGGCTTCATTGTTTAGTTAATATTTAGTATGTAATTTATTATTATTTGTTTATAGGAAACGTCAAATTACATGTAACTATAGCGACAACTACGAGACAACTTTTCATTACCTCATCAGTTTACTAGCGCTTATGAGCACAGAATACGCGTCTATAGAATGTTAGCACCCATGTAAACTTTTGAGCCTCATTTGGTCTGACTGCGTGACGTCACGGCAGTCACGTGACAAGTATTAGCGTTTTGGACCGAAATTTGAAACGGAATTTAAAATACATGTTTTTTCAGCATAAGTCATATTTAAATAAAAATAATAAATATTTGTGGCTATATTAGGTACTTATGCACGATATAAAACACTTTCCCAAAAATAGTCAACATCCCTATTAAATATAGATCATCATCATTTAGGTACGCGACACTGAATACGATTAGGTACATACTTACATTTTTTATCTGCAGCTGTACTATGAAGCACTGTAACTCTTTCAAGACTGATAAACGAAATCAAGTACAAATTCATTTGAGAGTTGAAACATTCATTCATTCACACCTACTGTTATTATTGTTATTATTTTACATTATGCGAAGGAATCATTTCGAATGAAACATTCGATTCTCAAAATCATTCGAATAGCTGCCTTTTGATTATTAAAATCATCGATTATTCCCAGCTCTGGTATCAATTTATCGAGCGAAGTATTGCAGCATATACTTGTAAAAGGAGAGGAACGCGGTGAACGCATAGGGAAATGCTTTTGGTTGAGAGAAACTGTGAACTCGCTACACCACAAAGTTGGTAAGAGCGATTCAATAAATAATAAACATGTCTCACTTCATTAGCACGTTGTGTTTCAATGCGGACGACTTGACGCAATATTCACTAACACCGTATAACACCTCCACTTTACAGGGTTTTAAGAGTTTCAGTCACAACTAAAAAGCAAAACAGAAACTCAATCTCTTCAATAAAAAGTGCAAGCTTAGTGCATATACAATCTGTTTTAGTAGTAGCAATAATCAGTCCTTATTATTTGTAATTATACAGAATTATGTATAAATAGCTTTAGGATTATTGAAATTGCAATTAGGTACATTTATTTGACAAAAATATTGTAATATGTTATAAGGAACGTCATTCAAAAAGATTTGGTTGTTTTGATTGGTTCGGGTAACCTCATCATCGGAAAAATAGTGCTATAAAGGCGTGTCTACGCTATGCCACTGTACGTCAATAGGAAGGCCAACCCGAATGGCTGAAGTGTTGGTCTACTTCAAAAGAAGTTGATCAGAACAAAAAGCAGGAACACGTTAACTGTCCTCACACTTTTTCAGTTGTAATTACTCCTCCTCGGTGAACATTGTGCGTCTAAATACTAACATAGATGTGGACGTTTTTTTATTTCCACGTAATATTTCCAGTTGTCTTTGTCAATATTATTGACCTTGCCAATTGGCATACAGCTATACAGTATAGTCGTGCCTTATAGTCCATATGCACATTTTGAGAATTCGGAGCCATTTCAAGAAAGATGTCGGAACGTCCCGAAACTCAATGACTTCTCCGTATTCGGGGATGGAAAAAGCGACTTAATTGGTCTCTACTGCACGCGACCTCCGCAAAATGGTCAATAACCAATCCCTTTTCGCCCCGTTTGATATACAGACCAGACAAAATGGAGCGATCAAATTTTTTCATGGGTTTGAAGCTGCGAGTGATATGTACTTAGTATATCCAGGTCTATATCAAGCCTCCCCACCCCCATTTTCCTTCCAAACATCGTATTTTACGTGTGTGAACTGGTTCTCCGAGGGTTTGTATGGGTTTTTCGAAACTGTGATAATTTCACACCCTCTGGCTGGTGCGTTTCTCCCTCTCTCCCTATCTCATAATCCCCTCGGACTCTTCCAACCCATCTTCTCTTGTTCAACTTTGTGCAATCCGAACGAGGTCTCGTTTGATCGGGATTTGCTTTTATTTGCACCACTTGGTATCAACAACAGTAATGGGCCTTCGGGCTCTACTGTGTTTAACTCGGGAGCGACACCAGTGGTAGAGCCTTCGGCTCCACCATATTGTTGTCTTACCTCGTGGGGCTGCGCTATAAGCAGTATCTACAATAGTGGAGGAGCTTTCGGCTCCACCGTGTTGCACTCGGCAGCGGCTCCACCGCATTACTAATTTACTTAGTGGGGCTGAGGCCCACTCGATATCAACAACAGTAGTGTATTGAACTCTTTATTATTGTTTTTTTTGTTCCGAATAAACTCAAAAACTACTGAACCAGTTTTAAAAATTCTTTCACCAATAAAACGCTCTGTTTCTACGAGTAGCATAGACTATATTTTAGGATAGTTTTAGACTCAATTACAGTTGTCGCTGCTGAGTTCAACACGCTACTATTGATGATATCGAGGGGGATGCAACCCCACGAGTAAGTATGCAATACGGTGGAGCCAAAGGCTCTACTACTGTTGTTGATGTCGAGTGAGGTAAATAAAAGAAAATTTCCGGTAATGTCAGAATCCCGATCAAACGAGCCCTCGTACGGCCTGTACAGAGTTGAGCGAGAAGAGAAGGAGGGGAGAGTCGAGGAGAGGGGCTCCAGAGGATTTCAGTGACGTACGAGCCAGAAGGTGTGAAATTATCAGTTTCGAAAAACCCACACAAACCCTCGGAGAATCAATCCACACACGTAAAATACGGGGTTTGGTAAGAAAAGAGGGCGAAAAGTGGTGGAAGAGGGGGGAGGTTTGGTATAGACCTGGATATAGTAGGTACATATCACTCGCAGCTTCAAACCCATAAAAAAATTCGATCGCTCCATTCTGTCTGGTCTGTATATCAAAAGGGGTGAAAAAGAGGTAGTTATTTATGATTTGCGGGGGTCGCGTGAAGTAGAGACCAACGAATTCGTTTTTTCCGTTCCCGAATACGAGAGCTCATTGGGTTTCGAAGCATTCCAAGATTTTTCGCGATAAAACACAAAGTTTACATGGACTATTGTAAGTGTGTAATAAGATTTTTTTGTCAAATGTTAGATAACGTAATAACATTTTGCAAAAATTATTTACACGGTATAAGCTTCGAATAATGAATTTAATTGTGATAAAATATACATAGCAATAAATAATATCAAAGTCAATGTTAAAGTAATGTGAATTCTAATAAATTTAACAAAGAATCTTATCATGGGGTTTCCCCAAAAGTACTTAAAATAAATTAAAAATTTTAAATAAATTTGTAATAACTTTTTTATTAAAAAATAGGATCAAATTAACATGTTCCTAAATTTTGGAATAAAGAAGTTATGCACAGTTCTCTGTATCCATATTTACTAAATAAATAGCTGTAATCTGAAAAAAGTAGATGTGAAAAATTATAAAAAAGTAGATAGTAAATAATATAACGAATTTATAAAACCGTTCGCGAATAATTAAAAATTGCCTGATTTGTTTTGGATTCCCATGAATGTTTATAATTGAAATATATTTTTACCTATAATTATTAATTTCTTTGAGTTTTAAAAATCTTTTTCACCAATCAACGCCTGTTTGTAAATGACTTGTCTTATGACGTCACCAGCTACGTAACGTAGTAAGTCGGAAAAATTGACACTTGACACTATCGAAGAAAATATGAATCGAATAGTACATTCTATTTTTGTTACGTCTCAGATTATTTTCGAATAAGAAATACTTTACTATTCAATATTTAATTTGTCTTTGAAACTAAATACGTAAACATATTTTGTATTTGTGTATTCATTGTCAACAAATAGTACATGAAATATTCAAAATAAAGTTTGTCTTGAATGAAACATTATCTAGTTGCATTCATTTAAATTATTTTTAATCGACAAAGTCTTATTAGAAAGTTTGAACATCAGAAATACTTGTAGTTTGTTAATAAACATATATTTTTATATTATATATGTTACGGTCAATGTAATAATTAATAATTAGTGGTTACTATAAAAAATATTCAAATAGTCCGGTTAAATTGATAAATTTAGAAGAATTCATTATAGACCCGTCGTAACGTCCACAAAAAATGTCCCAAATTGCAATAATTGCGATAAACTTGCTTTTTTGATATTTTGTTTGGGTCCCCTTAGATAGTATTGTTTCATATTTGCAGTACTTTAAAATGTGAGCGCGTTGAGTTATTGCTGTAAAACTACCAAATTCTTTCAGTTTTTTAGTTTTATGAAAAAAAAACACACATAAGGAGGCTTTGACAAGAAAGGTCACTATGCGTTTTTTTAAAGTACATAAAATTCCCGACAGTTTCAGCTCTAATACAGTTTTCTAAGTTTAATAGCTCTCAAAATAAGCCATTTTTTACAAAAAGTTGAAAAATGCGAAATGGCCAATTTTCGACCAAAATATCAGATATAATGAGGTATCTGCGGGGAAATTAATGGAAAATGAAGTTGTAGAAAATTTAATAACCTTCATTTACGACCATAAGCAAAAAAAAAAAAACAAAATCGAGTTCGGTTAATGGACCTACTAGAATACGATTTCATGTGGGTGGATTTACAAACACAATTTTTATTAAATGAATAATAATCGCTTTGCCCATTGGCAAAGGTCACCCGCAAGTGGCCTTTGCCAAGGGCGAGTACCGTTAACCTGTAACAAAAGAAAATCGATTATTATTCACTCAAAAAATTTGTGTTTGTAAATCGTATTTTAGTAGGTCAATTGATTGGATTGTAAAACTCGATTTTAGCTTTTTTTTGTTTATGGTCGTAAATGGAGGTAATTAAATTTGCTACAATTTCATTTCCCATTAATTTCCCGATAGATACTTCATTATTGGTCATCATTGATCGAAAATTGGCCATTTCCAATTTTTCAACTCCTTGGAAAAAATAGCATATTTTGAGAACCCTATATCTTGGGAGCTATTAGACCCAGAAAACTGAATTAGAGTTCAAACTGTCGGGAATTTTGTCTATTTTAAAAAAACTCATAATGACCTTTCTCGCCAGAGCTTTCCTATGTAATTTTTTTTTGCATAGAACTAAAAAACTGAAAAAATTAGCAGTTTTTGAGCAATTATTCAACGCGTTCACATTTTAAAGTGCTGCAAATCTGGAAAAATACTATCTAAGGGAACCCAAATAACATATTAAAAAAGCAAATTTACCGCAATTTCGAATGTAAAATATGACTGGCTGTTATGAATAACACTCATTGCTTTTTGGTAAATGTAATAAATTTCAGCAATATGGTGTGTTTGTACGCTCATTCGTCTAGCTGGAACACCCATTACTCTCGCATCGTTAAAGTTCAAGTCCATTTATAATTTATCTAAAAAATATTTGTTACTCTTGAGGAAACAAAGAAACAAACGGAGTTTTCTCGTGGCGAAAAAAAAATCGATTTTGTTGGATTTTGGCCCCTACACACAGGAAAATGACTCTTAAATGTCCGTTTATCCATATGTACAGAGACCTATTGAACACATCTCTCGGTGACTCGAAACGAAATTTATATTGAGTGTAAAAATCCATCTCGGAATTGCGAGTTTTTGAGGGCTTGTACCTATGGAGACTTCTGATTTATTCATCGAATACTGCTGATCCCCAAAGTTACAAGTTTCACCGAGAACCAGTTTCCAAAAGGATTCTGCGGGATTTTTTTAAGTTACTACTAATTTGTAGAAAGAAGTTATACTTCTAAACTTACACCTTACTTAGAAAACGTTTTAACAGGTTCACTGCCCACAGCCCGCATACGGGCTGTGTTCACATGTCCCCATACGTCCTTAGCCCACATATGGGCTGTATGCTTAGTTTGATTGTAAGGCTTGTATTAAATTAGACTTGAACTCAATGGCACAGTTTATTGATTGACGTGTCAGAACGGATAGTTAGCAAAAAAAAATGTGCTGGAACATGAGAAAAAATTTATGATTTGTATTTATATACGGCTTACAAGAACTTTAATGTAGGTAAAATTTAAAGAAAACGACTGGACTTGGGCAGACTTCCTTATTTTAAACTGGACAGTGAACCTGTTCGTAAGCCTAGCAGCAGTGTTTCTTCAATGTGTAAACTACTTTACTATGCATTTGTGGTAATAAGGTAGCACGCTGCCAGAGAAGCTTATCTGCATTTTGACACTTTTGACCTGGTCGTAATTAAACGGTCGTGTGTACTGCTGTTGCTTCTGAATACACGAAACCACAATTTGGCTCGTTCTATTTAATTTATGTGCATAGAATGAAGAAGGTGCCGTATCTTTCTGAAGTCTACGTATAGTAATTGTTATACGAAAAGTGACTGAAAATGAGACTATCGCTAGATACTTACAAATAGCACAAATAATTAAAAGCAGGCATTTATTTCGAAAAAGAAGAAGAATGACTTTAAAATAAGTTTATTCTTTTAATTTTGAATTTTGGTAGACTTAACAAAAGCGAACATTAAAAAGGAATATCGTTGTTTCAATTTCTTTTATAATTTCGAGATCATTATATAATCAAATATTGTTTTAATTTGCATGAAGATAAATTTATTCACCTAAAATGTATTAAATATTATCAAAGTTGTAATTTTGTACTTTCTTAACAAAGAAAATAAGGTTGTTATTAATTTAAGTAAGAAATATGAAGGCTTTTAACCAAAGCTATCTTGTAAATTAATAATATTTCAGTGTAAAGTTGTCAACTAAATTTTTGTGCACATGAGTAATTTATCAAGAGAAAAGTTTTGTGTAGAACTCAAAGCAGAAGTTATTTATTCTCAGTTCTGGAAATGAAACCCGCGAAGACACATAATTTATTCACATAGTTCAACAACTTTAATAATGCGGAAAGTGTATGGTTTCACCTGTCTTTAATTACTGAATTTGTCAATCGCATATTATTTTATTTTATGTTTATATTTCAAACAAAATAAAATATATGGAGTTTTGAAGGACATATTTAAAAAAGTAAATAAAAAATTCTATGAAAAAACAAGAACATGGCTACAGTTAACACAAAAGTATAAAACAAACTTCCAATATGAAAAGTGGTTGAGAAAGAAGCTGTGAGTTTAGTGTCATTTCACTTCTAGCACGCTATTGCTCAGTTTCTGATATGACTTTCAAAGTAGATTGTAGATAAAAACTGGAGTGTAAAAAAATTAAAACACCACGCTTTTAAATTAACTAAAAAATGCATAATAATTTGTCAATAAAATTAGCTTTGCTGTAAAAAGCGTCAAATTATAAAGTATATAAATTATAAGTAAGAGTGAAAGAAGCATTTGTTACTTCTTGAAAACCATATGAGAGCAGTATAATCGTCTTGTATGTTATATTATAGTTTCCAGATGACAGAAAGTAAATTAATTTTGTCCATCTGTCAATTATTCAGCCCGGGCCTCTTATGCACAACTCTATATACTGCCGAATTTTCTATAACGGGGCCAATTTTATACTATTGAATTTTCATTAGCTGTGCGCGCACAACTTCCATTGCCTGCTGAAATTTTACTCTTGATGCGCCAAAAGTAGTATAACTTCAAACAATTAAATTTATATTTTTTTCGAAATATAGTCGATGGAATTCTCGGAATTAAGACGAAGATACATATTTTATGGAAATCGGTCTAGCAGTTTAGGCTGTAGATAGGTTTAAACAAACTTATACACTTGAGTATACTTGGTAGTACTATGTATAGGTACTACTAAACTGCAAAAGTCAGAGTAGATCATACTAAATAAATTAAAGAAACAGTCGCTGTCGAGACTTGAATTTAAGTGTCTTGGTTTGAAGAATTCGGGTTTGATTTTCAATAGTGACAGCTAATTTTTTCCCCATGAACCTTGTAAAATAATACAGCTCAGCTTTCAGCAAGGGTACGAATAATTTTTTCAATTATTTTATATAATATTTCAATAAATCATTTAAAAGTTCTACAAATTTTTTTTCGTGTGAAGATAGTACTAAGACTTCATAATACAAACACTTGGGCAGGTTCAACTATTTTTTTCTAAATTACTAGTGCTATAAATAATGTAAATAATGTAAAAATATTCTCATTTTTTGTATAAACTAATTATAGATTTTAATACTGATGATGCCATGAGGTTAAACTTGGCTAAACGTCTATTTTTTCACAAAAATTTGACTATTTTAAAATAATTTTTTTTACAAATATAACGTTAAAAATTACTTAAAGCAAATTTCAAGATTATCCTTGGCATCAATCTCCAAAAACCATTCAAATAAATAATACTATTCCAAACTTATTTTGAACATTATAGCACAATTATTAAAGAAAGGCTTTCACAGTTGACATAAGATAGATAGTGATATTTTATTTAAACAACAAAATATGATTACTGCGTTTACATATTATAATATAGTTAATATTTCATTTCAGTGCTCATAAATATAAGGAAGCGCATATAATAGTGCATTTCATTGACACTAAAAAAAAATAGGAAATAGGAATAGTATTTTTATTCACTATTTCTTGACTTAATTTTATATTTCTACGCTGAATGATTTTGATTTAGGTAGGTATTGCAATGTTTAAGTATCATTAAATTATTTGTTTTTAGCTTCCCGCTAAGAAAATTGAAAATTTTCAAAAATTGGGAAGTTATTGGTTTCACCCCGATTTTCGAAATTTGAGTTTTTGTCAGATCTTGACGTTTTGAGATCCCAGGAAGCTATTCTGATGATTTTTAAAATGATGTCCGTATGTCTGTGTGTGTATGTATGTGTGTGTGCGTGTGTATGTAAACCCCTCATAACTTTTGAACGGGTGGACCGATCGAAACGCGGATTGCGGCATCTGAAAGGAACTTGCTGAACTTAGATTTTCTGAAAATTGGAACTGATTCGAATCTCAAAAATAAAGCTTTTTGGAAAGCAGTTTTTTTTTAATATTTTGAAATATTTTCGAAACTGCCGTACCGATTAATTCCAAAGTCTAATCAGCTCTATCCCTCATAAAATAACGTCAAACGCCGTAAACCGCATCAAAATCGGTTAATCCGTTCGAGAGATATCGTCGGAGAAAAATTCTGAAGAAAAAGTTTTTTCAAAATAACTTCTCAAATTTTTGTTTGATTGATTTTTCTGTAATAAGTTATTTTTTTGGGCTTGAAAAACTGCGTCGATTGCCGCAAACGGCACCTCGATCACTCGATTCGTTCAAGAGATATCGTTGAAGAAAAATTTTGAAAAAAAAGGTTTTTCAAAATATCTTCTCAAATTTTTTTTAGATTGATTTTTTTGTAATAGATAATTTTTTGTGCTTGAAAAACTGCTTCGATTGCCGTAAACAGCATCTCGATCGGTTGTTTCGTTCGAGAGATATCGTTGACAAAAAATTTCCAAAAAAGTGTTTTTTTAATATATCTTTCCAAATCTTTGTCAGAATTTTATAACGGTTTATAGTTTCATAGTTTCGGAAATATTTTGATAATAAAAAAATCAGATGTTCTTTTGTTCCGAAGATCTGTCAAAAAGAAATTAGTTAGGTAGCTAACAAGCATGCTTTGTTTAATTTTTACGTTAAATCATATTATGTAACCATGGAAACAAATACCATAACCGTAAACCGTTAACAGAAATTTTATTTTATTATAATATTTCAAATGTCAAAATTTATGAAGTTGGAATGATTCTGTCGCCCAATTGGCTGGAATTTTTTAAAATAGCTTTACACTGTAGGGGTAAGCCACATCTCAATAAATCAGAAACAGCGGGACGTTCCAGGGATGGCCTGCAGGGTCAACCGTTTTTCAGATTTTTTTTATGATGAACTGTGAAATAGAATTTTTTATGAAATATTATCATATATTTTTGTCCTTTAAAAAGAATATAATACAATTATTATTATATAAATATTAAAGAACGTTGCATTTTATTTCTAATTGAAATAAATTTAGAAACATACTATATATTACCTAAAAATATGTTTCTTTTGATGCCAGCACAGCGGTTATAAAATGAAGCTTTTCGCGCTAGTGCCTAAAGAAAATCCAGAGTGAAAGCAATTT
Organism: Venustoraphidia nigricollis; assembly: GCA_034508555.1. Lineage (NCBI taxonomy): Eukaryota > Metazoa > Arthropoda > Insecta > Raphidioptera > Raphidiidae > Venustoraphidia > Venustoraphidia nigricollis. Next base: position 1,020,518 of record JAVRKA010000023.1, on the reverse strand, counting down.
TACCAATCCAATAGGGATATCTGTGTCAGTTCTCATTTAATTCCATGTGAGCAATACAAACCAGAGTAGACGTTGAACAGCACTCATAAATACCAATATGGACGAATGTGAGCTGTCAAAAATATTACAAATATACTTATTATGATGTAAACACCTGCTATTTTATTGGAGGAATGTGTAAAAAATGTAGTATGTATTTTTTTTTTGGACTTAATCCTATTTGAATTCATGTGAGTGTTAAATTCACCGACTCTCGTATAACATAATGTAACAACTCGTAAAAACATAATAACTGCATTTACGCACGAGATACATAAACTATTATTATATATCTACATAACCTAAAATTAAAAAGACTAATTTCTCAATCCACTGATATGGTGGAAGTCCAAGTGTTATATGGTGGATTTACGGGTATATAACTGAAAGTAACATAATATAGAAGTATCTTTACATATCGTTGCATTCATTCGTCACGAAACTCAACTAAAATCAACTAAAATATAATCTACATTTCAAGCAATCGCACTGTATGCATTTTGATGAATTTGCATATACCCATATAAAATAAAGATTATGTTATGGTTTTTTGCATTAAGCTCATAGTTGAAACACAAAATAAAAATAAAACTTAAGTCTTAATATCGACACTGCATTGAGCGAAACATTCTTCAGTTTTTAAGAAAATATATCACCGTTCCTTTTGTTATCGTTAGTCTGAAAATTTTAAAGGAACTTATATTCTTTTTGCGATATTAATTTAAAAACTTCTTCACTATATGCGTTGCTGAAATGTGAAAAGTAAAAAATTCCTGCGTGTTAAATATGTAGGTATTATATTTACTACAAATATTTACTATAAATTATATCATCTTAAAAAAATAAACTTTGTTTTCGTTTCATTTAGCCAGTAGTCGGATGCAAGTTGGTCTGTCGAGCAATTCTGTTCCCATAAGTTGGCGGAGAACACTTTTAACGCGCTTAGTTCCAATAAGATTACGCTCTACGACAACGCCACGAAATTTAGTTCTTTATATGTTATAATTTGCAACAAGTATTTATTCAAAAATTGCACTATAGCAATTAGAACGCAATATGATACACAGAAGCTTTATTAACTCCAAGTTCCTATTATCCCACTAAGTATTTATTATGATGGACGATACAAATTTTAATTATTAAAAAAAACTAAAAATTTTAAATTTAGTAATTAATTTTTAAAAACAAAAAAGAGTGAAGGTTTTTTTAATTCGAAATTCCAAAATCATTTTTAAAAGATCTGTTATGATTGCTAAAATTTAGATTGATGACGAGGTTACATTTTGACAAACCTGAATAATTTAAACACTTTTTCGTAAGTATGTGTGTATCATGTATTATTAATATATTTGTCATACACTACTGGCATCTGTCGGAGGGGGGTCCTAGGGGTCGGACCAAAACTTTCGAAAAAGTTAATTGATTTTAACGAAATTTGATCCACATGTAGAATTCCATCACTGCGTGAAGCTTATATAAAATGGGGCTAATCTGACTATTTTAAGGGGTGTATTTAGAGGTTGTAAGTGTTTTGGGGTCCAAAAACACCAAAAGAGTTTCGGAATCGATTCGAAATTGAAATTTAACCCTTTCGTATCAATTAAAAGGCGCTCCTAAAATTTTAGTAGAATTGGCATAATAGAACAGGACTTACAAATTTTCTGAAAACACTAGTTTACAGATAGTGAATTATTTACTGAGGGATGTTTTTAATTTAGTGTAAATGTCCGATAGATAATAATATTGCAATTAAAAAAAATATTATTCTAGGGGACGTATTAAGGGGTTAACAGTGTTGGATCACTTTCACACAGTCTGTGCTGACACCCAACGGTAAGGGGCGAGGTAGGCAAAAGACATATTGTGGGTGTAACCTTCTTTAGCTCTGTCTCGCTCAAATCATCCGCACGTTTCAATTTTTGGCTGGTACCAATTATGAGGCTAAAAAATATTATTGCAAGGGTGCCGTTGTCAATTGATTACTCTAATTTTTGGAAATATTTTGAAGATTTAAAAAACTTTTCCGAAAAAGGAAGAGTCACTTTAGGTTTGTGATGGAACAGTTTTGTGAAATAAGTACGAATAAGGTCCTAGTGTGACATTGAAAACGTGTGTTTTTTTGGCACAATTAATGCCAACTTTTTTTTAGTAAATCGTACATAAATTACAAAAGTAGTCCATTAGACCATTAGATCTAGATTTGTCCTTTATCTTCCTTATAGAGAAAGAATTTTTGCAGAATGTTGACGAATAAATCTACAATCAGTTGACAATCAAAGCTCTATTTTTGGTTTAAATTCAGAGCGTTCCGACAGCCTTAACTTTTTTATTTTGCTCATAAACAAACATGTTCACGAAATAAAACCATATTGCTCATATTAGTAAATACACTATATTGTCAGCAAGGTTTAGCACTGTGATCCGAGTTTTATTTAATGTTATAACTGCATGTATACATATATCTATATTTGTGTAAGCGGTACATGCGACTCAAACCATTCGAGAATAAAGAAGTAGACGACTTAAGAAATGCAAATGAAGCTCTCGGGTATAAGTAGCAACACGATGTTTGCAACAGAGCGAAATGCATTATGCAGCCTGCATTTATAATTGATGTTTTGCGACTGCATTTCGGGTAGTAAAAATATAACAAAAATATAAAATATACTAACAAGACAACAAAAAAATTATAAAAAACTACTTCAGAGCACCTTTTAAGATTAATTTTGTTACATCTATATAACACAAGTAATGTTGCATATTAAGTAAATGTAAAATAGAAAATTTCTGCCAAAGCGTGCGGTGATGCGGGTAACGGCTAGTAATAAATATTGTAATATTTGATATTGATTTGTTACATAATATGGTTTCCATGTAAAAACTATCCAACATGCTTTTAGAAAAAAAAAAAATATTTTCTGTTTTTTTTATTTTTTTTTTCAATTTTTATCATACAGTGGAAAACTTAGCAGGATGTGCACTTTTGGTTTTTCCAACTATTTTAGAATTATCATTGACTAGCCGCTCCCCGCGGCTCCGCCCGCACTTGTAGTGCTACACGGCAACAACAACAGTAGTGGAATCTTCATCAAGACCTAACAGCTACATTTTCAGTCCATGTATTTTAAAAATTAGAGTGTGTTAATCATTAACATCCCTGCACTTCCCCCCTAGGAAGACTATTTTAGTATCTCTACTCAACAAAAGAAACATGTCTGCCAAATTTCAAGTCTTGAGGTCCAAAGTTCCGAAAGGTAAGTATCGTGGTGACCCATCAGTGATATAAATCCCCTGTTTCATCCCCTTTAAGTTCTTATTTTGAGACAGAAGGTAACCTATGTCCTTCCTTAGGAGGAAATCTATCTCCTTGTTAAATTTTATCGAAATCTGTTGAGCGGTTTAGGCGTATAACAAACAAATAGCGTATCAAACATTAATTTTGATGAAAATATTAAAGGAGATATTTCATCCCGAGAAAAAACATCTTTGAGAAATAATATATGTATATATCGATTATAGATTATCAAGATTCTATTAAAATTAAAGGTACCCATTTTGATTGTGAATTATGTAGACTATCTGTCGAAGTAACATACGACTTCTATTTTTGTGCTCCGTAACTTAAAATATGCATTATAATACAATTTTCTGGGATATCATGTAAAAAATTTTTTTATTTGTAGCAACTATTGATGATGTGATATGCGAAACGTTTAGTTTTTAAATTATATGTGTAAAAAAATATTTTGGCAATTGTCAAAAAAATAAAAAAAAATATTTTATTGAAAAAAAAAACAAGCATTAGCTGATTTAATCCAAAGAATAATTATTATAAAACAATGTAGTTTTCCATGCTTTATTTCAGTCCGAATTGTTATACATCTAGGTTTGGGGACATGGAGCCTCTGGTAACAGATCTTTCAAATTACAAAGGCGTATTATTCTCGCAAGTTTCTCACTAGGCTGTAGAAAATATTGTAAGCAAACATTTATTAATTCTGGTACTCTTACTGTAGCGTCTCTTGCTTCATGAAAAACAAAACATTAATGCATACCTCTATTCACTCTCGATGTCATAGCCACAAGGCAAGGAAAACAAATAATATTGAAATTCATTCCACAAATTAAATAAAAGGAAAAATGGCGCTAATTACTAAGGGTCTAACCTTTTTAATATCCTACTAAATTTTACAAAAGCAAAAAATATTTAACAAAAAATGATTCTACTTTATCGAAGAAATTTTTAAATACATAAAAATTTCAACAATCTTTTAGATTGCTTGGTTTGTATTTCTATTTTTTTGTATTTTTAAGCTATACCTGACCTTTATAAACTTCAGTATTAACATTCTATTCTATGAGGCGAACGCACATAATGATAACCAATAACACAAAAGCTTATATAACACTATGTTTCATTCATGAGTCAAACACTTCTAACACGTGTTTTGTTGATAAAGAACAAGCTATAACCATAAAGAAGCCGAGTTTATATCATACTGCTAGTTCATAATAACTGACTCCTTTCTACCGTACCGTTAACTTTAATCCACCTCACCTTGTTATGTTGCCAAAGCACGTTTCTATTTTGATATTAAAAGTTAAAATCATCAGAAAAAAGTTATGAAACACTGTAGCTATTTTGACTATCGTTTCAAAAGTGAATTTAAATTACATTTTACTGAAAAAATGTTATATTACTTGGTTAAAACATTCACTGAAATTTTAAGACAAACAGAAATATTCTTTGATGATTTAACTATGGACTAACAAAGCCAGTGTGAAGGTAATGAATACCCAAGACAAGATTTGAATTTTGCGCTCCCAAAACTTATTTTGTAGGAAAAAAAACATGCAACATTAAAGTACGCTTACTTGAAGTTTGCGCCCCTGGCAGCTGCCCCCGCGGCCTGTCTCTAGCTAACTTCATACTTGCTATCAAGATCTCTAGCGACATGATGTTTTAATGGCGGTCAAGCTAAGAACTAAAATATTTTAATATAATAGAGTTACAAAGGGAACGTCATGTAAATAGTGGTTTTAATTTAATGTGAAATAACAATGTCTTAAATTTTCAAACGTCAAATTACTGTCATTTTTGATAAACGCTATTTTAAAAATCGCTAAAATCTAACTTATAAAATCCATAAAATTGAAAGTAAATCTGACTTTAAAAAAGTCTTCAATTACAACAAAACAGTAACCAAAATAACTTGATTTAGTTCCTCACACTAAAAAAAAAACAACATTCTACTGCTTTTCCACTGGTGTAAGTTATTTGAATAGCTCGCTTTTTTTGGAACGTTGGATCACATTCAATGTACCAAAAAAGCTGAAAGATATTGGCGACATACGTTTTACATTGCTACTATGGGAAATGTGGTGCAACTAGCTGTCCATTTCTATATTATAATAATAATAATAATAATAATTTTATTTATCCAGTAGTACATACAAGATGTGGACAAGTCATGGGATACATAATTAAACAAAATATGGACATTTTTCCAAAAGATAGTTTTTCAACTCAATGTTGAAATTTTTGTTGCCAAACTTGGCCTTGATATGGTCTGGCAAGCCATTATAAATGTTCACGACAGAGCAACGCAGGCTTTGCTTATACTTTGACAGGCGATGCACCGGGACTTCAAGATCTTTTCGTCTAGTATTATACGTGTGTATGAAATTATTTGAAAATAAGTTCGGGTTGTTTTTTAAGAACATTATACTTTTGTATATATAAAGTGCTGGAACGGTTAGTAATCTATTTGTTTGAAATGTGTCTTGACACGATTCTCGGTACTTTAGGTGAAAAATGATTCTAATAATTTTTTTCTGAAGCTGAAAAGCTCTGTAAGTCCAGGTGGATCGCCCCCAAAACACAATACCATACGATAATGTCGAATAAACATAGCCATAATAGGCAGCTAAGCATACTGATCTGTCACAAATGGTACGAAGTCTGTAGAATAGGTAAACCATTTTTGATAATTTACTACATATATCGTCAATATGACCATCCCACATTAGAGATGAATCAACTCTTAGACCCAGAAAATTAAAATTTGAAATTATTTCTATTGCTTTGCCGTCAACATTCAAAGTAGGTGCCAGACCAATAGAAGTTTTCTTTAAGCTGAAATACATAATCTTAGTTTTTTCAATATTTAGTTTTAGACCATTCTCACTACAATACTGTGAAAGTGTGGAGGCGGCTATCTTGGTTTTTTTTATGGTTTCAGTGAGTTCATTATCTCTTACGCATACTGTGGTGTCATCTGCATAAAGAATCACAGAGTCAACATGCTGCATGTAGTCTGGCATGTTATTAATAAAAATCAAAAAAAGATATGGACCTAAAGATGAGCCTTGCGGTACACCACAATTTATAAATCCGGAATTAGAAACCGCTTTAATACCATCATTACTGAAATGAACTTTCTGTGTCCTATCTGACAAAAAGGATTCAATCCATGATAAGCAAACACCACGAACACCATACAGATAATGTAATTTTTCTAATAGTAATGAATGGTTTATTGAGTCAAACGCCTTGGACAGGTCATAAAAACTTACTAGAATTTTCTCTGCTTTATCTAAAGCTTCATAAACAGTATCTGTTAAAGCAAACATAGCTGTCTCCGTACTTCTTTTTTTCATGTATCCATGTTGATTAAGATATAATAAATTAAATTTGTTAATGTAATTGACAAATCTATTTAAATAAGCTAATTCAAAAATTTTTGAGAAACCTGATAATACAGATATGGGACGGTAATTATTACAGTCATCACTATTCCCTTTTTTAAATGTTGGTCTAACTTTTGCTTCTTTTAATTGTTCTGGAAAAATACCAAAAGAAAATGACAAATTTATTAATTCAGTTAAAACAGGTAAAATATCAAGTATTACACAAACGATTATTTCAACTGACACGTCATCAAATCCCCTTGATTTTTTATTTTTTATTCCCATTATTAAAGCCAGTAATTCTTGTTCATTGTACGAGAATAAACATAACGAATGCTTACATCCGCCATTTACTGTCAAGGATTTTATTTTTACGTTATCAGTTTTTTGGTTTTTTGTCACATTTATAAAATATTCATTAAAATAATTTGCAATTGTTTTAGGGTCAGTTAAAATTTCATTTTTGTCAGTTTTTATGCATTTTGGACCATTGAGCCCATTATCATTAATACTATTTTCTTTTATTATGTTCCAAATGTCCCGTGAGACGTTTTTCGATTTTTTAATTTTATTTTGTAGATGCTCGGATTTAAATTCTCTAATTTTATTATTTAAAACTTTTTTATAATACTTAAAATTATTTAAAGCATGTTCATCATTATTATACTTATATAAACTATACCACATTTTCACAATATTGTCTAGTTGATAAACCTCTTCTGGGAATGTAATTTTATTAAACATGTTATTTGTGCATTTACGCTTTATTTTGGGAAAAGATGCATTGAAACAAAACATGAATGTTTCATAAAAATATTTAAAAGACTTATTAAAATCCATATGATCAAAATCAAGTCAATTTTGTTTTGAAATCAAATGTTTAAAATGATTTATGTTAATATCTGTGAATTTTCTGCATTCAACAGACTGTTCCTTAGGGAACGTGTTAATGAAATCGCTTATTTGTATAGCTACAGCATAATGATCAGATAGAGTACATTTAATAACATATGATTGATACATGCTATTCTCTAAATTTGTAAAAATATTATCAATAGCAGTCTCAGAGGTGTTTGTTATTCTAGTTGGTAAATGTATGGTTATTTTTAAATTGAAACAATCTAAGATTTCACGTAATGTTGTTGTTTTCAAGTTGTCAGCTGAGAGATTTAAGTTATAATCGCCACAAATTATTATATAATGATTTTTGAATTTCGTAGACATTAATTTATTAAGTAAAATTTCGAAAGAATCAAAAAATAAGTCTAAATCACTATCCGGTGTCCGATACAAACATATAACAATATATTGATTCAGGGATGTTTTTATCTCAATGCCAGTACATTCAAATGTTTTGTCCATGCCAAGTTCCTGTATCCATGATATAGTTTTACTATTTGAAATTAGGTTTTTTCTTACAAATATTGCAGTTCCACCATGTAGAAATTTGGTGCGTGCGTATACACTGATTAATTGGTAGTTTATAAGTTTCATATATTTGATGTTTTCAGTCGTAAACCAGTGCTCACTGATACAAAACACTTCAGGCTTATATTGTTGAAGGAAAAAGTCTATTGGGTCAATCTTGTTGCGTAGGCATTGCACGTTTAAAAAAATGACCTTCATACTTGCATCTTTTTTCATCAGAAGCCTTATGTCTGCAGGTGGTTTTTGGTTATTACCGTTTGTTGCTATTTTATTTTGGTTTTGTTGTCGTATTTGATCACGTAGGATTGTGTTGGGGGGGGGGTTGCCTTCGAAAAATATATCGTTTAATAAAAGCACCTTTGGGCCAATTTTTTTCATGATATATTTCATTTATTAGTGTTTTATCTGTACCAATTTTATAGCTCTTATAATTTCCTTTGCTTTCTAGGTCATTTACTATAAATTCATGATTCGGGTGTTTTTTTATCAAGTAAGTGTGGATTTTTTCGGTAGTTGTCTGTTGACTGCATCGACCTAAATAGATCCATATCTTTGATTCCGCACATTGGAAGTCTTCATTATCTGAGTCGCACCCTCTTACTATTTTATCATTTTTTCGTCGCCGTCTACGAGTTACTGTAGTGAAATCTTTTTCTTCAGCAGAAGAACTTCCTATATTATTATTTTTATGCTTTCTTTCTTCAGTATTCGCCAATTTACTGGATTCTTCGGTTGTGCCGTTTGTTTTTTGGTTTGTTGTTCCGAATTTTAATTTTCTTGATGGTTGAACCAATCTATCTGATTCCCTTTCCGGTGTAACACTTATGCTCTTATTTATTGAGTTGAGATTATCAGTTTTACACGATTTCTCACTACCTTTTGTAGGGTATTTTTTGGCTACTGCTGCATAAGTAACCCCATCCTTCTCTTTCAGTGTTTTTATTTCTTTTTTTAGATCAATAATTAAATCATCTTTTTTGTTGTTTGCTTTCATTAGGACATCTATCTTATCATTTAATTCATGCATAATTATACACATAAATTCTTGCTTTTCCAACATATCCTTAACTATATTTGTTAGAACATCTAGTTTAACACTGCAGTTTTCAGTATGTACCATTTTTTCATCATTGTTTAGCATTTCCGCTTTATTTTCTTTAATATCAGTTACGTTTGCGTTTGTAAAAACTGAACATTTATCACATTTCCAGGTTAAAACTGTCTTATTTTCTTTTATATCAACAAAGTTTTCTATCGTTATGCCCACACAATTGATATGAAAGACACCTTTACATGTACCAATACACTGTACGGAATCGTCATATCGTCCAATTTTTACTAAGCACACACTGCACACACCCATTTACATGAATGGAGGCACACGCCTCTCATGAACTACTGCCAAAATCACTACACAGTGTTGATTAAAACTTCATTAAAAAACTATACTATGTCAATCCGATACTATTCTTACCACATATACAATAGTCACTAATTATAATCCATTTATACTTAAGATATTTACTTAAAATATTTATAATAACCTCAAACACAAGGATAGAAGCTATAAACAAAGGAAATACCTCTGTTTTCTCATTAAATTTATTGCCCTTACGTAAATTTTTCTTAAGAATAAAAACGATTTACATTTAAAATTAAAAACTACAAATAAGCGGCAGCTTAAAAACAAATATTCGTAGTTTAGAGGACAGTGGATGATATATTACAGCTGTCATAATATGAAACATTGTCGAAATTCGAAAAAATAGAACAAAAATTTTAAATAATTACCTACATAAGTAATTGCAAAATACACGAAATATTATTCATAATTAAATCAAATTTCGTGGAAAATTTTAAACATCAGTGGAAAATTAACAAGACAATAAGCAATAATTGTGAAGTGTGAAGTAAGCTTTAGGTTGTATATGCGTGAGTAGGTACGTGCATACACATAAACATATTGTACGTAAGGTAGGTAGCGGACGAGACAACCCGGCTAATGCCCCGCTAACAGGTTCGGGCTTTTTGTTTACAGCATATAAAACTTACACATGATAAAGTGCAATGTGGTTGGGCCAACTAAGTGCTTCAGGATTCCGTGCTATAGCTCCGGTTTCAAGTTATATCTATAACGTGCTGATAATGTTAAACATTGACGAGACATCCTAACAAAGAAATAAAAAAAAAATACAAATACTCAATGTTTAACCTTTACGTTGTTTGCAAAAATCACAATATAGTTAAATGAAAAAAAAAACACATCTTCACCGTTTAAATTGTTTTTTCTAAGGCCTCCCATACAACGATTTCACAATATATATGACAGTTTGTGCTTGTCATGCATGGTCGGTCCCATGATTGATGAACGGTCATCCACACACGATTAGCCGTGATTGGCAGTCGTGGAAAATGAATAATCGTAAACGAACAGATAACATTAATACATTCGTGCAAAAAAAAACATTCTCTTCCATATTAACGCTTCGAAAATTAGCGCAAATATAAGAGTTGGCTGTCAATTTGACTCAAATAATATGTTCAATCTTGCACCTCAATCATTGGGCAAAAAGCTGATATCTTTCAAATCCAACCACGAATCTAGCATTTGACAAATCAGTCTCCTTCAGGCATAGTCAAATGAGACCATGTTTGTTGTGTGGGGGATTCATGACACAAGAGTCACGAATAACACGACGAACAGAAATTGATTATCAACACATACATAAATATGATTTTTTCAATTTAAATAATCCTGGCAGTACGCTACAGGGAAATTATAAAAGTTTTTACAAATTTATTTTGATTAAACTATGAATAAATATCTTCTGACGCGTAATTCACGACGCTCATGTAGTGAAAAGGTACTGAGTTGTGTCCACGTTATGTCGATCGACTCTCGAATAAACCGCTCCGACTTTGTTGCAAATACTTCATACGTTCTTGCATGGCCAGGAACTCAGTTTTCAAAATGTACAACTCTCTTTATGTATCTACTAGCCGTTACCCGCAGTTTCGCATCCTATTGAGATGAAACAATGTTATGTAGCTTTTTCCCACTGTAATTTAATTTTACTAACATTATATAATTTATAAATATTTTAGAGGAATTAGGATCAAAGAAATAAAAGACAAATTATTATTTCACAACGTTTCGTATTAATATTAATACTTCATCAGGTGATCTAAAATAAAATAACAAGACAATTTAACAATCAATAATAAAACAAATAAATAAATATTAAACATACCTTAATTAATTGTCTCAATAACTAAATTTAATTCAATTATCTTGTTATATTATTTTAAATTATCATAACAAATCAAAATTTAAGATATTACAATTCATACAGAATGACAATTTGTTTTATAATAAATAAACAAATAAACAGTTTATATTAATCACAATAGTTACGTAGTAACTAATTTTTATCTATATAAAATTTCATTACTATAATTTTATATATGCGTCAATCTCAGTCATTATATTAAACTTATATTTTCAAATATCAATTTAATTTCATTATTAGTAACATAAATAATAACTTATGTTATCTTTATCAACTTTTTATATTTATCCAAAATACCATTATATAAACAACTTAAGTTATTAGTGTCAGTTTTTAAATTTATTGAATCGTTCAGATAAATCCAGATCATTTCACTTATGTTCCTTTTGAATTGATTAGACTCTATATCTAATATTTTAACTTTATCAAATTTAAAAGTATGTCCTGTACTAAAATGATGTTTTGCCAAGGCAGTATGTTCCATTTTCAACATGTTTACGTTTTTGCAATCTATTTGATGTTGATATAATCTATTTTTTAACCATTGTTTAGTTTGTCCAATGTATACTTTATTGCATTCGCATGGAACACAATAAATTAATTCAGAATTACGGCCTTGGTCATCTTTATCTTTCAATTTTGAATATATTGATCCTATAGTTTTAAAATTATAAAAAGTTGGTCTCCAATCAGTGTTAAAGAAAATTCTGGATATATCACCTGATAGTCCTTTAATATATGGAAATTTAAAATAATATTTATTATGTTTCAATTTGACTATTTTTTGATTACGTTTGAACTTATCAATACATAAATTAATAAATTTAGGAGGATAATTATTTTTGTCTAGTATATGTTTTACTTTTAAGATATTATCATTATGATAAATTTCATGACTGAGATTGATTGCACGGTGGAGAAGACCAATTGCTACTGAAATTTTCTGTGATATTTGATGGTTTGATGTAAAATTCAATAGTCTCCCTGAACTTGTAGGTTTGGAGAACCAATTTGTTCTCAGACTACCATCCTCTTGTCTGATAACCATGACATCTAAAAATGGTAATTTGCCATCTACTTCTATTTCTATAGTGAACTGGATCCTTTTTTCCACTTTATTAAAATAACTTAGTAAATTGTCAACTTCGTTTTTAGGTACAGCCATGATTGTGTCATCAACATATAATTTTAAAAAAATTAATTTAAACGGTAAAATATTAGTCACTTCATCTAGAATATATTGCATCACTAAGTTAGCTAAAGATGAAGTGACTAATATTTTACCGTTTAAATTAATTTTTTTAAAATTATATGTTGATGACACAATCATGGCTGTACCTAAAAACGAAGTTGACAATTTACTAAGTTATTTTAATAAAGTGGAAAAAAGGATCCAGTTCACTATAGAAATAGAAGTAGATGGCAAATTACCATTTTTAGATGTCATGGTTATCAGACAAGAGGATGGTAGTCTGAGAACAAATTGGTTCTCCAAACCTACAAGTTCAGGGAGACTATTGAATTTTACATCAAACCATCAAATATCACAGAAAATTTCAGTAGCAATTGGTCTTCTCCACCGTGCAATCAATCTCAGTCATGAAATTTATCATAATGATAATATCTTAAAAGTAAAACATATACTAGACAAAAATAATTATCCTCCTAAATTTATTAATTTATGTATTGATAAGTTCAAACGTAATCAAAAAATAGTCAAATTGAAACATAATAAATATTATTTTAAATTTCCATATATTAAAGGACTATCAGGTGATATATCCAGAATTTTCTTTAACACTGATTGGAGACCAACTTTTTATAATTTTAAAACTATAGGATCAATATATTCAAAATTGAAAGATAAAGATGACCAAGGCCGTAATTCTGAATTAATTTATTGTGTTCCATGCGAATGCAATAAAGTATACATTGGACAAACTAAACAATGGTTAAAAAATAGATTATATCAACATCAAATAGATTGCAAAAACGTAAACATGTTGAAAATGGAACATACTGCCTTGGCAAAACATCATTTTAGTACAGGACATACTTTTAAATTTGATAAAGTTAAAATATTAGATATAGAGTCTAATCAATTCAAAAGGAACATAAGTGAAATGATCTGGATTTATCTGAACGATTCAATAAATTTAAAAACTGACACTAATAACTTAAGTTGTTTATATAATGGTATTTTGGATAAATATAAAAAGTTGATAAAGATAACATAAGTTATTATTTATGTTACTAATAATGAAATTAAATTGATATTTGAAAATATAAGTTTAATATAATGACTGAGATTGACGCATATATAAAATTATAGTAATGAAATTTTATATAGATAAAAATTAGTTACTACGTAACTATTGTGATTAATATAAACTGTTTATTTGTTTATTTATTATAAAACAAATTGTCATTCTGTATGAATTGTACCTAATATCTTAAATTTTGATTTGTTATGATAATTTAAAATAATATAACAAGATAATTGAATTAAATTTAGTTATTGAGACAATTAATTAAGGTATGTTTAATATTTATTTATTTGTTTTATTATTGATTGTTAAATTGTCTTGTTATTTTATTTTAGATCACCTGATGAAGTATTAATATTAATACGAAACGTTGTGAAATAATAATTTGTCTTTTATTTCTTTGATCCTAATTCCTCTAAAATATTTATAATTTATTAACATCAAAAGGATCTGATTATACATTTTTCATTATATAATTTTTTAGTCTTATAGAATATTGTCGCTACCGGCGGCTCCGCAATAATTTACGAAACTGTAAATTTGTGTGAATATTATGCTAAAATAGTGTTTCATTATAATATACAAATACTATTGGATATAAAATTTGGTCTTCGATCGAACAAAAATATTTATTAAATTAAACTTTTTATAGTAAAAAAATTCCAGCCAATGTTGGACATATTTTGATATAATCAGGTGTAAAGGCTTTCACGGTCGGAGTTGTAAAACTTCTTGGTTTCCGGGCTTGTACGCCTTGGTCCATTGGTCGTTCTACCTGACGTTTCATCTAGGTACAACTGCCGTAGACATCATTATAGGCGATTAAGTCTACCGCGGTTGTAGAAGAAACGTCAGGTAGAAATACCAATGGACCACGGCTCACAAGTACGGAAACCAAGGACATTTGATACATATTATAATAAATAAAATAAAATTTCTATTAAAGCGTGCCGTGACGCGGGTAACGACTAGTAATAAATGTTATGAACTTTGCTATTCATTTTCATGACTACATACTCGTAATATGGTTTTACATATAAAAATTGACCGAAGTATACTTCTCAGCTACCTAGCTAATTTATTTTTGAAAAATCTTCAAAACAAGAAATTATCTGATTTTTTTTGTTTTCAAAATATTTCCTGAAACTATGTTTGGTCTGTTCATGATTTTATACATGTAGTTGACCGACGAAAATGATTTTAAATTGATTTATTAATAATTTAAAAAATAATTTCTGCAATTCCCAAAAACGTACAATTTGGCTGCGTCCAAGTCTTTATAGAAATGATAGTAACGTGTCTTAGTCCTTTTAGAACAATATGACTTATTTTTTTAAGAGTAACTAACTCATTCGTACACTCCGTTATAGCACACACAAAACAACACTAACCATCGTTTTATAGTTCATGCTGCAACCACTACCAGACTGTATTTGGTTCGAGTTTGTTTAATGAAAACATTGTAGACAAGTCATTATTTTGTGACCATTGGAGTAATATCTAGTAAGAGTAGACTTGGTATGCATGTTCACTGACGAGTTGCAGGTTAAAAAAAAAACTTTATAGATCAAAACTTTTTATTTCTAAGCTTAGCTTACCTATTGTCAACAAATTATCTACAAATAAATGTTTTACGTTCATTTATTTTATGTTCAAAATGTAAAGAAAATGAAACGACAAATAATCGTCACATGTCTTTTTTTATCCCACCTTTAGTTTCAAAGAGTTAATCCCAAGTAAAAACTTATAAAATCGATGGTTTCGTTGTCAGAATTTTAATACATTTTTAGCACGAATGATAAAATTAAATGAAACTATAAATTCCATTCCAAATATTTCATTTTAAATGCTGGAAACAAGATTCCAAGAAAAAAGTTTGAATGGCATAAGGATTCAGTGTTGTAATCTAATTAATAAAATATTTAATTATTGTTTGTTCGTACCAAATTTTTTTCGAAAAACGAAAAATACTTATAAATGTTGTAAAAATGACTAGGCAAAGTGGTATCTCAGGATTTTTGAATTCATAAAGCAAGCATACTAAAATATTTGAAATATTTTTGTGAATTTTTTTTCTTTAACTATAAATAAACTAAAATCACAAATATCATCTTAAGCAACGAACATTCATAATATAAATTACAAATGATTGATTTTCTTACAATTAATCAAAATATCTAAATAAAAATATATAATTATAGACTTTTTCAATAGTTTTATTTTCTAGCATTTTTAGAATTGTGGTCTCACTTTCTGTCTATAACTGATGCTGGCGCCCAAACTTATTAAAATATGAATACGAGTGACTCTGCAAGCGAGCGATTACTCCTCAAAAAGTTATGGCTGCACAAACAAACAAAAAATAATTATGGCGCTTTGCGCCGCTCCCTCGCTCGTCGCACAGCTTCATATAATAACTGGACATCAGAATTATGAACCGGCTCATATACATACCGTATTGTAAGATGTTTTCACATCAATACAGGTAGGTTATTGAGAGTTTCGTCAGTGTGAAACCATCTAACTCTTGCTTATAACGGATGATGGAGTGTTGACGTTTGTTAACGAGGGTTTTAGCGCTTCTCCTACTATACCGTTGTGTCGCCAAGTACGGAGAGTTATTAGTTAAAAAGCAATGCCGGTCGTTTCCACGGCTTCCTGCGTTGTTTATTATATGGCCTAAGATTATCGTCTTTACAAAAAAGATACAAAACAAAAATATATTACCTACGCTCTAAAATATAGATCCACTTTTAAAAACATAATATTTAGAGTACATAGTCTCTCTATGAAAACAATAAGCATATAAAATATATCGGTGAAGTTTTCTCGCACTATTAGATTTTCATTTTCAAATTTCATATATATTTTAAACCGATAATATAAATTTAAAATGCTGCTCTTTTTAACCTAATTTTAGTTTTTATACAGAGTGTTTCACTTTACATGAAGACACCTATATAACTTTTTCATTTTAAAAGCAATCATTATAAAATTTGTAGCAGTTATGCAGGTCATTAAGATGCATCTTTCTTGTAAGAACAAAAATTTTTCAAAAGTCAAAATCTTGCCAACTACGATCAAAATAAAATGTAGGGTTTCAAGTAAACTCATATTAGTACAATGCCTGAGGCATTTCATTTCGCAATTTTGTGGGAAACGACCGATTGACGTGAAATTTGCTCAGAACGTAGGAATTTGCCCAAGAAACAAAACCAATATTATGCCAATATGCGCTTTTGCCCAAGGGGGGATGCCACCTCATCTAGAGGGTGAAAATTATGACATTCAAAATAAGTACGGATATCGATAGAGGGATGAATTCTAAGCAAAAAGTTCTCTACAAACTTATTTCGAAAAGTGAATAGTTTCAGAGTGATTCGTGATTGAAAATGTGAATTTTTCATTAAAAACAAACATGTTTTTGAGCAATTTTTCACGAATAACTCGAAAACCTTACAGTTTTTGTAAAAAGCAAAAAGAAGCAGAAATATAGCTTGTAAAAAACAAAAAGATTGTTTTTTTTTCATTTCTGTAGATGTAATATTTACTGAGTTACAGTTAGTTAAAGATGACTTCTAGTCCGTCGAACACTAAAGTCAAAGTATTCAACGTATAATAATGGAAAAACAGCGAATTTTTGGCCATATAAGCATTGGATACTTTTCAAAGTATTTGAAAAGATCTTTAAAATGAGCTTTTAAAGAAGTCATTAGCATAAAAATTAACGGAGTTTTGATCAAAATAAAATTGATTACTCGCTTTTTCAAAACAAAAATCGACGCCAAATTTGAAATTACAAAAAATCCTTTTATAATTTACTGTTGGAGCCGACGAGTCGACTACTGTCGCCGTTATTGAGCGGGGCTTTCCATGGGGGTATTATAATTTTTAATAAACACTTAAATTAGGTGCTGATAATATGCAAAATCATATTATTACCTAATAAAAAAATTAAGTATTGTCCATTACGGAGCGTTGGAATTTTTTTTCTTCTAAAGGAGGCGATGGTCCAAAAAAGATTGGGAGCCTCTGATTTAGATCATAGAATGACATGCTATTGCTTAGACGGTGCCTGTGTCAACAGAACCATGGCGTTACATGTAAATATTAATTCTAAGAGCGAACACAAAAATCACAAAAAAATGCTAAATAATCTTTTTAGCGAAATAAATTTAGATAAAATTCACAGATATAGTTGCACTAAAAATGAAAAAAGAGAAATACACCGTCCCATAGAAAATTCATATATCAAAACTTATATAAATTTAAAATCTTTTTAGCATATTGTGGTTTCATGTTTTAATTTTGTTTTAAAATAATTCCGACAGTGAAGAAGAAAAAACTACAAGGTTTTTTTCTAATGCAATTTGTGAATACAAAGTGTTTTTAATTGTAGTACATGCTTTTTTATGCTTATATCCTGTTTCCGACTTTGTGACAAATTAAAACATGCTGTCTCTGCAAAAGTTACATTTCCGGTAATTTTAAACTATGGAACTCACGTAGTTTTTAAATTTATTTTGTATTGTGCTTTTGAATAAGTTAGAGAAACTTGGATTTACAGAAGAAATAATTTAAAAAAACTTCTTAACTATTTGAATATTTTCTGTGAGTACAAAATATTTTACAAGAGCACGAGATTCTTCTGAAAAGAAAAATTGTTTCAAGTTAGTTATTATTATTGCATACCAGTATTTCGTGACACATAAGTTACCATTTATAAATTCAATTTCTTAACGTCATATGCCCAAGAAAATATGACATATTCGACATAATTAACTGAAAATTTCAGTAGATGCCAAATCTAGAATAATCTCGTCAGAAATTTGTAATCAAAGAGCTATTGATCAAGACAAAGAAAGAAAATCCATTATGGAAATCTTATAAGCTAAAAATGTTTTACAGACTACCTACGCACTTTGTGTAAAATTGGCTGCGGTATTACAGAAATATATTTTTTTATCCCATACTACTTGAAAGTGTTACATACATATACTCAGACTTTGATTCTCATGTCTTTGGTTTCGAAATCCCGACTCCAAAGTTAGTCCTACTTATCAACTATGAAGACACAAAACGTGCATTAGTGAATCATTTATACACCTCAACTTTAAATTACGTGGTTCAGGGTGCTGTAAGCGTAATATATTTGTCCACGATTCTGGAGTTAAAGTATAACATTTTTAATTAATATTGAGGGACCGAATAATTGGTTCGATGCAGTGAACCGGTGTAAATTAGGGATGGCGATCTGAGATCGATTAATCGAAGAATCGATTTCTTGGGCCAAAAAAATCGATTTTTTTAATCGATATATAGTACAGACTCGATCCAATGAATCGATATTTCACCCTTGAAAATCGAGATTCGATTTTTTCTAGTTTGATAAGAATGATAGAATGATTTACAATTAGCTGAATGACAGTTTTTCACTTAATTACTCAAAAACTCGCGAGATGGCTGGGTTTTCAGTTTCTTTCGTCTCTCCTTAAGCACTGGGAACTATAAATTATATCATTTCCAAACTTTTTAATGGACGCAATAGATGTTTTTTTTTATACTTGATACTTTGATATGGTTCTAAGAACAGCTTTAATTAGTTAAAATGATAAATAATCGATAATTATGGTGTCCCTTATGTTTTCCATAATATAAAAATATATTTATACGGTAAATACAAACTCTAAAAGCAAATTGAAAAAAGATCGATTTCTGAGAAATCGATCTTGTAGACCGCGATTCATCAGATTTCGATTCAAATCGATTTAAAAATCGATCTATTTCTGAAATAATCGCCATCTCTAGTGTAAATTTAAAGAGATTTCTCATGCATCTTCAATCCACCTAAATGCGTAAATGTGTAGTTGGTCGGCACATGTTTGTTTCATAATATTAGGCATTGCTTCCGTGGTTAAAGTATACTAGAAAATTTGAATCAACGTTGAAAGAAGCAGTCAGAAAGCACAAACAACATCACGGCATATCAAGTGTGAGTGACGTGACTTGTCCCGTAGTTAAATTAAATCCAATCCTTGTGCGCATTACAAAACGGAAATAGACAACGGCAAACATTTGACTGACTTCAGCAGTCCCTTCCCCTACGAAGTTGTGTACCTACATTTCTATATTATTGTATTTATCTCTATATGACTACAGGCTATACGTATACATACAAAATAATGCTTTTGTTTCCGGGTGTGTGTCTGTTAGTGCACGAGGCAGTATTAAATGACAAAACTGTTATGTATTATGCATGTAAAATGTAAACACGCGTGACGGAATTTAATAAAAAAAAGTAGACAAGGTGGCCGAAAAAAAAAACGATTCCAGTTTAAATACAAATTTATCTTTGATTTTCACGCACTAACTGAATTACTATAACAAGGTTGCCGGAATCTTTGTATAATTTTTCAGCTGCTGCTTTAATCGCCTTAAAAATCACCGCCGGCATCACAATTTGACGACTGTGCAGCGACTCAAAACGCCTCGTTCGATCGCGCGATTTGGCAATAGCATGGAGAGCCCATCGCAAGTTCGCTCGATCGGGCAAACGATGCGTTTATTTAACATTTGCGAGCCTATGCGTGAAAAATCAGAACCGCGTTTTCGTGATCCATCAGTTGTATATGCATAGTGTGCGACTTTTTACTTTTAGTAACTAAATCTGTTGATCTGCAAACGATATGAACGCAAAATCGTGATATAAAAGTTGAATGCAATACTTTCAATTTATTTTAAATAATTTACAAAACTTACGAAGGAATAAATAATATTTCTTATCGAAAATAATTTTATTTTTCAAGGTAAACTTCTTAACGCAGAACTTGAGGCTGGCAGTGAACTCGAAAAAAACGTATGAGCGTCATGAAACAAAGGCTCACATACGTATTTAAATAGAAAATAAACTTCTTTCTTCCCTATAATATTTAAAAGCGTGCAGCGCCTCATGAATAAAATTAAATCTAGGCACAGCTAGAAAGCAATTTATTTTCAAATTATTGGTTCGTTGACATAAGTGTGTTTTACCATTCTACACATGGGTACTAATTTAGGCCAAAATTCAGTTTTCAAAATTTTGCATTAATTTTTCGTTTTGGGGTCCGTCGACTCCAAAAAATGTAGTTTTGAAAAATGTCTGTCCGTTTGTCTGCTGGGCGGTTTGTCTTTTTATCGGTGAACACGATACAGGTCAAACGGATGAGCGGATTGTAACTAAATTTTGGGAGAATGTTTGATCTGCAAACGTAAAGAGCCTTATTGTTTTTGAGAAAAATCGGGGCAAGCACAGAATAGATATGATTTATAATAGTATATTTTTTATGACGGATTAATATTCTATTTATTTTCCTAAGAAAAGTTTTTTTCTAAACTTTTTAGTTTCGTAAATATTTTGAAAATAAAAAAAAAATGGATCTCCTTTTGTTCTAAAGATCTGTCAAAAATAAATTAGCTAGGTAGCTAACAAGCATGCTTTGGTTAATTTTTCCATGTAAAACCATATCATGTAACCATACAAACTAATAGCAAATTTCATAATATTTATTACTAGTCTTTACTCGCGTCACTGCACGCGTTAACTGATATTTTATTTTATTATAATATATCAAATGTCAATATTTTTGAGGCTGGAATGATCCTGTTGCCCATTGGCTTGATAATATAGGTATATTTTTATTTAGTATAATAGCTTAAGTCTGCTATAATTGTTAAGAAACATTCATTGTTGTAACACTATATTAGAAAAATTAATTATTCCAACACGTCACCGTCTGGATTTAAACCAGAATCTTTCCACTTTCGCGGCGGAATGAGTTAATCAGTTACTCTACGGTGCACACAATTCAACATTTTAATCCTTCATAATATAGCGATAACAACATTTAAATTCACTACATGCGAGAGCCAATTATTTTTAGCTGTAGCTAGACATTAACTCTCACAGTAGCGAGGGGTCTTGAATGATTCAAAGATGAACTTTCCATTTCTATTACGGTCCTAAGTCACAGAATATTTCTGTTTCGTTAGCACTGATTAGAGCGGAAAACGACAATTTAATATCGGTAAATTATCAACACCATTAATATTAGTTATTAGTAGATTTTTAACATACGCTTGTAGCTACGTACCAGCTCAATTCATTTAATATAATAGCTTAAGTCTGCTATAATTGTTAAGAAACATTCATTGTTGTAACACTATATTAGAAAAATTAATTATTCCAACACGTCACCGTCTGGATTTAAACCAGAATCTTTCCACTTTCGCGGCGGAATGAGTTAATCAGTTACTCTACGGTGCACACAATTCAACATTTTAATCCTTCATAATATAGCGATAACAACATTTAAATTCACTACATGCGAGAGCCAATTATTTTTAGCTGTAGCTAGACATTAACTCTCACAGTAGCGAGGGGTCTTGAATGATTCAAAGATGAACTTTCCATTTCTATTACGGTCCTAAGTCACAGAATATTTCTGTTTCGTTAGCACTGATTAGAGCGGAAAACGACAATTTAATATCGGTAAATTATCAACACCATTAATATTAGTTATTAGTAGATTTTTAACATACGCTTGTAGCTACGTACCAGCTCAATTCATTTAGTATAATAGCTTAAGTCTGCTATAATTGTTAAGAAACATTCATTGTTGTAACACTATATTAGAAAAATTAATTATTCCAACACGTCACCGTCTGGATTTAAACCAGAATCTTTCCACTTTCGCGGCGGAATGAGTTAATCAGTTACTCTACGGTGCACACAATTCAACATTTTAATCCTTCATAATATAGCGATAACAACATTTAAATTCACTACATGCGAGAGCCAATTATTTTTAGCTGTAGCTAGACATTAACTCTCACAGTAGCGAGGGGTCTTGAATGATTCAAAGATGAACTTTCCATTTCTATTACGGTCCTAAGTCACAGAATATTTCTGTTTCGTTAGCACTGATTAGAGCGGAAAACGACAATTTAATATCGGTAAATTATCAACACCATTAATATTAGTTATTAGTAGATTTTTAACATACGCTTGTAGCTACGTACCAGCTCAATTCATTTAATATAATAGCTTAAGTCTGCTATAATTGTTAAGAAACATTCATTGTTGTAACACTATATTAGAAAAATTAATTATTCCAACACGTCACCGTCTGGATTTAAACCAGAATCTTTCCACTTTCGCGGCGGAATGAGTTAATCAGTTACTCTACGGTGCACACAATTCAACATTTTAATCCTTCATAATATAGCGATAACAACATTTAAATTCACTACATGCGAGAGCCAATTATTTTTAGCTGTAGCTAGACATTAACTCTCACAGTAGCGAGGGGTCTTGAATGATTCAAAGATGAACTTTCCATTTCTATTACGGTCCTAAGTCACAGAATATTTCTGTTTCGTTAGCACTGATTAGAGCGGAAAACGACAATTTAATATCGGTAAATTATCAACACCATTAATATTAGTTATTAGTAGATTTTTAACATACGCTTGTAGCTACGTACCAGCTCAATTCATTTAGTATAATAGCTTAAGTCTGCTATAATTGTTAAGAAACATTCATTGTTGTAACACTATATTAGAAAAATTAATTATTCCAACACGTCACCGTCTGGATTTAAACCAGAATCTTTCCACTTTCGCGGCGGAATGAGTTAATCAGTTACTCTACGGTGCACACAATTCAACATTTTAATCCTTCATAATATAGCGATAACAACATTTAAATTCACTACATGCGAGAGCCAATTATTTTTAGCTGTAGCTAGACATTAACTCTCACAGTAGCGAGGGGTCTTGAATGATTCAAAGATGAACTTTCCATTTCTATTACGGTTTTATCTTAAAAACTTCTCATTATATACATATTAAATTGCCTTTCCATCATCCACACCATGACTTCTACCACATGTGTCTTTTATCTTGTTATATAACTATTATTATAGCCTAACCATCAGAATATCGTACTGTCTTCAAAACTGCATAGTACTGCAAAGTTTCACGTCAGTTGAACATTAAGAAATGAACGAAAAACGAGTTGCAAACCTTTTTTGCATACATACCACATATACAACACCATGCAAGTAAAGCTAATATATGCGTGTTAAAAAAAGTCAATATTTTACAATAAAAACCGTCATAGTATATTATATATATATATATTATGAGCACTGTGGTTGAAACAATAACAATCAAGAAAGCATAGTTACTTCTTACCACAACAGATTTATTCATTGAATGTACATTTCGAGAGCAAAGCTCTTCAGTTGTGGTAAGAAGTAACTATGCTTTCTTGATTGTTAGTATATTATGTTTATACTTTTTTTTTCGCCACCTATAAACACAAGCATGAACATCGCCCCTGGAAATATAGAAAAAAAAACTTTCTGAAATGAGCATGTAAACCTATATTTATTTAGATATTTTACGAATTCATTTTATATAGAATTGAGTTAGCAGTACCGAATGAGAATAAAATAATACAAAAATAATATACAATACATCATAACTAATATATTATTTTTAAAATTTACACTTTGTACACTTTTTCTTAAAGAAATTCTTTTACATGCGATGCAATTAGCAATAACAGTAATTACACTACTTTGAAATTTCTATTAACCCTTAAGGCTGTCGGAACGCTCTGAATTTTGTTTGTGCTGAGACCCAGCGGTAAGGGGCGAGGTAGGCAAGAGACATATTGTGGGTGTGACTTTCTTTAGCTCTGTCTCGCTCAAATCATCCGCACGTTTCAATTTTTGGCTAGTGCCAACTACGAGGCTAAAAAATGTTATTGCAAGGGTGCCGCTGTCAATTGATTACTCTAATTTTTGGAAATATTTTGAAGATTTAAAAAACTTTTTTTTTTGTGATGGAACAGTTTTGTGAAATAAGTACGAATAATGTCGTAGTGTGACATTGAGAACGTGTGTTTTTTTAGCACAATTAATGCCAACTTTTTTCTAGTAAATCGTACATAAATTACAAAAGTAGTCCATTAGAGACCTAGATTTGTCCTTTATCTTCCTTATAGAGAAAGCATTTTTGCAGAATGTTGACGAATAAGTCTACAATCAGTTGACAGCCGAAGCTCTATTTTTGACAAATTCAGAGCGTTCCGACAGCCTTAAGGAGGCTGAGGTGGGATAGTCCCAACCAAAAGTAAATTCAGTTTTCAGTCAGAACAATTTTGTTATTGTTTATCATAAATGATTGTATTGTAATAAATTCTTATCTGAAAGAATTAAATTAAAAATTTAGAAAACCCCGGACACGAAAAAACCTACAAAAAGTTAAAAAACAAAATTTCTGGGCCTGGTGCTTTAACTATAATATTTAAATATTTAATAAGTAATATTTTGTGAATCAAGCGTCGCCGCGTCGGGGGACCTTAGATAGAGTACTTATATTTAAATTAATTATTTTTTTATATCATTACTAAGCTTCTTTTGATTTGTATTGTGTTTTTCATTTTATTTATTTAGCGCTCTCACGACGCGACGACGCTTGAATCACAAAATATTACTAATTAAATATTCAAATATTAAAGTTAAAGGATCAGGCCCAGAAATTTTATTTTTTAACTTTTTGTAGGTTTTTTTGTGTCGGAAGTTTTTTAAATTTTTAATTTAATTTTTATTTTACAATTTTTAAACTTAGTTACAAAATAACCATTATGTGTCTAAGATCCCTACCGCAGCAAAGAAAACAGTTGACTACCTTGAAACGGCTGAACCGATTTTTTAATTTAATTTTTATTTTAAAATGTTTAAACTTAGTTACAAAATATCTCTACCGCAGCTAAGAAAAAAGCTGATGACCTTGAAACGGTTGAACCGATTTAGATAAATTATGTCTAAGAACCACCGCCAGAAAACCTGCTTTCAAATTAAAAAAATCGCATCCAAATCGTTAAGAGCTACGGTGCCACAGACACACACACACACAGCGGTAACCCTGTTTTTGCGTCGGGGGTTAAAAATGGATTTTTTCAACATTTGTTTTGTTCCGTTTTCGTAGGGTTAAAACTCAAGCATGTTCGGACCCATCTTTATAGGAACTTTTTTCTTAGAATGACCTAAGGAATCACCTCCGGAAATCTTTCGGAATACTTATGGAACACTTGCATAATATATAGTACAGAAATGGCAAAAAGTCATATGTATCGCAGACGGTATAAATCTATATAAATCTATTTCTTGACATGTTCTATGTATTTTTTATACGGATGGAATAAAGTGTATATTATTAGTGTATTTACCATATGGCAACATACACTATTGGCGTTGGTCGGATGGCGGGACCTAGGGGTCGGACCAAAATTTCTCGACGTTTCATAACCTCCTAAACACTTTGGCACCATTTTTAAAAATGTTTATATATATTATATATATATACGTATATATATATATATATATATAATATATATATATATATATATATATATATATATATATATATATATATATATATATATATATATATATATATATTGTCGGAGCGGAAATTGATCGATGTATCACTTCGATCAGTGCACTAATAGATTCCTTGTCGGAAGCTACGGACGCCTCATTCTTGGAAATCAGAAGTCGGCTAAACCATATCAAAGGCCGTCTACTACGAATCAATAGCACCGACCCGGATGTTGTGGCTTTTAAAAACGATAGGCTGATTTCAGCTATCTCATTGGAAGACGATCTGGTGACAAAAATTGCGGATACTTCATTGGCTGAGGGGAGTCGGTTTGCGGTCGAACCTGAGCGGCCTGTTGCTACTTTACCTAGTAACAACCGTCCTGTGACGGATCCTGTGACTGACATGACCGAGGTTGGAACTCCAGTAATGCACTATAGTACGCCGTACCGAGAACAAAAAATAATTCCGATCTTTAAATGGGGAGTGTCATTTGATGGTCAACAGCCCTTATTCGATTTTTTAGAGCGAGTTGAAGAATTGAGATCTGGCCGCCATGCTTCGAAGGACGATTTGTTTCATGCTGCAGTTGAGCTGTTCACTGGTGATGCTCTTCTGTGGTATCGGTCTATGAAGGATAATTTTTGTGATTGGGACTCATTAGTTGACGCCTTGAAGCTGGATTTCTTGCCACCGGATTCTGAACATGGTCTTCTACTTGAAATCTATGCCCGAAAACAGAAGCCTCAAGAGAAGATCGTCAATTTCATCTCAAGTATTTCGAATTTAATGTCGCGGCTACGGGTTCTTCCGTGTGAAGAGGAGAAAGTGAAGATCATTATTAGAAATATCTTACCGGGTTATCGTTCGCATTTAGTTCGCCATAAACTTCAAACAGTTTCGGAATTAAGAGATTTCTTAAGAGATCTGGAACCAACTATAATTATTGAAGACGAGTCAGGCCGTTGCACGAAAACAGTGGCGTCATTAAATGCGGCTACTACAAAGCAGTCGCCGGATGTGTCTGCGCTGAGATGTTGGAATTGTCAGGAGATTGGACACTTACGTTCAGAATGTAAAAAACCTCGATTACGATTTTGTTTTGGCTGTGGGAAGCAGGGTTGTATTAGGCGAACGTGTCCAAGATGTCAGGGAAACAACGAAGAGGGAAGTGCATAGGCCATCGCTTTCCTTCTCTTAAACAGGCCTACAAGCTGGATCGTGATTCACCATCTTGGAAATCGTGGCTAAAACGGTTTCTAATTTCTGCACTAAGTCAGAGCCCCCTGCTAATTTTAATCTTCTGATTGTGACTAAGCCTTGTGATAATCGTCCTTATATAACAGTCGATATTTGTGGTAAAGATTGCGTTGCCTTGCTAGATTCGGGTGCTAGTAACTCGGTGTTGGGTACAAATGGTCTACCGTTTATCAAAGCCTGCGGATTGAAAATTAATAAATGTGATGATGAGTCAATTCGTACTGCGGATGGAGTTGCTCAGAGGATCACTGGCTATGTGTTATTGCCCGTTTCTGTTGAATCCTTAGTTCGGTTGGTAAGAGTGCTGGTTGTGCCCTCTCTATTCCACAGTTTGATTTTTGGCAGCGATTTTTGTCGAATGTTCAATCTGGTAATCGATTTTGGTGCAAATACTTATCTGGTTGGTGATAAGAATATTTGTGTTTTAGACAATTTATCTGCTCCACTTGCAGGTTCGTTTGGCTAGGTGGGCTGTGAAGATGCAGCAATACGATTTTGAATTAGAGCATCGGAAAGGTTCCTTGAATGTTGTTCCGGATGCGTTATCGCGAGCACCTCTTGAGATGTGTTTTATTCAACTTAATGACGAATGTATTGCAGATGATCGTTGGTACCAAAATATGCTTAGAATACTTGAAGCACATCGAGATAGTTTTCCGAACTGGGATATTGTGGATGGTCACCTATATAAATTCGTCCCATCTGAAGGTGGTCCTCGTAATAATACTGATTGGAAGCTAGTAGTCCCAGCTCGTCAGCGAAGAAGAGCGATTAGATCTTGTCATGATGACCCGATGGCTGCTCATTTGGGTATTTTTAAAACCATTAATAAAGTTTGTGAGTTGTATTATTGGCCGAAGATGCGTCGAGAAATTAAACGCTATGTGCAGCAATGCAAGGTGTGTGCTGCGCAGAAAATGGCAACCACTGCTCGCCCTGGATTTATGGGTCGACAAAAACGTGTGTCTCATCCGTAGCAGTTGATAGCCGCCGATATAATTGGTCCGTTGCCTAAATCGGGGAATGGTTCCTCATACTTACTAGTAGTAACGGATTGGTTCACAAAATTCACCTTGCT
Organism: Venustoraphidia nigricollis; assembly: GCA_034508555.1. NCBI lineage: Eukaryota > Metazoa > Arthropoda > Insecta > Raphidioptera > Raphidiidae > Venustoraphidia > Venustoraphidia nigricollis. Next base: position 992,037 of record JAVRKA010000023.1, on the reverse strand, counting down.
AAAACCTTTACGTCAAGCAAATGGCGCTGCTATCGCGAAGTTTTTGGAAGAGAATGTTTTCCTTCTATTCGGTGTGCCACAGATTCTAATGTGCGATAATGGCACCGAATTCATTAACAAACGAATTAAGGAACTAGTTCAGGAATACGGAGTGCAACTTTGGCCGAATGCGCGATACCACGCTCAAGTGAACTACGTGGAGCGCTACAATCGAACGATTGGCGCTGCTGTCAGATCATATTTAGAGGACGTTGACCATAGACACTGGGACAAACAAATCCAGAAAATAGCTTTCGGTTTGAGAACCGCTGTGAGTGAAGCAACTGGTTTCTCACCGACATTTTTGAACTTTGGTCGTTTCGTTCCTTCTTCTGGAAATTATTACAGTCGTTTAAAAAACGTGGATGAGATGGATTTGGACGCTATTCGGGATTTTCATGTTAGGGAAATGGAAGAAATGCCGGAACTGTACAAGAAGGTGCAACGTAAATTGACCGAGGCCTACAAAAGGAATGCTGTGATGTATAATCGAGGAAAACGAGACGCTGACGTGTACCATGTTGGCGACAAAGTCTGGAAACGTCACCATGTGATGTCAAGTGGTGCGAAACACGTAGCAGCAAAGCTGGCCCCTAAGTACACTCTCGCTACAGTTAAAAAGATCGTTTCAGACTTAATTTACGACCTAGCTGATGAAAATGGTGTCAGCCTTGGTCGCTGGCATGTCAAGGACTTAAAACCTCACCAGGCAGCCTCTACAAGCGAATCCGAGTCCGAATGATAAAGTAGATTGGGGTTCTTCGTCATCTGGTTGAACTTGTTAGTTTTTTCCGAAAAATGCTCAGGTCTTCGCATTTTTTATACAGGGAAAGGGGGAGTGTCGCAATTTGAATTTGGAGCCCCAAAATTAAAATATCGATCGAACCTATGTATAAAAATGTTAATATTTAGCAATTAACATTGTAACTTTGACGAGCAATAGGAGACCTTTCGAATCGTGTTTCAAATTTGAATACGGTGTAGCAGTAAGAAACGCACGGGTGGAACAAAGATAATAAAAAGTAGCGCTCTAAGAAAACGACGTTATGAATGCGAGCGAGATGTCTTTGGAGTAGTATACGCACGTGAGAGAGAGAGATATGAGATGTCCAGTACTCCAGATAATGTCTCAGACGGACAAGATCGCGGTACCGGGGCGGCGTGAGATTGAATTGGTTTTTTCGCGCGGAGAGACTGGCGGACCGACTCTGCGGTCGCATGTCAGAGAACATTGTGAGTAATTTTTATGCTTTTGGCGGCGAAGATTTTTTTAGAAGTTGCACTTTGTAGAGTAGGTTGGCGTTTGAAGTATTGTTGGATTGTGTTAGGATTTTTGAAGATTTACTTGTGTTAGAGGATTGTTGAGTAGAGTTGTTCTGGATTGACTCTAGGATTTGTTGGATTGGCGTTGGTTTAGGATTGGAAATTGGATTTGGAGATTGCCTGTTATTTTAGGTTTCCCGTGCAACTTATTTTAGGTTTCCCGTGCAAATTATTTTAGGTTTCCCGTGCAAATTATTTTAGGTTTACCGTGCAAATTATTTGAGGTTCTTGTATTTATTCTGCTAATACCCCTCTACGGTTCACTCACACTTCCAGCCATAATTAAGATCTGATTTTTTGTAGGCCACCATTATTGGGCATTTAGAACTCATTGGACGTGTTCTTTTTATTAAAATTTAATAGAAAAGTGTAGTTTGCAGTTGTAACCATATGGTTACGTTGCCCGTTTCCTAATAAATAAGGGTTGTATCCATATGTTTACCTTGAACAATAGAGGAATGCTTTTTTTTTTATACAGGGTTTATTAAAAAAACAGTACAAACAGAAAAATATTACATTGACTTTTATAAGCAAAAATAAAAAACAAAAAAGAAAGTACAGTATGTTTTATTACAAATTATGCATTATGAAAATCCAAAAAACAGTTTCTAGTTTCATTTAAACACAGCCTCATATTACATTTTTGGCACCTTATTCTACCTGTGCCCTTTACGCAATGACGACATCTGCCTTTGGTTGTATATACTGGCATGTGTCCTATATTATCCTTTCGTGAAGTGTCATCGGGCCTTGGAACAACAGGGTAGCGAATAACATTTTCGGGTTCTTGTTTTGATGGCGGTGTTGTAGGTGTTTTGCCTGCATTATTAAGCGCTCTGGCTAAGTCAATTCGGAATGTTTTGAGAGGCATAGATGTAATTTTGCGATTTTTACAATCCCTTCTATACATAATCCAGGAATTGACAACTGATATGTCTAAAATATATGTAAAAATTCCGAAATACCAACGTTTAGCTCGTCTGGGTGATTGATAAAGTCCAACTAGACTGTTGGACAAATCTACACCACCCATGTGTTTGTTATATTTTTTTACAATGTCTGGACATGGAACGTCCACCTTCTTCTTTTCTATTTTGCAGTATCTCTGTATAGTACTTACAGGATTTATTCCGTATATAGTGCTACCTACAAGCACGCATTTGTTGTCCGCCCATTTAGTGATTATTAAATTATTGTCTCTTTCTTTTCGATAATCAAATGACCCTCTTCCTCTTTTCAGTAGTGTTTTATCATTTTCTAAAGGACATTTGCCTATTCTATCAGCCCTTAGCGTCCCTAGGGCTACGATTAATAGCTTTTCTGAAAGATAGAGGAAAAGAGCCACACCAGAAAAAAAGTTATCAAAATATACCACAGCCTTTTCCGGGTTATATATGGTTTTACACAGGCTAATAACTATACCTGCGCCCAAACCCATTCCACGTTCCTCTGCATTTAATTCATTTCTTGTACCGATAAGCGTATCAAAAGTTGAACTTCCTTGATATGGAATGAAATCATATATAAACCCTGATACTCCGCATCTACTAAAAAATTTGTATCCCCATTTGTGGGGCTTGTTTTGTATATACTGACGTAAATTTCCTGCCTTCTTTCCTTTATACGCAATCATTGTTTCATCAATAGAGAATTCGTTTTCAAATTGAAATTTCAAACAATTTTGCCGAACTGCTTCTAATAACGGTCGAATTTTAAAAAACCTATCTTTTGTATTTCCTGAACTATCATTATCATTGAAATGTATGTATCGACGTAGTATTTTGAAACGTCTAAGTGACATTACACTGGCAATTTGTTCAATTCTGGTATCTCGGGCCCAGTAATCAGTGTACGCAGGCAAATACATAACCCCCATCGTTAAAATAATGGATATAAAGTTAGTCAATTCTGAATTTGAAGTATTTATACTTGTACCAGTCTGTTGCACGCTATATAAATTTGTCTGCTCCACAATATTTGCCATTAAATCTAACGAAAAAATGTTAGTGAAGTATTCCAACGGGGACAATATATTATCTTCATTGTCAGATCCTAAAAGTTGATCAGTTTTATTTAACGGAGGCAAGTCAGCTTTTATCCAATTATAAACGGGTTTAATTTTCTTTTTGGGTGGTTCCAAATTTTCAGGCAAGGATTTTTTTTTGTATTTCCAGTTGTTGGAGGTAAGTTGTCATTATTTGTTACTGTTAAATTAATTTCGTTATCATTATCACTTTCTGTCTCACTGATTGTTGTGTTATTATTATCTGAATCATATTCACTTTCAGTTTCATCTGTCTCATATGCAAGAACACCGTCGCCTTCTTCATCATCTGAGTTATAGTCAGATAAATCTGAATCTTGGGGTGGTAGTAGTATGGTATTTTTTGTTTTATTTCCATAGAAACTACGTGGGGAAATAGCTTGTTCCATGGCTCTAAAATAGAAGAAACTATAAATTTTCATTTTGTCAATCTAAAAATCTCCATTGATCGGACACCCACTATATTCATTCAAATTGAAAAGATGAGAAAAGTTCTCATTATCTAAACATGAAAAATATCTATTTTCCTTTTAGAACTTATACACTATCATTTAATTATGATTTAGCCAAAATATTTTTAAAAAGCGTAAGCATACTCCCAGACAAATTTCATCAAAATTAAAAAACATATTTTTAAAAGAAGACAACCTCCCATTTCTAAAATCTATAATATAGTCTACATTTTGGAATTGTATAAATAAAACTTTAGATATATGTTAAATGTTTTCAAAAATGGTACGTTAGATGCAGTTTTGTAGTTATTTTTTGAAAAAAATAAAAGTTTGTAAGTTCCGGTACTTTAAATTTTACACCCTCTACTGGTTTTCGTGGCAATATGGATACATATAATCTAAACTCAAATTTCTCGGCTGTTTGTGGAGAAACTTATAATATTATCATAGGTATGCAATAATTTCATATTCAAATTGTAGGTTGCAAAAATTCAGTTCTAAAAAATTACTATTTCTTACCTTTTTTACGTAAAAACTAGCCCACAACACACACCTCGCCAACAAACACAAACATGTAACAACGAGTTTGGAAAAAATGGTGCCAAAATTTACTCACAGATGTCTCGAGTGGAAATAGTGCGTTCAAGTAGGAATGTATCTACGTGGTAACGTTGTTCAGTATCGCGGGAATGAGCCAGTTTAGGAAATTTATCCCTTGCAAAATTATGTAGCCATATGAACACTTGGACCAGTAGAGGGATACCGTGAGTGCTTCCCAAAAATTTATAATATAAATTAAATTAGATGCAATTTGATTCAACAGTGTTTTAGCCTCTGTAATTTAGTTTGTGATAAGAAGTATTTTTTTCTTTATTAATTAACAATCAACGTTGGTTAATCGCACGACATTTTAGATGTCAGTGGCGTGCTCATTGTTTACGCGCTAAAATTACAAGTCTTTAATTTTGATTGTTTTTAAATTGAAGAACCGGTTCCGACAGTCTTAGCTGTTTTAATCTTCCTATGGATTTATTTTATTGATAGATTTGGTTGTTTTTGAGTGTGTTAACAATAATTGTATTAAGCTTGAAGTTATTGTTGACGCTTATTGTGGGTAATTGTTTTATGCAACTGCGCGTGAGTATCACGTCGTTGAGCATGAATATTTCACGTTATTGAAATTGTATTGAAGAACTTGGGTGTGGATTTTCCCCGCGTATTATTGGATTTTATTTTATTCTGTTGGTTGTGGCGTGGTCCTATACCACGAGTTGTTGGGGTTTATATCAGGTAGTGTTTTGTTGCATGTGCCGCTGGTTGCGGTCAAATATTGTTAGTTTTAGTAATTATTTATACTGTTAGATTTTATTAGTCAAATTTGGAGTATACCTTGCGAACTTTCTGGAGCTCTCAGCGTGGACGAACTGAGAAGTCCTCGTACGATTTTCAGTCCTGGCGCCCTTATATAACCGGTCGGTTACGTAATACGTACGATTATTTTTTTACACAGAAAATCTGTGCAAGGTTACTTCGTTGTTAGTTTTAAGTTGTCTTTCGTCTGTGTGTCTTGTGGTAGGTGGTCGGGTTTTATTGAAGGCTATTGCCTGTGTCCGTATAATATTAGGAAATTTCTATAGTGGAAGGTTTGTAGGGAAGTTTCGGTTTTTTTTGAGTTTATATATTTTACCCACGACTTAGCGCCGCTGAGCTTGCTAGCCGGAGCTTACGTCATAATATATATATATATATATATATATATATATATATATATATATATATATATATATATATATATATATTATATTTATATGTGCGGGCAATAACTTTCGAAGGAGTTAATTCATTTTAACGAAATTTGGCACACATGTTGGAATCCATCACCGCACGAAGCCTATTTAAAATGGGGCCAATCGGGTCATTTTAAGGGTAGTTTTTAGGGGTTGAAAAAAGTATTTGGGCCCAAAATACCGAAAAAATTCTCAGAATCGTTTCAAAATTGAAATTTAACCTTTTAGTAGCAATTAAAAAGTGCTCCTAAAATTATAAGCAAATCGGCTCGACAGGACCGGACTTACAAATTTTATGAAAACACTAGTTTGCGTATACGAATTTACTTACTGAAGGTCGTATTTAATTTGGTGCAGATGTTGGATTGATAATAATATTTCAACTAATAAAATGATTATTGTAAGGGGTGTATTAAGGGGTTCAATTTTTTTTTATTTTGTCCAAAAACAAACTTAATTTCATTTAATAAAGCCACAATACCTGTATTAGCAAATACACTATATTGTCGGCAGGGTTTTGACACCGCGACCCGGGTTTTTATATATTATTACTAGCTGACCCAGTGAACTTTGTTCCGCCTTATTAAGTTCAATTTTTTATTAGGATTTTAATAGTTAAGATTCTTTCATTACCCACTCACTCCGTTCGTTCGCCCGACTTTATAATTATTTGTTTCAATACTCGCTCACTCACTCTGTTCGTTCGCTTGAATTTATAATTATTTGTTTCATTACTCCCTCACCCACTCCGTTCGTTCGCTCGAATTTATAATTAGTTGTTTCATTACTCACTCCGTTCGTTCGCCCGAATTTATAATTATTTGTTTCATTACTTGCTCACTCACTTCGTTCGTTCGCTCGAATTTATAATTATTTGTATGATATATACCGGTAAAGTTGTTGTCGGGAGCTCACAACACGTGTTGATTTATATCTGATTTCTTAATCAATTAGAAGTGAAAATTGTCTTTATTAATTATTTATAAAATGTAAATAAATAATAATAGCACTGAGAAATAATGATAAATTCACTATGAGAATAAAATTAACTTGAGAGTTGCACTGAAAAATTAAAATGATATGTATAACAGTCACTGCTACGATTGAGACACAAATAAAACCAAAAAAAATGGACGAAAACTGTATAGTGAGTGAGAGAAAGGAAGCCGACTTCGTTCTCACCCCTACTCCATGAAGTTTGCTGGTTGAAAAGTGACAACGGGAGACACCTGGCGCGGATAACTGATTGGTTGATAGAACTATGTATACATGAAAATTATAGTATACTACAATGATTATATTGGATTGCCATCTTGTGGATCTGTGGATGGAACAGAATAATATAAAAAATACTTAATCTCGAATTTTTGCTCTAATTTTTAACAATTAATATCTTAGGTGTCCGTACAAATGTCAAATTATGGCTAATTGTTTGAATTCATATTTTTATAATTATAATAATTCAATTCGGCAAAAATAGTTTGCAGGCTGCCATTAAAAGAACGGTTTTAGCAGGCACTAAAACTATGGAATAGAGTACGGATTAAAAAGGCGGCTCTCAAATATAATACGCAAAAAATAAAAATAACTGTCGCAGATGATCTGGGTTTTTTTGTACGGATTGTTTCACAGTAATCATGCGCACTAGACATATTCTGATGTTAGAAAAACATTTTAAATTTTAAGCACTCAGCAAGAGCGTTTACGATTATAATATGGTATAAAATTGTAAAACACACTACTGCGAATAGTGCTAAGCAATCTGCGTTATTGCTGGATTACTAAATTCTATCTCAAAATATGTGTGCTGTAAATACGATAACTAACTTTGATAAATTAAACTTAATCTAGGCTATTTATCAACCAAGTTGGTTTATTTGCACCAGCGTTATTATTAATCTTTTAAATGCGTATTTAAAGTTTATACGCTCCATTATGCCACGATTAACTATTGTTGAAAAGCTGTTTAAAGGTAAATTTAATCAAAACGTAAACGAATACTAATAATGATTTAGAAGTTCTTAACAATATTAGAAAAATTACATTTATAACAGCAGATAAATATAAATAAGTCCATCCTCAGGAATATATTCGTTGAGAAATAATTTAATAAAAAAAAATTGTAGAATTTGTAAATGTTTTTATTTCTATTATTATTATTATTATATTATTATTATTATATTATTATTATTATATTATTATTATTATATTATTAATCAGGCTCTACCAAGTACCGAGTGAAAAATCAATGCAAATTATGATGTTTTATTTATTTTTGAGTTAATAAATTTAATTCAAATTTTCTGCATCCAAAAATAAATTTAAAATTTATAAAATGGACGTAATGCAGTAAGAATACATTACCATCCTTGCGTGCAAGTATTTATGGAAATATATTATGTATAGTAATAAAGTAAGTAGAGATTTTGTACAATAGTTCTTTTTTTATTATTTTAAAAGCTATGCATTTTTCCTTTCTGTTTTTTTACGTTTTTGTTACTGCAATTTTATTTTAAACAAATTGTGTTTTCTGAGATCACAGTACTAAGCTACAGATATCCAGACTAACAACATTTTTCACTTAGCAAATGCGCCAGAATTTTCATAAATGTGTAAAAACAAAGTAGGTACGTGTGTGAATCTTAAAAACATCTGTAGTTTTAAATTCATTTAAAATTTTGAATATCAAATGGAAAATTTTCATAAAAAATCTTTTTAGTCTAAAAATGGGAACACGCTTGTTACTAACGTTCGGTAAAAATATTTGTGACCAATTTGCAATGAAAAAAATGTACGTTTAAAGGATTCAATGTATAGTAAAAAAACTCGAATGTCCGTTTCAAACCCTGCCAATAATATAATGTATTTGCTAATATATAGGCAGTGTGGTTTTTTATGTGAACTTAATGGGATGCTTTTGAATTGCGTTTAAAAGGTTTTGAAACGACTCTGAGAATTTTTCGGTATTTTGGGGCCACATTTTTCAATTCCTAAAAACCATCCATAAAAAATCCCAATTAGACCCGTTTTAAATAGGCTTCGTGCGGTGATGGGACTGAATTTGCTAATTCTAAATTTGGACAGTTCAAGTAGTAATTAAAAAAAATGTCGACGTGTAATTTTCACGTTTCTAGACTCACTTGATTTTGACAAAGAACACATTTTGTATTTATAATTCAAGCCGTTTTTTATTATTTTTCAGCCCTTTTGTGGTTAAATATTCAAAAACTTGTTCTTATTAGACGCTTACCTCATAAAGGAAAAAATATCCCTGAAATTTCAAGTTCAGCAATTTTCACTGTGCATTGATGAGTCAGTCTGTCAAATAGCGAGATCGGGTCTTTTTGTTTTTGTATCTAAAAATACTATTTCATTTAATAAGACTAATATTCGCCATCTCCTTCAAAATGTTTTATTTTAAACTTTCTAAATCTCCTATAAACAACAATTTTAGTATAATTTACTAAATTAGATATTTTCAGTGTTTTCAGAATTCATTTGCGTAAAATAACTTTATCGCCTAGCTCGTCATGAAACTGAAATCGGTCATTTTATATGACTAGGGATTGCAATGCTGGATTCATCAATCCAGCACATTTTTGGTCTTGCTGGATGCAGCATCTGGTGCTGGATCCAGCGGTGCGGATCCGCAATCAGCTAAAAACAAGTAATTAACTGGGTTCGAAAAGGATTATGATAAGATATTGAAGAAAGAAATGGCACTTTATGAAAATGAGGGAGTAAGGTGTGAAAACCTACATTTAATCTATTTAATTTATGATTATTTAATGACTCTAATCCAACCAGCGTAGAGGTAGTGAGAGCCCTTTCCGCAGGCGGGTATATTTGTAGTTTTTTAAGAAGTAGACTGGAAGATAGCACCATCAATAACATTTATTTGTTGAGATCTTACTTTGAAAAAAGTAAAAAGAAAACTGTTACATAATTGATTGGCTTTATTCTTTAAAAGACAAGTCAAGTCTTAAATTGTATAATATACCTAATTTATATTAATATAAAGTTTTGTTTCTAATAAGAATTAACTAAACATTTTATAAGCAGGAAACGCAATTCTATTTATAAAATTATTGAGATTGAGAAACTGAGACTACAATCTGCATAGTTCGTAAAATAAGTAAACAAATAACTATTTCAGATATCTAGAATATCAATTTATGTGATTTAAGACTGCATTGTGATAAATAATAATAATTATACTCCGCATACTCGTAACTATTACTTACTATTAGTGTACTTTACTGACGCCAAAAAAAACGCGTATTAGATGTAAATGTAGATAAATAGAGTTAAAAAATTGTTACATTTATTTGAAAAATCGATTAATGCTGGATTCGCGCTGGATCCAGCTGGATTTGCTTTAATCCAGCATAAATCCAGCTGAATTGAAAATGCCGCTGGATTGCAATCCCTATATATGACCAAAAGATTATTATCCATCAAATACGAGCGAATCTCTAAGAACGTCCGTTGTCCATGCAAGCGAATTAACAGATTCGCTAACATGGACGTCCATTTTTCCTGCAGTTTGCTCTTATAACCTCTATATTATACGCTATAGTATATTTGAAACACAATGCGGTCATGGGGTGGCGAACCGGTTGGATATTGAATTCCTGTGTATATAATGCAAATATTCGAATTATTACAATACCTATACTATAATAATATGTGAAAATAGACGGACAACAGTTTGCACCGAATCCATGTTCGTTAAGTGTGCGCTGGACGGGCGTGCATGAATGTATTGAGCGTCGTTACCTACTAACTACTGAGTGTGTGTGAATGTGATGTAGTTACATAGTGTTATGTACAACCGAATGATTGAACTCTGAATGATATAGGGGTTCGTTTTAATCTATTTTAGGCCGTTTTATTTTATACGAGGAGCATTAATGCGTATTTCGTTTTAAAATATTAATGTATTTACGAATTTGAATTAAAAAATTAATAAAAGAACAAAATGCTCGATGGCGTCTAACTCAATAATATGAAAGTTAATCGAGTAAAAAATATTATTAAAAAAAAAATCTTTTTAAAGACAAGCTTTTATTGAATTGTACTAAAAAAAATAATGCTTAATAATTTGGGTTTATAATTATAAAAGTGTGTGTTGTAGCTAATAAACGATCATAGAATATACAATCCACGCTTTTATAATTATGAACATAAATAATTAATATATCAAAAAATGATTTGGCGGGAAAAAGGACTTATAGATTATTTGTTAATTCTTTTGTACTTTTCCATATCTGTTGTCCATGTGTGTTTCTTATCATATTAAATAAACCCTACTACTTGTCGAACCCTCCCATATATGTACGTCAAGGGGGCTGTAAAGAAGTGGGTAATCCACCATTTTGGAATGGCCGCCATATTGAATTTAGAATAGACACAACTTACTGTATTGTACTTGTCATGCCCTTTCATTTGGCACTAATATCAAAGGGTTGTAAGAATAAAGGTAATCCGCCATTTCATTTTAGACGCCATATTGAATGTAAAATGACGTCACAGATTACTTTATTCTATTCGCCATACACTTTCATTAAATACAAATATCGAGGGGGTTTTAAAGAAAAATACAATCCGTCATTTTGTTTTGCTCGCCATATTGAATTTAAAATGATGTCACATAACTTACTGTATTTTACTTTACCCTCTCATTTGATATGCATATCGAGAATGTTGTAAAGAAATACATGATTCGTGATTATGTGTCGACAGCCATTTTGGATTTGGAATGAAGTCACACTGCCCATTGTATTCGACTTGTCCATATCCTTTTATTTGATACACATTTAGATGTGGTTGTAAGGAAGAAGGTAATCCGCCATTTTCGGATGACGTTCATATTGAATCTACCATAATATTTATTATACTATATTGTATTTTCTTTAGAGCCAAAAGTGTGTGCAAAATTTCAGCATGATCGGATATCGGGAAATGGTCAAAAAATCGATCGCAAGATTTGTCCCTAACAGACAGACAGAAAGACAGACAGATAGAAAAGCTAATTAAATAAAAGCTTGTAAAAAGATAATTGCCAAATGATAGACGTTGGATAATACTAAAACTAACATATTTTTACACGATTACTTTTCACATTAGAACACGTTCGTGTGAGAGATCTTGGGTTTTTTTTTTGTTCTTTTAGCATTTTTTTTCACGCCAAGTTTTTTTTGTATTATTCACTATATACCCTTAAATTGGCCTATAATACACCGTGCGTTAATTTCAGTCAACATATTGACCTGACATGTAAAATTTGTCCATATGATTTACCTACGAATTGAATGCACGTTATATTAAATAGTAGGCTGAAGGTCCGCTCCCACTGAAAATGTCACTCAAGATGGCGCGACGTGACAATACCAAGCTGTTGCCGTTACAATTGACTAATTTTCTTGAAGATAACAGAAATAAGTTGCGACTGCGACTAGAGATAACGACATTTTATATTAGATGCATAGATGCCGATGTGTTACGTGATAAGTTGGTGATCTCGAACTATTTTACACTCAATTCCATGGAATTTTAAGACTTGTGGCTGGGAAATGTGTATATCAAGGTATCACTGTCTCCCGTTGGGGTCGCAAATTTCCTTACCTTAAAATAAGATGTCGTACTGAATTTGTGTTACCAACTCAGCAGAAAACACTCAGGTTGGGTTGAAGGATGCATTGTTAGGAAATCTAGTTTGATAATGACCTTATATTTTGACCAAAGCATTACAAAATTTAAAAAAAAAATCTGAAAACGGTAAACCCTGCAGGCCATTCCTGGAACTACCCGCTGCTCAAAACATTCTAAAATATAGATTTTAGAAAGTGATTGAGCTCTTTGAGCTCAAAAATGTAGGTTTCAAATTTTTTTTTCGACCATTTGACTAATTTAAAAAAGACATTTCTTCGCAAATTTTTCGATAAAGGTATAACTCGAACGAATTAACCGATCAAGTTGCGGTTTATGACATTCGACGTTGTTGTTTGCTAAAAAGAGCTGATTAGATTTTGGAATTGATCGGTGCAGTAGTCTAAAAAATATTTCAAAAAACATTTTTTTGAAAATTTTATTTTCGAGATTTCTCAAAATCTAGTGAGCCGAATCGATTCAAATTTTCAGGAAATCAAATTTAGCCGAACTCTTTCGGATTCCGCGTTCCGATCGGTCAAGCTATTCAAAAGTTAGAAGTTAGAGGTTTAAATACACACAAACATACATACACCCAGACATATACATACAGACACCAGGTCACAACCGTAAAAATAGTCAGGATAGATTTCTAGGCTGTCAAAACGTCGAACTCTGATAAAAACTTGATTTTCGAACATCGGGGTGAAAACAATAACCAATTTTTAAAAATTAGCGGGAAGTTAAAAAAGTTAAGCTGTGTAATACATATGTTTATTAAATTTTGTACAATTCGAATTTGTTATTGACCTTTTAAGTACATTTTGATAGTTCTTCGTAGACTGACCCCCGCGTACAGCGGGGTCGACCAGGTGCATGATGGTTTACCAAATCATACGTGTAGTCGTAAAACGCCCATTAATATCAAACACAGAGATCCATAATATGCAGAATAAAAACCAATTAATGATAACCAACACGCGTGGGGAAAGATTGCCTAACAAATTGCCAATTGTCTGAAACAATACTGAAAGAGCTTCCAGTGAGACTGTTTAACTCTATTGAATCTACTTTTACCCACACTAATCATTATTATGTTTTACAATGATCGATTCAAAACAATGCCAGCATATTAAAAGCGATCAACAATGGCATTTAATATTTTATATAACAAAAACTTGCCATTTAAATAAAAAAAATTGGAAAAAAAACTTTTTAGTTAAGCTATTTTATTTTAAATCATCAGCTGAACTAAAAACTAGAAAATAATCTGGGACTAAAATAAAAACGTGGGTGTATTTGAAATATTTCTTTTGAAGGCCTAATGCTCAATTGCAGAAAGCGTTGTCAAAAGCTGCAAAAAAGACACTACAAAATCTAAAATAATTTTAACAATTTATGAATGACAAAGTCTTCATAAACAATCAGGTACATTTAAAAAAAATGTCAGCAGTATTTTAATGGCAAAAGGTAAATAAAAATTTCAGCTAGTTATCATTCATACTTTTCACACCAAGTTGTTTATGATATTTCAAACGAACAAATTATACATAATCGTATACGAATGGACTCAGGTAGTTGATGCGCGAGCACGTTCGCACAAAGAGAGACGGAAAACAGTGCGAGCGAGATATGAGTAGCAAGGCCCGTGTTCAAAACACATATTCAACATGCATAATTACAAACCCAATCTAACCGTCCCTTGGTCATAAATTTGAAATTATAAACACAAGAGCAACGTGTTATGATGTAATTTAAAATTTAGTATATACGCGGGAAAAACGAACAGGATATATATGTAAATATGAATTAGATCGCGCACTCTATCAGTTGAAATATATAATATTTATAAATGTGATGAATACCTGACAAGACAGCACAGTCTCAAAAATATACATCAGGAGCAGAAAAAAAAACGATAATCTTAAAATTTTGATTACGTTCTAATCTTGATAACATTTTTGTCTTTTGTCTTTTGTCTGATTTTAGTGATTTTCATAAAGAACTGTAGATACAATTATTGGTTTTCACATGTTTCTGTAAATTTTAAGTGAAATTGATTATTTGACATATTTTACAAGGATAATCGAAATGTTTTTCTGCCAAATTTCAAAGCACCTGTGAGATAATTGTGTGGTGAAATTATTTCAAAATGTCTGTTTTCATTACCTGTCATCTATTTTGTTTTTTGTTCATGTCAGTATATATTTTATTATAAAATGGATTAAAACAAAAGTGTAGCTTTCAGGCAGTCGTAAAAACAACTATTTTTTTCACGTTTTTATAGATTAAGAAAAAAACAACAAAAGAATTACAGAGAAACAAAAGAAGAGATTTTTTTTCATTATTTCTTGTAAAAATGCTATTTTTTCAACTTTAAGAGGACTCTTTTATTGACGAGTAAATACATACCTACGTCCGATTAGTACTAAACATATAAAATACAAAAAAAAAATGACAAGACATATTCTGGGATTTAAATTCGACAAGGAATAAAAAATAATAATACTAATATAATAGAATTTTTTTGGAAAATACAGCTAACACATTTTATTCAAACAACTAAATTAGTCTTTTGAATTAATTGTCGTATATAGTAACAAATATTGTTAATAAGTACCTGTATATTATACAATGGTAAATCTTAAGAAAAGAAGAAATATTAAATTTTTATCTACTACTGCAGAACGTCAGTTTGATTGTTAAATAATCAATTGTTACAATGCTAAATCAGAAAAATTTATTTTTTTTATCCACCATACACCGTCTGGACTCAAACCAGAATCTTTCCACATTCGCGGCAGAATGAGTTATCAATTACTCTATGGTGCGATATCTAAACTTTAAATTCTTCATAATATAGCAAGTTGTAACGTTAAATTCACTTCATATGAGAGCAATTTTTTCTGATTTAGCATTGTAACAATTGATTATTTAACAATCAAACTGACGTTCTGCAGTAGTAGATAAAAATTTAATATTTCTTCTTCTCTTAAGATTTACCATTGTATAATATACAGGTACTTATTAACAATATTTGTTACTATATACGACAATTAATTCAAAAGACTAATTTAGTTGTTTGAATAAAATGTGTTAGCTGTATTTTCCAAAAAAAATCTATTATATATACCCTACCAGCTGTATAAAAAAATCAATTATAATTATTATAACAACCAAGTATTTGGACTTCGGTTAATTATGAAATTTACATATACATTTCATAACTCTCGCTTTAGATTTGATGCAATTCTAGCTGTATACCTACTAGATAAAAAATTGCTCTCATATGAAGTGAATTTAACGTTACAACTTGCTATATTATGAAGAATTTAAAGTTTAGATATCGCACCGTAGAGTAATTGATAAATCATTCTGCCGCGAATGTGGAAAGATTCTGGTTTGAGTCCAGACGGTGTATGGTGGATAAAAAAAATAAATTTTTCTGATTTAGCATTGTAACAATTGATTATTTAACAATCAAACTGACGTTCTGCAGTAGTAGATAAAAATTTAATATTTCTTCTTCTCTTAAGATTTACCATTGTATAATATACAGGTACTTATTAACAATATTTGTTACTATATACGACAATTAATTCAAAAGACTAATTTAGTTGTTTGAATAAAATGTGTTAGCTGTATTTTCCAAAAAAATTCTATTATATATACCCTACCAGCTGTATAAAAAAATCAATTATAATAATACTAATGTATATATCAGATCCTTTTGATGTTAATAAATTATAAATAAATATTTTAGAGGAATTTAAAGATCAATGAAATTAAAAGACAAATTATTATTTCACTCTGTACGAATTGTAATATAACTACTTAAAATTTTGATTTGTTATGATGTCTTAAAATAGTATAACAAGATAATCGAATTAAATCTAGTTATTAAGTCAATTAATTAAGGTATGTTTAATATTTATTTATTTGTTTTATTATTGGTTGTTAAATTGTCTTGTTATTTTATTTTAGATCACCTGATGAAGTATTAATTTAATACGAAACGTTGTGAAATAATAATTTGTCTTTTAATTTCATTGATCCTACTTCCTCTAAAATATTTATAATATTAATAATAATACTGTTCGTCTATTGTTGCGTAAAAATTAAAAACAAAACTGACGTTTAGATTCTCTACCCTTATTTTTGTCTCAAATTTAACATAAGGGAATGCTTCAAAACATTGAAAAGTATTTTCAGTAGAGCTGACGTTAACTATCGAAGATAGAGAAGAGAAGAACACTGTATATGACCTAAACCAAATGTTTTTAAAATATATACGAGACTATTAGCTTTAAACTGTCCTCGAATCAAAAGTATTATCGCGAAATTTTAGAGGGAAGAAATGGAGTTAGATATTACCATAAATGAGTTATACAGGGAACAATTATTAATACTTTCAACAAAGCTCAATTAACTAATTGAATATTTAACATTTAATTTAATGATTCAATGGCTTAATAATTAATTTTTTATTAATTAAATTGTTGTTCACTTAACAAAAAATGTGATATTTTATTATTGAGGAGGCGTGAGATACAATATATAGAAAACAATTTTCTACGGTTGATGCATGTTTATTTTTTCATCGAATATACATTATTTAGCTCTTGAAATATTCGATCATTAAAATGAATGAGGAATCTTATCTTTGCACAAGCGAAGTAGGCAGCTGTTAGCTTCAACCGAAGCAAGTCCTCTTATATTTGCGTTAATATTCATTTTTTAAATGGTAATTTAAATATTATGCATATTTTGAACGGTAAAATGAATTGAAGTTGATTATTAATGAAAAAATCAATTTTACGTAAATTACATCTCCATTTTTACCCACTTATTCTGTAAACTTGGTGTAAAAATTTTCCAAGTAAAAATGAAGTAAAGTTCTCTTTTGAAAAAAACACATCAATTTAAATAAATAATTTAATAATTGTGTATACAAAATTATTCTTAGTGATAAAAACGCAAACTTCAGTGGCAATATTTATTCAACACGAAATAATAATTATATGATTATTTATATTAGGTGTTTTATAGAAATTTTTATAATCTCACATCTTTTTGGCTAACTTAAATATAATTAGCTTTTTAAGTACTGGTGAACTTATTAGAGCTCTACGTCGTAATTTTGTACATTTTTATATTCTTTCTGTACATGTCTACAGTAGTATCTATCATATGATATTTTCATATAAATTCATTTATCTCACGGACGGAATCCACATCTTAACCTGAGAGTAACCGAATATATCCAATACTTTAAGTTTGGATACTGCCTGAGTGTTTCTATGTTCAATAAATCCGTTTAGCTGTTTTCAAGTTATATAGCAAAAAAAAAACAGATAAAACTTCTGAAAATGAGTGCTCCCAACTATGCAAATATCACAAGTATAAAATGTTCGATAGTCTCGAAATGCCCACTAGAAAACGAAATTATAGATGGAAGCGTTGTTATTTGTAAGTATCAATGTCTTTTGAGGAAGATTGAACTATTTTATAACGACATGAATTACTTGTTAAATTATGTCTATATTTTCTAAAATACAGTAGAACCTTGATAAGTTAAAATCCAAGGAAAACGTTAAAAAAATTTAAGTTATCGAGTTTTTTACTTATCGAGAGTTGAAGTTAGAGAGGTTGTCAGAGGAAAAATTTTAGCTTACTCAGGTGTGTGGACCTTAGAGAGGATGTATTTAGTTCAATAGAAGTGACATACATTTTTTATCTATTCATTTATTCATTTAAAATCAATTATTGATTTATTTAAACAAAGAAATCAGTAATTTTTTTTTCTTTCATGCAATTTTGATTTTCTACATCAATTATGTTTTATATATTATGTAAAGAAGAAAAAATGTCGTTGTTAACATCATAATATGATAATACTTTAACTTTTGGAGGTCACCAAAATATTATTTTAAGTTATCGAAGGCAATGTTCAGATATTTGTTTAAGTTACCGAGGTTTTGTGATTTAAGTAATGGAGGTTTCATGCTTTCAGGGGAAGGGAAATCAAAAAAAATTTAACTTATCGAGGTTCTACTGTATATTCATTAGTTTAAATATCGACACTGTTTTTAACTGCTGAAAATTGAATATTCAAGTTTATTCCAATGTCGAGTCACAAAAAATCTAAGCAGTCTTAAAGCTTTTATATTAGGGTGTAGATAGACACGTGTTGTAGGTAATTTTTTACCAAACTTCATGGTTATTTATAAAATATGTGTGAATGGAGCAGAGCCAAAAGTTTTTTTCATATATGAATATTGCATTGAAAGTGGTGGTTACTAAGCAGATAACTCAAGCTGCCCATTCCATTTTAATATAACATAATTACGGCTTAGAGAGCAAAAACATGTTTGAACAACATAAACCATATTTCTTTGTCCTAATCATCTAATTCAATCGTATAAATACACAAAGCTTCACCTTATCTGATTAAACCAATTGGCTAAAGTTAGTGTACATGGAAAACACAGAATTATTTACAGTTCGCACATTTATTTTTGCGGAAAAAAATAAATGTATCAAAATATAAAATTTTGTTTTTCTGTCTGTTCGCACCAGCATCACACGGGAACGTCTGGATCAAATTAGTTTAAACTTCTTTCACTGGCAGTTGGTATATAAACTTAAAGTATTAGGGTGCTGTTTGTCCGACGTTGCGTTGTGAGCAAAGTCGAGAGTAAAATCTCGTGTCACAATAAAAGAAAAATGTATAATTTTTTTTAGAGGATATTTTATTAGAAAACTAATTAATTACATTACCTTACATTGAACTAATCAATTATTTTATCTGTTCGGACTGTATTTAGTTAATTATATAAATAAATCAGAAACTAAAAATGCTTGAAGAAATAATCGACCTACTCAAAGTGTCCGCTATAAGGTTTCTTCTGATTAACTGTAGTTACGAAACAATTAATTGTTTCTCAAGATATTTATTTCAAGTAATAAAAATATTGACGTTAAAAAATTAATAAAAACTCACTTAAACTCACTGTACACTCAAACATATTTATAATTAGCTATTTTATTGGACTAGCACTCTGAATATCAAATAAGCTTAATAAATCGCTTGATATGTTGTTTATTTAGGAATACTCCAAGTTCGGCTGCACTAACTTCAAGTTCTTTATGTAGTAATTTTTTCAATTTTATTTTTCTTTTTAATTTTAATTATTAGCTAGAAAGTTTTATATATATATATATATATATATATATATATATATATATATATATATATATATATATATATATGTCGGAGCAGGGGCCAAATAAGTGTTCTTATTCGTTTGGTCATCGTTCCAATTACAATTACAATTACAATAGCCAGTATAGTACGCTAGGAATAGATACTACACTGTCAAGCTTCACTAGAAACCAACTACCGTACACTATGACAATAATCCGTGGGTGCGATAACGAGTCCACAGTCAGCAGGACGGCAGCTCCCAAAAGAATGTCTTGTCTCTACCGATGCTCACGTCGAACTCCTCTAGGTACCTTGTACCCTCGTATCCTATTTTCAATGTCTGCCGTTTATACTAAAATTTAATTTAGTTTGAGGGTTTATTGGGTTCTTAGAAATGCGTACTTTCCGTCCTGTGACCATGGCCAAGTTTGGAGACCAGATGTCAGCCCGAACCCCAGATTTTCCAATTATAAAACTATTTAAGGACTATTTGTAACTAACAGTATTTATTGGTAACGAATATTTGTTGTAAGTAACAAATGTTTATAACTAACACATGATGTGGAATTTCCAAAATCTTGAATAAGAAATGAATTGTTCTTTAATATCCGAAATATATATATATATATATATATATATATATATATATATATATATATATATATATATATATATATATATATATATATATATATATATAGTGCAATTATAAATATAATAATCGAGAATTTGGGAAATAATGTTTGTCAATACTAAAAAACTGGTTTCTTAAATCATGAAAATTAGTAAACATGCCAGTGAAATAACATGTCACGCTATTTGACTATCAATATTTACTTTTAAAACATAATATAAACGTTATTTGCAGTTGAGTTGAAATTACGGAAAAGCAATAAAGCTAATAAGGCGAATATTTATGTTTTTTATGAACCTGTAGAATCTGTCTTAAGGATGTAACGAAATAAACAAAGAAAAAAATTTAAGCAATTCTTCGATTAAAACCTTTGAAAGGAAACAAACACAAGTTTTGTTTTGTTTAATATTACATAATAATTTTTAAGACAATACTAAAACAGCATCTAATTATTTGACATAATGTATTCATTGTAATTTATAATCGTTACATAGATAATAATAATAATAATAATAATAATAATATGATTTATTTTCATATAGCCAAAAAGGCAAGAAGTGTCATTATAAAAATTTATATCGGCAGGTAAGTTATTAAATATATTAATCGCAGAGCAAACTGGGCCTTTACTGTAAAGAGACAGACACTGATTAGGAATTACACATTGAGTTTTTTGCCTTGTATTATAATCATGAACAGTCTGATTGGCCGGAAAATTATTTAAGTTCAATTTTACATACATTGAAAGAAAATAAATGTAGATACTTGGCAATGTTAAAATGTTGTAAATTTTAAAGACCACCTTGCACGATGATCGCTTTGATAAATTAAATATTATTCTAATTGCGTATTTCTGTTTAATGAATAAACGGGATATATTAGTGCAGCTACCCCATGCTATTACACCATATTTTAAGTGGGGGAAAACTAATGAGTAGTAAATGGTCAACCTAATCTGTAAATTTACACAATCTTGAGATATTTTACGAAGAACGAATATAGATTTGGAAATTTTTTTACACACATTTGTTATATGCTCGGAGAAAGTTGCATTATTGTTGATAAATAAGCCTAGGAAAGAAAACTGAGTAACATTTTCAATTGTTGATTTATTTATGCTTACACTTAGTTCATTATTGGATTTATTTTGAACAGTTTTAAATAGCATAATTTTTGTTTTGTTCAAATTTAAATCCAAATTATTTTTCGAGCACCATTTTTCAAATTGTCGTATTGTGTCATTATTTTTTTGTTGCAAATTGTTTAAGTTGTCGCAAATATTAATTACACTACAGTCATCGGAGTACAAAATAATTTTATCTACATTAGGCAAGTTATCTTCTAAATCGTTTATATAGATAATAAAAAATATTGGGCAAGGCACCGAGCCTTGCGGTCCACCTTGTTGTAGGAACAAAGGTTCAGACATAACTTTAACGTCATTATTAATGATGGCCACATACTGTCTACGCTCGGAAAGATATGACTTTACCCACTGGTTTGGAATACCACGAATGCCAATATTTTATAATTTCTGAAGTAGTGTGCCATGGTTTACAGTATCGAAGGCTTTACTGAGGTCGCAGTATACATAGCCGACACGCACTTTTTGTCACTAAGACTTTTTGCTATCGTTTCAGAGAAATCAAAAATAGCAGTTTCCGTAGATTTTCCTTTAGTAAATCAATCTCTAGTTTGCTATTTACGTACTTATACATGGTGTTTAAAAATTGCACGGTGCAAAAAGCTCATTTGATATATGTCTCAAATTGATCAATTTCCGAAATATTGAGGCATAGAAATTAGATATTTTTTCAAGAGCACAACATTCACAGTAATTTGTCGAATGCAGCAATACGAGACATATGCTTATGAGTGTATTTATTTAGTGGTGGAGAACACATCCCTATAATGATGCCGTGCAGTTTTGATATATCCTGTATATAGTTTTTTACAAATACTTTCGAATATTTTAACAATATATAGTAAAGTCTATAAATGTTGCAAATAGGTTCTGCATATAAAATATTTACAAGCTGATCGACAGGTGTAAGGAAAGGTATTAGTATGTTTTTAAAATGCTGAAATTTAAGAACACATTTCCTAAAATTAACCCGAATTAAATGCGATCATAAAAATGTAACTTTATCACCACAAAACTCGTTTTGTAAACATTTATTAAAAGGCAAATTTTAGTCATTATAGTAGATACTGAAGGGAGTTTAAATTTATAACTAAGTGATTTCGACACCCGATATGACAGTTACTTAATGCGTTAATAAAATACCTAACAATTACAACATGGGATTCGCATTTAATTTTACATAATGTGTGAAGCTTAGGTATTACTAAACCAGGGGCGTGTTTGAATCTGATTTAAGTAGAGACAATTTTACTAAGAATTCAAAAAGTATTAATTTATTTTGTCAACAATCCGAATCATCTATTTTATTTTCTTGTATTCCCAAATTATATTTGAACAAAAACAAATAACAGTTCAATACGAAACTGTATATTGACGAATAGATCCTGGTACCTATTAGTAAAACATCCACCTTCGTTTAATCTAGTTTATTGAGCTCATCTGTCAATATTTTTATAACTATAAAATAAGAAATAAAAAATAGATAAAACAGGAAATATTTGTAATAAAAATAAAAACATTTAATCTCTCATAAATTAAACTCAGAACAAAATTATTTCTAGTCTGAGTTTTATTTATCTCTGTATAGCCGACTATCGTATCATACTAATTTTGTAACATATAACTCCTGCCATGAAGGTTGTCTGGTATAAAGTAAAATATCCATTGTAGTTCCATCTTTTACACATCGACGGAGAAATATGACGTAGGTCAGTGGGGGACCACCACTGATGCAAACAACTGTGTTAAACTAATCAGAACATCATAATGTGCTTTCAGTTCAAACAAATCTGTTACTTTGACATTTAGGTAACATTTCTACAGAAGTTAAGCAACTAGAACCTACATGCGACCTGTTCTAAATAAATCGAGTGGCATACTTCGACGGTCATTCAACAACCAATTCCATAGGTTACTAGGATTTGCAGTTTAAGTGCAAACCTGTTTCCCGGGTACATATTTACTCAAGGCATTAAGTACATTCAATGACAATAAATCTCGCAACAAGTAACTGGCCAGCCTGTAACTGCGTGGAGCAGATAGAGAAAAGAGGAAATATATATATGTTTGTGTGTGTATGTGTGGATGGGAGTTATGCACGTATCTGTGTAAGTATATTACATATAGTGCTCCATACGATAGCGATAATATGGTAGCTCTGTACACTATCCATCCCGAAGACTTAGAAATGATACAGAATTATCTTGATCTCATTTTCACCCTCTGTATACCAGTGTTAGTACCCACTATGTGCGTATATTTATATCAGGTTTGTTTAACCAATCCGTCAGGGTCCGTTTTAACGTCAGTGATAACACCTATATGTTTAGAGTTTGATATTCTTAACCGGAACAGTTCCAAGCTAACACTTTAATCTGTCTATCTTGCTAGTAACCTGCTCATAAATTTTAGTTATCTCAAGATTTGTTACCAAAATTCATATTTAAAATATAAATATACCTACTTAGTTAATACTATTTAAAAAGTGTTTTATTGCTACAAATTATATAAAGCAAAGTTCCCGTTCGTGCCTATTAGTCTGTGTTTGCTAAAAACACGCAAACTACTGGACGTATCTGAATGTGGTTTTTACTATTCGATTGCTTATTTTTTGGAGAACGCTTAGAACTGTTATGACTGTCTCTCCCGGCTTTGCTAGGGTGAAATCGGATTTAATATAAAGCAACGTTCCTCGAGTGTGTCTACTTATCCACTAAAAACACGAGATTTACCGAACTGATTTGACTGTGGTTTTTACTACGATAGCTTCCTTGGAGAAGATTTAACTATCCACCCCGAATTCGCTTGGATACACATCGAATTGTATACGCTGCTTTGGATTAAATAAGCAATATTCATTTTAAAGCATATTTAAAGCTATGCATCATATGCATTAATTTTACAGCCGAGCGAAGCGGCGCCGGGTCATTAGTTGATTAGAAATCTTTGTCATGCACAATTTACATTCTACGTTTCTTATTAATTTTTTTGAATACAGTCAAGAGTTGGCAAACATGAATATGTCGCCATTTTCATCGTATTTTGATATCACTTCATTAATTAGCTGGTCTAATATTCTAAGTTTAATGTCAAGCGATGCTATTACTATATTTTTTAAAATTTTAAAGTAATTTTCTCACAAAATAAACTGATTAAACACTATGGTCGGAACTGTCCTTAAAAAATTCAGACTGGCTGTGGTCGAAACTGATCCAAAGATCAAAGTGATCGAAACAAGTCGGAAGTGACCTTGATTCATACCTACCTTCCTAGTTCAATAAAAAATACCTAATGATAGTATAAGTATCAGTCTGGACAAGAGACGCCCAGTAGCGCAGTGAATTAGCTCGAAAATCCCCAGCTAATTTGAACTTTTTTTTCAAACATGGGATTTAGGACGATGATTGGGATTCCCTAAAGGCTTTTTTTAAATATTGGGCCCCTTTAAAATTAAAACCTAAGATAGCTGCCAAAAATTTAAGGTTCTACTGAAATTGAAATTTTAATCATCATCTTCTAGGACTCTTGGCTAAATTTTTAAAAACGTGGTATAATTTCTTATAATTATACTTAGCATCGAAAATAAACAATTATTTCGCTAAACTGCTGTACATACTAATAATAATAATAATAATTTTATTACTTCAGTAAGACATGTAGGTACACGCATAGAAGAAGTCAATTTAGTACATAAATAAGAAATCAGTTTGTGTTTCATAAAAAAAACAGTAATTTTAGTCATATCTTACCCGAGATATTTTTTTAAATCATACTGATAGAAGCATAATATTTTCTCAGCTTTACAACACTGGATGGTTGACATAAATGGTTCATCAGACTATAAACATGTTCATACAATAAAGATTTGCCACGAAATTTTAAACAAAAAAGGTATTTTTATTTTATTACCTACGCGTATATTGCTGTTTCGACATATTGTCACTGACACCCATAGATTTACAATACAGAAAAGGTACATAAAAGGTCATTTAAATTTATCATTTAGGGCACCTATTATTATGGAGATTAAACTTTTCAATTATTTTCCTGGCAATATAAAAGCTATCATTTATGTACCGAGTGTTGAGCAAGCAGTTACAAAGCTGCTACTGAGTCATAGAACATATATTTAGCGAAAGAAATTTTTAAGTGTTTTTATTTTGCAGTTTTTAGGGTTTTGTACCGTAGAGTCTAACGAAACCTTATGTTGTAGGAACGTTGTCTGTCCATTTGTCTGCCAGAAATTTCTAACATCTTAACGAAATCAAATATCTGTGTACTTGAAATGCAACCATAATACGTAATTCCTTGCAGGCCCAGACTTACAGATCGAACAAATACCTGATGGACCGAATGCTCGATAGACTGGTCTGACTGCAGTGAGAAAACAAATAAAAAAATTATGCTGGCAGTAGGTATCAAAGTAACTAAAGTATTAATTTAGGTAAAAATAATTTAGACAACATATTTGTGCTCTCCTAACAAAGCTCGTTCCAACGGTACCCTACAAGCATGTGGGGTACCGTTGGAACGAGCTTTGTTAGTAGAGCACAAATATGTTTTCTAAATTATTTTTACTTAAATTAATACTCATTTTTAGACATATTTTGTTAGTAGGTCTATCACAAAATCTACGTGCACTATTACTCATACTCTGTATTTAAAAAACAAGTACTAAAAATATATAGAATAGAAAAAACAAATGTTAGTAGTTGAACGCAAAAATTTAACAAAAATTCAACCGTACAGCGGACATCAAGTAGGCATGGTATCATAATACGATACCATGCCTACTTGATGTCCGCTGTTTGATTAGACGTTTATTATTTTTTTTTTTCTTGTAGAATATTATACTCAATAATAATATTATTATTATTGAGTATAATATTATACAAGAATAAAAGATGTGAAGCAAGTTCGTTCCATGGCCATACGTTGAAAGCAGAGGATTGTGTGTTCGATTCCGAACAACGTCAGTATTTTTTTCGCGTTTTTTATCACTTCTCAGGATTTCCCATAGTACGGCACCCTCAGCGCAAGAGTCCTGTTCACATTGTACTACTTTTTGAAAACTTTTTCCATACAAGTGTATTTGTCCATGAAAATAAATATATATATTTATTATTATTTTTAATTTCGAATCAGTCATCGTTTTCAGCAATCAGTTCTTTATTAAAAAAATATTGAATTAAAGTTTTCTGTTTCGTACAAAAACTCATGTGATTATGATATGACTGTCATTTTATATGACTAATTATTTGTCTACAAATTCCATCATATTTATATAGTAATTATTAAGTAGGTATATTACATTAAAATTATGCTTTATACATATCTGCGACTAGATTTTTTTACCTTTTTAGAATTCAATACACTTAAAAAAATTTAAATGTTATGATAAATTCCTTTAAATTCGATACGCTAACATCCCCTAAATAATAAATATCTAAAGTGACTTGTTTAAAAACAAACAGTTTATTTGATTTTCTTTCCAAACGTTTTTGCAAAAAACAAGTATTACTTGAAGTAAAAACTTATACAGTAATAATTTGAAACCATCCTCAAAACCTATTAAGGAAAAATAAATAGTTTGGACTTGTCTAATGCTGCAAATGGACAACTGAGGGAAAATAAATATACGTCGGTGAATGGTGGAGGTATGTATGTCCTAGGGCTGTAATATGACGAGGGTGGAATGTGTATCCTTCCCCTTCATTACACATGCACGCCTTTGTAACAGACCAGACTTAATACACAGACATCACGAAGGATGTATCCCCCGTTAGCAATATTTAGTTTTGTGTTTATCCCTTTGGTGTGCGCGAGGAGATGTGAAGTGGGAGGAGCAGTCTAACATCTGCTCACTGCTCAATTCAACTCGCTACGTATCTACATTCGAATCCTGATAGCTCTCTCCTCGATAATTAAAATTATAATGCAGAGAGAATATCGATAATTATAATGTTGCTGGGAAATTGTTGTAGCAAAAACTATTATTTATTTGTGCCCGACAGCTTCCGTAATTGTTTGCGCCAGGCACTAATTCGCATTGTAAATTTATTGTTATTTTTAACAACAAATTGAAAATCTTTTTAACACTATCATCAGTTCTCAGCTAACATGTTGATAACTGAGGATTTTTACTCGATGATCTATGACCACTTCACAAAAACACTAAAAAACTATCATTAAATGTAAATTCTAAAGCTGAAGTAGAGCTAAATATTTTGATAATCATATTTATGTACAGTATGTGCTAATTATAGAGTGAAAGTGGAGCATCTACAACGTGTTTTCATTTATATTTAAAACTGACTGTCGCAGTCATCGAGATCCTACTGTACACTATAAACTAAATACAGTCAGAAAGGCGATGTCTACGGAGTATATAAATTTATTTTTTGGGGAGAATACATATTGTGGTAATGTCTCTACTAGTTATGTCCGTAGGGAGCTATTCAGCTACACGCGTCAGGATTATGTATGTTCCGTCTAGTGACTTAGTAATCGCTGCTATCATAATGTTTCAATATGTTTTATGTTATTATTTTTAAATGCATTTCTCATATATCAAAGGCATTTTGCGACATTGTTATCACGAAAACAACGCAAAGTCTTTTAGTGGGTCGGATAAAATTAAAAAAGACAGCAGTATTGGGCACCAACAGAATGTTTATATTGACTCTGCTTTCAAGGTGGTGGGATGTTTGTGAATCTGCCATTGTGACAAACACATTTACAAAGACCGGCGATCCAGAATGCTGGTTATATTATGTGTAGCTTTCAAAAATAAAGTCAAGAAGAACATAAGATTTTGGGTTATAAAATGGTTAAGGTGGCGATCAACACATGGTCATTCATAAATTGTCATTCCTTCTCTCAGTTATTCTTTTTTTATTATTATTCATTTCGAACTGCTTATAAAACGGTTCAGAAGAGACTGATGCGTGATATGGCACAATGTGTCAATATTTTCCCTCGCACAGATCAACAGTTGCCAATAATATTGATGGCCCATCAATAAACCAAATTGAATGACTCTCAATATTCATCCCCACACAGTCAACACTTTTGATCAACAAAACGCCTTTATTGATTTTAAAATCATGAAGTACTTCGCGATTGCGTTTATGTGTTAGTTTTCGGAAATGTAAATTTACCGATTTTATAATCATCTTTTGCAAATATTTCTTCTTAAACGTAAATTGAGTCTACATAATATATTTCGCACAAAATACCTGAAATAGCTTTAATACAAGCCGATTTAATATGCTCGTATATAAATTTATACAGAACTTGTTGCTTGTACCTTCATTTTGCATACATATTTCGAGCAGTTTTCTGGTATGAAAAATAATATATTACACAACAAGCAAATTCTAATGTTCTGCAGGCTAAAGATTATTAATACGAGTTCATTGGCGACGAGAACATTAAATGAAAAGAGAACAACCCTGGACAAGATCTTAGACATAGGCGCCACCAAAGTACCTAAGAGCTCTTTATGCTGGTGCACCCATGATATTTTCTGTGTGAACTGCAGCTCTCATTAAGTTTTTCTAATAGTCAAAATAATTTCGATAAAAGTTGATTTTATAATGTTCACTATACATTAATTTTATTGTTAATTCTCTTGATTTTTTTATTTGTAATATCTTTAATTGTATGCTCTCAAATAATTTGCAACTTAAATTAATGAATTTATTATAATTATAAAAATTCTTATAATAATTATCTTTCGTAAAAATCATGATGTATTCACAAAAAAATCATTAGTTATTTATACAGGTGGTGAAGAACATTTCATCGGTAGCACTTTTCATGTAAATGGATTTGAAAATTGCCGTATTTTACAAATTATAATTTGTAAAGTATGGTAAGTTTCAATACTCGATTTACTATAAAGAATACCTTTTTTAAGTAAAATGTCTAAAAATTCTAATCCTGCCGACAATATAATGTATTTGATACAGGCAGTGTGCTTTTATTATACGAATTTGTTTGTTTTTGTGTAGAAAATAAAAAATTTAACCCCGTAATACAATAATGTTTTGTTTGAACACGATATATAATTAGTTAAAACTATTTATTAAAATATGTTTTATTATCGTTTCTGTAAAATATCTTTTTACTTAAAAAAATGCTAGTCCCTTCTTTTTCTGTATTACAACCGTATTACATAATGGAACAACTTCAGGATAATGAAACACTCTCTTATGAATTATATCTTTTCTTCTCTTTCATAAAAATGACTTTATTTCTACATAGACAATGTGAATGTAGCATGCTGAGGTGATAAAAAGTAAAGCTAATAATATTTGTATCGTAATAATATTATGTTTAAGAAATTGAAAAATAAAATGATTTTATTAGAATAATGCTTTGCACTTCCATTAACAAAAAAAAAAAAAAAAACAATGAAAATATATGCAGCCACTTCGGTATTTCAAATACAAAACAAAACAATAATATTAGCATTCTATAAACTTTAATACATAAACCGATTTGACAGCCGAAGCTCAATTTTAAAATAAACGTCAGAACTGTCAAAGCTTTAGTCGAATAGACATGCAAGATTGTTTCCTTCGAGAGATTTGATTAATATTCAAACACACTTTAACATTAAGCGGCTCATATACAGTCAAACGTGCTTGACAATTATTGTGATTAAACATTCTGCGCAAACTTCATTTCATCTTGGTGCTTTAAAGAAACTTACGTGTGTAAAAAGTTACTTAAAAGAAACAATGAATCAAATCAATATTGTTGCCAAAATATTATATAGCTCAATTAAATTTTATAGGGCTTGGATGAGATCACCATGATAGCAAAATAAACTGATCTTAATTTTAAAAGCAATCCCAGACACATTAAATAACTTGCGTAAACAGCATATTTAACGATGAAACACCAGGCATATGGCCATATTCATAAACAGTCTATAACTTATTTAACAGGTAGATAACACTGACAAACTAGTCAATAGGCTGATTTGGTATTCCTAAAGAGCATATAGTGCTATTGAGTGTTTAAATGGTCCGGCAGAAATACTCTCCTGTTAAAATATTTATTGGACAGTTTTAACAAAGAAAGAAATACTTTTGTATATTCTATTGTATTACTTACTGTTGACAAAGGATTATTGTTTATTTTATTATTTTACTAGCCGCTCCCCGCGGCTCCGCCCGCGATTTTAATAGTAAGGATTCTTTCATTATTCACTCACTCCGTTCGTTCGCTTGAAATTACAATGATTTGTTTCATTACTCACTCACTCACTCCGTTCGTTCGCTCGAATTTATAATTATTTGTTCCATTACACACTCACTCACTCCGTTCGTTCGCTCAAATTTATAATTAGTTGTTTCATTACTTACTCACTCCGTTCGTTCGCTCGAATTTATAATTATTTGTTTCATTACTTACTCACTCACTTCGTTCGTTCGCTCGAATTTACAATTATTTGTTTCATTACTCACTCACTCACTCCGTTCGTTCGCTCGAATTTATAATATTCTATGTCCGTCTCCTGGTTCTAAGCTACCTCTCCACCAATTTACAGCCGAATCGGTTCAGCCGTTCTTGAGTTGTAAATAGTGTAACTAACACGACTTTCTTTTATATATTAACTTAGTTAATAAACTGTAATTTTGATATATTTAATTTCGATAGCAATATGCTTTGTTTAAAAAAAATTGAAAACAAAAAATCTTATTTTGGTTACTGTCAATACGAAAAATTATATATGTTGTATTATGATATTATCATATTTATTGTGAATTAATTATGGCAATATTTTATTTATTTTCTTTTATGTAAACATTACTTAATTTTTGTAATTTTTACCATAGGTGTCTTTAAAAAAAGAACCCGGGTCGCAGTGCCAAAACCCTTCCGACAATATAGTGTATTTGCTAATACAGGCCTTGTGGCTTTATTATGTGAACTTAAGGTGATTGTTGGGCAAAATAAAAAAAAATGACTCCTTGATACAGCCCTTAAATTTAGATTTTTTTCTTAATTGCATTATTATTGTCGATCGAATGTCTACACCAAAATTAAAAACACCTTTCAATTACATAACTCACTATCTGCAAACTAGTGTTTTCAAAAAAATTGTAAATCCGGTCCTGTCAGGCCGATTTTATTAAAATTTTAGGAGCGCCTTTTAATTGAAACGGAAGGGTCAAATTTCAATTTTGAAACGATTCTGAGAATGATTTAGGTATTTTTAGGCCCAAAAACTTTTTTCATCCCCTAAAAACCACCCTTAGAATGACCCGATCGGACCCATTTTAAATAGGCTTTGTGCGGTGATAGATTCCAACATGTGTGCCAAATTCAGTTAAAATGAATTAACTCCTTCGAAAGTTATTGCCCGCACACATATATACCTAATACCTATGTTTATATATATATAAACATTTTCAAAAATGGTGCCAATGTGTTCAGGAGGCTATGAAATGTCGAGAAATTTTGGTCCGACCCCTAGGTCCCGCCATCCGACCGACGCCAATAGTATATGTTGCCATATGGCAAATACACTAATAAATGCCTGAGGAAGATTTGATTTAAATTGAAAAGTTGCTGAAATAATTAATTGCATTAATTTATAATAAACATATTTAATTCAAGTTCCTGCAGATTTATTATCGAAATTAAAAATAATGGATGCTAATATCAATATAGATTATATTGTATTATTACACACGATATATTGTCAAGCGGTAACGACTAACGGCTGATTGAAAACGCGTGGTTACATCACATTTCAATGTGCGAAAATGTAATAATAGGAAAATATCATAGACATAGGAGGAAAATATGATCAAATATGACAAAATATTTAAGGAGACTTCATGTTACTAGACATCCACTGAACAATTAACAGTTTATAATAAGGACGCCAATCTTAACCAGTCGATAGTTATATATTTGATAATTCTACTTCATGAATACCAACTGAACTTATTGGTTCAATAACAATTAACGATTCGATAACTATTGAGAGATTTAACAGGTCTTTATGAATACGGCCAATAGTTTTATATTCGTTTTGAATCCACGCAAAACCTCCAATTAGGTCTATAGAATAGCAAAGTTCTTATGCAATTTCAATGGCAGACAATGACGCTTGACTGTATATAGGCCACTTTATACCCTG
The DNA here is from genome assembly GCA_034508555.1 of Venustoraphidia nigricollis. NCBI lineage: Eukaryota > Metazoa > Arthropoda > Insecta > Raphidioptera > Raphidiidae > Venustoraphidia > Venustoraphidia nigricollis. Next base: position 959,592 of record JAVRKA010000023.1, on the reverse strand, counting down.
AACAGTGAGGGTTGTAGCTTTTATGTATTGCATAATATTTTTTCTGCGAATGCTATAATGCTGTCACAACAGTTTCGGTTTCCCAAATGGATAATAATAAAAGTCATTTATAAATACACCCCAAATAACAATTGTATACTGGCTCAGGTGTTTTTTTTTTACGAAAGAAAATTATATTCTCGTTCCTTGAATATTTCTTTAAGAACAGTAAGTTCGAAAGAAATGCAAAACTCTATGTTCACACTGGAGTGAGATCATAAGAAAGGTTGTAGTTAACAAATACACGTCATATTTTAAATCATTTTTAAAACCAATTTTCTGAAAATCTTTTTTATCGGAATGTGCAAGTACTATTTAATTATAGTACTGTAACAAATTTCAAATTTCGTTGTCTTTGACTTTTAAGCGACTTGAAAATCATGTTATCAATATTTTTCGTCGCGCATTTTTTTGTGGAAGTAACTACGTATAGCCACGATTATCTTAGGAGCTACAGAATTGTTTCGATGAAATTTTACTATAATACTTGGATGAGGAAAAATCTTAGACTAGTCACAATGCTCGATTTTCTCAAGGAGATCCGGTCGTTGTGAAATTATTTAACAGTTTATGGTGGAGGTGCCATGACTAATAACTGCACTCCCACCACATTTATCTAAATATAATGCATACATGGTACATTTCTATATTTGAATATACGATTCAACTAATAAGTGCATAGTAGGGATGTCGGAAGTGCCAAAAAATATCGATATATATCGTATCGATATTTTTTTCAAGTATCGATATCGGTACCGATATATTTTTAAAAAAATATTGATAAATCGATATATCGACCCAATTTGAAACAGAACATTGGCACTCGAAGAAATTTACTATACATATTGGCTAGCTTAATATAATCTCAAATAGCAATTAACGGACATTATTTCTAATAAATCAACTAATAAATATTTATCTGAAATTAAAAACAACGATAAGATTTTTTTTTGTTTATTAATTAAATGTGTAATACATTTAGGAGCAGATAATTTTAGAGATTAATCGAACAATTAATAAAGTCAGGGATGGTGAACCTATGGGATGCGTGCCAGAGGTGACATTCGACATAAAATTGTTGGTACAACATGAATTGAGGTGTAAATCGAAATAATTAAAAATATTCTAGATGTTGTAGAAATGAAATGAAATATTGCATGAATAGACATTTTGACTGTTTATTATTCCGAAAATATCAAAAAATTCGGTGAAAAAGAAACGTGTTTGATATGTACCTTATTCACTGTTGTTGTTTTTGGAACGCACTTAAAAGTGTTCCAAAGACATATGTAAAAACACATGTTTCTTTTTCAGTGAAGTTTTCGATTTGTCTGATTAATTAAACGGCCATAGTCAGTCGCGGTAGTACCTACATACAAGTGTTGCTACTGGAAAAAAATTTCGGTTTTCGGTATTCGGAATTTTATATCGATATATCGAAATATTAAATATCGCCCAAAAATATCGATATATCAAATAAAAAATATCGATATATCGATATTTTTTCGACATCCCTAGTGCGTAGCCTACGTTTCAATCCTATAGAAAGAATATTTCCGGTGCCCAGAATAAATCAAAATGCAAGGATACTAAAAAGGGTGAAAAAAAATTATAAAAAATTGGTCAGTCTTGATGCCACTAAAAAGATGAAATTATTTCCCCCCTTCGTTTCATAATTACCACTATAGAGAAATAATTCTGTCGACTAATTTCTACATGAATGTTGGTAGAAGAGGTAATTTTAAAACAAAGGAAGAAATTATTTTATATTTTTTTAAAATATAAAATCTACCTATTTCCCTGAGAAATAATGTTGGATTATAAATTCTTACCTACTAATCTCCCAATGTAGTTGTAATAAAAAAGCACTTACCTAGAACAAAGAGAAAAAAGCATTATTATTATTTTATTTCTTCCAATTAAAAAAAAAAATTTTTTTACAAATCAGTTAACTTTCGTTCAATCATTGGTATTGGTAGTTTTATATAATATGTTTCCATAAGATGGTTTTGCCACGACAAATACGCTGATAACCTCAGCTATTGAGCGTCTATAACCTGCAATTCTTCTACGACGACAAAAATATTTTTTAACCTTGCAAAATGTTTCAAGAATGCCAGTTAATTTTCTTTGCAGAAATATTTAATGGTATTTTGTGATTTTTCATAATTTTCAATCTATAAAGTATTGGGACCAAGACAAGTTCATAACAATTATGAGAGTATGCATTTCGATGTTGTAAAGGGTAATGCCATTCTAGCATTTAGTATATACTTATACATATATACCTATATACATTATACATACTATAATATGTAACTGTATTGCGTGTGTCGGCATAATTATTCTCGGTAGACTTAATTGATTTAAACGAAATTTTGTTCATTTTGTCCATCACCGCATAAAGCCTATCGGACCATTTTAAGGGTAGTTGTTAGGGATATATATATAAATATTTTCAAAAATGGTGCTAAATTGTTCAGAAGACTATGAAACGTTGAGAAATTTTGGGTCGGCTCCTAGGTTCTGCCATCCGACCGGCGCCAATAGTGTATGTGCCATATGGCAAATACACTAATAAAAATGCTTCTTATGTAAGAAAAAGTGCATTTGGCTTGCTGAGCCCTAAAAGCTATTTTCTCTTAAGACTTTAAAAGATAAACATATGTATTTTATCTTATCATTATTTAATGCTATAAAGGGCATTATCTTTTATATCCACCCGTTAAAAATGTTTTATTGGCCGAAAACACTACTTTACGGTTTTGGTGTTGAAAATAAAGCAATAACTATAATATTGAACATTTGACTTGCATTCCGGTCCAATTGTTTTAATTTTAAAATAAATAATAAAACTACTGCAAAATTTTGTTCGTTAAAAAGAAAATCTATATGCATTTACAGATCTGGGTCAAGTCCCATACAAAACATTTCTAAGATTTTTTACTATATTAAAGTTCGTTTGTAGTTCGCATTTTTAATGTATTTTCTTATTATATAATTTTTTGTCTTATATAAGTGCAAAAATATTACATATTGTATCATTTATATATGAAAATATGTCAATTTGAAACCCAAAAGTTTCATGAATAATTCTGAGAGCTCTGTAATAAAATTCATTTATTTAAAAAAACAAATTTTTAACTATAATTAATCATTTTTGTTGAAGAAACGAAATGTTTCTTTTGTTATAGTATAAACATTGGGGAACCTGAAAGGATTTGCTTTGGCAAAATATTCTGTATTATGTTTAATGATAGCATAAGACTTTACGAATTGCATGAAGGCTAAGCAGTACTGTTTTAATTGTGCTAAATTAATAATGACCATAAATTTTCAACTGTACGTTATATATTTGCAATATAACATGGAGTAGGAGTCTCGATGACATTAGTAATTTACTACATTAGACCGATATTCGAGTTTATTGCAAAGTTCACGAAGTCACAAAAAACGAAGTAATAAAATATAGAGATGTTTCTTTAGTGTGATGTTTCATGGCGAAACAAAGAAAATAGAAAACATTATTCTATGCTATCTAGTCAACGCAATGGCAGCATCAAGAGTATCGAAACACACATGGCTCAACTAATGAATAAACCGTCGTTTTATAATTTTCTATTTGTAAAATAACAAAAAATATATAAAAATTAAGGGGGTCACCCCGTGTGAGGGCCGGTTTTAAGACATTTTTTAGGAATTTTTTTAACGACAAATAAAAAGATAGAACTTTGAATGATTTACTATTTGTTTATTAGTTTCGAGAGTACACATATAAATTTTCAGTTAAAAATCTTCTCTGTATCGTGAGTTGTACCAGTCTGAATAAACCCGTCTCGAAAAAAAGTGTGCTCATGGTCTCCATGATTTCGGCTGATTGGGTTATCTGAAATTAAGAAGACCAACGGCATTTTAATCTGTAAGCCTGTACGCACCGTATGAACTAGAATCATTTGAAAATTTTGAAAATTGAATTTTTGATTAACTTTTTTAAAAAAATTTTTGATTTTTTTTCATTATCTCGTTACGAAAAAAATTGAAACACTTGGAATTTATTAATGATCCTAGTTCACACGGTGACTCTATATGTGATGAGTATATCGTATAAAATTCAAGTGAATCGGTCAAACCGTTCTTGAGATATCTTCCAGAAAAGCTCGAAACACACACACACACACACATACATATATATATATATATATATATATATATATATATATATATATATATATATTATATATATATATATATGAATGTGCATTTGTATTGAAGGGTCTCAGGCACCAAAACGACACGTTGCAATAGGCCTAGTGCCCCACTACTCAACTCAGCGCTTCGAACACCTGCCCGTTCTAACGGCTGTATGTTTACGACTTCGAATTCGAAAAAATCACTTTACCAGCATATTCTATACATATTAAGGAATCAATTTATACAAAAAAAATCGATTTTTTGAACCCATCACATGGGGTGAACGCCTTAAAATAGATGATTCGTTTGGAAGGATACTTTGTAAAACTCGTTTTACCTATGTTGTTACCATCTGATTTTTTGGTAATTTGATTCGTGAATCGGTAAGAAAGAAGACTGATCTCAGCAGACCGAACTGAGAAGCGCGTGACTCGGTAAGGATTCGTAAAAGCTCCCGAGTGGCGTACATTACTGCACGCTCCCGCAAGGGAACAGTCTCAAAGACTCTATGAACGGCAGCGTGGTATTGTTTTTACTGTACTGTAACATAACGTTACAGTACCGCTGGTATATCCGCCATTTTAAAATGTAGAGGTCGTGGCAATGTCACGTGGTCCAGCTGTGAAACGTCACAGCTGGTATCTGAACGTCGGATCGCGGCTCTTATCAGGGAGTCAGTGAGTTTTTGTCAAAAGGTGCGGTCGTCGGACAATTTTGTGCTAAATTAAATATTTATTAAATTTCGAGTCAGTTTTTTTTTTCATTGGAAATAAAAGTAAGCAAATTGATTGTCACGAAGGCTAGTCCTCTGATGATTAATTATATATTTTTACAAAACTAATTTGCTTTTTTTTAGAGGTTTTCCTATTTGGCAAACAAATTCGCTGTATTATTATAATAATTAAATATTTACTATTGTTTTTTTTGTAATATCCAATGATATTTATTTTTTCGCTTTTTTCTTCACTAATAAACAAAAAAATATATCTAGATTAAATTGTTTCCTATAAATTTTTTTTATTGCTCTAGTTTTCAGCAAGCTATTTTTTGTTTTCAGCAAAGGGCAGATAAATAAAACTAGTTATTAAGTATTCTGTACGTCCACTGGTACCCCCCTAGACTATTTGAAGCCATTTAAGTTCAATTTTTTTTATTTTGTTGGGCCAAAGTACCAGAGGAAGTGTTACAGTACGTTAACCTGATCAATTATTTTTTAATTCAGTTTATTTTTAATTTGCAAAAAAAGTCATTTTCAAATCGTCGGGTTATCCACTCTACATGGGGTCATGTAGCTTCAACGCCTCTACCGCCGGAATACGAAATCTTATTTTCCTCACTTTTTAGGCACGGACGAGTGTATGTAGCATCATAGTCTATGGGTTGACAAAGTACCGCAGTCGTCTACAATTTTTGAGCAAACTATTCAATGAATACATAGAAGTTTTCCTAACTAGACAGAGAATAATAACAAGTTAAAAAATAAAAATATCGATGACAGATAAACGCTCTCATTTCCAAAAATACAAAAAATACTCAAATAATACAAATTTAAAAAACGCAAATATTATTGTAATATTAACATGCGATTTTTTGAAATGAGGTCCTCAGTAAATGTTACTGAGAACATGCAAGAATTAAAATCTGTCAATCAGCCATTTCAATTACACTAGACACTCTCCTTTTTTTGTGTACTCCAAAAACGAAATATTATTGTATTCACCTTTATAGAAACAGACGACAAATTACACCAGAATTAACGTAAAATGTAATGTATCGATTTTTTAGATCTTATTATCACCGGAGTTAAATATAGGTATGCCAAACTTCAGCTCTCGAAAATGACCAGAAGTATGTGAAAGAATAGCAATCGAAAAAAATGTGACTAGAAGAAGAAATAAATGGTTTTAATATTTACAAAATTTAATTTGTTAAATCTGAAAATCATTTGGGGATTCTAGCTTGATAATTAGTTTTCAACAGACCGTTTTTATCCGACAATTTATAAATTATTGATATCCTAATATTTGGTGTAATATAAAAAGAAATTTCTGATAACAAACATATGCATCGTGAGTGTGTTCTGCACACCTGAACACATACTAACGCGATTACTTATCCGCTCGTGTGATGATCACGCTGACGGTCGAATCAACTTACACTCCGTACCATAAGCGAGCGCTAAGATGTTTAAATATCGAAAATATATAGTACACACGTACCTCAAGTAATGTTAACAGAAGAGTTAAAAAAAACTACTAATAAATTAGGCCGCATCTGTACACTCGTATGTGTATTCGAAAAACATAAAATAGAAAAAGGCAGAAAAACTGCAGACACGATCCAGTGTAAACATTTAAGTGAAAAGACGGAGTAAGGAGAGATGTGACGTCATTCTTTACAATGTTTTTTCTGTATTAAATATGTATAGGTATGTGTGAGTTGCGCTTTTGCTCTCTTAGAAAACATTCTGATGTATAAAAACGTAATGCTTCAACAGGTCGTTGGTGGAATACTAAACAACTGCCTTCATTGAAAACTTTGAGGCATTTAACAAATTATTATGAGTTGCTTTACGAGGTGTGAGCTTTACAGCGTTTAGAAGAAAACTCCGTAATTGTACCTTAGATGCACTGCGATCACAGAAAAACCCGAATGACGCTTCGTGTTTTTTAGTGTATTTGCCATATGGCAACATACACTATTGGCATCGGTCGGATGGCGGGACCTACAGGTCGGACCAAAATTTCTCGACGTTTCATAACCTCCTAAACACTTTGGCACCATTTGTAAAAATGTTTATATATATATATATATATATATATATATATATATATATATATTTATATACGTATATATATATATATGTGTGCGGGCAATAACTTTCGAAAGAGTTAATTGATTTTAACAAAATTTGGTACACATGTTGGAATCCATCACCGCACGAAGCCTATTTAAAATGGGCCCAATCGGATCATTTTAAGGGTGGTTTTTGGGGGTTGAAAAAAGTTTTTTGGCCCAAAAATACCTAAAAAATTCTCAGAATCCTTTCAAAATTAAAATTTAACCCTTTAATAGCAATTAAAAAGTGCTCCTAAAATTTTAATAAAATCGGCCCGACAGGACCGGATTTACCAATTTTATGAAAACACTAGTTTGCAGATAGTGAGTTATTTACTGAAAGGTGTTTTTAATTTTAGTGTAGACGTTCGATCAACAGTAATAATGTAGTTAAGAAAAAAATGTAATTTTAAGGGGTGTATTAAGGAGTTAATTTTTTTATTTTGCCCAACAATCACCTTAAATTCACATAATAAAGCCACAAGGCCTGTATTAGCAAATACACTATATTGTCGGCAGGGTTTTGGCACTGCGACCCGGGTTTTTATTCAATTAATTTTTTCAAGAGAAAATTCTAGCGAACTTGAATCACATTAACGAATGTTTCTGTTAGTCAAACATCAACACAGTTTATTCATCATATTATAGTAACATCGTTTCACGGTTTTTCTCACTAAAAAGCAAAACAAAATAAAGCCGCATTTTTCAAGTTGTTTTCAAAAGAATTTAATAACGAAATATCTTCAATGGAACCAATAAATTAAAAGTTTTATAACATAAATCATTCATTATGTTGGTTTTTATTTAAGAATTTTATCAAAAACGCATTTTTAAAATCAATATAGTATACACAATTCGCTATAAGAGATAAAGGGAAACCAAATAATAAGATATTTTTCGAAGCAAATAAATTAGAAATATGATGACATGTCACATCTATTGTCATTGACTTTCATTAAAAAAAATGCAAGTTAATGTCATAGGTATTACAAAAACCGGTCAAGTGCGAGTCGAACTCGCGAGAAGAGGGTTCCGTACTATTCCATTTTCCGTGAGTACTTTAAGATTTAAGATTTTTGTTTAGGTTTTCCTGTAAACTATGGATGAGACCTGACATTCCTCAGTTTTTTCAAAATTTTAAGCTCAGTAGTTTTGGAGATAAGGGGGGAACGGTCAATTGTTCATCTATTTTCTTAACTAACTTGAAAACTTTTTATTTTAAAACTATATAAAAATATATTTGAGACCCTTACTACAAGCTCTTTCATTTGATATGTCACACGGTACAGTTTGCATAACTTTTTTTTTAATTTCGTAATTTTCCCCCCAAAAAGGACCCCCATGTTCAAAATTCACTTATTTACGTTAAACGTTCATCTTATGGTTACCGACTTACATAATATGTGTACCAAATAGGTCTAGTATTTTCGGAGCAAATTGACTGCGATAGACGGACGGACAGACACGCGAGTGATCCTATAAGGGTTCCGTTTTTTCCTTTTGACGTACGGAACCCTAAAAATTACCACAAAAAAATGTAAACGCAGCACTTGCCCTTATTAAAAAAAATTCTTCCTGATATTTTTTGAAATTTTTATCATCAACAGAATTATAACAAAACTGAATAAATTCCAATTTTCGACGATAGCTCAAAAACGAACAATCAGTCATCAATATTAAGCAGTTTACCCACGAAGCAGTTTAATTATCGACATGCTTTACTAAATAGTGTTCAGCGACTTTTGATTGAAATTAATATTTTATAAACCTAAACTTTCAATAATAAAGAATATCGCTTCAAGACGCGTCTAGTTGTTCACAAGATTAGCCCGAACGAACAGACAGACGGCGCCTAGCGGGAACTTTATTTTGTGTCTACTGTGTCAAGATATCCTACAATTACAACGAGAATGGAGCACACAATAAAGTGAAACAGTGCATCGCAAGACACATTGTTAAGTGCCAAAATTTTGTCTCTCCTATGTTTTAGAACACTTGTATACCTATATAATTTGATGTTTTCTAAAATTCAGTGTAAGCTCAAATCGCTGCTTAAAGAAGGAGATTCACGTTGCGTACGACGATAGTGTAAAGTATAAACAAATATATTCATAAAAGAAACGCTGTCAGTATTTCTGAAATTGCTTAAACTAAAAACAGAAAAAATAGTGAGAGTAGTTTTCTTAGAAAAAAAAGAAAAATATGTAGGGGTTTGGGGGGGGGGACCTTCATAAGAAATACGCTGTCTGTATTTCTGAAATTGCTTAAACTAAAAACGGGCAAAAATACTCTTCATTAAAGAAATACATGTTCGACTGAACACATCTACCCGAACGGGGTGGGAGTATATTTTCTATAAAAGAGCTGTGGGTACAATCTGTGCCACGTGGACGAAGTCGCGAGTAAACCGCTAGTACACCTATAAATTGAATACCAATCAAAGCAGATCATTATAATAAGGAAGCTTCCCATTGATTTTTTTACTCTTAATCATAGACCTAAAAGACAGTTATGCTACATCAAAGTTTAAATTTGACAATTCTTCGCACTGTGTCATTCTCAGTACAGATGACGTCACGCGACACAAGTGTCATTCTCATAGTAACTAATAATGTAGTAAGTCATGAAGGCAACAGAGAATGTGCATTAAAATAGATTTAATTGTCAGTTAGGAAGATTGATATTATATTATCTAAATATATCTTAACGGGTTAGGTGGGATTCGAAGGCTCAAAATAAGCATATTTTTACTAATTTTTTTCTAATATATCAAATAAATATTTTATTCAAATAATTTAACATATAAAAGATTTGATAAGTACTTTGTAAAATTTTCAGCCGTTGGGACTTCATTTCCCTTGGTCCCTTAGAAAAAAGTACTCTGGCCGTTGTCAGAATAACTCATGACAGATTTATGCAAAATTAAAAAACCAAATATTTTCTGTTAGTAGATGTGTAAGGAGAAAGAAAAAAAATTAAAATTTGAATTTTTGGCGGAGCTGTAAACAAAAAATCCTATTTTTTGGTAAAATTTGAACCACGTATTGCCTTGTAAAATTAGTTGTGATAAAAAAGAAGAATCCTACGTTCAAGCACTAGATAATGTTTTCTTGAAGAAGCGTACAAAATTTGAACAAAATCGGTTCATAACTTTTTGAGAAATCATGACAACCGATTTCAAAAATAGATTTTCGAGAAAAACGCAATTTGAAGTTGCTAGATCAGTTCTAGTATCTTTCCGCATTTCGCAAAGAAATGATTGAAAATCTAGGTAAAAATTTGCAACGAACACTTAAACCTGAAAGAAACCTCGCCACGCAACAAGCAAAAATGAACTAACATATTTAAAACTAAACAATAGCTAAGCGCTGCCTCAATATACCTGCCACGTACCGGGATAATTTCCAAACGCTCTATTTCTTAGAATATTACTCCAATCAATTTAAAATTTTGGTAGAATATTCTAAACATATAGTACTATTTCATAAGATAACAAAAAAAAAACTAAATTTCAAAATTTTCAAACCACCTAACCTGTTAAAATCATGACATACTTTAACTTATTAGTTACTATAACTACTAATTTCACACATTGTGCCGTAAGGCATCATAATAGCTGTTCAAATGTTGGTCAGTCTCGTTTGAGGCCCCACAAACAAAACATTTAATATCTCCGTTGATCATAAAGATATCGAAATAATTTTTTCAGCTTTCTTACAAATATTCTTATTATCGTGATGTGACACAATATATATTGGTATTTTCGTCAATTAGAAATTTCCCAACTAGAAATCATCGAAATTTTAGACGCCATCTTTAATTTTAAGGGTCTTTGAGTAAATATTGCTGAAGCCCAACATTATAAAAAGACCTTTGAGCATGTTTTTTATCACTTTAAATTTAATGATTTTACACAAAAAATGAATAATTCGTTAGTTTTTCGAGCTAAGCTGCTGCACTATTATACTATCGAAAAAATAAGAATCCGCTTGTTGAAAAATGCTGTTTTTTTACCCTAAGTAAACTAGATAATATAAGGCTGGCATTTAGAAGAAAAACATATTCAAAGCGGACTTTGCGGAATACTGTTCATTCGCTCTGTTCAGTAAACATTTAAGATATTTTCAATATGTTGTTTTGTTCGAAATTTTATTAACTTTGAGATCCTAAACACTGAGATTCTAAAATAAATAGTTTTAAAAAATTTTGCAAAATACATTTTAGTGGCTAGTTTCCCCTAGGGATTGCAATCAAGCGGCATTTTCAATCCAGCTGGATTTATGCTGAGTCCAGCGCGGATCCAGCATAAATGGATTTTTCAAAGAAATGTACCAATTTTTTAACTCTAGCAACTTTAATAACTATTTATCTACATTTACATCAAATATTAGTTTTTTTGGCGTTAGTAAAGTACTCTAATAGTAAGTAATAGTTACGGGTATCCGGAGTATAATTATTAATTACTATAATACAGTCTTAAATCACCTAAATCGATATTCTAGATATCTGAAATAGTTATTCGTATACCTATTTTACAAACTATGTAGTCTCAGTGTCTCAGTTTCAATAATTTTAGAAATAAAATTGCGTTTCCCGATTATAAAACGTTTAGTTCTCTTATTAGAAACAAAACTTTAATATAAATTATATATTATGTTATAACTCTAAGGATTGTTTACCTGACTATTTTAATGATGTTTATGACAAGATTCAATTTACCATGGAGGTAGAACATAAAGGTAAAATTGCGTTTTTAGACACTTTGGTAATAAGCTTAACTGATGGGAGGATAATAACTGATTGGTATTGCAAACCAACGAGTGCTGATCGGTTGTTAAACTGCAATTCCAACCATCCTACTGTACAAAAAACATCTGTTGTACTGGGACTATTGGATAGAGCAAATGCGCGGAGAAATTTGGACGAAACACTAACATGGTGGGAAACCGACATACAAAAAAAACTCTACTTTTTCAGATTTTCTTTTATAAGATCGTTATCATTCAAAATATCAGAATGCTTCAAGGTTACAGGATGGCGACCAGCGTTCTGTAATTTAAAAAATATTGGTTTACTGTTCACTAAATTAAAATAGTCTGAATTAGTTTACAAGGTTACATGTACCTGCGGGAAAGTATACGCAGGACAAACAAAACAACTGCTACATAAACAAATATACAAGCGCAAGTAAACTAATTAACCTCTTGAAAACTCAGAAGACTGCATTATCTAAACATCACATCGACACGGGACATAATTTTGACTTTGATAATGTGGAGATTCTTGATAAAGAGTCGAATTATTTCAAACGGAACATCAGTGAAATGATTTATATATACCTAGAAGATACGAGTAGTTAGTAGGCTGGATAAATAACAATTTGACTTACATTAGTTTATTTATCTATTCATTTATTATTTAAATGAAACATCAAAACTTAAAACATATAGACCAAATAGACAATAATATGCAGCAAGAGAAGAAGAATTTTAATAATGTTAATGTATTATATTGTTGTATGTATGATATTCAATATTATTGTTGATTATTTACTTGTATTACTAACATCTGTTTATATATTTTTTATATTATTGTTTATAGAGCACCTGAAGAAGTAACAAATTATTACGAAACGTCGTGTTAAACAAAAAAAAAAACATTAACTAATTATTTATCTGCTCCAAAAACTATCCTTTGAATTATTTGTTATATATAAAAACAAGGAGCTGAACTTTTCGTATAAATTATATTATATATTTTAAGACTTGACTTGTCTTTTAAAGAATAAAGCCAATGTAGGTAACCGTTTTTTTACTCTTTTTAAAGTAAGATCTCAAAAAAGAAATGCTTTTGATGGTGTTATCTCCCAGCCTACTTCTTAAAGAACTGCAAATATACCCGAATGCGAAAACTCTCTACCTCTACGCTGGTTGGTTTGAGAGTCATCAAATAATTACAGATTAGTTAGGTTTTCACCTCTTACTCCCTCACATTCATAAAGTGTCATTTCTTTCTTCAATATCTTATTATAATTCTTCTCAGACCCAGTTAATTACTTGTTTTTAGCTGATTGCAGATCCGCACCGCTGGATCCAGCGCCAGATGCTGAATTCAGCAAGGCAAAAAATGTGCTGGATCCAGCATTGCAATCCCTAGTTTGCCCCTCATATAAAATAAGCAGGTGAGTTGAAGGGCGAAGGAAACAATATTCGACAATTTTCCACAAAATCACCTTTGTTTATAGATTTGTCTTTTATTTTTCCTATTTCGTCTTGTAAACTGTCTAAGCTATATATCTGTGGCAACGGTTAAGCTTTGACCTCACGCATTGTTTTCTTTTGAAGTTTATTCAAATTTTGCAATTAATGATTGCACTTCAACAAATAATTAAATGTTTCTTAGACTTTAGAGTTGTATTTAAATTGGCGTATATTTTCATGCTTCGCAATAAAATTGCGATAAAAAAATATATGCAACTTCTCTATTGAATGCATCTTCTTAAATAAATAATAAAATAGATGTTGAAGTCCCCACACTGTCATTCGTTCAACATGCAGTCAAATTAATTGTTTTATATACAACCATAGCTTCAATACTTATAGTTGTTATTTATAATACTAATATCTTGGTGCCATCTTTTTTACTCTACAGCTCTAACATTTTTGAGGGTCTAAGAAGACAGCATTTTTTTATTCAGTTTAACATTTATAAAGTGTTATATGAAAGAAAAAAATACGAAGCTTAATTTTTAGTCTTAAATAGTATTTAACTTGAAGTATCAAAGTGTATATATTTTTAATGTGTGGTAATATTTCATGTAGTTTAAAAAAACAATCATTATTATTAAGTGGTTAATTAATTACTTACAAGAGATGGTAATGTAATTAAAGAAAAGGTACGAGAATACAAAACAAACAATCAAACAGTTAAGACTTAAGCAAACAGATTACATTATATAAAAATTTGCTGATAGAAATGAAAGGAACTTGGTAAAGGGAAACGTGTCGAGAATGTCCGATTTAAATTATTAAAGGAATGAAATGGTTCTCCTGTTACAGGTAATTTATGAGCCATGTCGACCTATCACGAACTCATGCTCAAACATTACAATAAATTTTGTTTAAAATCAATAGTTCTCAGAAACCTTTATAATTACTTTATGTCCACAATTACAAATCAAGACGCAAAAACTGTTTTGAAAATATCACCTTCATAAAAGCTGCTAGGATTATCTTGGCGCAGTACCAATTGACATTTTTAAATTACCTTTTTTATAGTAAATTATTAATTTAATATTGATATTTTTACTATTTCTCACTTTACAGTTTGCAAACTAGGAATTTGAAGATGTGGTGTCGCAACGATCTCACTTATTCTCGAGCACTATTACTATTATCAAAATTTATTTCTAATTTAAATATAATAATCATAAAAATATAGCAAGTCATATCATTGTCAGAATACATGAAAAATCAAATCGCGTCTATTGCTGTAAATATACATCTGTAATGCAATAATTAATTATTTACACACACAACTTAAGTAAAATTTAAAATGGGTTAATTATCCCTTAGCAGTTAATTTGCTCACTAATGTACTAATCTCAGCGCTATTGGCTACATGCCTCGAGATATCTTCCAACTGTATAAAAATACGTCGCAAATGACAAACTTGAAACCGTTTTAGCGAGTTTATTTCGATTTAAAATGTATGCATGTGAACGAGTTTCAATCAGATTTCATTTGCCACACTTTTGTATAATAGAAAGGCACTTTAAGTCATGTTGCTGACGATGCTATCTCTTTCTATTAAAGCGATAATTGGGCAGCTGAAATATGTAGTTCAAGCCCAACCGTAGAAATTATTGTCGTGTGTGGTAGGGAACGTGGCGATTTTAGGAAAAAATATCTAATTTAAGTACTTTTTTTCATTTCATTCTTAAAATTATTGATAAACTATAATCTATGGCGGTTTATTATTAATGCATCAAAACTGTGTCTAATACAAAACTCACTACATCTTCTTTTTTCATGTTGCAAATTGCAATGAAGAGGAATAATTAGAATAGTCATTTTTTCGCTGCGCGGCGAAAATGTGCTGCGTAAAACGCTTCGCTGCAATTTTGTGATATAAAATCATCATCTGTACTGCGCGCACTTGCGGCAAAATCGCCGCTATGACGAAATATCTGTAATAAGTTACAAAACGTTTACGGCTCAGCGACCACATATTTTTCTTTAACGCGCTACATTATGGTTTTGAAATAGGATATTTGACTCCATTTAAAGTACTACAAATTGTCATCCTAATAAAGTATAGCATAAAAAGCATATTTTATTGCTTTTCATAATTAAATAAGTTTACATTCTGTGAATATTTTTTTTTATGTTTGACCACGTGATTGGAAATGCTCTGTGATTACATTACTCTGGTGACGTTACACACAAGTAAACGTAGTTTCTTAATACGTGCGTTCTAGATTTTCTGGTGTTTATCGAGCGATTTTTAGATTACATTTAATACATTAAAATAATCTTCACTCGTATAAACACTTGAAATAGCTCCTCCTATACTTTTAGGGTTTCGACGAGCTAGATTTAACTTCTTTTTCCGCCTTTTGAGAGCTACTGGAACAGGAATAAATAGCTTTTCCGAGTTTTTTATGACTGTACTTTTACATTGTAGCACTGCTCACCATTTGTAAGCTGCATCATTTTTTAAACAAATTCCAAAAATTATATAAACTTGCCTTCAGTCTCATATTGTTTATTTTGGTGTGACGTCATCTGTCAAGTGACCAGTGCCATGTCGAAAATTGTGTTATAGCGCGTATTTTTTTTTAATTCAAACTTTAGCATTGATTTTTGCCGTAAATACGACAGATCTTCAGAAAATATTAAAGATCTCTGCTTTTTACCCTCAGCATTAGAGTAAATTTGCTTAATAGAGCGGCGTAGAAATAAAACAATGTATGATAAAACATAACCAACTCACGCAAAAAAACTATGCCGCTTATTTTGACGTATACCTAAGTGTGTGAATAGCTATCTAGATAAGCGAACTGCATACCTACTTTAAATTTGACTGGGAATTTTGCTGCAGCTCCTTTTCTTTGCGAGATATAAAGACGTAGTGAGCACTTAGCCTTCACCGACAGAAAATGCAGTGGAGTCGTACAACTTCGCCCCCCGTCTAATCCGGAAGTTCATGTTTTTATACCTTAATTTCTGTTATTGTTTGGCAGTAAGATTAATGTTACATACATTAATAGTGTTGTAAATATTTACATATTGAATTGACTTTGGATTATTTTAATAACATTAGATATTATATAAAATATTACATATTATATATATACAGAGTGATCCATTTTAATCGATACACCCCGAGAATCCGGAGAAGAAGATGTTTTCGAACAAAGTTGTTCAGACAAAAGTTGTTTGGTTCGAAGGAGGACATTTTATGCTTGTGGTACTTTTGACCTTGAGCCCAGGGTTCAAGGTCATTCAAAGTCAACTTTTTTTTTTTCAATAGGAACCCCTAATTTTTACCTTGGCAATCGATTAAACGTCAAAAAGCATGAAACTTTTGTTCAGAATTTTTTTTTAAAAAACCCAAATTTTCCAAAAAAAACTTATTTTCAAAAATTTTTTCTTATCATTTTTTTATCGTTTTCAATTTTCAGTTTTTGAGCAATTCCTCTAAAGGACAGAACAAGGGATGCACAGCCCTTCTTAGGGCTACTGTTTACTTAAACAGTCCTTTTCAGGGCTAATGATGTACAAAATCCAATCGACAGCCTCCACGCAGCGCATATCGGGCTGTACATCCCTCGTTCTGTCTTCTAGAGGAATTGCTCAAAAATTGAAAATTGAAAATGATAAAAAAATGATAAAAAAAAATTTTTGAAAATAAGTTTTTTTTGGAAAATTTGGGTTTTCAAAAAAAAAAATTTGGACAAAAGTTTCATGCTTTTTGACGTTTAATCGATTGCCAAGGTAAAAATTAGGGGTTCCTATTGAAAAAAAAGAAGTTGACCTTGAATGACCTTGAACCCTGGGTTCAAGGTCAAAAGTACCACAGGCATAAAATGCCCCCCTTCGAACCAAACAACTTTTGTCTGAACAACTTTGTTCGAAAACATCATCTTCTCCGGATTCTCGGGGTGTATCGATTAAAATGGATCAGCCTGTATATTATTACAATATTATTATATTTTATATATATTTTAATTTGTTTTATTTATTTATTATAATATTTAATAACATCCCTTTTATTTAGATATGAAATGAAACTGACAAAGTAAACTTTAAATGTTACTATTTTTTACAAGTTTTTATTTAAGTTTGCCCGTCTGTCTGTCAGTCAGTATGTAAACAGCCTGATGTGATGAAACATAGTACAAAAACGTCCATATAAACGTTTTGATAGCAACGCTAAAATGCTATATTATGTTTTGATTTGTAAATATCTTGCATATTTTATTAGCCACGCTTGTTTTCTTCTTTTAAGTAATAGGGTTTTAGTTTTTTTAACATTTATTTTATTAAAAATTACACACTTAATATAAATTTACTGACGTCCCTTTTACTGCACTATGTTTAGCATAGGATTAATAAAATAACTAACCACCGTCCTTGTAGTGTAGTTCTTTAAGCTTTAAATAGTTTACAGTTAATTAACCATAATTATGTTTTTCTAGCATACTGGGCTAATTTCATGGCTAATTCATGGTCTTACATCATCTGCGTCGCTAAAGAAGTAATACACTAATTACTGCAAATTAATGTCTAAATGATCGAACTATATTAAGAAGTACGAAATAAATATATACCCACAAAACACCAAACCGTATCGAAAAACTCCCGACGTACGTTTCGCCAACCAAGTTGGCATCATCAGGAGATGATGCCAACTTGGTTGGCGAAAACGTACGTCGAGAGTTTTTCGATACGGTTTGGTGTTTTGTGGGTATATATTTATTTCGTATTTTCACACCAAAGGTTCCATCACTCTTCTTGGATATATTAAGAAGTAATCATAGAAAAGAAGATTTGTTCATAAAAAATTACTGTAGTTGTAGATCTCATATTTCAATGGCGTAATTCCATTAAACTTGAGATCAGTAACGTAACTACGTCAAAAATACTTGTGTTCGGTGGGAGTGCCCCCCCCCCCTAAATAAAATACAAAATTTTTCAGAGTCACAAAATGTATTTATTAAAAATAATGGTTTATAAATTTAATGTTTAAAAATTTTTTTCCGAGTTTTCGCATTCGCGAATTCTGTCACTAAGTTCTGTACATTTATCTTTTTTGCTTCGTCGTTTTCAATTGAAATGATAGCCAGAGAGCTCAATCTTTCATGTTCCATCGTATTTCGAAGATAATTTTTTATTATTTTCAATTTTGAAAGCGACCTTTCTGCCGTAGCAACTGTGACTGGAATGGTCAGAAACAGACAGCAAGCTGTTACAATTTCAGAAAAACTACTGCATGAGGAGTCATTTTTTACAAGAATGAAATTTAATACATTCGCAATAGATTTCATTGTTTTCAAATCATTCTTAAAGCACTCCCTGAAACACAATAGTTGGCCTGAAATTGTGTCTGAAACATCATCTTCATATTTGTTATAAAATTTTTGGCTGGCATGAGGGCCCCCTTCGGGGCTCAAAAAACTTGGTGACCTGTGTTCCTGGAACACATGGAACACCGCTAGTTATGCCACTGCTTGAGATATATTTATTTCGTTTCTTCCCATAAAATAGCTGTTTTTCACTTCATATTCAATATATTTGTGGCAGTTTAATTGTGAAAAAACTTCACCTTTATCAAGCCTTTGATGAAAATTACTCTTCGTGCTTGATGTTATTTTACATATAAATACTTCTAATGATAGTTGAAATATAGCTTATGAAAATTACTGATGAATTGGTTAAATCTTGTACTTTCGTTTTGCGTAATGCGCCACTTTACTTGCCTGTCTACATGCTTGTAAAGCCTTATAGGAGATAGTGCAAAAATATTTTGATAGTTCAAGTTTTCTGTCCCTTTCATCATCAAAAAATTCATAAAACGTGCAATTTCAACAGACATAATATTGTGGTCGTTTAAAAAAATAAAAATAAAAATAAAAAATTGCACGTTACGTTGATTTTTGACAAAAACAAAAAATTTAAACCTTCCGAGCACTAAGAAAAAAAAATCGCAGCGTTTTGAAACTTTCAGATTGCCTTTAGGACACTGGTGTTAAAAATGTATAGACGATATCCTTAGTTTATCCATTATATGCAAAATTATACCAAGTTATACAAATATCCTTAAAAATGCTATTTTTTACCTTTTTTTCATTCAACGTTTTCACTTCGAAAAAATTGTTTCTTCGAAAGCCACTAATCCCTTGTTGTGGGGAATATTTTGCAATTTACAAAACCCTACTTTAATTTTCTGCAGGATCATTATGTCCCGGGTAATTATTATAAAAATCAAAAATGACTCAAAGTTAAAAATAACTTTCTAACTTCCCGCTAAGAAAATTGAAAATTTTCAAAAATTGGGAAGTTATTGGTTTCACCCCGTTTTTTTTACTTTGATTGGCAATAACTCAGCGCCAAATAATCAGATAGAGCTTTCAAAAAGGTCAAATTAAAGTTAATTAAATTTTCTAAAAGAGTTTCATAGTAAAATCACCAAAAAAATTTATCAAAGCCCATAGACCGTGTTAAACACGATAAAAAATTTGAGAAAATTTTTCTTCGTTGGTTTTTGTACTATAACTCAAAAATTGCTTCCGCTAAAAAAAAAATTAAAGTCCAGATTCGAGAACGAGACACTTTAATCTACAATTTCCTTTTTTGTATTTCTTGTACGACCATTTTCCTCCAAGTTACAGCCTGTTAAAAATCACCGAAAAATTTGGATTTTTTAATATCCTTTAATTTCTGCGACCTATGTATATTATTATTTCTGTTGATCATATCCATTTTATTCCATGAATGTATATTGTTTCATTGGTACTTGGACAAAATTAATGAAATTGCCATTGTCATTGCCAAGTATCTACATATATTTTATTTCAGTGAATGTAAAATTAAAATATTGTGATCGTTTTGATACAATTTGTAAAACTTGACAATAAGTTTTTTTTCTTGAACTGAAAGATACTTACTGAAAATATATATTTTTGCTACTTATTCACAAAAATTATTATTGTTACAAGGGTTTATTAATTTTAATAACTTAATATGACATTCTTATCACTATAGTGACACAAAAGGTATAATTTAGAGATCAGTGCGATTAAGAGAAAATATCTGTCAGTGTCTAAATACGCAATCTTCTCAGAGAAATTTCGTAAACGGAGAAAGAATTGTGACCTCAAGATATGTTATTTTTTGCAGAAAAGATAAAAACATACAAAAAATATTTAGTGAAATTACGTCTCTCTTTGCAAACAAATTTAAAAAGAATTTCAGATTAAGTCTAGAGTTGCAAAAAATAGAGAAATTATTTTTGTTATATCTTTTTCATTCATTTATAGCATTATTGTAATATATTATTATTTCTGTTGATCACGTCCATTTTATTTAATGAATGTATATTGTTTCATTGCTACTTGGACAAAATTAGTGAAATTGCCATTGTCATTGGCAAGTATCTACATATATTTTATTTCAGTGAATGTAAAATTAAACTTAAATAATTTCTAGATTAATCAGATTGTTCATGACTATGTAAAGCAAAAAACACACTCAGCAGTGCTTGTCTCTTTACAGTAAAGACCCAGTTTGCTCTGGGATTAACATTTTCAATAATATACTTGCCGAAATAAAAAATCTAAACATTATTCAATTTAAAACTACATTAAAAAAATTCTCATTCAGCAATGTTTCTATTCAATTGATGTGTATTTTAAATGAAATATTTTGAACTAGATTTATATTTTCGTTAAGATTTTTATAACTACACTTTTTGCCTTTTTGGCTATATTAAAATAAATACTATTATTGTTATTATTATTATTGTATATAGCACGACATATAATTATGAGCGACGTTTCGTATAATATTTATACTTCTCCTCAGGCTATTAATGTTGCAATGCTATTGTCACAACCTAAATTTATTTTTTTTTTTGCAGACGTCAGTTCAATATACGAGTATACCACAAGTTATTCCTACTACCGTAATAAATAATATAAATATTCGTAGATAAAATTAGTTCTTTTCTTTTGATCTTGACTAACTCTAGTACGTGTGTCAATGTAATAAATTATTGTGAGACTTGTTTCCATGGTTGCAATACTGGTACAATAAACCTGCAGCTCTATTCATACCTTAGTTTTGCAAATGTATAACCCCAAGTTCATATTTAAGGTGACCAGAATAATAATAATAATAATAATAATATAACTTTATTCAGTTTTACCAATG
The DNA here is from genome assembly GCA_034508555.1 of Venustoraphidia nigricollis. Lineage (NCBI taxonomy): Eukaryota > Metazoa > Arthropoda > Insecta > Raphidioptera > Raphidiidae > Venustoraphidia > Venustoraphidia nigricollis. The sequence goes on along the minus strand of JAVRKA010000023.1, from coordinate 938,089 downwards.
AAAATGGCATAGAATGCGTCAAAATTAGTTATATAATAATAATACATTACTTTAAAATAATTCATTAAAATTTATGTCGTGATATTCACTTAAGCTGTATATTACTTTATTAAGAAGAATGTTTTTTAAAGTTTTTTTTAATTTAGTTACATTTAAATTTAAAATGTTAGGTGGTAGTTTATTACATATTTTAACTATTGTATTATAGGGACTGTGAAGTGTAATATTTAAGTTACTAGTTTTATAATTTATATCTTCTTTGAATCTAGTGTTGTGTTCATGCACATTTATTCTTTTACTAAAGTAATTTACATTCTTCTTATAAAATAATATACAGCTTAAAATGTAAATACTATAGACAGTTAAAATATTTAGTTGTTTAAAAAGAAGTCGACAAGAATGTCTCGGGTGAACCCCAACTATAGCCCGAAGTAATTTCTTTTGTCTTATAAAAATATTAATAAAATCAGTTAAATTTCCCCAAAACATCACACCATATGTTAAATGACTCTCCACGTACGCATGATAAGCAATTAAAAGTGTTTCACGACATACAATATGTTTCAAATTGCATAAGATGAAGTACGATTTAGCTAGTTTACCCAGCACATAGTTAATATGGTTTTTATATGACATTTTATTGTCCAGCAAGATTCCCAAAAATTTAACAGTTTGTTGAATGGGTATAGTACTGTTATCTAATATGATATTATTATCAAAGTTGTCATAATTACCTACACGGAATACTTGGGTTTTTTCTATGTTCATTATTAATTCATTGTTATTAAACCAATTTGAAACTATTGAGAAGACATCATTTAATTTATTAGATATATCATTGAAGCTATTCATCTTTGCAATAATGCAAATGTCATCAGAAAATTGATAACATTTATCTGTTATTGAATCAGGAAAGTCATTCACATATAAAATGAATAAAACCGGGCCCAAAATAGAGCCTTGTGGTACTCCCCTACTGACATTTTTCCATTCTGACTTAAAGTCGTTAGCTTGACCATCTTTACTCTTACATTTTATTTGTACTTGTTGTAAACGATCCTTTAAATAAGATTTAAAGAGATCTAAAGTTACTCCTCTTATTCCATAAAGCTGTAATTTTTCAATTAGTTTCGAATGACTGACACAGTCAAAGGCTTTGGATAGGTCAAGTAGGAGAGCAACCACATGCTCTTTTTTGTCCCAGGAATTATATAAATCACTAGTCATTTCAAATATTGTTTTAATGGTAGAGCCACCAACAATAAAACCATTTTGCTCATTACTTATTACACTATATTTATTTATAAAATCATTGAGCCTATTCGCAATCGCTTTTTCAAAGATTTTACATAAATTAGTGCTCAATGATATAGGCCTGTAGTTATTAACATCAGTTTTATCACCTTTTTTAAGCATGGTATGACAACATTACGTTTTAGTAAATTTGGGAAAATTCCAGATAAAAAAATGTTGTTTAAAATGTGAGAAATAGGCTCTGCAATATAAAAACATGTTGATTTTAATATCGAAGTAGGAATGTTATCCCATCCTGTGGATTTTGTATTTTTTAGTGCTAAACAAATTTTAATTACCTCATCCGGACAGGAAGGAAAAAGAAACATGTTATTTTCATAATTTCTTTTTAATTTAACCTCATTATTATTTATGTTAATACTAAGATTTTTTGTTATATTTATAAAGTGATGGTTGAAATTATTAGCTGCTTCAGTATTAGAGAGGGATTTACCATTTACATCTACGAACATGTTGTTATCTAGTAGCGATTTTTCAGCATATTGGCTACTATTCATTTTTATAATTGACCATGAAGTTTTAATTTTGTTATGAGTTACTTATTTTTTCATTGTAGTACATTTGTTTAGCCATTCTGTTAACTTTTTTAAATATGGATATATATTTTTTATAATATAGTACCAATGTGTCAGCCTTTATATTAAGCTGTTTTAATAATACAATTGTTTCAAATAATTGTCTTTTTTTAATACTTGAGATTTTTATGCCTTTCGTAATCCACAGGTTATTTTTATTTACTAAGGTGTTAACTTTTATTTTCATTTCTGGGCAAATAATATTAAAGTAATAACTAAATATGCTGTACTAGAAGGCTGGGTGTAAGAGGCTATAAACATGTTCACGTCTGTGACTGGTTGATTAGATTGCTTACGTCACCGATGCCCATCGCTTGATTTTTCACTTATTGTTATCCCAACTGTTTGGAAAAAGACTTAATGTGACGTCACAAGCCTACTTCCCCCGCATTCTCTCGCGTCTCGCCTAAACACACGCTATGTACATTTACTACATAGTTCTACTTTTTAACGTCAGACAACAGCTTCAATAGTCTATTTTTGAGTACCACAGGATCAAAGGGAGACTTGATAACTGTAGTAATTAGACACATTTAGTTTGTTTTAGTCGCGACTACGTAATCATAACCGATAAGCATCGGGTGCGTATGAGTCATTACAACTGGCGACATGCACGCACTGTAACGCACAAATAAATACCACATAATGCTGTTATTTTTAAATGCGTCTAGTGAATTAACTGATCGTTGATTATACGGCTTGTAGTGGAGTCACGCACCCGTCCCAACGCACCGATACACGCGTCACGAACACACTTAGTAAACGTGCCTATTCCCATTAAAGTACCTACTTACATTAATGTTTGGTTCGTATTTGGTTTCGCTTTTACATTGAATGTAACAGACGATTCACTGCGTTATTGTCTATTCACCTATTATTATTGTTACGGCTCGTATTTTTAATTGGAAGTTCTCTTTTTAATGTTAATTCCACTAACGGCTGTTAGTTACATTTGCGAGAAAACTAAATGATGAATATTTAATATTCTACTAACAAAACATCTAAAAAATTTAAGATAGTTCGTTTGTTAATCCTGTATCCTGTTTTTGGTTTTACAACAATTTTTGTTCTTAATTTTTACAAGCTTTTATTTAACTTCACATGTTTGTCAGTCAGTGTGTTAGGTTGGGCCAAATCTTGCAATCAAAATTTACGCTATAGCTATAGCTTTGAAATTTTGCACACGTGTATAAGTTCGCTGACAATGCATAAATCCAGTGTGGTGGACGCCACAAGATGGCGGTTTACCTTTTTCTTCAGAACTCTCTGGTTGACGTGGGTATCAAATGAAATAATTTGACGAGTGGATTACGATAAGTTAGGTGACGCCACTGCAAACCCAATATGACGGATGCCCTATATCCGATCGATTAGAAATGTATATAGTATGCATTCTCGATGAACGCTATTTATATTTATTTTTATATTTATATTTATATTCATAATCATATTCATATTCATATTCTTTTTTATATTTATACTTACATTTATGAATCTAAACTATTATTTAAAATTATTTTTTCCTTTTTAGAACATTTCAGTAAAAACTTGACTAAAAAGTTTTATTTTTATTAATATTTTATTTGTTACGTAATTTAAAGCATATTAATTAAGTAACCATACTACCAGATATTTTGAGTTAATATTTTCTAAAACATTTCCAAACATAAATTTAGTAGCAAGAAAAAACTTATACTTCTATACAGCAAATGTGTAGTGTAAATTATTTTTAATGAATCAAATTCGAATCCTCCAGTCTTCAGTCTAATAATTAATTAGTGTTAAGACGATTTGCTAATAATAATATGACCAGGTTAAACCATATTCGAGCGCATCGTGGGGCTGTGAGGCGCCAGTTTTATTCTATACTGACACTTGAGATTATGAAACACGAACAAGACAGGACAAAGGGGGATTGGGTGGCTGCCGACGGCGTATAATTCACTGTCAAAAGTTCTGTGCGTATCAGATCGGGTTACATCTGTCAGCAGTCGTCGGGACTCGACACTCCTCCGTCCCACTGTTCTGCGCGTCCTACGGTACCTACCGACGATGACGATGACGTGCTGCAGCGTCGCACGAACGCGGCGTAGCCGTGGCAGCTATCGGAGTCCCTACATCCCCGGTCCTTATTCCCGTGCCGACTTGTTTTCGCAACCCCTCGTCCCATCCATTTCTTCTCTCTTTTGACATCCTTCCTCTCTCCCTCTCTCACCCATCTCCAAACCGAATCACTCATACCATTCTCTCATTTGCTCTTGTTCTCTTCAACTCGTCATGACACGGGCTTGTGAAACCTTTGAACTTCTTCAACAACTTTGCGATATTGCTACAGGGGATGTTTTAAATGACTTGCCAACGTCGTTCTTTCTACAATTCCTCATCGGTTTTACAAGTAATACGTGTGCGTTATCATTTTGTGATTTTGTATTTATATTTAAAATTATTTTGTCGCCAATTCATTGAGAAGTGACTTGCCTTTACACATAGTGTGTGAAACGATAGACGAAATAAATGACAGTCGAAAAAATGTTTGCGAGTATGTTCCGATACTAGTTTTTGGGACACCCTCTCAACCATCATTCTCTATTGAAAATTCTCGAAGGTGGGTTTAATTGTTTATGTGGTGCTCTAATAAAGAGAAAGAAAATTATTTTATTTTCATCTTTTGTACGTTAATGATCTGGAAATAAAAAAAAACTCGCGTCTGCCGACAATATAGTGTATATGCTAATGCAGGCAATGTGCTTTCATTATGTGAACTAAAGTTTGTCTTTAAGCAAAATAAAAAAACCCTTAATACCCCCCTTAAATACATTTTTTTCTTAATTGAAATATTATTGTCAATCAGGCATAAATTAAATACACCCTTCAGTAAATAACTTAGTATTCAGAAAATTTGTAAGTCCAGTCCTATTCAACTGATTTTTCTTTATTTTAGAAGCACTATTTAATTGCTTCTAAGAGGTTAAATTTCAATTTTGAAACGATTCCGAGAGTTTTTTTGGTGGTTTTGGGCCTCAAAACAATTTTACTCCTAAATACACCCTTTAAACAGTCCAATTATGCACACTTTAAACAGAAGGAGCTAATTGATTTTAACAAAATTTTGCCCACATGCTGGAATCTATCACTACTCCAAGCTTATTTAAAATGTGCATAATTGGACCATTTTAAGGGATGTATTTAGAAGTTAAAGTGGTTTGGGGCCCAAAAACACCGAAAAAATTCTCGGATATATACACTAATAAAATACACACATATTTGAAGAAATATTATATAGCTCATTAATTTAAGTCCATTACCTTTGTGTAGCGACATCTACCTTGAACTGTCAGTTCAATAGTACCTCATTGTATCTCACACTTCGAACTTTTACGTAGGTACTACTAAAGTGGCGTCACGGAAAATCAGGAATGGATACAGGAGGGCAACATTCGAAAAATTTAGAACGTTCAGCGATTTCGCTCGAATTTTTGAATATGTACACAATTTGCAATACTGATCACTTGATATTTGGAACCAACTGCCATTTCTCGATGTTTAATTATATAAATTAAAGAGAACTAAAACAAAAATGCCTATTTATAGTATTTCTTGTAAAAAAAATGGTGAATACATTGAGTTAAGCCTCCAAATGAAAACCTGTTAACGTTTTTAAAAATCTGGTCTATTTTTTTTACTCAGCTTTAGTCACAAATAGAAATAAATCAGTAACTAACTTCATTTTTAAAGATAATTCACAAATTAGACTATAAATATCTTTACCTTACAAATTATTTTTACAAGCATTTATTTAACTATGAAATATTTTTTAGCAAATTTCAAGACAATCTTGCCTTTAAGGTAATATTTTATTCTACCGAATACCACCTAAATGTTATTTCGTAACCACTATTGTGTACCATATTTTAGAAGCATCGCAATACATTATTTGGCCATACGTTTTAAATGCGTCATAAAGTTTCGATGCAAAGAACTGTTAAATAAATGTTACACATGTCTGTCATAATGACAGCGATACCTCTAAATGTGCACATACATCCTAAAATAGGACAGAAGATAAAACGGAAAATAAAGACCGAGTAAAAAAGAGAGAGAGGTAAACAGTCGACAAGATGTCGGATTCTCTTGTGTGCAAATTATAAACGCCCTTCACTTCGAAAACATAGTTTACTTTACCCTGGCTGGTTCTTCGTATCCATAAGATTTGTTCCAAGAGACTAAAGGCATGAACTTTTAATACAAGACATACATGCGTAATAATACTTGGGGCGTGAATAAATTAACCAAAACTCAACTCTTCACGTATTTTAGGTACGTTGATTTTATTTACATTTGGTGATGTTACTATAAGGTGTGGTAAAGGTTGATACATGAGGTTTTATCATAGGCACAGATTTTCAGCTGCAAGATCTTTTATCTTTTATAGGCGTCGATGTGTTTTTCCCACTCCCATTGATTTTTTTTGAGAAATGAGTAATATTGTAATATTGTAAAATTTGCTACAAAAAGTTTTAATATATAAAGTAAATGATTTAGAAACGCGAGGGGATTGAAATTATTGCACTAAAATATATGCCACTTTTCGTTAATTAGGTCCTACAATATTTTGTAACAAACCACAAGTACGTATATAGATAGGATAGAGAGAAATAATGTAGCGAACTACTGCCGCCAATTTTACTTACATTCGACACTTCAGTGATGCACGTATTATCTAGTCGTATGCGGTCGTATTTTACCATTCCAGCTCCGTAAGTGGGGGATGATATTATTTAGGTCAAAGTTCGCTTTTCAAAAATTTACAATATTTTTTCATTTGGAGCTCCCACGAATCCAAAAAAAACATATTTGTAGAGAAAGTGTGTGCGTCTATTTGTCGGTTTATCGGTTTGTATGTACATGTTGTGTCTGTGAACACGATACCAGCCAAACGCGATGAGCGGATTGAAACCAAACTTTGGGAGGATGTTTGGAACAATTGGCGCAAGCGTAGAAGTAGATATGAGCTATAATATTATTTTTCCTATCATAATGATATACTTTTTGTAACGGATTATTATTAAGTTAATTTTTTCAAGGGAATTTTGTTAAAGAACATTTTTTAGTTTCGAAAATATTTTGAAAAAAAATCAGCTGAAGACATGTTAAATAGTACACGGGTCGCAGTTCCAAAACCCTACCGACGATATAGTGGATTTACTTGTACAGGCAGCGTGACTTTATTATAAGAATTTGTTTGTTTTGGGAGAGATTAAAGAAAAATAACCCCTTAATTAACCCCATAAAATGGTCCGATTAGGCCCATTTTAAATAGGCTTCTTGCGGTGATGGAACGTGTACGTGTGGACCAAATTTCGTGTCGAGAGTTAACGTGCTAATACATACATACATATATAAACATTTTCAAAAATGGTGCCAAAGTGCTTAAAAGACTATGAAACGTCATGCAATTTTTGTCCGATCCCTAGGTCCCGCCATCCGATCGACGCCAATAGTGCATGTGGCACATATGGCAAATACACTAATTATTATTTAGACAGCTGACAAACATGCTTCGATTAATTTTTTCACGTGAATCATATCATGTAATTATCAGAACTGAGTAGCAAATATCATAGTTCTCACTATAGTCGTTTCCTGTGACATCACGCGCGTTAACAGAAATTTTATTTTATTCAATTTAATATGCTAAATTTGAATATTTTTAAGTTGGAATGGTCCTAACGCCCACTTAGCTGGAATTTTTTTATTGCATTGTGTTAGAAGCTTCATTGTTTACAGGACGATGTAACTATAGACCTTCCTATTAACCTGAGAACAAGATAAAATATTAGTAAAGAGCTTTTGAAAAGTAAGCTTTTATTGAAACGTAGATTTGAGATGGGTCGACTATGACTTTGGCCAACTAGCCGACTGGCCGACTAGTCGGTTTAAAAAAAACCGACTATTCGGCCAAGCCGATCATTCTTTTGGTAGAGTTCGGGTGCTATTGGCAATGTCCGTGGCACTTCGTTTACAGGAGAATCGCTGGCACCCGCCGACGCCGACACATGTCAGAACAGGTTTTGTTTACTTCGCATTTATTCCATGGTTTATTTACTATTCCTAGATTATTCCTATAATTCCTAGATTATACGACAAAGTGTAGATGATTATAAAATTTAATAAAATTTATTAACAATACTTAATGGTTATGATTTCATTTCAATCAGCCTATTATTATGTAAAGAAAGCCGACCACTCAGCACTTTTTGCCGATTGGTTATAAACATGGCCGGATAGTCGGCTTTCCCGACTAGTCGGTACATCTCTAACTACTAAAAAGGAAAAAAAATAATTTTTAATAATTTGCTTCATAGTAATTTTAAAAGCTTGAGTTGTGACTAATAAACTTTCATAGTGTTTTCAACCTACGCTTTTATAATTATGAAGCAAATTATTAAAAATAGTGGATTGACCAAGAAAGATATTATTTTCTATTCAAAAAGTTACTAAATTATATATACCTATATTATTTTTTTAAGTTGCACTATAACATAGCATGCAGCAAGCAAAGACTTACAAAGCTAAAACGTACACAAAGCAATGAAAAGAACAGTGATCTTGCAAAAGACACAAATGTTCAGTAAGGAAATAAAGATGAAATATGATAAAAAAGAATATCATAAATTCTCTGGTCACGTTTCTAAAATGTTTAAGAACTTTTATAAAGTACTGATGTATGCAATAACAGAAGGCCAAAAGAGTTTCATATCGATAAAATTTATTATCTCAAAAAAAGGCGACGCGGTTCAATGTGTTTAAAAGTCAGACTTAGGCATTTTCCTAAATAGATTGGTTTAATTTTCTCAAATTATCTTTTATAAAGCTTTAGTACCTGGGAGACGAAGCTTTCCTCGGAGAGTTCAATTAATATGGTATTAATACAAAAATCTACTCGTTTTTTAATTGATTTTTTTCTCATTTAAAATAACAAATGAAAAAATTAGTAGTAATGAACCATCAGCACATACAAATTTTCAAACAATGAAAAAATAGCGTTAATTTATTTCAGTTTTATTTTGCTAGCTCGCATACATGTCAGAAAACTGATCTGTGAAGGCAGTGATTTAACTGTGCGTGATTATATTTACGAAGATTTGACAGTTATAAACAGTCAAGTTTAAGTTCAAATCATCAATAAAAATATATACTGATTTTCGTACTTAAAAGCCGCGGTAAATTATAAAAATATCGCGCCTTGAAATTCTTGAATTATTTATATAGCAAAAGGTTTAGACATTTACAATTCAACGTAATTGCGTGTTTATTCAGTGAAATTAAATATGTTAACTACATTATTGTACCTAACTACAGTATTGAGTTCTATGAATTTCGGGCTTTTGTGCTTTTCTATTTTTTTTTTCTGTTTGGAAAAATGTGTCTTTCAACTGGAAATATATTCCTTAACTGTTCTATAGCAATGAGCTGTCAATGCGTCTAAAGATTCACTAAAAATCGCATGTCCTCATTCAGTGAAATTTTACCATACAATCCTTTAGCGCCAAAAATGCGATCCTTCGGGCCATTTTGTCATTATTTATGTGCAAGGGACCTTTTGCATTAATTTTCACGTACCGTTTTTTTGTTTTGATATGTTCCGTAAAATCGAGTTTATACATTTTTAATAGAAAACAGTATCACGGGTAATTGGAATAATGAAAATAAATCAATTTAAACACTCATATACAATTTGGCATTACAAAAACAATTGTTTTTGTAATGCCAAATTGTCTATTATATCATAGTTTAACTATCGTTTAAGCATATTGAGAGCTTGAAAAAGTCTTAATAAAAAAAGACGAAACGTTGCAATCAATGAGTGTTTAAATTGATTTATTTTCATTATTCCAATTACCCGTGATACTGTTTTCTGTTATAACATATATCTGGAATTGAACTTTAAAGATGAATACATTTTTAATGTTTCTGAGTCTTTATGAACTATTTTAACTCACTCTAATATACAAAATCTATGCAGACATTTCTTCCTTTTCGTTTAAAAAAATGATTAAATCGATCTGACATTAATTGAGCCAGTTATAAGCAAAAACATTTTTATTTTCACTTATCTGGAGCCGAAATTCTACGATAGAACTATTAAATAATTTGTTTAATAATACGTCATGATATAAAAATAAAATATCTTTCGCCAATTATTGAAATATTAGTAAATTTCCTAATTAATATTTCTTCTTTTTTATTGAAATAATTTACGTTTTACTTAACGATTCACGGTCAGTATTTTGACACAATTGCTCATTTGTAATTCCAAAGCTGACTTACAATATTACAGTATTCATTACAGTATTTTGAAACGTCAAAAAATTATTTTTTAAAATGATTAAATTTGTAACAAAACGGGGGCTTCCAAGAATAAAATTTATCTAGATCGATTTTTTAACCCCTAATGCCCCTTTTCATCCAAATCATTAGAGCTATTTGATCACACGAAATTTATATACATATAAAAATAATATATATATATTTAAATATACAAGAATTGCTCGTTTAAATATAAATCATAGAAAAGTTTTTACTTTTTGAACTATATGATTACCTAGAAATTAAAAGCCCAGGGGATCGATTTTGTTCAAATTTGGTATACAGTATATTCAAGACGTTCGCATCTAGCTCAAACTAAAAAGAAAAAAACTAAAATAACGGTTTTTTCGAAAAAAGCTTTAAATGCAAGACTATCTCATTCTTCTACCAATGTACAGACATCTCTATAATATATTTAAAAAAAAAATAATAAATTTTCACAAAAAAAGCAATGTAAGTAATAATTGTTAAAAGTTCTATTTAAAAAAAATTCATGAAAAGTTATTTTAAACTTTATTATGAAGACAGAAGATGTCAGAAAGAACAATGCTAAAAGAGAAGTGAAAAGTATACGCCATTAGCAAGAATAAAAAATGCCTATAATGAAATGTGGGAAGATCGACAAATAGCTTGGGTGATGATCTCAATTGTAAGTCGTTATTGAAGTCGATGGATTTCTGTAAGTACCGTCTTTTGCCTCTTTATTCATGTCATTCTTAAATTATAAACTTAGTTTAAACTAAAAAGTAGAAAAAAAAATAGAAATAAGTTTTATATAATATAATGGAATGGAAAACTGGATATTAATTCAAGAAATTAATTTAAAATACAAATAAATAAAATAATAATTCCAGTTACACTATGGTGCACAACAACAAACATTACACTTTTTAAGGACTAAGACAATTTCATTACCTGTTTTCATATCAATTATTTTTAATAAATCAATTCAAATAATTAATAAAATAGTATCTGCCCGTAATTGTATATATGATAACAGAGTTTCTACATATTTGTTTGCTTGTTTGTTTGTCTCAGTTTGTTCTGGATTTACTCAAAAACTAGTGAAATGATTTAGATAGAACTTTCATAACAGTGTAGACTTAAACCAAAAAAAAAACAAAAAACAATATTACCGCGAACGAAGCCATGGGTGAAAGATAGTTTCAAGATAATTTAATGTCATTACAATATCAGGTTGGAAATTTTCTACATAAAATTTGAAAAGATCTGGCTCTTTTCATCTTTTTATGAATGATAACAAAAACGAAGGCACCTACCTAAGCGTTACAAAAAAACAAAATAAATACCTTCTGTATTATATGTAGGTAAAGCGAAGTTGAAACTGAACTTCAAAAAGGGATACAAATGCAAAGAGAGAAAGGAAACTGATAATTACGTAGATTCAACAGCTGGAAAATAATTTTAATTCAGTTTTTGCAGCAGCTCTCTGAGCACTCTAGTGTAACTCTGTACTGGGTTATTTTCGTGGATATCTAACAAGTACAATACTATGTATCATCAGCGACTACACAATGACGCGACTTTTACATGAAATAAAATAAATAAATATTAAGAAAGTTTTTATGAAAGGTCTTGTTTATATAATGTTAGCTACTCTGGATAGAATAACTAGCTAAAATTTGGAAGAGTACGAACAACGGATCTGCCAAGTATTTAAAAGTGTGCAATAATTTTAATGATATGCATGAGCTCGTCATAGAAGATTTCTATCTTTTAATTTTTAGAATCAAAATATTCATATTAGCGTTCTAATAACTGTTTAGTTACTTAAATGATCAAAATGTAATACAACTATTTTTCTACGCATCTTGCAATAATTTATTTCACTATTAGCATCAGCCTTAACCGTACTATAAAAAATATTATGTAAAATAATTTTCGAAAGCTTAGTAGAGTGAGATAATTACAAATTGATTACTATTGAAATTCATATTAGTCCAGGGTTTTTTACCTGGAAAGTTTTAGGGGAGTTTTTATATTTTTATGTATATGTTTTTCGAGGTGCTGAACACGAATCTGAAGGTTGCCACCCCAAAATTTTTATTCAGAATCACCTTTTAAGTGTATTTCCCATATGGTACAATGAAATGGCGGATAACCTTGCTAGACAAGGAGCCTCCGCGAAATTCATTGGACCAGAACCAGTTTGTGGAATTACCTACACGACTGTCCAACAGACAATCAAGGGTTGGACCCGCAATCAGCAAATCTCTGACTGGAGCTTGAATCCAGGAAACTTACACGGGAAAAAGATGATTGTGGGGCCGTCAAATAAACTTACAGAGGACATGATTAAACTCAGTACGTCGAAACTCAAGAAAGTGGTCGGGCTCATGACCGGCCATGCACCCCTGAGGAAACACCTACACAGGATGGGGATACGTCAGGAATCAACACAGTGTAGATTTTGTGAGATGGAGGAAGAAACAGCCACCCATCTACTGTTCGAATGTGAGGCTTTAGCCTACAGAAGAACAACCATCTTTGGACACATTGATGAGGACGGAATAATTCCGCAGGACAATCTAGTCAACAATCTTCTGGAGCTCATGAGAAGATCCGGATTATTGGAAGGCTAGATCCAGGATAAGGGGGAGCACAAAAATTCTTATAGGATGACGTGCATTTATCGACTATCGATAGTCACAACCCCAAATTTTATTCATTCATTCATGGTACATACAACATTGGCGTCGGTCGGATGACGGAACCTAGAAATAGAACTAAAATTTCTGAACGTTTCACATCATTCTTCCCAAACCAAACAACTTTTATATTCTGCGCAAGGTCGTTGTTTAGACTTAAGAATTTAATGGAGTTTCGGGAAACCGATTTTGGACATGCATTTTAGGGGTTGAGGGAAAGAAATGTTTCAGACAAATGTTAACTATTTTTTATCGAAAAATCATAGTCCGCGATAAAAAATAGGTGTTCCTATTAAAAATGTAAAAGTCACTCTCAGCCCTGCGCAGGGGTTGGGGGTGTGTGGTGGTATTTGTTTCCAAACGATGTCCCCCTTCAAACTGAACAAATTTTCTCTGAAACTTTTTTCCCGAAATTGTTGCCCTGTTTCGTTGAAAGGACCAATCCAGAAAAAGGACAAGGGAGTATTTTTTATTTTGGCACAGGAAAGCAAACACAGTTTTTTAACAAAATCAAGAAACTCGGAATGTTTTATTAGCGACGAAAAAACTAAAAATTAAAACAAATTATTATTTTAAAAATAAAAGGAAATTATATGAAATAACGAAAATTAATTTCTAAGGCGGACTCACAATTAACATGCCCTGTCTCAAGAATTTTCCATATATATTAAAATGGATCACTTGTATATATATATATATATATATATATATATATATATATATATATATATATATAGGCAGATCCATTTTAATCTATATGGGAAATTCTTGAGAAAGGGCATCTATTTCGGGAAAAAAGTTTTAGACAAAAATTATTCAGTCTGAAGGGGGACAGCGTTTGGAGACATATACCAACCCTCATCCCCAACCTCTGCACCGGGATGAGGATGACTCTGACATTTTTAATAGGAACACCTATTTTTATCACAAGTGGATGGTACGCAATTAGATCAAAATTTACTTTCAAAATTTTACATTATTCTCTCGTTTTAAGGTCGCCCGAGTTCAAAAAACATAATTTTGTAAAAAGTTAGTTTGCGAGCACGATACAGGTCAAACGGCTACGCGGATTGAAACTACATTTTGCTAAAATGTTTGATATGTAAAACCGAAAATCCCTATTGTTTTTGAGAAAAATCGACTCAAACACAGAAGAAATATATCCTATAACGTTATTTTTCCTGCTATAATGATATATTTTTTATAACCGTTTATTATTATATTTATTTTTCTAAGAAAATTTTGTTCAAAAAAAATTGGTGTCGGAAATATTTTGAAAATAAAAAAGAAATCAGCTGTTCTTTTGTTCTTAAGATGTCAAATTCTGTCAAAGCATGATTTGGTTGATTTTTACAAGTGAAATCATATTATGTAACCATGGAAACAAATAGCAAATACCATAATATTTATTACTAGTCCGTTTGACATCCATGTTAAATAAATAAATTAAAAATAAAAAAATAACATATTTTATTTTGTTTATTGTAATATTTAAAATGTCAGTAGAGTTAAAATCTGTTATAACGACACCGAAGGGTCTACTCATATTTGGTCGTAACAACCGGTGATGTTTTCTTAAATGTGTAGGTACATATAAATCCTTAGATATTAATAGGAACAATATTCACATTATCTTTGTCATTTTTCTGTATTCATAAAATCTGTAATTTTAGTCTGTTTGGAACACTTCTGTGCATACGAATTTTGTTTACAACGTTCTAAGAGATATAATTCTCCGAAGATATGAAGATACATATTACATTAAATGCAATCGCTTAATGCGGTACGTCGTAATAAGCAGTGTCGTAAAAAGCAGTGTTTTTTATAAGACGGTCATATAGCATTCAGCCGAGACCTATGATTTTTGTCAATATAACCGATATGTTGTTCTAAACGATGTCGTCGTAAACGGTGTTTACTGTATTTCTGAAGTTGGAATGATCCTGTCGTCCAATTGGCTGGAATTTTTTACGTAGAAAACCAAATAAAGAAATTACGTGCATGAGAAAAATGACAAAAAAGTCTAGTTTTTATTTTTGAAGTTATACTTCTTATGTGACTTCGCACGTGCTAAGTCTTTGTGTATATTCCACAATAAAACGCGAATTTATTAATTAATAGAATTAATCAAAACTTTATTAAAATAGTATATTTTGATTTAATTCGGATATACTTAACGTAAAGGATTTTAATAAGGGGGGTGTTCAATAAATAGTAAATTCCCATGTAAAAATTATAGACCTATCCCTACGTGTCGAGAAACGGAAGTACAATAAATATTAAATTCGCACGTAGCGATTATAGACATTGGGCCTGTGTCGCCAAAAAAAGTTATATAAAATAAACTGTGAAAAACATAATTTTCAACTTTTTTAATGTAAATAAGATGCTTCCAACAAAAATTTGAGATGACAAGTCTCAGATTCGTTTTCGGCACCCCAACAGAAATGCAACATATTAAAACTCTGTTGGAACTTTCCAGGTAACACCAGTTTTCGAACTAAAACTGATATAATTGTAAAAAATATAATGATGGCTCCAACCGCCGGGATCAAACTTACGATCTTTAGATTGCGAAATAACCGTCTACCTCGTCGCCACCTTAGTTAATGGTTCGAAGCCGGTTTTGTAGTATATTATGTGACTCGTTCGTTCAATCTCATGAATCAAGTTTACCCTACCGTGGCAAAAAGTTTCACTTCAAATAGTAGAGCATTCCCTCATACTTTTGAGCTTCGTCACAGCTGTGGAAACTCGTGGAAATGGTGCCGTTACGTCACTGCGGTTACATCAAATTCGTTTTTTTTAACGTCAGTTTATGTGGTGAATAACAAGGTGTGCGTCTGAGTTCACGTGGCGTGACGTGAGAACATGAACTGTACGGGAGATGATTCGACGAGGAGGTTTGGTTCGCAAAGGTTGGTTACTGTGTCCCGCATCTGATTTCACGCTGCCGAGATTTAGGATATGATAGCAATCCCAGTCGAGATACGTTTGCACAGCATGACACCAGACCAGTCTCTGAATACTGTGTTATAGAATCCTCATAATATTATAACCTTGACAGATAAAGGAACGCATCATCACAACTGAAACTGTCAACCGACCGTTTTCTTATTCATGTTCAAAATTAATTCTTAGCTTGACATGTATTCGAATTATGTATTACCAAAAGTGACAAAGAAAATGAAACAACGTTGCAAAAATATATAGCGTACATTTTCCACTTCTCTAGAATATTATGTGCTTAAAAAATGTAGAAGGAATTGGTAAAGACAAATTGACAAAGACTTGCTTTATTTCTCCCGTTAAATGCATCACAAAAGAATTTTAAAAAGAATCCCCCTTATATATAATATAATATATATATATATATATATATATATATAAATCTGTCTATATTTAAGTGCGTAATACATTAATATTGCATAAAAGGTTGTATAAACAAGGAGAGAATTTCTTTTCATATCAATATTAACACAAAATATAAAAATTGAGTCTCGAAGCATGATGGTTGTAAAAAAAATATTGTTTATTGCTCATGAAGAAAAATAGTATCTTTGCAACCTTAGTTACGGTTGAAAAGTAACTGTTTGCCCATTGTTTACTACAAGCACGCAAATTTTGCTTTGCACACGCAAATTCAGATAAACAAAAAAAATCTACGTAGGTACTTAATAAAAACATTTTTATCAGTATTGTTTTACTTTAATATTAAAGAATTTAAAAAACTGCACTAATCATTTACGTTTTCAAATCTCTACTAACGCAACTGAAAATATTATTTTTTACTTATTAATTCTCTCGTCTTGACTCTGAAAATCATCGTTGTAGATTTTTTGTACACACTTTATGACGACTAACACGATAAGAATTTTGGTATAAAAAACATCAATTCACTTTTAAATTGAAGCGCATATGCAAATCGTATCAACTAAAATTACTTTTGAATTAATAAGGTCTAGTGTTCGCGTCCGCAAAATGTATTGGACTAAACCGATTACATCAGAGAGGATTTAGTCCCGTAGCTCCTGGAATCGATTTGTCCAGCTTGTACTCAATCTGTTGGAGGTTCTTGAAGCCGTATCCCTAGACGAATAATCGACTTACCCCTGGGATGCAATAATTTATTATGTTCAATCTAGTTTATAAGATCAAGCAAGCGGTCAACTCTTATCGGGTCACGATTTATTATACAACTAGTAAGTCTGTCTTCGCCAGGCGCAAATATTCAAAATATAATCTTTCTTTTATATATAATATAGAAATTGACATATCTTTTAGAGAACCACTCCCCGGTTCCTGTCCCTGGGGAGAAAAACTATAATCTCGCTTCGTTAAGTTCTGTCTCGTGTTTTACTATAAATCTACAAAGTTTTGACTTTCAAGGTCAACTCGAGGGCCTGGAAAGACAGGCAGACAGACCGATAGACGGATAGACAGGCATACGTTAGGAAATCGTAGATGTAATAGATATGTAGATTAATTATATATATATACAGTGTAATCTCCATGAAACGACACTCGATTTAACATCGAACTTCCAAAAACATCGAAATTACTCGACTTTGGTTGGTTTGCATTGTTGTCCAAACATTGATACACTTTATGTAGCATCACACCCACTCTAAATAACGACCATATGTCGTAATAATTTCGGCAACTTATAAAACACCTACTGTTTATAGGTACTTTCTAGATTGCCGAAATTGATAAGAACTGCAGCCTTATTGTCTAGCCCGTATTTGCCTCGACTACCAACATCAGAGGTGGGATCAGAATCGTCATCTAATACGCCCCAAGCTAGTGGACATGAGCGGTGGCCATGATTTGAGTTTAAATTATTTGTAAAGCTGCGGTTCCTGCATTTGGTGAGTCTTTTTCATTTTGTTATGATTCGGGAGCGGAATTCTTGTTAATTAGGAAAATTTATGATTTAATATGTGAAAAAAAAGTGAGTTCAGGTAACCCTAACTGTATTTTGTCTATAATCACTGCAATCGGCTATACATCAGATATTTTACTTCATGTTGTGCCAGATCAATTATATGAAAAAGATACGATGATTGGCCGTGAAATTTTTAATTATGATTCGATGTTAGTATGGTGTTAAATGGTTTTCCAAACTAATGTAATTAATATTTATAATAAATTTAATTCGAATGAGTTTTAACAATGTCGATACTCACATGATCAGTTTTAGCAAAATACAACTAACTTAGATTTTGAGAGAATTTGTAAGTTTGTTAATACCGCAGATATATCTTAATAATTTATTATTTGAAATTAAATTGAGCAAATCTTTCTTCTTACAATAATATTTTAACTATGTTGAAAACCGATATCCGCTTAGAGAATTAGATCTATAACGAGAGGGTCATTATTTGTTCAAAAAAAAAGAAAAAAAATCAGTAGTACATCGGTATTAAACAAAAATGTGCAAAACATTCGTTATAAAATACAGTTCCTCAGTATGTGTAATGTAAAAAGTGATAGATACTTTATTTAATTTGCAAATGCAAAAAGATAATATGCAGGACGATAGAATATTATAGTATTTTTGAAATTATTTTAGAAGCAGATATGGAAAACCCAAAAGATTAAAATCTATTAGTGGGAAATTTGGATGAATATTTGGGGTCATAAAATTGTAATATATGGGAATAATGTCAAGTAAAGGCATCTAAAGAAAGAGGTAATAATCTGTCGAAAGTTTAGAAGGATTTAGTTAGCGATAGTCTCTAAAATATTTTATTTAGATTTTTTTAAATACCAAACATATCTCTCCGGCTAATGTGATCGAATAAACAAGTTAAATGAAAACTAGTAACTATTGAAATAGATTAATATTTTGATAATTATTTCAATTATTCCCTTTGGTTCGAGAGTCCTAACAAGTCAACGATCAGAGGCTATGCGCGATAATGATTGCCATTGTTATCATTTAGCAGCTTATAATCAGGCTGAAATATTAGAGGTTCTCTGTCACTATTTTGTTGTTAATTCATTAGATCGGTTGAAAATTTGAATCGTAGTGTCGATTGATTTTGATGTCTCATAATGCTATAAAATTGCGCGCCGGGACAATCGACTAGTTGATGGGGAAATTTACTCGCCAACTTCGTGCTATTCAAACGTATCTATGTTGGACTTGCCGTGAATTTGATTGTTGTGAACAAACCATTTGGATATTTGGAATGTTACGAAGTCCGTTATTTTGGAAACTTTAAATTGATTACAGGTGTTCTACACGTTGCTCGCACATAACACAGTTTTACGCAGCCAGTGGTCATAAAATGCTTTGTTAAAATAATGCTAAGTATTTAGTTTTAATAACAACATTATGTTCGATTAATGATTCTGAATAACAACTACAGAGTAGTGAACAATTTAATTCCTTTTTCGGGAAATCGGGTTCCGATGAAATCTTGTTGACTAAATAAAATCCAAGAAAAACGTATTGACTTCACTGGAATATCAGATGATTGGCTACTAGCTGAGCAACGACGGTACACCGAGGTGCGAGATCTCAGGAATTGTCACCAAATTGCAAAGCAGTGAGCTATCTGATGATATTTCAAAAACATACAAATTCAGATCAGGTACACTACACAGAAAATTCAAAGACATGGTAAAACCTACAGTTTATTGATTGTCTCCAGACCTTTTAGATGATCAGTTATAAGTCATGTGCACGAGTCAATTATGTACTTAGTTTGGGATAGAACACACCCCTCGCGATGTGTTTTCAATATGCATAATAAGAAATTGTAACAATTACAATTTTAATCGGTTATGACGTATAATTGTTCTATCTTGAATTTGTGGCTTAACACAGCCCTAGCTTGCATGAATTTGGATATTAAATAAAATTTGTCAGACGTGAAGATCAGGTCAAGATATGTTAGTTCGAATTATGTAATGACTAGAGATCATTTTTACATGTGTTGAAAATGGCTAAGAAAGATATTTGAGAATTTATTTTTGAAATGTTTTAAATGCACACAGAAATAATATACATGATTTTACACAGATCTGGAAATTTATGACAGCACTTGAAATGAAAAGAAATTGTAAATGTTTTTATGACTTGTGTTTAGTTGAAACTACCCTTCATAGATTTGAAGTGGTACCTATACGATAATTTTCAAGGAGTTTGAATTGAGTTTTACTGTTGCAAAATAAAAATTGAGTTTGTTTAATAAAATGGAAAGCGATCATCGGATGCGGTAAAGAGATTTGATACTAATGAGATAGATAAATTTTTATGAATTGACAAGATATATGTGGTTTAACTTACAGCTTTGCGTAACGTTGTGAGTTGTGACGTTTGTTAAAGTTCTATGAAGTTTTAATAATAGTTACGATTACCTGAGTGGTTATACTTGACACTTAACAAAATTTTTGAGCGTCATTGGTTTGAAGGGACAAGACACGTTCGTAAATTCTTAGATAACCGTATCACTTGTAAGATTTCCAAATCCAGTTTAGGTAAATATCAAGCTGAATTGCACCTCATTTGCAAGGTCAGCATACCGTGGTATACTGTTCATATAGATATCACCGGTAAACTAAATGGTAAGAACGATTGTAAAGAGTACAATATTGTCTTGGTTGCGGAATTCACGCACGAAAAATAGATTCATGCAACACCTTCAAAGCGTGATTCAAAGTTTAGAGGTCCATTCATGATGACAGAAGTTCTCGAAGATGATAGATATACTTTGAAGTTCTTCTAGTGAGTTAGATATTTCTGATGATCTAGAAGTATTGATCGGACAAGTGTCAACATAAATGTTGAAATGGAGCTTGCTGAAAAGTACTCTGAGTCAGAGTCAGAAGCCACTAGGGGGGAGACTGATCATTAAGAGTAGTTGGAGGTTGTACTACTTACACCAGACTGTAGTCGTAACTGCAAACCAAAAAAAAAATGGTTTGTTCAGGGCGCGGCGCGCAACTGGTGAGGTAGCTGGACCCCAAACATAAAGCTTGAAGTCGCTTCAAACGTGTACATAGTTGTTCAACTATGGTGGTATACGGCTGTGCCAAAGTCGCACCACATCTGTCATACGTCATATTATGGTAGTTGACAATGTGACATAGGCTTAGCGACAATGTGTACATAGTTGTGACAACTATGGTGGTACACGGTTGTATTCTATGTAAAGTTTTAAATATTTTTTGCACATACCTTTGGTTGTGATGACAAAACCACATAGTATATTGAGTATTATGCTAGATCCAATATGGCCGCCACTTAAAAATGGCTGACTACCAACTTCTTTACAACCCCCTCCATATGGGTATCAAATGAAAGGATATGACAAGTAGAATACTGTAAGCTGTGTGACATCATTATAAATCCAATATGGCGGCCACACAAAATGGTGGATTACCCACTTCCTTGACACGGATATCAAATGGAAAGATTTGTCATGTAGAATATTAGAATAAAATAATCAATTAACTGTAGTAAATTGATGTTTTAATAGTAAAAATTTTGAAAGACTAAAAAGAAGAAAATAAGATATTAGTAAAAAAACTTTAAAAAGACAAGCTTTTATTGAATTGTACTAAAAAAGAAAAAATAACTCTTAATACTTTAGATTCATAGTTATAAAAGCGTGGGTTGAAAGCTCTATGATAGTAATGACCCACGCTTTTATAATTATGAATCTAAAGTATTACGAGTTATTGTTTCTTTTTTAGTACAATTTAATAAAAGCTTGTCTTTTAAAAGTTTTTTTACTAATATTTTATTTAAACTCTGTATACATGTATTTGACATCGTTTTTTTTGCACAATTTCTGCTTCAAAGCAAAATGTTTGTACGCATATTGATAACATTTTAACTTGAAAAGCGATCTTTTTCTATATGTAGATCAATCATGTTTTTGTGTGGTGCAATATAATGTTCTACATTACAGAGGCCTTGAATATAACATTATATTGCTTCTGAAAGTATAAAAAAACTGTAATTATTTAATGACAGTCTATATAATTATTGTCAAATCAAAGAGAATGTATGCTGCACACGATCATCAGTCTACTTGGCACCATTCAAAACTGTATTTCCCAGGACGATTCCATATACGATGGGTCATCACGAACGTAAAGACTTATTTGTAGGATTAAAAAAAGCAGTCAAGTGCGAGTCGAAATCGAAAGAAGAGGGTTTCGTAATATTCCGTTTTCCGGGAGTACTTTAAGACTTAACATTTTCGTTTACATTTTCCTGTAAACTATGGGTGAGACCCGACATTGCCTATTTTTTTCAAAATTTTAAGCCCAGTAGTTTCGGAGATAAGGAGGGGAGGGGAATGGCCAATTGTTCATCTATTTTCTTAAATAACTTTAAAACTATTTATTTTAAAAATATCAAAAAATATATATTTGAGTCCCTTACTACAAGCCCTTTCATTTCATATGTCACGCGGTACACTTTGCAAAACTTTTTTTTTAATTTCCTAAAAAATGCACTCCATGTTCAAAATTCATTTATTTACGTTACACATCCGTCTTTGGGTCATCGATTTACATATGTGTACCAAATTTCAACTCAATTGATCCAGTAGGAGATACGAGGGGGGGAATGGTCAATTTTCATCTATTTTCTTACATAAGTTTAAAACTATTTATTTTAAAATTATAAAAAATATATATTTGAGACCCTTATCACACGCCCTTTCATTTGATATGCCACACGGTACAATTTTCAAAACTTTTTTTAATTTTCTAACTTTCCCCCCAAAAATGATCCACATGTTCAAAATTCATTTATTTACGTTACACATCCGTTTTTGGGTCACCGACTTACATGTGTACCAAATTTCAACTCAATTAATCCAGTAGTTCGGAGCAAATTTACTGTTACGGTAGGACGGACAGACACACGAGTGATCCTATAAGGGTTTCGTTTTTTCCTTTTGAGTTACGAGACCCTAAAAATAGCTAATGCAAATTTTTCATTAATTGCGAATAATTATTTATAAACAAAAAAAAATTACTGAAATATTTCTTGTAATCTAAAATTACAAGACGACTAAAAATTATTAATTGTGAACGGTGATACATTAATTGATTGAGAGTATACATGGGTTGTAGCTAGTGACGTATACGGGAGACAATAGTATGCATGTGAGAGACGGTAGTAACGGCTATCCCTCTGGCTCCTGTGAGAGAAGCCCGCAGGAAATTGCATGTCGTATCCTGCCACCGCTACGACTCGCTACCAACTCTGTCCTACCAGAATGTGTTTGCGCCTGTTATGAAGACAGAACCAGAACTAACAGCATGCAATCGACCTCTCGCAGGTTCCTGCGACGGACAGATAACCTTATGCCGGATATATCAATTCACTATCTAAAATGTAATTAGACTCGGATTTGGTGAATTATTCATATACCTTGCTTTTAATATTATTTATCATCATACAGGATGCTAAAACTTTTTTAAATTTAACATCGTAAGTTGATGTGTTGTAATTATTTGTTTTTTTAGATTTTAATTGGTTTATGCAATGTTGTAATAGAAATAGCATAAGATAGGAGATTTACTTGGAAGACGTGTGGAAATTTTGAAATTTGAAAATTTTGAAAGTTTGATGCCTTGAATGTAATGGAAAAATATAAAATGTGAACACTGCGGAAGTCATATTATCAAAACGACGCAAAAACAGTTTCTTTGAAATATTTCACTTCGGGTGTCACACTGGCAGAAAAATGTTTTTATGAAAATAAAATAGAATTACATTTTCTACAAAATATATTTTGTACATTTTTTCTCTAAACTAATTAATAGTTTCGGTGGAGCAGCCGTGCGAAGTCACGTATTTTCGACAAAATTTTAATTTTTTGCACTTTACTAATAATTATTATTTAATATTTACTAAATTGACCTTATTGACCTAATGATTTTTAAGCCTTTTAGCCTTTCAAGTTTAAAATTAAAAAGTTAAAACTTGTTCTAAATGGAAAATAATATAATCAACGTGTATTAGAAAATTTTGATGATTTTCAAATCGCTGTATTTTCGCGAAAAATGATCGGATTTTAAAAAACGATAGCTCATTTTAAAGCTTGTACATTTTAGTTTTTGAGTCAAAAATTTTTATCATACCTTAGCGAACCCTGACAATTGAAAAAAGAAAAAGGAAAATGTCCCCTTAATTTTTTATAAAGTTGCATCATGACAATGGGCTCCAAAAAAAAATCCAGAAAAATTTCGAGTAAAGCATCTTAAAGCTGGTACTTTTTTCTTCAAAATGCATTTTTTTAAATTTTCTTACGAGTTTTTTGAACCGAGTTGTCAGCTGTCAAAACAAAAATGCCACTTTTGACTTTAAAAGCTCCTAGCTCCTGAAGAAATAATCGTACAACAATTTTCCAAAGTGCATTAGAAAGCTGAGAATGTCCCCTTTAAAAGGTTTTTGTCCAATTTTTTTCTTAAAAATTTCTCTCTTTTGTAATTATTGTTTTAAAATGTCATCAAAAAACGAACTTTGATCACGTTTTGTTATTTAAACGCCATTTTGTTTAAAATGGCGGAATTATTAATGTTTCTACGTTTTTCTTCTTATAAGGATATTACTAAAAACTGTGCCAAATTTCATGTTGCTGTAACTTTTTTTTCTTTGTGTCCACAACTGTTAAAAATTTCGACGACTTTTTTAACCAAGTTATTAGCTATTGAAGCAAAAGTTTTGCTTTAGACTTTAAATTAAAAAAAAAATTTAAGGAAAAAAATGAACAAGCATTTTAAAGAGGATATTTCCAGCATTCTAATGCACTTTGGAAAATTGTCTTACGATCATCTCTGTTTTTGCTTCAATAGCTAATAACTTGGTTAAAAAAGTCGTCGAAATTTTTAACAGTCGTGGACACAAAGAAAAAAAAGTTGCAGCAACTTGAAATTTGGCACAGTTTTTAAAAATAAACTTATAAGAAGAAAAACGTCGAAACATTAATAATTCCGCCAGTTTAAACAAAACGGTGTTTAAATAACAAAACATGGTAAAAGTTCGTTTTTTGATGACATTTTAAAACAATAATTACAAAAGAGAGAAATTTTTAAGAAAAAAATTGGACAAAAACAATAAAGGGGGACATTCTCAGCTTTCTAATACATTTTGGAAAATTGTCGTACGATTATTTCTTTAGGAGCGTAAATCAGAGTTAAATACAAAGATGGCCTACAAAATTCCAAAACAAACATTGCAAATTAAATATAATATTGTACACAACGTGTAAAGATCATTTTTTTCAGTTCTGCCTTTTATCAAACACTGTATACAATATTTATTAAATACATGCATCTCTCTTTCTCTTATTTATTATTTATTTTTCCTACGTATATTTTGAAAAAATCAGTAAAAATCAATTATTATATTGTTTTCATATTACTATTTGACAATATGTCAAAACTGTTTTTGTAACTTATGCCGTGCGTGATGCTAGCGTTGATGTTACTAATTTCAGGCCAGAGTTACCGTCAATATTATATACATTTAGTAACAAGATTCGCAGTAACTTTGCAGATCCTCGGCTAATAAAAGTTAGATAACCTGCGCTCACATTCAAATGAAAAGCTTGAAAATTTAAAACAACGAAGAAGTGATGACATAGTTAGGCTTTTTGACTACGTGTCCGGCCAAAATTAAACGGTGTCCGGCTTTTTAGGTTTTTTACATTTCGTAAACGAGCGTTTTATTTATTTTTAATTTATTTTTCATTAGAATTTAACAAGGTTTATGGTAATAATCAAAAAAGCTTGATTCTACATAATTTTTTTTTGTCGTACCTATTAATACTGAGAAAAAAATCCTCAATAATGTAGGGTGTCCGGCTTTTTACCCAAATGTTCGGCCAAACTGACTAGTCTGTTCGGCTTTTAGGTTTGGCGTCCTGGCAACCCTAGCTATGTTACATTTTTAATCTTGGCAGGATTAAATGTGTTATTTTTCTTCTTGTTATATAAGAACGATAATTCCGTTTTTCAGTATGGCACAGAGTCGGAGTTTAAAACCAATTACGATTATTTGAGTTGTCTGCAATAAAAAATAACTTTGCTTATATAAACAGATAAAATGTTAACGTCTTCTTAAAAGTTTGTTTTGTAAAGCAGTTTTATCCTATACCAGGTTTGTCAAACCGGAGGCAGTATTTGTTCTTTCAAATTATTTTTTTCCCAATTTATATTTGGGTATCTTAGATATATGGTAAAACAGAAAGTTCTCTCAATATAAATGATTAGATGTCCGAAAATACCTGCACAGACAATTCTTATTATTAAATACACATTTAAATATAACGTTTCTTTGTTTGTTTATGTAATGCACAAGTGAATTGACTAACAACATAATAATTATATGGTCGATAGACTTGTCCAGTTGTTCAAAAAAGTCTTAATAAAAAGACCAAACGTTGCATATCAATTATTGTTTATTTAATAGTTTTAACATTGAATTGTCCAAATACCCGTGACAATATTATCATTTGTTATAAATAATATTGTATTAGTATTGAAAATAATACTTCCCTATTAAAAATTAACAAAACAATGCAAAAAGATTAAACCAACATTGTCGTATAAAACGTATTACAGGCCAGTTTTTACTTTCAAAATATATATTGAAAAAATGTCTTATGTACTTTATATTCACATTAAATACAGATCAAATCCGAAATTCACGTAGGTAAAAAAAAAACATTCAACAGTACATTTCTGTTTATGTTTTACAAACCCAATTAAAAAGTTTGTATGACTAAATGACACAATATTGGGTAAAGTAATTTTTGAACATGCAAGAGTTTTCATCCTCTTTTTTTATTTGAACAAGGAAGTTTGTAAGATCTTAATTAAAAACAACTATGTAAGACAGGGATTTCTCTTTGTAATATAATTTTATCTTTAATTGAAAACTCTGTTCCATTTAGTTTTTAATTATTTTTTCCTGTTTCTTTCTTTTATTTAATTCATTTTACATGCCTGTATATTGTTGCTATTGTAACTAGACGTATATTAATTTGCAGTATAAAGGTAATTTCGTTTCCACCAGTCAAACGCTAAATTATAAGATAAATACACAACAAAATTGCTATACCTCCCAGGAAACATTTGAGGAAGTTGAAATATATTGCATATTAAATATTAATCATAACGTCGCATGGGTGGCTTTTTCAACTACAATCGCTAAAGTGCATGCGCTCTCAGAACGCCGTTTTTATAAATAAATAATTTAGATAACGCGAGTGAAATGTTCCAGAAACCTTTATATGTGCGCAACTTTACAAAATAACTGTAAGATTTTAGGAATTTAGCACTATTTTTATTGACAAGTATTTTTTAATATCAAATATTAAGAAATTAGGTAATATAATATGAATCTTGCTATGAAAATTTCATTTAATATCAATTTTTCGAAAAGGATTTGGTTTCCAAACGAAAATATTAATATTTAACGATACTCTTAAACACATTTTGGCATATGGAGCTAACTCGTCAAACTTTCATAGTCTTATTTGAGGAGACTTTTGATACATAAGTACTGTATATTCGATGTTAAAAATACTAGGTATTTGCATTGAAAAATTATACCACACTGAAAAATAAGTGTAATATTAAAATATCAAGGAATTATTTTTCGTTCATCAAATGCTAACAGTTATTTTTAGGGAACTTTATAACACATATGTGTGCACTCCCACTTACATATATAGATAGTATAGGCGCTTTCCGCAAACCTCAAGGGTCAGGGAAACTTTAAATTTTAAATAATTGTATTTTTCATTAGCGCGAGTTTCCTAAGAGCTGAAACATCATTTATTACTGCAACTTTTATCATAACTATCTTTGGTAAGGTTCAAATCAACTTACTGTTTAACTCATGGCCTTAAGCACGTCATAATAAACAATACTTAAGAAATGATAAGCAGTAATTCAAACATAACATAAATACATATCTTCAACGTATTGTGCTTTAAGATTTGTAACAATTTATTTTATTTTATTTTTATTTTTTTAATATAAAAAGGTAGGTATACCCAATTGTATATGTCCAGTGTCCACATATATAGAGCATATGCACATACCTATACAAGAGAATATCACGTGGGGATTTGGCCTCCGCCATAAGGCATTTTGGCCAGCAACATTAAATATGAAATAAATATCAAATAAATCAACATCACAAAACATCCATGAGCAGAGGTGGGATTCGAACCCATGACAGTTAGGTCGAGAACCCAGTACGCTAACCACTAGACCATAACTGTCCCCCAATTTATTTTAAGTTGCGTATTTTAAGGTATGCTTTCATTTAAAAACTTTGGAATGATCAACCTCAGCGGTTTTAGTATTACATTTAAGCTCTTTGATTCAAGTAGCAGAACCGCATTGATAGTCACTGCGTTGTGGGTACATGCCTACAATAAATAAAGCTATTTCTTAAAGATTTTTTTGGTAACTTATTGAGCAATTATAAGATCTTAAAAACCCGGGTCGCAGTGCCAAAACCCTGCCGACAATATAGTGTATTTGCTTGTATAGGGCCGTGTGGTTTTATACTTTTATTATGTGAAATTAAGTTTGTTTTTGGGAAAAATAAAAAATTTAACCCCTTAATACACCCCTTAAAATAACATTTTTTTCTTAATTGTAATATTATTATCAATCTAACGTCTACACCGAATTAAATACACCCTTCAATAAATAAGTCACTATCTGCAAACTAGTGTTTTCATAAAATTTGTAAATCCGGTCCTGTCGGGCCGATTTTATTAAAATTGTGGGGACACTTTTTAATCACTACCAAAGGGTTAAATTTCAATTTTGAAACGATTCGGAGAATTTTTTCGGTATTTTGGGGCCCAAAAACAGTTTTCAACCCCTAAAAACTACCCTTAAAATAGCCCGATTAGGCCCATTTTAAATAGGCTTCTTGCGGTGATTGATTTCAACACGTGGCCCAAATT
The DNA here is from genome assembly GCA_034508555.1 of Venustoraphidia nigricollis. Lineage (NCBI taxonomy): Eukaryota > Metazoa > Arthropoda > Insecta > Raphidioptera > Raphidiidae > Venustoraphidia > Venustoraphidia nigricollis. The sequence goes on along the minus strand of JAVRKA010000023.1, from coordinate 909,190 downwards.
TCGTTGAAATCAATTAACTCTTTCGAAAGTTATCGCGCGTACACATATATATATATATATATACATATATATATATATATAAATATATATATATATATAAATATATATATATATATATATATATATATATATATATATATATATATATATATATATATAAACATTTTTAAAAATGGTGCCAAAGTGTTTAGGAGGTTATGAAACGTCGAGAAATTTTGGTCCCGCCATCCGACCGACGCCAATAGTGTATGTTGCCATATGGCAAATACACTAAAAATGTGTAAAATTTTAAAGAAGTTTAGTTTATGTTTATTACTGAAAATTAAAATTAAACAAAATAATGTAATACAGTGAAAAACATTAAGATATCGTAAAAATGACAAAATTAGAAATGTTCAGGTTTACGTTTTGTGAAAATAAATGTTTAGGTGACATAACTTCATTTCTCTTGCCTACTATCAGTCATGTGAGATCCATCACGGGTGCATCAAGTCCAAGAATACAATCAAACTCTTAGAACATTTTTATTGTTCTAGGATCAAACTGAAGTAATGTTTGGTTCAAAACGCCAAAATTAAAATATTTCAATTTAAAAGCCTATTTCTTCCCTACGTTATATTATGAACAGATTTAAAATAAAACTCACGAAAAATTTTATTTTTACCTGTATTTTCCTATAACAATAACTGAAAAAAGTGTGCTGTAACCTTTACGCTTGGTTGAAGTAAAACATATATAGACAATATGTATACTGTTAGGTTTAAAGTTTTTTTTAAAGTTTAACTTCTTTAGTGACGTATCTGTTTGAAAAAAGAAAAAAATCGAGGAGAAATAAAATCGACCCCTAAAGGGGAAGTTCTATAGATAATACATTTATCTACAACCTCCAACAGTTTTCAATGCAAAACATTTTACTATTTTCTTTTAAAATGACTAATTTCTTCCATTTTTTTATGGAAAATCACGTGCACTTCTCTCTTTCTCAAAATGTTTTACTTGAGACAATACAATTCATTAAATGATTATCATATTTTACTTAATTATAGTAGCTGATTCTATTTTATTTTAGTGGATTTGATGATATTCTCGTGGATTCTCGCGAAATCAAACACACGTCTGCTTTTCTCTGTTCTAAACGTAGGTACTACTGACTGCTCGCACGAACGCTATGTTTCAACTAACATCTGTGCAGCTGTAGTCGGGTTGAGGGCCTATTATGAGTGAATTTGAATTCACTAGGGACTACTGTAGCTCATCCTAGGTTGAAAAATTCCTATGTAACATTTTAATTTTTTGGACTTTTGTCCGGGTTTTTTCGATTTGGCCTCACAGTCGCGAGCTGACCCTCTGCAAAATTCACAAAACGACTTTTTACTTTAAAAATATCACGTTTTGAAAGTAAGCAAACTTTTCCAATATACAGTTAAGGACCCAACATAAGTGACGCAAACTATGGTCAGCTAATATTATAAGTTGACTATAAACCGCGCTCTCATCACATTAGCTGATACTGGATGGATAAAAACAAGTAATAAAAGAGAAAATAAGAAAAACTAGAAAAAGTACCTCTAAGCTATTGATAAATTAAATTAGGTGCTTCTGAAGATTGTGTGTTAGAAATTTCATCAAAATCGGTAAATAAAAATACTTTATAGAGATTCTTTCTGTCTATCTCTACATGGGAAAGGGATTCCAAGTTGTAGCAGATCGTATGCAATAATTTGTAAATCACATCACATACGCAAAAAGATTTATAGAATATATATAATGTAAAGTATTTAATACAAGCTAAGAGTGCACATAAAACCAAAAAAACATAAAATCAAAGAAACAGAAAAACATATTATGTCTAAAAAATAACAAGATAAAAATAAATTCAGTCTAAATTTGCATACTTAACGTTGAATACACAAACATATGAAACAAAACTGTCAACAAGTTAATTGATTTATATGTAAATATATTCAAACACATTTACGAACTGAGAGATGTATAATATTATTTTTCTTTCCATTACACCGCTGATAAATTTAACTAAATACAATTATACAAAACACGAATAAAATAATATGGGAATTCCGTCGTTTAACCACTTTATACTTTTACTAATTCAATAAAGTTTGCATGTACTCATACAAAGTTTATTTCTTTAATGAACTTAGAAAATTTTAAATATCATATTTTTATGTAATTATGCACATTATTTTAAAATAACATTCATATCATAATAGACAGCGCCAGCCCTATGATAGAGCGAGAGGAGCGGTTGCTCTAGGCGCCAGGTGACAAAGGGAGCCAAAAATCCAAACGCGAAAACTTTCTTAATGTTAAAGAAGCAGTAATATAATAATAATTAAAACTACTGAATTTAATTTAAATTCAACAAATGTTGATGTTGACAATAAAATTTGATTATTGAAAATTTGGGACTTATTGTTTATTTAACATAAAACCAAAGTACAATTTATGTGAAGTGAAAGCGCTGAAAAACAATCTCGCTTTACCCTTAACAAGGGCTAGGGTCGGCGCTGATAATAGATCCTGATGTTTGTTCATCAGGATCCAATAATTATACGAATATTATCTGTATTATTATACGAGTGTCGCACACTGGAACTGAATCACAAAAAGTAGCCAAAAACAGACATTTCTAAAATTAATAGATAACAATACTGTGAAATTCCGTAAGTATCTACTAGTGAATGTCAATGCATCTTTTCCCGATATCCCAATCGGATCAAATAAAATTTCTGCCTAACAGATGAACACAAACCTGAACGTCGCGCTTTAGGCTTATTTATCCAACTTTCAGTTATTCTATTACCAGCTAGTTAGTGTTCAGTGATTCCCTGTTAGTAACGTTTGTGTATAGTGAATTCTTCGGGAAGGTATCTTTAAGTAGCTACTTTAATGTACGTATATTGACTAAATAATATCAACAATTGCCGTATTCAAAAATTTATTTTATTTGGGACAGGCTTTTAATTTAAAATTTTTCTGGAATGAATCAACTTTTAGTGAAAAATTAAAAAACCATGTGAGAGCCTGCTTTAAAGAAATATTCAAAAAATACCGCGTTAATTAAAAAAAATATTAAAAAATTGTAGGCACATAAAAGTGTCTTTTAGAGTTACAATATTTCTTTCTCGTATATAATGTTCTTAAAAGGCAGGTTTGATTTGAGTAGTCCAAACTTGCGAAAAAATGAAATAAAACCTATATTATGGTGATTTTATGTTTGTTTTTTTTTTTTAATTTTAAAAAGAACTGAAATTCAATAAATTGCCGTTTTGTCAAATTAAACCTTCCTTAAAGACTCATCTCTGTGATTAATTAAAAAAGAAAAAACTCTTACTATTTGAGTCATTAATATTAGTCATTGAAATTATATTAACATTTCTGGTCATGTTTTGCGATTTGGTTCCACTGTGCTAAGCAAACAATTCAATATTCTTCTATCATTGCTATAAAATTAATTTGAAAATTGTTTATATGCTTTTTCTTTGGTTTTCGCTTTTTCTTTGATCTTTTATCTCTTTTCATTAAAAAATGATTTGTTTGCATTACTTTATCTTTCTTATTGCAGTGCCGCTACTATGGACGAAAATTTTGACCTATTAAACAACCTACGTTACCAGTGATAATCGTATTACAGTAAAGTTTACTCTCGGATCAGTGTTAAGGATAAGTGCGAAACTGACGGAATCATATTCGATTCCCAGCGATATGATTCTTTTCTATGAATAAACTCTTAAAAGTTAGTAGCTACGCTTACAAATGTATAAGTAGTTAAGTTGATAATTGACTTGTTATAGTGCGGCGACGCCAACAAGTTCGTCATTACCTCCGGGGCTACCCCGCGTAATTCAAGCAGAGTACAGAGAAGAGAAGCGTCGAAAATAAACACGCCAACTACGACCGAGTTTATTAGAGCGGCTAAAGAGTTATTGATAATGTTTAAAGTTGACAGAGTGTAAACAAAGTATAAACGATATACATTTATCAACCACTGCAGCTATACTTTTCTTACATACCTACTTATTGAACTCTAACGTTTGTTTTACACGCTACATACTATGTTCAGAGATTTATTCACACCTCTCTATGTAACTGTGCAGGCGCTAAATGCACGAAATAGAACGCGGGACAATGAAGAAAAACATTTACAATAAAACGCTTTAAATCAATAGTGCACACACAGCCATTTTCTGGACAAAACAAATTATATGAATAATATTATTTATTGTTATTATTTTTTTATTGATTAGGATTGCAGAACAGAATACAAGGCAAAAAATAACATGGTTTAGTTGCTATCACTTTAATAATAATCCATATCCAATTGCGCTTTCTCCAGAAATTTAAAAATTAATAAATAGTTCTATTATAAAATAACTGTTTGTCTGGTCGTGAAGTGGACTCCGTTAATGTTAAAACGTTAATAATAATAAAGAGTTTTTCAAATAAATATTAACTTTCACTTATCATGTATCTTCCGAATATAAGTTACTTATTGTAAGATAAAATGTCTTTGAATAGATTTTTATAAATTAGTTTTATTTTAAAATAATCTAAATATAAGAGTATGCTTTTGAATAACAATTAATTAAACTAAAATATTATATCAGGCGCTCGCTAGGGGTGCCGTGTTAATAGGAAAGGAAAAAACACTGGCGCTCAGCGAAGCATTATTACTGAAATGTTCAAGGTTAAAAATCAGCTGGAGTATTCTTTATTTTTTTATAAAAAACCGGACTGTTTATCGATTAAAGAAAAAATGCTGTTTGATGCGAGTCGACTTATATAATAATGCATGATTTTTTGTTGTTGAAAAAAGTCTGTACATTTACCTAAATTAAATATTTTGTCAACAAAAATTTTTGAAACAAATATTATTCGATCTAAATAAATTTCAGTCTCTTGATGAGATAATCACCGTTAGTAGTTACTTGAGTAACAGATTTTCGACAAATAAAATAACAATTTCAAATAAAAGCATTGTTTAGAAAATAGTGCGTTTTCAAGTTCAAAAAAAATTAACATTTGCAACAAATGTTAACTTTTTCTAGACTTGAAAACGCACCCTTTTTTAAATTTCAAGACCTATATTTGAAATTGTTATTTCAACAGTGGAAAGAACGACTTACGAGTATATCAGTTCTTTTTTTTTTGCAAAATTTGAAGTTTTTTTATTAGATTTATATCGGTGACATTTCTTTCTTATCAACATCCTTTTTTAGAAAAGAATATTTTTATTTGGTAGGTATAATTATTATCTAATTGTATAATGGCAATACATTAATAATTATAAAGCTCGATTTAAACACCATCACACTTATTGAGAAAAGATTAAATGGTCAATTTTAATAATAATAATAATATAATATTTGATAATATTGACTCTACCAACAGTAATAGAATATTAACAAAATAAAATTACTTGCAACACTGTTCAATATTTTTATTTATATAAAAGACGTTTCGACCAACAGTTTGGTCCTTTTCAATTTTCAAATATAAAATTAAATTGCAATTGTTTAAATAAAATTAAAAACAAAATATTAAAAACGGTCACTAATTTTTTATAAAAATTATATAATCTATGGTAATGAAATGCCATATATTAAAACAGTGAGTGACACAAAAAATCTAAAACAAGGAATAATTATTGTAATAACTTATGTATATAATCCTTAAATATTAATTTTAGATTATTTGTATCACTCATCCTATTCACAGAATCATATTTTTCAATATATAACATTTCACTAACCAATCGCTTATAATAATTTTGTTCATTATCTAAATTTTTTTTTTAGAATTATAATCAAAATCAAAACAATGATTCAATTCAACAGTATGTGAATATAAAGCAGATGTCTCTTTGCCCTTATTAACATCATTTTTATGTTCCTTTATTCTAGTACTAAGTGTTCTTCCTGATTGACCTACATAAACTTTTTTACAATCTTTACATAGAATTTTGTAGACAATATTTGATTTATTGATTTATTTCAAATAATATTGATTATATTGTTTTACCATACATAAAACAACTTGAACATAAGTTCAAATCAACAACAAAATATAATATTAACTTAATATTTAGATCATATAATAAATTAAAATTACTTAATATTCTGGGCAAAGATAAATTAGAAAATTTCAATAAATCAAATATTGTCTACAAAATTCCATGTAAAGATTGTAAAAAAGTTTATGTAGGTCAATCAGGAAGAACACTTAGTACTAGAATAAAGGAACATAAAAATGATGTTAATAAGGGCAAAGAGACATCTGCTTTATATTCACATACTGTTGAATCGAATCATTGTTTTGATTTTGATTATAATTCTATAAAAATTTTAGATAATGAACAAAATTATTATAAGCGATTGGTTAGTGATATGTTATATATTGAAAAATATGATTCTGTGAATAGGATGAGTGATACAAATAATCTAAAATTAATATTTAAGGATTATATACATAAGTTATTACAATAATTATTCCTTGTTTTAGATTTTTTGTGTCACTCACTGTTTTAATATATGGCATTTCATTACCATAGATTGTATAATTTTTATAAAAATTTAGTAACCGTTTTTAATATTTTGTTTTTAATTTTATTTAAACAATTGTAATTAAATTTTATAAAATGTATAATCAGATCCTTTTGAAATTAAATTAAATTGATATTTGAAAATATAAAGTTTAATATAATGACTGAGATTGACGCATATATAAAATTATAGTAATGAAATTTTTGTATAGATACAAATTAGTTACTACGTAACTATTGTGATTAATATAAACTGTTTATTTGTTTATTTATTATAAAACAAATTGTCACTCTGTATGAATTGTGATAATCTAAATTTTGATTTGTTATGATAATTTAAAATAATATAACAAGATAATTGAATTAAATTTAGTTATTGAGACAATTAATTAAGGTATGTTTAATATTTATTCATTTGTTTTATTATTGATTGTTAAATTGTCTTGTTATTTTATTTTAGATCACCTGATGAAGTATTAATTTAATACGAAACGTTGTGAAATAATAATTTGTCTTTTATTTCTTTGATCCTAATTCCTCTAAATTATTTATAATTTATTTAATTTTATATTTGAAAATTGAAAAGGATCAAAACTGTTGGTCGAAACGTTTTTTATATAAATAAAATTAATATTGAACAGTATTGCAAGTAATTTTATTTTGTTAATATAATATTTACTTTCAGAAAAGCTTTAATAAAGCATGAAAAACAGTCCGTACTATTTCGTTTTCCGTACTTTAAGGCATAAGATTTTCGTTTAGATTTGAGACCCGACTTTCTTTATTTTTTACAAAATTTTAAGCTCAGTAGTTTCAAAGATAACGGAGGGAGGGAATGGTAAATTGTTCATCTATTTTCTCAAATAACTTTAAAACTATGTATTTTAAAATTAAAAAAAAATATATATATTTGAGAACCCTTACTACTAACCCTTTCATTTGATATGTCACACGGTACAGTTCGCCATTTTTTTTTTAATTTCCTGATTTGCCCCCCAAAAATTATCCCCATGTTCAAAATTCATTTATTTACGTTACATGTCTGTCTTATGGTCACCGACTTACATATGTGTACCAAATTTTAACTCAATCGGTTTAGTAGTTCGGAGCAAATTGGCTGTGACAGTGGGACGGACAGACACACGAGTGATCCTATAAGGGTTCTGTTTTTTCCTTTTGAGATACGGAACCCTAAAAATATAACCCTATATTCATCCCTTAAATAGATTATATTTTTATGTTTGAATATACAACACGTATTTTGTTAATGCAGTAAGTGATAAATGTATATAGAGAAATGCTTCGAAAAATGTTCGAAAAGAAAATGTAAACAAAATAAGTGAATAATATATATATATATCTCAAAATAGATATGTATACATTTTGTTTAACGTAAGCCAAATGCTTAAAATGTGTTATTTAGTTATTTGAGGTATTGTTCGTGAGAAGTCTTAGATGGAATGGTTAGGAGAATGTTTAATATTGACACAACATTCTTTACCTGTGTACAGTTGCGACTATACGAGTATGCAATGTAACATTTAAAATTCCTTCGTGTATAATACGCGCCACGGTTCTAATAGGTTCTGAAGGTAGATACAAATGGAAGCTTGCGCAGGTACAGTCGGTTGAAAAACTACAAACTCGCGCTATATTATAATTTTTAATTTTTCTTTATTCTAAAGATCTAATTCCTTGCATAAAGTTATCCAAAAAATTATTTTTCATGCTTGTCTATGCAAAACTGTATTAGGCATATTGATCAATTAACAATCAAAAAGACAACTTAACAATAGAGTACTGGACTGTACTTTATAGCAGGAAAGCGATAAATGATACGACAACCAGCGATAACCAATCACCGACGAGCGCACGTTCTGTGCCGGTAACTGGGAGGTGGTGGGAGTCTTCCTTTCCCACAAAACAACCAGAACGGCACCAAAAAATGCATTTGCGACGCTGTTTGTGACTAACTTCAGATCCTTTTAGAACCGTGGCGAATATTATAACCAGGTATATTTACTAGAATTTGCAAAACTTCTTGGTTTCCGGGCTTGTACGCCGTGGTTCATTGGTATTTCTACCTGACGTTTCGTCTACAACTGCGGGCGAAGTGTCCTTCTCGGCTGCTTACAAGCAAGTGTGTGACACTTCGCCCGCTACCACATCGCCTTTGATAATGTCTACTGCAGTTGTAGACGAAACGTCAGGTAGAAATACCAATGGACCACGGCGTACAAGCCCGGAAACCAAGAAGTTTTGCAACAACGTCGGCCGTGAAAGCCTACACAATTACTAGAATTTGCTATAAGAAATGCCACATAACAAATGGGTGGGCGAACCTTTCTCGCACAATCGAAGCGAAACTTACAGATAGCATGTAACCTAGTTGCGCGTGACTCGTAACGGTTTGAACTGGAGATTTTCTGCTAATCAGAGGGTATAATAGAGAGAGTCTAGTGTAGGATTCGTTCAGTTTTTTATTTATATGGTAGCTCCAAGTAAATCGACGGTCGAAGTGTAATCCTAAGTATTTAATTGACTCATCTGACGAGGTCCAATCAATTATATTATTGTTTATTTTTATTTTATGCGGATTCGAAGGACGACGCAGTGTAAACAATTTAGTTTGGCACTTTGAGGGATTTTTATTTATAGGTATTCCATTTATTTGTCTATTTTACAATGCAGTTGCTTGCGAGATGGAGTTGAGCTGCGGCTTCGTCGATATCATGGTGTTGAGTCAATATGACGGTGTCGTCTGCGTACATGGCTACTGCAGCATTGCTGAAAACTGGCATATCGTGAACATATTATAAATATATAAGGCGTAGGCCCTAAAACGGAACCTTGTGGTACTCCAGCGTCTATTGTTTTGATGTTGAAAAAGGCGGAGTTAATTTTACCTGAGAATGTCCTTTGTTTTAGAAAATACGAAATAATATTTGTCAAGTATTTCGGACATTTTAGTTTCATTAGCTTGTCGAATGCTTGAGATTGAGAATAGCAAACCAAATCACAATAAAAGCTTTTCAAAATGAACTCTCAAGCGCAATTTCAAACCAAGTTTTGTAATGAATTAAATAATAAATTTGTCATTCACAGCAGTATCACATAAAGCAATTCATTTTGTATCCTCCTCTATGTTATTATTAAACACAAACGTTGTTAAACGACCCGAACTCGCAACTGAAGTTTTATTTCAAAAATAAAAGCACACGGAGATTCTTTTACCAATCGTCGCGACCACTGCGTATCATCGTGTTGTTTCTAGAAATATTTCTTAGAACGCTCGACGGCCAATTAATATATCTATAATAAGATGTGCCGACTTGGCAGCCGACTTGACAGAAAATGTTCCGTCTGTTATTGCTCTATGTATACATAAATAATGGGAACAAGGATCAACCTCGACTTTTAATTTTTTCTTCAAAAATAATGCCGTCATAACGAATATTTCTTATCTGTTTATTGATACTGTTTATTTATAGGTATTGTTTATTGATATTGTAAAAAACTAGCGAATGTAAATAATATAAGTTACAAAAAAATACAAATTCTAGATACCCATACACAATTACCTGCCCAACCAAATAATGTCAGTGTCAGAGCAATAAGATTATGTATTTTACAGCAAACCATGTAAAAAATAGTGCAAACACGTTCTTCCACCACCAGCATCGGAACTTCCACCACGTGTGATTTCTTCCATTTTTGTAACGTATTATTCAAATGATTTACTATATTCATATCCATATTACAAAAACAACACTATTCTGTTCTTGGATGTGAGGGTAATCCACATGGATGATGGTACTCTAAAAACAGACTGGTATGTTAAGCCTAGACACTCAAGAAGAATCCTAAACTATTTATCAAATCCCCCTATAGAACAAAAAATTGGCGTAATCAAGGGCATGCTGCATAAAATCTTCACTATCAGCCATGAAGATTTTCATAATAATAACTTACGTCGTCTGAAAAAATTGCTACGCCAGAATAATTATCCTACCAAATTTATTGATACTTGTTTCAATAAGTTTATTGATTCCAGGCTTAGAAATGTTAATAGTATGATAGACAATGTAGGTCCAAGTAAAAAGAGTATGAGGTTTCCTTTCATTCACCAGCTGTCATACAATGTCAATAACTGTTTTAAGGACTTGAACATCAGGTTAGTTTATTATAACTTGAAACAAATCAAGTCTTATTACACGAAATTAAAGGACAAAGTCCCGGCAAATGACCAGTTTTGTGTGGTATATAAAGTCCCTTGTGAATGTAATTTATCATACATAGGACAAACAAAACAACATCTTAAGAATAGGATTTCACAATATAAACGGGATTGTAAGAACATTAATATTGTACAACAACAAAACTTGGCATGCAGATTCACCGGTAGCAAGTACTGCGTTGTCATTACATCGGTTTGAGACAGGACATTCGTTTGATTTTTCGAAAGTAGAAATCTTGGGTAAAGAAAAACATTGGAAGAAGAGGAACATCAGTGAGATGTGTTTTATAAAAACACATAATATAGTCAACATGAGATCTGATACGAGTAATTTGAGTGCAATTTATAATTTAATTTTAAATTTTTAAAATTTAAAAAAATTTGCAAATTTAATTTTAAAATTTTTTGAGTTTTGTTAATTTGATTTTCAAATGTAAAAAAAATTTGTAAATTTAAATTTAATTTTCTAAAATTGGTTTAATGAACGTCAGATGGCGTTGTATACATACTCATAACAACGTGTAAGCATCAGCTGTCAATTTTTGTTTATCACAGAGTCGTGTGTAAATTCTCTTAGATTGATACTTTAATTTATGTTAAGATTTTGACTTTGAATAATTCGCTATCGAGGTAAATATTTATTTATTTTTTAACTATTGGGTCATTTAGTTACTAAATAAATATTTTACTGTTTTTACAATTTTACAATAATGAATTTACTTATAATTTGAATTAATATAACAGGTTTTTTGCTTTGTTGATGATAATACTATTATATTTTACTTATATTGTTTATATTATGTTGAAAATTATCCACTAGTTATATTTTTACAACTCTTGTACTTGTAAAAATGATATTTATTTGTTTATTTATTGTTTTTGTGTTCTCGTGTCTCGAGAGACACGAAACGTCGTACAATGATATTAAAGAATTGTTTTTAAGTAATAACAGTCTTATCAATCCAAATATCCATGAATATTAACAGTATTATTAAAATATTACATGGGTCAAAAAATATCATAATCTTGTACTGTGACTGCAATTACATACGATTGTAAAGTTTCAAGTCAATTGAAATGCATTACAAAATTTGACCCTTACAGACATACTACAGAAAAATGAAACAATAAAAGCTTAATAACGAAAAATGAACATGCTTCTAAATACTTTATTACCTTTCAAGTCGCCTAACGCACATGATTAAAAATCGCATACTATGCATGGATGACTTTAGTATATTAGTTTAACTGCTCCCGTAGTCTCGATATTTTATTTCATAAATATAATATGTTATAGTTATCTAGAATATTAAAAAACCTAGCATGGAAAATCGTGTTTTTTTATTACCGCGACTGTACTACCTGCTTGGCATGCTTTGATCCTCGCATATCTATAGAGTGTTGATACAGATCGTGACGAAATGGATATAGACAAGGAAAATAAAACAAAATACTCTTTCGGTTTAAAAATATACTCGTATTTTATTTTGATTTAGGTTTCTTTCAAAAATAAAATCAAAAAAAAAATTTCGTATAACTAATTAATTTGAAAAAGTAAATAAACTAAAAAAAATGTATTAGTCTCACCCAAATAGCTTACGGGGGAAGTGAAACTTCTTTAGAGATATAAACTCGTTTCACTGATGCATTATTGATTTTGTGTCACCAAGGTTTCTATTATATTTCGCCGTCGTTGAATCATTTCACCGTTACAGAAAATTTCAAACAGATACCTCGCTAAAGAAGTTTCACTTCAAAAATAAAACATATTGCAATACAGTGTGTAATATATTTGCTGGATCGCTTCTTTGAATTGTGATTTGAATAAATCGATGTGATCTCTTTGAAATCCATTTATTTATTGAACATTAAACTTAACAAAATTTGCTACAAAAATGTAGTTTCATAACTTAAAAGTATTTACATAATAATACTAATTTTATCTACAATGTACAGATAAAATAATACAACACAGTGTAAAGCTGCTACAAAATTATAAAGAAAAAAAATTGGTGAAATTCGTAATATATATTATACTAGCCGCTCCCCGCGGCTCCGACCGCGATTTTAATAGTTAGGATTCTTTCATTACCACTCACTTCGTTCGCCCAAGTTTTTAATAATTTTTCAAATCCCATCGTTCATCCGGAGCATTATGTCATTAACTAGTGGTCCCCTTTTTTATTTCAAATGATCCAGTGGCAAGCCGCAGTGATTACGGCAAAATCCTTTTTTCTGTACTCCTCGCAAATTTGCTGTGTCCCACATATTTCTCAATATTTAGTCATAAAAATTTATAATATCTTCTGGAAATATATTGTATCCCTCATGTGGAAAAACATTTATTAATGGCCAAAAAAAATCCTAAATAAGAGCTTTTTTGGACCTCCCAACTAGGTCTGCCCCCTTAAATCTCGTTGAGATCAGATATAATTTTATCTTCGTTTTATTTATTTATTTTTGCAAAGATATTTATTTTGACATTTTACATCTATATAATTTATTATTTTATAATCTTGTTTCGCTACATTGAATACGAAATATGAAAAAATGTTTATTCGCCATAACTCACTTAAAATATAAAATGGTCATATAAACAAATATTAATAGTATTTATTCTCATTACATATAAATAAACATATCATTACAGAACTATAACAAGCCGTGAGGTGGTAGTATATTAGAAATTTTTAAGTGCGACCCTTGAGGTCCACACGGCCTTTGATAAGGTGATCCGCCATTTTGTTTTGGCCGTCATATTTCAAGTCACATCACTCATTGTATTCTACTTGTAATATCCTTTCATTTGATACCCATGTGCAGGAGGTTGGAAACCAAAGTTATTGATAATCTAATCAACTTTTATCTATGGTAATACGCAACGATTGACACTACAACGAAGTCGGTATCATTTTTTATTTACGAGATAATGGAGACGAAAAAAGTTACCGCGTAAAAACGTGCGTACGTACGTACGTACACACACACACACGCGCGCACACAGCTTCTTATCAAAATTATGTTGCGCTGTTATTTCCACTTAGAAATTAAAAAAAAATGTCGAAAATCACGATTTTCATTATCGGACCGATTACAATAACTTCCCTATAGATTGGGAAATTAATAAAAGTGGGATATTCAAGACGCACGTATATTATTAACAAAAAACCAACCCAAAATAATGTTTTAATAACAATACCATATTTTCGACACAAAAAGAGACAATGAGTTATGATATAGGTATGATTGAGTTGGGTTTGAGAAAAAATATAATCATTTTGTCGAATTTTTGATTCTTACATTTAAATAAAAATGTCTAATAGTTTTCCAACTCTCAGTATCTGTAATTAAAATTTTAGTGTTTATTGTGTTTACATCAAGTACACAAGTTTCTAGCCCTTAGGCGTTGAACTGTAAATAAGTCAAACGAAAGAACGGAGTTAGTAAAGAGTTAGAAATATCTATAGTTAACAGATATCGAGTTAGTAACTATTCACTTTACTATATATATACATAGATTTCTGTGTATTGCACATATACTGGGTGTTGAAAAATACCTAACGACCAAAAATTCGAAAAAAAACTATTTTTTTACTTTTTTTTCAAACAAGAAATTTATTTTTTCTAATACTTAACAATAGTAATAAAAATTCGGGTTGCAGTCGACAAAATAGTGTATAGTTTTGCTAATACAAACATTGGGGCTTTATGTTCACTTAAATTTGTTTTTGGGCAAAATATAAAATAGCCACTTAGTGCTGTAGTGAAAATATTATTTTTCTTAATTTCAATAATATTATCAAACAATATTTTTTATTTAAATTAAATAAGCCCTTAATATGGAAATCACTATCCGCAAACTAGTCATATATAAAAATGAATCGCCGTGCGTTAGAGTTGCTAAACCTCGAAAACGACCCGACTGATCCGAATGATTTTTTCCGGAAAGGTTCAGGGATGGTTTATGCATAAAAAAATTAGTAAAAACCCCAATGAAGAACTTCAAAATTGCAAAAAATCGAAATTCACTGCTTTCCTTCGAATTATTGTCAATACATGGCGGTCGCGGCGGATTTATCGTCTGACAGCTCTGCGCCATGCAGGACTGTTTTTCTGTGCGTTTGTGTGAAAAATTTTCATTTATATCGTTTTTTCTTAAAAAAGGGTGTAGTGGATTTTGAGAACAGATTTGGTTAAAGCGAATTTAATTGCATTTTGCGAATATTACAATTGATCAACCATTCCATTAAGGTAAATTGATTTTGCAGCTTTAGACATACCTGGCCACACATTTTCAGGTGGACCTACTTTTTATGTTTGATAACTGCGCCATTCACTTCATCATCAAACGCTATTCGCGCTGTCAAAAGGCTTCATTGTATGGTTAATATTAGTGATTTATGTGTAATTTCTTCGAAATTCGCTTGCTGTTTTCGAAAAAGACTGGATGGAGTTTTTACATCATGGAAAGTGGATTTATTAAGGCAAATTTGCCGAGAATTGACCATTTTAAAAACACCGGACAAATTCGCCTATTATTCTATAAGAAAGTTCCCTATATCATATGTCTATTCCGGGCGAAACCGGACCGGGCCGTTTTTAGTGTATTTGCCATATGGCAACATACACTATTGGCGTCGGTCGGATGGCGGGACCTAGGTGTCGGACCAAAATTTCTCGACGTTTCATAACCTCCTAAACACTTTGGCACCATTTTTAAAAATGTTTATATATATATGTATATATATATATATATATATATATATATATATTTATATATATATATATATATATATATATAGGTATATATGTGTGCGGGCTATAACTTTCGAAGAAGTTAATTTATTTTAACGAAATTTGGCACACATGCTGGAATCCATCACCGCACGAAGCCTATTTAAAATGGGCCCAATCGGGCCATTTTAAGGGTAGTTTTTAGGGGTTGAAAAATGTTTTTGGGGCCCAAAATACCGAAAAAATTTTCCGAATCGTTTCAAAATTGAAATTTAACCCTCTGGTAGCAATTAAAAAGTGTCCCTAAAATTTTAATAAAATCGGCCCGACAGGACCGGACTTACAAATTTTATGAAAACACTAGTTTGCAGATAGTGAATTATTTACAGAAAGTTGCTTATAATTTGGTATAGAGGTTCCATTGATAATAATATTGCAATTAAGAAAAAAAATGTTATATTAAGGGCTGTATTAAGGAGTAAAATTTTTTATTTTGCCCAAAAACCAACTTAAGTTCGCATAATAAAGCCACACTGCCTGTATCAGCAAATACACTATATTGTCGGCAGGGTTTTGGCACTGCGACCCGGGTTTTTATTTTGTTTAAAGGTAGTAGATTTTGGTTTACCAAAAAGTTTTGTATTGAATCATCATACAAATAAAAGATATTGAATTTGTTTGAATTACGACTTTCACTTAATAACCAAGCGAAACTCAAACCGTACACGATGCGACCAATATTGTCGATCTCAATGAATTGGAGTTGGAAGGTTGGTTAGGATTCATAATCGCTTTTGAAGAGTTACAATCAAATCAATTTTAGTTGGTACGAAGTTTACCGGGTCATCTAGTGTTATAATAAAATTTGTAACGTATTGACAAAAGCTAAATGGTAGATTTTAGTCTTTACTAATGGATTAACTTACGATTTTCGAAGAATTTCGAAAATATTATTGATATTATAATAGAAAACAGGATCACGGGTAATTGGAATAATGAAAATAAATCAATTTAAATACTCATTGATTGCAACGTTTCGTCTTTTTTATTAAGACTTTTTCAAGCTCTAAAAATTTTACAACAATTAACATTCATATAACAAAAATATTAAACATTACGGATTAAATAATTTACTAAAAAGAAAAAATAGTGTGACTAACCTCAATATGTTTAAACGATAGTTAAATTATGATATAATATACAATTTGGCATTACAATCAATGCGTGTTTAAATTGATTTATTTTCATTATTCCAATTACCCGTGATCCTGTTTTCTATTATAACATATATCTGGAATTGAACTTTGAAGATGAATTATTGATACTTTTGGGCTTAAAAATATTTTTCAGCATCTAAGAAATTTCGATTACTTATATTAAATAAAAAAGCTTTATAACAATCATACTTAGTTGCAGAAAGCATTGTGACCTTAGATTGTGACATGCAGCAGCAACTAATGACGCTGTGGAAACTCCCTGTCATGTAGGAATTTTACTCACACAAAAGCTAATGATTGGTCGCCATATAAAAAGATCGCTATTCAAACGTAGAAAAATGTTGTTTTGACGTGAAAATTGTACAACAAATTATGTTGACGAAACACAGTTTAAAAAATAACGTTCCAATTTGTCTATTATTTTGCCATCAAAATCGATTTGAATTTCACAATCATTTTCTAATGGAGAAATATGCGTGGCATCAGATTTTTTGGCAACGCTCTCTGCAACTCATTATTAACGCTACATCAACAAGTTATAAACTGACGTATTCGATGCGAAATTAGATCAACTAATTAATAATGAGCATTGTTAATTTTCGCGAAAATATCAATGTAGTTTTAAAATTACACTGAAATTCGATAGCGCCGTTTACAAAAAAAAAAAAAAAAACGGGCTCATTTTTTCAACGATAAATCACCAACTCCACACCCTGTACACTGTTTTGTGTGTGTGTGTGTGTGTGTGTGGGAATGTGCAAGTGTGTGTAATAGGTGCTGTTGGTTGGGACGCGTTAGCAGGCAGCCGACTGACTGGCTTGCTGCTAGAGCTGACCCATGTCCATCAGGATTCATTACAAAGAGACACGACAATCCACTTAAACCCTCAGGTGTGCGCTAAACAACATCCATTAATCAAAGTTTAATTGATCCTCGGGCACCGTTTATACATTTGTGTAATTTGTCAGAGTATTCTACCGGTGTGTCGGAAATTGTGTTTGATGTAATATATAATCGCGCGCGTCTCTCTGTCATCTCATTTATATGACTCTCTTTACAGTACCCGTTCCTCTCTTTCTCTCTCTCTCTAGGTAACTATACAACTATGTATTTATTTGTTTCACTCTTCCTCGCTGTAAATATGCAAGCAATAATGCGCGGATGTGTGAGTGCTTTGCGGCATAAATGCTTCAATACGACCACAATACAACCAACTTTATCCTACCTAAATACAGTGCTGGAAACTTTATTCTTTAATTTTCGTCTCGCAACTTTTGCCAAACGAATTGTAACCTGAACAAATATCGACTGTTCTAGAGAAATGTCTCTTAGAGAGAATCTACAAATATTACATTTGAAAATATAATACCTAAGTCATGAAAAGTTATATTTTCGTTTATACGCGCAGAAATGCAACTATACTAAGGTGCATAAAAAACGAAGTTCAGCAAAATTCTAAAATGATCTTTTTTTTGCGTCTGAAGTGTGTTTCAGTGTTGAATATAGTTAACTTTTTTATTTTAGCAATTGCCATTTCAACAAAACAGATAAAGTTCTGCGTGTTTTTACAAATATGAAAACTGTAAAACATTTTAACATCGCGTCTCCGAAATAGAAATAAAAACTGTGTCATTTCAAATGGAAGATTCTGTATTTTTTAAATGGAGCGTTAAAATGCCTGTAATTTTTTGTTATAAAGCTAGAGTAATTGCGTTAATGTTTTTATGTAACATTTTTGAATACACGATAAGTGAATGGATTAATGTGGTTTAGCGGAAAACTAAAAGACCCAACGCGTGTCACGAAACATTGTAACGTCTTATGGATACATGTCTCTACGACAGTCCGAGTACAGATACAGTCGACGCGACCAAATCGCAACAACGCTTGTCTCGGAAACTAGTATTTGATTATAATTGTAGCTAGAAGTTTCACTTTTGTAATAATAATAATATGTTTTTTTCAGAGCCTGCATACAAGTA
The DNA here is from genome assembly GCA_034508555.1 of Venustoraphidia nigricollis. Classification (NCBI taxonomy): domain Eukaryota; kingdom Metazoa; phylum Arthropoda; class Insecta; order Raphidioptera; family Raphidiidae; genus Venustoraphidia; species Venustoraphidia nigricollis. Next base: position 890,458 of record JAVRKA010000023.1, on the reverse strand, counting down.
TTCTGTTTGAATTAAGGCTGTCGGAACGCTCTGAATTTAAGCCAGCTTCGGCTGATGGCTGATTGTAGACTTATTCGTCAACATTTTGCAAAAATTTCTCTCTATAGGGAAGATAAAAAACAACTCTAGGTCTCCAATGGACTACTTTTGTAATTTATGTACGATTTACTAGAAAAAAGTTGGCATTAACTGTACCGAAAAAACACACGTTTTCAATGTCACACTACGACCTTATTAGTACTTAATTCACAAAATTGTTCCATCACAAACCTAAAGTGACTCTTCCTTTTTCGGAAAAGTTTTTTAAATCTTCAAAATATTTCCAAAATTTAGAGTAATCAACTGACAACGGCACCCTTGCAACAGCATTTTTTAGCTTCGTAGTGTGACTTAAATTTAGAGCGTTCCGACAGCCTTAATGAAGCTTATATCACAATTTCGAAAACAACATTTGACTATTTTACGGTTTTCATTATGGTAATCAGTGACAGAACATACAACAGTCTGTCCAATGAAACGAAACTGAGGTAGCTGCAACCATGTATATGAATTCAGCAGAAATAATCCATATATATATTTTACCTCAGCAGACAAACAGTTTTTTTTTTCATTTTTGTAACTAACAGAATTCTTTGTTTTAACCCAGCATAAAGTACTAATCGTACCAATACCGCTAATGTTTCTATGATTACTTTCTTTTAAAATAACTTCAAAATACTCAAATAAAATAGTGAAATAAAATAGTAACAATATTTATTCTTTATCCTACCCCCTATGAAATAGTCGTTTTACATGTGTTGTAATAAATTTATTTATATATTTAACTGTGATCAACGAAATTTCGACATTGCTTGCAGGATACCAAGTCAGACATTTTTATACTTTTTGTCTGTCGATTTGTCAGAGAAAATAAAAAACTAGTGAGTCTATTCTGATCAGACTTTCACTATCAGCGAATCAGTAGTATAAGCTGTATATCATCACGCTACTGCTAAACGTGACTGAACAATCAGCATTATTGAAAACGAAACCGCGCGTAAAGGCTATTATACTAAAAACCTAAAAATGAAGCGCTATCATATTTGGACGTTTACTGATATAATACGCATAAAAATTAACAACGTTGTTATATTTATGAATAATGCTAGCCGTTATATTTGAAACTGTTACAAGCAACATAATCAAAATACATACGCCAAATGATTACTATATGCTAAACTCTACAAGCAGTATCAGTGTATGTCATAACATTTTCAACCTTTTATGCTAATCGTGATGGCTCATGTATTTTGTTTGTGTTAGGTCAGTTGTTAAGCCTTTGGCGAGGAAACAGTAATGGTTTACCTTATTACTTAATTCCTATCTTGTTTTGTGGTTCTACGCTGACATGGAATATTCCCACAAGATGCGAAATAAAAAAATACAAATCTGTGGAAAACATTAAAACCTGGATAATAACATTCAAATGATCCTCTGTGGAATTATGTGAGCTGTAAAATATTATTTTCTGTAGTTAGTGTATTTGCCATATGGCAACATACACTATTGGCGTCGGTCGGATGGCGGGACCTAGGGGTCGGACCAAAATTTCTCGACGTTACATAACCTCCTAAACACTTTGGCACCATTTTTAAAAATGTTTATATAGTATATGTATATATATATATATATATATATATATATATATATATATATATTTTTTTTTTTTTTTTTTTTGTTAGAGGAGGAAATGCTAATGCACACCAGCAGGTAGTGTCGGACTCGCACCGACTAAAACCTCCTCTCGATTCCCGGAAGAAATGGAGTAATATTTATTGGGTCTCTTTTCCTGAGGTAATGCTCGCGCGGTTCCGGGAAAACAAGAGGTGATCGAGAGGAGGTTTTAGTCGGTGCGAGTCCGACACTACCTGCTGGTGTGCATTAGCATTTCCTCCTTTCACAAAAAAAAAAAAAAATATATATATATGTGTGCGGGCAATAACTTTCGAAAGAGTTAATTGATTTTAACGAAATTTGGCCCACGTTTTGAAATCCATCACCGCAAGAAGCCTATTTAAAATGGGCGTAATCGGGGCATTTTAAGGGTAGTTTTTAGGGGTTGAAAAAGGTTTTTGGGCCCCAAAATACCGTAAAAATTCTCAGAATCGTTTCAAAATTGACATTTAACCCTTTAGTAGTAATTAAAAAGTGTCCCTAAAATTTTAATAGAATCGGCCCGATAGGACCGGACTTTCAAATTTTATGAAAACACTAGTTTGCAGATAGTGAATTATTTACTGAAAGTTGTGTATAATTTGGTATAGAGGTTCGATTGATAATAGTATTGCCATAAAGAAAAACAAATGTTATTTTAAGGGGTGTATTAAGGAGTCAAATTTTTTATTTTGCCCAAAAACCAACTTAAGTTTGCATAATAAAGCCACAACTGCCTGTATAAGCAAATACACTATATTGTCGGCAAGATTTTGGCATTGCGACCCGGGTTTTTTAGTGTATTTGCCATATGGCAACATACACTATTGACGTCGGTCGGATGACGGGACCTAGGGGCCGGACCAAAATTTCTCGACGTTTCATAACCTCCTAAACACTTTGGCACCATTTTTAAAAATGTTTATATATATATAATATGTATATATATATATATATATATATATATATATATATATATATACATATATATATATGTGCGGGCAATAACTTTCGAAAGAGTTAATTAATTTTAACGAAATTTTGTCCACGTGTTGGAATCCACCACCGCAAGAACCCTATTTAAAATGGGCCCAATCGGGCCATTTTAAGGTTAGTTTTTAGGGGTTGAAAAATGTTATTGGGCTTCAAAATACCGAAAAAATTCTCCGAATCATTTCAAAATTGAAATTTAACCCTCTGGTAGTAATTAAAAAGTGTCCCCAAAATTTTAATAAAATCGGCCCGACAGGACCGGATTTACAAATTTTATGAAAACACTAGTTTGCAGATAGTGACATATTTATTGAAGGGTGTATTTAATTCGGTGTAGATGTTAGATTAATAATAATATTACAATTAAGAAAAAAAATGTTATTTTAAGGGGTGTATTAAGGGGTTAAATTTTTTATTTTGCCCAAAAACAAATTTAATTTCACATAATAAAAGTATAAAACCACATGGCCCTATATACAAGCAAATACACTATATTGTCGGCAGGGTTTTGGCACTGCGACCCGGGTTTTATTTTTAATTTAATATACATATTTCTTTGTACTTTTTTCGAAATAAAAATTAAAAATATACGAGGGACTCCTTCTCCATATGAACGTAAACTAAATGATCACCTAACTCGTCTACACCCAATAAAAAATACTGTACCTATGAATATGAAAATTTGGAGTAATAAATATACGGTCGACGGTTTTTCGAAAAAACTCTCCGGAAGAGAGGAAGTGGGCTTTATATACATTCTTCATTTTTTTGTTACCTATATTTATTTCTCTTTTTTTACAAGCGTTTATTCAACTTCAAATCTTTGTTAGTTTGAGTCAAATCTTGCAATCCAAATATCGACTAGTTCTAATAAAGCTAGAGCTTTTTAATTTTGCACACGTGTCTGGTGACAATGGAAAATAAATAGAATCCCTATCTAACATCGTTCTAAATTAAATATTACAGATTAACATGGATATCAAAATAATGAAAGGGTTTGACAAGTAGAATACGATATGCTATGTGACGTCATTCTAAATCCAATATGGGAGACGCCCCAAGATGGCGGATTACCTTTTATGTCCATTATGAGAAATGTATAGGTTAAGACGTAACCAAAAATTTTGAAAATAACCTATTAGGGAACAACTTTTCAGACAAACTTTTTTTCTACATTCATTTTTATATTTTTCCTCTCTGTGCGAGATATTATAAGAAACAAATTAACGCATCGATATATGTAAAGAGTAGACAAATTATTACAGATGTGAGAGTAGAGAATTTTTCTTTTCAAGTCGAGTATTAATTAAATATTTAAATACTCAACTCTAAAAGAATTATTTCTGTTTCCATTTCGGAACAGTTTCAATTAGCAATTAACGCAATTTCTGCTTATTAATCGATTTTAGGATCTATTAAAGATATTCGTTATTTTTTAGTTATTTCAATCAATTTCGTAGTCAACACAAAACCTAGCCCTTTTACTATTTGACTGTACTCGATTTTTCCACAATTTGCAATACGATCCATAGATCGTTAAAAGTCGAGATATTTTTTACGAAACTCATAATATAACATACATTTTGATAAAATAAGTGTTGAATCTATTTTCTCAAAGAAAAGAAAACATAAAAGAAAATCGAGGTATGCAAACTGGTGAACACGTCAGCATGCGAGTCCATTTATTAGCGTATAACAGGTTAGTGTCGATTTTATGTGGGGATACGACGGTCCACTTCCTCCACTTTGCTATTGATGCTGACTGGCAGCATTATAGCAGGGTTGTCACCGCACGTAATGCTAACATCTGATTGGTTAGAAAAGAATGACTTTATTATGCAAACATAATATAATTTTTGTTCATCACATCGGCTGCTTCTTGCATCTTTTTGAATGTTACGTTCTAGAGCTGGAACAGATAGATCGATTTGGAGAATTGAATTATCGTTAAAATAGTCTTGATCGTTCGAGTAACCTAAGAAATATGGCGTTATGAATGTTTCAATATTATAGCGTCTAAGAGCAGTACACATTACAGATGCGACGACGACGCTATCCAGCGGAGGATTCTGGCTGAGGACCATAATTTTAAAAGCAACTAAAACTTGGGAAAAAGTTTAGAAGACGCTAAAAATTCAAGATTGGATGAATTTTCCGTCAACTGAGAAAACGAGTTTTATTGCTTTTTCTGCACTGTTACGACTTATGTTAATATTTCAACAATATCATTACTATTGTGTAGACTTTCAAGGCTGGCGTTGTTGTAAAACTTCTTGGTTTCCGGGCTTGTACATCGTGCTCTATTGGTATTTCTACCAATGGACCACGGCGTACAAGCCCGGAAACCAAGAAGTTTTCCATATCTGTATGCAATCACTGAAATTCTAAATATTAAACAAAAAGTAATGCTTTAGAAGATAAATGAGGGGCAACATATCAGAGCGGTCCTGCTGCTACCAACTGATTCACTCACATGCAGATAGTTTAAAAAAGGTACTTATACCGATTAACATACAGTCACTGAAAAGTCAAATAGTGAAAAATTAAAAAATTACTTGTAAAAATGTTGAAAATCATTATTTCATAGTAACTACCACTCGGGTTACAAACGTTACACTGGACAAAATGTCACCATTAAATACACGCCCTAAATACACAATCCTTTTTTATATATTAACGTCCCAGTACATTGGGAAGTTATTGTAATGAGCCCGAAATTAGAGATCAAAATTTTTAACATATTTTTGTAGTTCAAGGTCACAATATTTTTGAAAAGAAGTGTCTGTGTGTGTGAGACGTGTGTGCATGTAATCTGTGTCCGTACTTTGTAATTTCTTTCTAGCATGAAAGCTTGCGAATATAAAATAATATTGACTACGCTGGGATTCCAATGGCCACGTATTAAAATAATTATGATCTGAAAAAAAATTCAAAATCGCGTCGGTCGTTTTTATTTTGTCCAAATAAAAAATTTGCAAATTATAGATTTTTCACAAAATCTTGCGAATAAAAAATGTTAACCGTGGCGTTTGACGTCATTTTGATCCAAGAAAAAATTTATCAAAATTTCAGGATTTCTTGAAAAAGATTTATCAAATCTAATTTTTTCCGGTGGCAACAGACAATTTTAAATATCAAACGTTTTCTTAGAGTTGAAAAGTAACATTAACCCTTAACGGCCACACGGGGTGACTAGTTACCCCAGGCTTAGAAAAAGTGGAATTAGAAGTCTTAAACCTCTTAAATCAAGACAACAAACGACATTTGCCGGTGGCAGACAAGTGTGAGATATGATTTCACTACATAGGAAGCCAAAAAAATGCATAGCGGCGTTTCGAGCATTCGTTTTCTGGGCCTGGGGTAACTAGCTACCCCAGTGTGGCCGCAACCGTTGTTCAGTACAAATATTTTTTTTTTTCTTGAATCAACTTATTGTGGTGTCAATCGACAAAATAAAGGTAAGTTTTTGATTTTTTAGTAACAAAAAATAAATAATAAAAATATTCTTCACTATAATGATACAAAAGGAGGGACTGATACTTTCGATCAGTTATGCCATAAAGATAATATTGTCATAAAGGTAATATTTTTTTCACGTTTATAATTATTAATAGGTATTGAAAAGCTAATAAAACGCAAAAAAGCCAATTTCATGATTTGTAATTTGTTTCATTTTTCCCTCAAATAATTTTGCAAAATAAATATACTTTTTAAATAATCGGCGGATAATGTTCTTTTTTTGTGATAGTGGTATATATTGTGCAGACCATCCCGAAGTTTTAGCTGTTAATATTGCAAAATGGTGGAGTAGTGATTTTTTTTGCAAAAAAAGCCATTTTTCCAGAATATTGACCTATATGACCAGTTTTTAGAACGCCATCTATGAATTAACAATTAAAACAATTAAAAATATTGAAGAACTCGTCAACGAACATGGCAGAATTAGTTAAAAGTCTCAAAACATCTACACATCTTGTCCGATTGGGTTGAGTTACCCCGTGTGGCCGTTATGTGGCCTGGGTGAGGTGTGGCCGTTAAGGGTTAATATAATTTCACCCAGACCATTTGTATAAGTCAATTTTATTAATCAAATACTTTTTAATTGTAAATATTCATTATACTGGAAAGTTGATTGTGTGAATCGCGAGGGTTGCTTTTGTAGGATTCTAACATGTAAAATATACGAATAATACGTAAAAAACAATATAAACTTATATTTTTAATTATAAAATTCCACCATTAATAAAAAAAAAAACTTTATATGACAATTTGTCTCAGAAATCTATTACACATTTTTTTCTTTTGAATAAGCGCAACAAACCGCAACTATTTTCATCCTATCATGGTCTAAAAGTAAATAGTATAGTCCGCAATCAGTTGTAAACTGGGTGATAAAAGAACGGCGATATTCTACTGATAAGTTTTTATAAAATGTCCACTAAATGGCTTCATTGAAACTAGTTGGTGGAAAGTTCTGTTTGATAGAAACAAACCCTTCAACCTGCCGGAAGAAACTCGGGAAGTAATCTCACAAGTATGTTTGCTACTATAGAGTAAGTAGCGTGTTAAATAAAAAGTGGGATACTACATTATTGAGGTAATTATTAAACGTTCCGCTAGCATTCGACCCTTTTCTCACACCATGCAGCACCCGTTTCCTTCACCATTTGGAAAAATATGACGTAGCGACTAGCGATTGACTTATGAACAGTTGAATGAACCCTAATACTGGCCCATTAAAAATGTCAACTTATATTGCGTTCCGCTTGTTTTTCTTTTCTTCAACAAAATAGTTATATTTATGAAGTTTGTTCAAGTTTCATTAATAAAATATAGTGACGAGACCTTTTAGGTTTATTTCCAAGTTTTCAACATTATTATGTTCTATGTAGTAGTTTATTATATTTTTAGTTTTTAAAATAAGAAAATTTACATTTAGAAATAATAACTACAAGCATTACAACTCTTGTGTCAAAATAAACAACTGAAGTCAAATTTTGGGGTAGACATTTCTTTATGACGACTTGAAAACTGAATTATATTATATAAAACAACTCCAAAGCAATATTTTTTAACGAAAATTTTTTTACTTTTTGGGGAAATTATATTTATGAGGTTATAAATTTTCTCTTTACATTTAATTTATTGTTAATAAACAAAACAACTGAAAAAATTATATTACAAGATACATTAATTTATATATAATAAATAAACTTTATGCTAAATTGCTTCACAATTTAAGACAAATAAAAAATATAAATGCTGTTTAAAAATCGCCACAAAAAGTGTGTAGACGATATTGCCCCATTCAAAAGTGAGCTGTTATATGAGTTTATAACCAAAATATTATAAGTAATGTAAATTTATGTAGTGGTGTACTGGATCAGGAATAACAAATACCTATTATTATTATAATATGCATATTTTTTTTCAATAGTAGATTGTACTATACCTAGGATCGTAACTGGTTATATTACGACGAGATGCGAAATTATGTTTAAAACGAACGCCACATACGAGTCATATTTCATCGTTACGCAAGGGGTATATATGCTGTTTTTGAACTTACCTCCTCTAAAACAGCTGCTCTTCACTTTTTTTTTTAAATTGTTGACAGTTTATTTCTGAGCAAACGTTCCTTCTAATATAGTAGATTATTATAAAAGAAAAAACAATTGACATATGCGCATACTATGGAATTCGTATAGCGCGATCAGTTTTGTTTTACTCTATTACATGTAAAGCAGCTATTTTATGGGGGGTAATGAATGAAATATAATTACGTATCTGGCGTGTGCAGAAATTCAAATCCACTTCCATATAATTTGGAGAATTAAATTTGGAATACTTGTTTACTTATATCTTATGGATGTTATTATATAAAAAATTCAAAGTGCGCAAAAATTAAAAGACATGAATTAGCGTTAAAAGTATCCTTACAAATACAGACGTTTCTGCTAGTTTTTTTTAATATTTCTCTTTTTCATGATAGGTCTATTGAAAAATGTGGAATGACAATTTTTTTTATGTATGGGTACTTTATTGTGTATAAAAAGGACTAATATTATTTATGAAGTCTTTCTTAGGAAAAATAAAAATGTTTGAATATAATAAAGCAAGAAAGGTGTTGGATTTAGTATTAAATCATGAATCCACATTAGAAAAAAACAAACAATATAATAGTTTAAACTGAAAGTATGGCTTAACTATTTATTTAATTTATATAAAACTGTTAAATTCTCTTTCTTATGAATCTACTAAAAATTTCAACATTAAAAATACCAAACGTTTTTTAATGTAAGATTTATAGAACTTTATCATTCGTACAAATCCGATAGGAACAAAGAGATGTCGATGGAATAATAATATTTTAGTGAAAATAATAAAAAAGGAAAGGAACGATGATGATCAGCGGTCTGTTTTCTTTTATGTAAGAAACGGATATCTGTATAAAAGCAGACGTTCTGTCCAGTACTTTGTGGTCACAAGGAGTACTGACAACAGTCTGTCAGTTCGTGGTAATAAGTATGAGAAGTATGCGGTAAGTCCAAGTCTCGTGGTGGTTAGTCGAAGCTTACACGACCGCTTCAATTGCTTGTCGGAAAGAATTTATGTTATGTCCCGCAATGGGACGGGACTACACCTTCTCAGGATCTAGATACACGATGTGTTAGCAGCAATGGTAGTGGCGGTGGTGGACATCGGTCCTATGAATGTAAGGACCGAAGGAGATGGACGAGCGGCATGAGACAATGTTGACGGATCGCTCGTTCGGCGCACGTGAACGTCATCCTAAACACATATTGCCTCTTTCTTCTCGAACTCTCCTAGTAACGACTTCAAAATTCTGCACTATTGTGTTGGTTTCATTTGTTAACATGAATACTTGGTACTATATAGGATATTTTGTTACCGCCTTCCGACAAGAAATGGCCATTACTATGTCGGCCATCGTGTTGAGGTTTTCCATGGTCCAAACAAATGTTAATATTCGATAACTTCTCCAACTTTTATGCTTACAAATACGTATATCTACACTCTGGAGTCTGGGCTAACAATTATAATTTAATATTCAATTTTATAGGAAATTAGATTAATCTGACACTAAAGGGTTTAACGTTATAATTCGTGGAAAAAATTAGTTATATGAAAAAAGGGTATAACAGCTTTTATAACCAGCTTACTTTTTCACTTCTTTCAAATGTCCAATTCATTTGAAACTTTGCAATCGTACGTAGTTTTGATGACAATACAATTTTCCCATATTTTGACTGTAATAATATTTATATAACAACCTTAAAAATGTAAATAAAAAAACAGATTGTAGACGTGACGATGTTGATGGCGGCAAAACGAGTGTGCATTCTCTTAAAATTTAACTATAATAATATATGATAGATAAAAATTTGAAAATCAAAGTATATATTAAAAAGTAAAAAATAAAAACCACGCTTATATATCAACACGCTAAATGCAGAAAATGAATGTATTTTTTTCCATAACGTTCAAAATCATGGAATACTCACTGCACCTATATTTCATTTAATAAATTGAATGCTCCACGCTTCTAAACATTATAGTAAAGAAAGACATTTATTTTCTAATTTTTATTGAGGTGATATAATCATTTTTTTTTAATTTAATTTTTACTATAATATACAGGGTGAGGCACTTAAAGTGTTACAGAGCAATGGCACTTAAACTATTGATGATATCCAAAAAAGTTTCAGACAAAGCTGTTCAATTTGAAGGGGGACATCGTTTGGAGACAAATACCACCCCTCATCCCCAACCCCTGCGCAGGAATGGGGGATGGGAACACCTGTTTTTTATCACATCATGATTTTTCGGTAAAAATTATGCAACATTTGTGTGAAACATTTTTTTATCCAATGCATCTCTCAATCCCTAAAATGCGATTTTATTGCATATTTTATATCGAAAAATCACGATTTGTGATAAAAAATAGGTGTTCCTATTAAAAATGTCAAAGTTCCCCTCATCCCTGCGCAGGGGTTGGAGATGAGGGGTGGATTTGCCTCCAAAAGATGCCCCCTTTCAAACTGAACAACTTTTGTCTGAAGCTTTTTTCGGATATCATCAATGGTTTAAGTGCTATTGCTCTGTAACACTTTAAGTGCCTCATCTTGTATATATCAAAAATATATCGCATTTCATATTTATTTTCTATGATAACTATATTAGTCGCAAAAACCTGTTACTGTTACTGTTATTTTATTTATTAATTTTTGAAGTTCTATTTCTCCTGATACGTTGCGAGTAAAATTTTAGCTGGCATCGGAAGTTGCGCGCGCACAGCTCATGAAAATTCGAAACTATGAAGCTGGCCATAATAGACCTAAACTAAAATAACGGATGAACGAAATTAATGTCTTTTCTAGCATCTGAAAACAATATAACTATAACGTTATACTCGTTTTAAGTGGCACACAGTGGAAAAAAGTAAAAACCAAAATAAAATTTTGAGTGTTTTCAAATATTTGAAATCATTGTTTGTAAGCCTTATGAAGATTTTGTTTCAATGCATGTATATTAAAATTAGTTTTTAATCACGTCAAAGAATTATAACTTCAAACGCGCGTACATAAGTACATATACCCACTTTTTTTAAAGCGCTATACCTATATTTTTATATTTTGTCTAGAAAAAAATCACAGGAACTTTTCATAAGTTATTTTTAATGACTAAATAGTGTAGTTATTTTTTCATAGTAGAATCTAGAATGGCGGCCAGTTACAAGTCGGAGCTGGGATATTTCAATTGAGCAAGGAGCGACACATTCGACTATTCTATAAAGTAGTGTGGGCTTTAGTCACGAGCTGTTCTGTTGAATGATGGAATGAAAAGGCCGAACAGTTTCCTAAATAAATATTGTTTGGTGCGCTTCGCCCTTTTGTCATTTCTTTTCAAAATTGTTTTATTTCATTTTTGATTGAATGGATTTTTTACGTCGGTAAGCTCGACAAACGACAGGTTTTTATGTTCCGTTAAATATTTGTTTTATTAGTGTATTTGCCATATGGCAACATACACTATTGGCGTCGGTCGGATGGCGGGACCTAGGGGTCGGACCAAAATTTCTCGACGTTTCAGAACCTCCTAAACACTTTGGCACCATTTTTAAAAAGTTTACATATATATGTATATATATATATATATATACATGTGTGTGCGCTATAACTTTCGAAACAGGTAATTGATTTTAACGAAATTTTGCACACATGTTGGAATCCACCACCGCAAGAACCCTATTTAAAATGGGCTCAATCGGACCATTTTAAGGGTAGTTTTTAGGGGTTGAAAAACGTTTTTGGGCCACAAAATATCGAAAAAATTCTCCGAATCGATTCGAAATTGAAATTTAATCCTCTGGTCGTAATTAAAAAATGTCCCTCAAATTTTAACAAAATCGGCCCGACAGGACCGGATTTACAAATTTTCTGAAAACACTAGTTTGCAGATAGGGAGTTGTTATTTACTGAAAGGTGTTTTTAATTTGGTGTAGACGTTCGATCGACAATAATATTGCAATTAAGAAAAAAATGTAATTTTAAGGGGTGTATTAAGGAGTCAAATTTTTTATGTTGCCCAAAAAACAATTTAAGTTCGCATAATAAAACCACACTGCCTGTATTAGCAAATACACTATATTGTCGGCAGGGTTTTGGCACTGCGACCCGAGTTTTTTTTTGTATTGTGTTTTGTTTAATACAAGAACATGAAAAGCATAGATCAAAAATACAGAAAATACTAAAATAACCAATTCTGCGAAAGCGACACGAACACTGCATTATCTTGGTCAACTATTAAAGAAATCGCCTCCTTAAAGTTCAAAAGATGTAATTATGCTCCGACAGGTGAGTTTTATTTATTTCCTGTCATTTTAAGAGTATATACTATCTACCGTTATATTTTGTTGGTAGCATTTACTAATCTCAAATCGTTTTTCCTCACCCAAATACTGTTACAGTTTTCCAACCGCGATTTTTAAACCTTAAGATTTCGGGTAAATGACAAATGAAAGACCGAAAATCACACTGCGGCAAATGCCGAAAAGCTACCAAATATTTCCAAGAAAGTGTTTTTTTTTGTTTTTTAATAGCTTTTAACAAGGTAGGTAGACCACATCTTAATAGATGAAAATAACGGGAAGTTCCAAAGATGTTCTGCAGGGTCAACTGTTTTTCAGGTTTTTTCAATATTGTAATGTGGTACATATACAATTTTATTTGCTTTTAAAATGATTAATTTACCTTTATTAATAAAAACTTTTTATTTAACACATTAGAATCCAAATTTAATTATAATAATGTTATGAAATAATAAATTCTCCTCAAAATGTGTCATTTCAGATCATATTACAGACAAATATGTATAAACAAATGACAAGATATACACACTTTCATTATAATTGCTTTAATTTAAATAACAATATCCACATAATTATTATAAAGCAACCGTAAAATGAAAGCCAAACGTACCTAGAAACTTGTTAGTGGGATAAACTTAGACTGAGAAAGGTTAAGCTCCATCTGCAAATATTTACGCTCAAGAAACTTTTTGTAAAGTTGTTAATTGGATTATTTCAGCAAAAGATTAAAAATTTGTTAATCGTTTCTAGTAAGTACATAATAACCAGTTTCAGAAACAATAATACTCTGTAATTAATTAAGATTCGCTTTGGGTGTAGAACTATTTTCGTCAAGCAAGAGTTTAATTTTTTTTACCAATTTTAACATTTTATCTTAAATATAAAAATGATTTTTCGGGAAAAAGGACTTTATTTATAAGTAAAACACTTAATATTTTATTTTCAGCGACGTTTCGTTCCTTGTTTGGAACTTTATCAAGCTTTAATAACTGTAAATAAATTTTGTTTAAAAATACAATTTATAAAATTTACAATTGAAATAACAAATAATAATAATACATACCTATTAAATGTTGTGATTAAATAGATATAAAAGATAATATATACATGTGAATATAAATTTGAATTTAACAATATTAATACAAAGTTTATAATAATTTCGTTTTTTGAAAATTGTTTTTTGACTATAAATAAACAAAGTCATGTGACTTAATTTGTGTGGTTGCTCCTCATTTGAACCATTGTTTTTTGTTTTAAACTCTTTTTATATTTTTCTAGCATATTGTTATACGCCAAGCTTAAATTTTGTGTATCAGATCTTAGATTTACTGTATTATTTAACTTGATGAAAACCATTTCACTAATGTTTCTTTTTAGATAATTATGTTCATAATCCAAAATTTCTGTCTTATCAAAGGCGAATTTATGACCAGTATCAAAATGATGGTTAGCTAATGCTGTTTTGTTAGCTTTTAGCATATTGTGATTCTTGCAGTCATTGTTATGTTGATTTATTCTCATGTTGAGTTTCTGTTTTGTTTGTCCTATATAGTATTTGTCACATTCGCAAGGTATTCTGTAAATCAAACTTGACCTTTCTTTCATATCTATTTTATCCTTTAATTTTGTGTAATAATTTTGAATTGTATGAGTATTATACAGTGCTAATTTACAATTAAAAGGTTTAAATATTTCTCCTATTTTTTTGGATAATCCCTTTATAAATGGAAACTTCATGTAATTAACAGATTGTTCGCTTTTTTCTGTATTTTCCAATATTCTAAAATCTCTCATACATTTATTAATAATCATTTTCGGATAATTGTTATTTCTTAATAAGTTATTAATTCTTTTTTTATTGATCTCATGAAATTTTGTGTCACTTAAACTCATAACTCTATGTATGAGGCCTTTAACCATACCTATTTTTTGTGTCATTGGATGATTTGAATAATAGTTCAATAAACGTCCTGAATTTGTTGGTTTACTGTACCAGTTCACTTCTAAAGTACCATTATCACATCTATGAACCATGACATCCAAAAAGGGAAGAGAACCTTCATTTTCTATCTCCATTGTAAATTTAAGGTGTTCATTAAACCCGTTGAAATATTTATAGTCAAAAAACAATTTTCAAAAAACGAAATTATTATAAACTTTGTATTAATATTGTTAAATTCAAATTTATATTCACATGTATATATTATCTTTTATATCTATTTAATCACAACATTTAATAGGTATGTATTATTATTATTTGTTATTTCAATTGTAAATTTTATAAATTGTATTTTTAAACAAAATTTATTTACAGTTATTAAAGCTTGATAAAGTTCCAAACAAGGAACGAAACGTCGCTGAAAATAAAATATTAAGTGTTTTACTTATAAATAAAGTCCTTTTTCCCGAAAAATCATTTTTATATTAATTACTAAGGACAAAAAAGAAATAAAGTCAATTTTATCTTAAAATTCAGAGTTTCTCAGTCTTTTTTTTACATTCATGATCTCCAAGTTTCATTTACTTCTGTGGTCCCCCTTTTATTGCGCTTTATGTTGGAAAAACGACACTTATTTCTGTTTCATTTATAATATCAATAATAATAATTTATAATAACCAATCCTACTCCATCAAAAAACTCTAAAAATGAAATATTGTATTTTATTATAATATTTTCAATACAGCGGAAAATTTTAATCTGATTTTTGAAAAATGAGACCATTTATGAAAATATCGAAAAAAAATATTAAGAAAGAATGTTCAGAATTTTTAAGAACTAGTGGACAAATTTGGATTACATACAGTTTTATCGTATTATTTATGATTGAATAAGAAATGATTTTAGACTAGTATTATCCAGCGTTCTCCGGGCGATCAGAGTAAAATAAAATACAAGAACTCAAAAAAGTGCAAACTGTTGAATTTTAGAAAAATAAACGAAAAAAGCAACAAAAATGTAAAAAGAATACATTAATATTTTATTCTCTTCGTTTTGCATTGTATGTTGGTAAGGAAAGCAATTATAAATCGAGAGGATAAATGATTTTATTTTTAGTGCAAAAACATATTTAGTTTTAAGCATTATATAAAGTACAAAATATGGGTAAGCATACAGATGACATGGGTTTTTTTCTTAACTTTTTCCCATTGTATATAACTACGAGTATTCATTTACTCATTTCTTTTTTTTCCTCTAGTTTATTTGCTTACGCATGTTGAGTTAAAAAATATCATTGTATATTTGAAAACTCCTGAACCATAAATTGTACATATTATTATTAAATGACAATAAAATTTTTGAAATAAAGAAAATGGGTAAGCATAAAAATCATTATTTTATGCAGTAACATTAAACATTTTGTGCATTATATTCAATCATTTAAACTAACAGACACACAACAAATTTACATACACTGAAAGTGGTGGATGCATACAAGTTTTAAACGGTTTTATTTAGCTTTGTTTGTTTGTGTCATGTGTGGGTCAAATTTTGTAATTGAAATTTTACCTTCTTCCTGTTGACCGATTGATCTAAAATTTGGTACACACATTAAGTTCTTATGACAATACAATATTATGAAAACTAGCGGACCGGCCCGGTTCGTCCGGGTGCAAATCGCACTTTTAAATTTTTACCCTCCTCCCGTTAACCCATTAAGTTGAAATTGTGCATACATGTGTAGATATGAAGACAATGCAATATTATGGTAACTAAGTGATAAGCCCGGATTCGTTTGGGTGCAAATAGCATTTTTAATAAAGTACACTTAAAACTTAAAAATAAAATAAGTAAAAAAAAAACTTTTAAGTTAAACGGTACCAAAAACTAGAAAATAATCTGGAACTGTTAATAGACTAAATTAAAAACATGGGGCGTATTTGAAATATCTTTTGGAGGGCTTGAAAACACAATTTTCAAGACAGCTAAATAATTATTTAAATATACAGTCGTTATACAGATTTTTATGCGTCCCACGTTTTTATTTTAGTGTGTTAAAAGTCTCAGATTATTTTCTAGTTTTTGGTACAGCTCATGATTTAAAATAAAACCGTTTAACTTTTCTACCTATTTTTAATGTCATAACAACCGCTTGTTGCAATTGTTGGCAGTCATTAATATGTTTGCTGGTAGAAAAATAAAAAAAGAGATAGCTCAAATTAAAACGAGTGCAAAACAAATTCAGGCAAAGAAAGTCAAATGCACATTAATACTAAAACTAAACAACTAACAACGGAAAGGAGAGATAGCTTTTGTTCACATTATGTAAGTGTAAATGCATATTTAGGTAGTAATTTTAGGGAATATTATGATTTTTGTCGCTTTTTGATGGCTTTTACGTTTCGTTAAAAATAATGCAAATTTCATTTGTCCTCGTTCGGATTTCTTTCTTGATGTGGATTCTGTTTTTTTAATTACTTTTATTAAATTTTAAAGTACCTACCTGTTAAAATAAATCATTTTGAAACGATTATGATAATACATTAACGTGAGAAATAGTTTGATTTTTGGGGTGGCGGAAGAAAGGACAACACATAGAAGAAGATATGATATATACTTGGAACAGTACTATTCCTGGAATTCGGTTGCATTGTAACAACTGCTGACAGTGTACAAAGCTAAGAGAAGGGTTGAATGTAGAACGGAAGGAACACACAATGCTTGTACCTTTGTACAAATATCTGGAATGTAATAATAAAGATGTATCGTGGATCATAACTCAATCTCAATTCTCCAGCATCTTGTTAATTGAAATTTTATACTTTTGGAACAAATAACTACATCTTTGCAAAGAATTATACCGAGTGCATAATATTACAGAAAGCGCATGAAATATGCTTTTATAAAATATTTATGCTTCATAAAGAACACCCTCTGTGTTATAAGATTTAATATGAATTCAACTTTTTTTATTTGTTTCATTTTATGTAGGTATACAGAAAATAGTCCCTACTAAAATATCATAAAATAATTATCATCTATATATTTTATCTACAGATTATTATACGCGACAGTGTCTTATATTATTGAATGTTGTTTTTATAGTAAGTTATAATGCAGCCATACAAATATTTGCCACTGAATAAAAAATATTTTTATGCAAAAAAAGTTGTAAGAATGTTGTCACCTTACTATGTAAGAACGTAGAAGATACAGGCTTGATTGTTCTAAAATTTGTTACTACAAATAAAAATATTATTATAGAAAATAATTGACATAAAAAGCAAAAATATGATATAATTTGACATTTGAAATTCACCAGTTTCATTGACTATTTCACTGATATGTTTCAAAACTCCGATTGGCAGATCGGGCGCCCATCTTTATTTTAAATGACTACATGTGAGCGAGGAGGGTTGCTAAGTGCGGTACACTGAGAGCGATAAAAACGAAATGAAAAGAAACGAACTTTAAAAGGTGAAATACATTAAATTAAGTGCTAGCAATGTGAGGTAAGTTAGTAAAGACCCTACCAGCAGTACAACGTGGATGCTACAAATATAATTGTTGCAGTTTTTTTTTTAAGTTTAATGTATCTTCACATTTATTTCGTATCGTTAAATTTCATCTACCACTTTAAATAATTCTTTCAAGAGGTAAGGTGATTTGACCTCAAGTAAATATTTAAAACCAGCAGTTAAAAGTTTAATTAATAGAACCTGTAATGTATTTGCAAATGCAAGTTTTTTATATCTTTTGTTAAATTATGTAATTATTATTTTACTTGCATAATTTATTTAATATCTATTTAAGTTGAAATATTTTTTTGTAAAATTGAGTATTAAGGTGTATCTCCAACTAAGAAGAAATAAACTATTTTGATTTTATAAAAATAATATTTTTATTTCAAATATCTAACAGTGGCGACGAGTGATTAAATTTAGTCATCAGTCAAATAAGTAATTATTCACATTAATAATTACAAATAAAGAATTAAGATATTCTTAAAAATTAATGAAAATATAATTATTAAAGTGTAATTATTTCAAAATTAAGATAATTAATTATAAACTGGTGGATCCGACGGTCGGGTCAAGTGAACAACAAATGAATGTCACAAGTCTGATAAATTTATCAAGATTTGATCATAAAGCATGTAATTGGGATGTTATGAATGCGCAGCTAAAACAATATTTTATTGCAAATCAAGTACCGTCTCTTGAAATCAAACGGGCAGTTTTGTTATGCAGTATTACTGAAGAAACGTTTATTCTGCTCCAAAGTCTCTGTTTTCCGGAAGATCCAGAGACAACATCGTTTGATGAATTGATCAAACGTTTAACTGCACATTTTTGTCCAATTAAATCGTACTTCGCAGCAAGAATAAAGTTTTAAGGTGGCGGTTCGCGCTGCGACAGAGAAGGATAATATTTCGTGGCCTCTAGTTGTATCTAATGTGTTGATAGGCATTCTTCGTTTTGTTTTATAATAATAATATAGTAGCAAGTCATCGTCTTCTTCTTCCAATAGTAACTTCATAACTGAATGGCTTTCTATTACGCTGTGGATTAATAATTTTCCAGAACACGACACGATTGACTCTAAAGACTCAACAAAACTGAATGAACAGAGGTCTTTGGTCTCGGTACACAACAGACCACCGGAGACGGAGACATTTGTCTCGGTCTCCAGTCTCTGTCTCCGGTCTTGGTCTCCTGTCTCTGTCGCGGCGCGAACCGCCACCTTTACAATGCTAAGAAAAGTGATGAAGAGAGCATAGTTGACTAGCAAGCTCGATTAAGAAATTTAGCGGGCAAGTGCGGGTTCACAAAAGAACAAATTGAACTAGTATTGAAGGATATGTTTGTCATGGGAATGTCATCAGGTCCAATTCAAGACAGACTTCTAGAAGAGGACGTAACCGAGATAACCATATGCAAGATGATACAGATCGCTCAAAATAAGGAATCGGCAATGCAAGAGCGAGCAACGGCTTCGTGAAATCAAGAAGCAATTGATATATTAGCGATGAAGGATAAAAGGAAATTTCCAAAGTGTCCGGTCAAAGCTTCATTATGCAACTATCGTGAGTATAATTGCAATATATGCGGAGAAAAGGGGCATTTAGCTCCAATGTGTAAAAACAAAAATGAAAAGGAAAGTAAAAGTCATTGCGTTGATGTTAATGAGGATGAGGAACATGAGGATTTTTTCAATTTGAGTTCTAAAGATTCGAAAGGTAGAATTGACCTGATCTATTTAAATGTATTATGCAATGGTTCGCCTATTTCATTTGAAATCGACTCAGGTTCAGCATTCTCTGTAATTTCTGATACATTTTATAAAACTAAAATTAATGAAATTAAATTAACTGATTAATTAAAAGATTATGTGAGCAATATTTTTTCTCTAATTGGAGTATTTCATGTCAATTATAAAGATAAATCAATTGATTTAAAATTGCATGTTATAAAAAATGAGTTGCATAACACAAATGAAAGAATATTGGCTATTAAAAGTTGTGCTGTTCCTACAGATTTTAAAAATTTAAAATAATTTCTAAAAGTGGTAAGTTACAATTATCTTTTTGTTGAGAATATTAAATTATTTGTTGATGCTTCACCTAAAGTTACTGTTGAAATTTTGTGTCATGATTTTCCTGATAGTTCTGAAAAACCGATCGCTCATTTTATCAAAAATTCGACAAAATTATTCTGCTGCACAAGTCTCAGCAATTATAGAAAAAGTCAAAAAGTTTTTCCAATTCTTATATGGCCAAATGTTTATACTATGATTCCTGGAAAATTGCGAATGTCAATTTTAAAACTATTGCATGAAAATTTCGTTGGAATAATCAAAGTGAAGGCATTGGCGCGATCGTATGTTTGGTGGCTGTCTATTGATAGTCGAATAGAAAATTTAGATAACAGTTGTGATTCTTGGACTTTACATAAGAATAACCCAACAAAAAGAGTTTTGCGTTCATGGTCTTGGATTTATAATTCCTGGACTAGAATTCATGCAGATTTCATAGATCCATGTTTGGGGTTCCATTTTTTTTATTATAATTGATTCGACATCTAAATGGATCGAGTTTTTTCAGATGTCTAATACTAGTACTAAGGCAAATATTGAAAAACTCAGAGAAACCTTGGCACAATTTGCATTTTCTAAACTCTTATCGAAAATAATGTAAAGAAAAACGATCAGTGCACTTTTAATGTAAGTGACAGGGTGAGAGTATTGAATTATAATAATAAATCTGATATTTGGACATCTGTTGTAATTTGCAAAAACAATTTGAGGAATTAACATTTGAAGTTACTGTCGTTGATTATTATAGTAACGACACGCGAATTAACTTTTAAAATATAAGCAAATACACTAAATCGCGACCACCTGCTGTAACTTCAAATGATAATACTCAGGCTACTAAGAAGGAACAGTTAACTGAAACCTCCTTCAAGGTACCCCGAAAATTTAAAGGGGAAATTATTGTAATGTATTTGCAAATGCAAGTTTTTTATATCTTTTGTTAAATTATGTAATTATTATTTTACTTGCATAATTTATTTATTATCTATTTAAGTTGAAATATTTTTCTGCAAAAAATAATATTTTTATTTCAAATATCTAACAGAACCAAAAATAGAGAACACTGATTTAGAGCATAAAAATCCGTCTTAACTGAATCGACTTCTGGTTCGATATGCGTCATTATATGCTAAGTAATAACAAACTACGCAGCAAATTGGCACGAAACTTTTTCACAGGGCTATTATAAATCTAATTTACAGTTTTACCAAACTTAAACAACTCATGTGTTAGAACTACACAAGTGCGACCATTGAGGTCCACACTACTAGCTTTCTAGTATTATCAATATTGAAATAATATTATGTATTTATCAAAAAAAATCAGTCCTTTTGTTCAAATAAAAGGACGGCCTTGTCGACTCTGAAATTTAATTTTTAATCAAAATCACAATAACACGCTTCGATTGATATTAATGAAGTCGATATCATTTTTTATTCGTGAAATCTTGTGTAAAATATACTTTTTTGTAGTCTTTTTCGTTTTACACCAAAAGAAAGGTTAAACCGATTTAGAAAAAAAATCTTTCAAATCATATTTACGTTAATACACGTCGATTATGACCCTAACATAGTTGAAATTCCGTCCTAGAAGAAATGGCTAGGCACACACTCATAAAAAATAATATAGAAATATTGTCGTGACCTTGAGATATAAATATTGTTAAAAATTTTTATTTTTATTTTCGGAGATATTTCAGTAACTTCTCAGTGTACGAGAAGTTAATAAATACATTTGACAAAATGTAGCATAGTATTTACAACTCGATCGTCTCCTGTTTCTAAACTTTCGAGCTCAGACACACGCCGCTCGTGAATTTTTTGTAAGAAGTTTTATACTCTGCAAAAATACTCGTATTTTCACACCGATTAGAGTAAAAGTCGAAATGAATTTTTCATCTTAAAAATGTCATAATTTGGGTAATTTTGCCAAGACAACCTTCATTAAATATTCGCAATCAAAGTACCAAAACTTCTCACAACACGTTACAAACTACCCTTAATTTTAACCTCTATTGTGGGTTACTTTTAGAATTGACAAACTGGGCTAAAAAATAGTTGAAAAATCTTTTCACCTGCGTTCATTTTTATTATCCAATTAACCACAAAAAATTAAAGTTATGTCGCGAGGTGGAGATTACTTTCACGAGAAAGAGGAGATTTTGACAATTTTAAAGTTTGAAACTCATTATACTTATGAATATTATTTATTTAGAAATATGCATCCTAAATTTTAGGATTCACTATTTCGTAAAGTATCATTTAATTTTCTTGTCCTAAACAAACCCACAGCAAAACATATATATAGTTGCCAAAAAAAAAATAACTTTCTAAATTTAATTTCTCGCTACTTCATCCTATCAATAAACTAGCGAGGAATTCCATTTAGAAGGTCCATTTTTTTTGCAATACAACACAGCCTGCATTGTTCATCATCGACTAAATTTTTCATCAATGAAACAATTATTGAAACTATTGATGTATCAAGTTGACAGAAAAAGTGCCTTCGTGTCTGTTCAAAAATAAGAGATATCTTTGTTGTCATTGATAATAATATCACCTTTTGCCAAATATTATTATAAACAAACTGGGCTTCTCTGAACTTTAATATAAGCTTAAAATGTGGATAATGATTTAATTAACTTTTAACTTCTTTTGGAACGAAACTGTTTTGAAATAATTATTTACAAACTTGGATATGGCTTGTACATTAAATATGTATATACATTAGAGTGAGTATGAGTTAGGATGTGCAATAAACTCGCATCACTTGTTACTTTAATTGCTTGTCAGATAATCTCGCCTTCTATTATAACTCTTGTCCATGAATGACCAATAGCGTGACATGTATCACCGTTCACAAACTCTGACAACCAGATAAGCTGGTCGTACGTTGTCACTTCCTTAAGGGAATAGTCATCTCAACATTTTATCGTTTCATTATTTTTGAAGTAATACTTCTTTTGGCGCGTTGAGAGCAAACTTTTGGCAAGTAACGGAAGTTGCGCGTGCACTGCTAACGAAAATTCGACAGTATGAAGCTGGCCATAAGAGACAGACTGAAATCAAGGCACTTTCTGTCATTTGAAAACTATATAATATACTACTAGATGGCTATAACCTTTGAATCCAACCAATAGTAATTTCAAGTGTTATCCAGTGGAATTTATAATATCGAATTTTTAATTACTCAATAAAAGTAAAAATTATAATAAAATTTTGAAATTGTGAAAATGTTTGAGGTTAATTTTTATGTATTATTCTTAATTTTTTTTAAGATTTTATTTCAATGCATACATAGTATATTTAAAATTAGTTTTTAATCACGATATAAAGAAGTATAACTTCAAATATGCGCGTATATAAGTTAACCCACTTTTTTATATTTCATCTATTTCCAATTTTCTATTTCTGAGAGGAGGTGTAAGATAATAAAAAAAAAACCCTACTGACATTTCTTAGATGAAATTTGTTATTTTAGAAACTATATCTTCCGATCGCGATGTCTTGATTTACATGTTCTCGCGACTTCTATACTCTGCGTTGTCTTACAACAATGAAATGAACTAAACGTATTTCTCTAATAATGAAATAAACTAAACAATGAAACAAACAAACGGATTCTTTCTTATAAATAACAACACAACAATAACTATTTACACAAACACGATTATTAACACACACACCGAAATTTATGTACTATGGCAACACTTATTTGTCAATTCACTGTGCGTTGACCCGTCGCTCTTCTGTGACGCATCGACTCACTGACTGTACTCTCACTGCCTGTCGCGCCCCACATGCGCTCTATTTATATGCGTATGTTCTGGTTTCTTGATCTTTCCAGAAATTTCTGCCAATTCGTTTGAGAAGTTTCTGTCGTTTCCAATGACGTAACAATTGGGGGCGCGCTACTATATATATATATATATATATATATATATATGTATGTTACATTCCCAAATTTTTAAAATTTTCACACTTTGTCAGATCAGAATCTACTTACCGATTAGATTAAGTGCACATTTACCTAATAATGTCGAACCACACAATTTATGCTGGGATTCTGATACAACTTTCGACTTGTCAAGTAGAGGCCCACGTCCACTGAATCGGATTGGATTGCCTCGGCACGATCCGTAATTTTGGGATACATGAAGTTAAATGAGTTTTCACGCACTAGTCGGCTTTGACCGACTCGGCAGCATCCAGTGTGAGTACACATGCAGTGGGCGTAGACCTTTAGAAATCAAGCATAAAATTTTCCTATTTTCATTGTAACGAAATGTACTGATGAATTGTATGATTTAATCGTCAGTATCCTTCCTTTTTGCACAAATTCGAAATACAACAGGTTATTTTAGAGTTATTTATTAATATTTAGAAGTACTTATGATTTCAATGATTTAACGGAATAAGTGGGCATTTGAAGGACCCTTCGTCAGTAATTTACTATGAATTCTTCACTTACAACTAACAGATAGTTGACAAAATCATGAATTAGTTGCCATTATTGTTCCGATTTCCACTATATTAAGACAACTGATCGATTAAAAGAATTTTATATGTGCTGTAACCTTAATGATAGCCCGTGTGTTTGAAGTATAAAAAGCTGACACAGTAAAGAAGATAGCACCAGTAGTTTCCGCTATAACATGTATATATCTGTACGACATATACTTATGAAATATAGTAAGCAACAAAAATAGTGATTTTAGTTAATGATCTGGAACGCAAGTTTCTATGTGGGCAGTTTGTCCGTCCGTCAAACAGTTATTCTAGTTAGCTAGTGTGTAAATGGGCAATTAAATGCAGTTCAGCCGACGATGCACATTTCGGTTATAATCTCGACTTACATTTCGATACACCAACAAAAATAAGAATGTAGCATTTCGTGACGTCCGACGGTAACTTCGCTTGAGACACTTGCGGAAAGCTCTTCTGATTTAATGTGTTGGTGTCTGAGAAAACGATATTCAGTCTAAACATCTGAGATCAAACGACGGGGACAAAAGATCGCCACAAATGCTAAGTCAAAACTACAAACGGCAATAATATCCAGGGCTGGAAAAATTTTGATTTTTCTAGCAGGGTGCACGCCCACATTTTTTGTTGAATCGATCAGGGACGTAAGATCAAGGTTTTTATCGAGGGATGCAGGATTAGAGTTTTTGTCGCAGAGTGCATGGTCACATGTTCTCGTATACAAGAATTTTGTGACTGTTATTTTGAACCTTTGGCCTTGGATTTTATGTAACGTGTATCTTGAAAAATATATTATGTGCTGTTGATTTGAGCGCATCGTTGTCAATTCCAGATTCATGGATATTCCAATTTTCAAATATTTCGAAATATTTTTTCAATATTTGATATTTATTATGCACTCAAGCAGGTTTCAAGTATCGTGAAATGAAACCATATTTTTGTTGAGTAATATATAAGCGTGGAATGACTAAATTGGAGTGGGCAGTGATATCGGTAAAACTGTATAGGGCAAGGTCTGACTCCGCACTGGCAGTAGTGGTGGTTGTAGTAGTTCAAGCGTGTACATAGATGCAAGGGTGACAGAAACCGTGTCACACGTCAAATGTCAAACTTTTTCCGGAGAAACTTTTCGAATAAGATGGATAACTTGAGCTGTCACTTTGAGGAAAATGTAACGATTTATATACACCAACGTGAATCCTTCTTTTCTGAACACTATAATGTCTACAGAATGAAACAAAACTATTATATCACCATACATAAATATGGTTCGATTATGTAGGAATAAGACCAAAATTTTACATTTTGTGTTTGTTTGATATACTTCTTTATAAATTACTTAAAACTGAAAAACTTTAATCTAAATTAGCTATCAATTAGAACAATACCCTAACGGGATTATTTACTTTTGCCTTCCAGAATTAAACTTCTTATGATGTAAAATAAAAAATACCTGAGCATACTAACTTGAGAACTACTGGATAATTAATGTTTATTAATTAAAATAATAATTATTTTCAATCAATAAACATTTTATGGACGTGGGAAAACTATGTAATTATTACATAGTCTTCCCACGTTCATAAAATGTATCCAAATATGACTATAAAGTTACAGACAAAAATTATTAGTGTACTTATATAATTTAACAAATTCTTAAGCTTCAAGTTTTAAAAAACAAGAGATTTATGTTTCAACAAGAAAGACCCATAATGAAAGAGGGTGAAATGACACACTGGTCAAAATAAAACACATATAAAATATAGTCTTTTATTCTCTTTTTCATAAATCTCATAATAAAAGAAAAACGAATGAACAGGAAAGAGAGAGAGAGAGCGCTAGAGCGAGAAAGAACGACTTTAATCGTAAACAGTAATAAATAACCGCAATATTGTGCCAACTTATCAGTGTCAATGCATAATACGCCAAAAGCATACTATACTGTTCTTATACTGCCACCCACCGTGGACAAACACATATTATGGAATGCTAGAGAATATAATATCTAGCCTCAGTTGCAGAGGGTACAGGCGCTCAAGAAAAAATGAGCCGATTTTCACTTATCATCAGTACCGGTATTCAACTCAAGACTACCGATGCCTGTACGATCAATGTTAAAGAGGATCGAGCGAATCTTACGTAAAACGAATTTTTCAATTTTAAGATTTGAAACTAAGTAAACACATAAACGAATACTTTAGTGGCGTCTTCTCAAAATCTGAAAACAGTTCACTGCTTAGCTTATTAGAAAAATAATTTTAAAAATGACGTTTTTAAAGTTCCTATACGTTTACACACTTATGGCTGACAAGCTTTCGACATGTCTTTTTTATTTTTATTTTTTTTAATATTAACCTTCCAATTTTAAGGAATAAAAAACCACATATCATAAACCTGAATAGTTGTAAAATATTATAACAATTTAGGAACATAACATTAGCGCTCTAATTTTTTAAATAATTGAAGTTAAGCTCGACTTTTTAATCTCGTTTATCGACAGTGATTAAACTGAGTGTGAAACCATATGAGTTAAAAATAACAAAGTCATTTCATTTCTTTCCTTTATTAAATAAATAACAGTATTTTGATCAATTTATAAATTTGTTATCTTCTTATAAATTAAAATAATTAATTTTTATAACTACTAGAAGAATTAAGCAAATAAAAACATTCAAACGCTGCTTTGACTCAATAGTTATGCTCGAACTTTTTAAATTTTTGTCACTTTTTTTCAAACTTGACATTAGATAAGTTAAAATAAGGCAGACATTTAAAAACACTGTTTATATCTAACATATGTTACACAATCACGTCGTTAGTTTATACATATGAGCTGTTGAAAGACGCACAGTTAGTAAAACACTATCCAGAAAATAATCGTCTATGGGTTTGAAAAAATTATCCAGTTGGATGACGGATTCATTCCAGCTTCAAGTTTTCATGACTGGTGTGAGAAAACTTGCCAAGTGAAAACTCGGCACCCATTTAGATCTCAATTATTTTTTAATTGAAGCTGTTCCTTCTAGGTGCTACTTTTTTCAAATTTTTATTTTTGATGGGATTTACTTTTCGTTATCATGGTTACATGTGATTTCGCATATAAAAATTAACCAAAGCATACTTTTTTACCAGTTACTTCAGATTTAGAACAAAAGAGCATCAGATTTCAAAATATTTACCAAAAAACAAAACTTTCTTGCATAAATGAATAGAATAATGAATCGTCACGAAAAGTATGTATAACATTGTAATAGAAAAAGCAAATTATAGCATGTCTATTCTGCTCCTGCACCTATTTTCCCCAAAAACTATAAGGTTCTTCCTATTTACAAGCCAAACATCCTGCCCACATTTGGTTTCATTCGTTGAGCCATTTGACCTGTTAATAGAGTGTTAGACGAAAAATTTGTATTTTTAACTCGGGGGACTTCAAAACAAAAAAATATTGTGGCATTTTGAAAAGAGTTCTTTTTCACCTAAGTTAATACCGTTCTCCACTTGAGGCGTTGAAATGGTAAAAGAAACATTTGGTTGTTTGTCTGCTAATAACAGCAAAAATCTCAACATAGATTGTGTTCCAATGAAAGACATCGGAAAAATGGTTTTCTACATAAAATGTACAACACTGATTAAATTCGTGAAATTTTGAGTCCAAATTAACTGTAATGTTAGTACTAGTTTTTTAAAGTTATTACTTTAAGAGAAGTGGGTAGGTACAAGAAAAATGGTTTTGTTATGATAACAAGATACATTTCATATAAATTTTTTTTATCAAAATTGATAATTGCACAAAAAATATAACAATATCACGGATTTGTTTACACAGTAGATATAAAAGAACCATTTGCTAAAAAAAACACAATTTGTGTCAATTAATTATGAGGGAGTTTAGCAAATAAATATTGTTATTATTTTTAATTATATATTATTATTAACTAAGGTGTATTAATGAATGGAAATAATCTCATCTTTGATTCACTATTGTGAAAGTTCATGTCTAGCGTTACCAAAGCTAATATTAGCTCTCGCAGGATGTGATTCTAGTGTTGCAATTGCATATTATAAAGGATTAACTGTTGAGATATAGCTCATTCCGCCGCGAATGTGGAAATATTCGGGTTTGAATCCCGACGGTGACAGTATTTTTTTCTAATATAGCATTGTAACAATGAATGTTTCTTAACAAATATAACTAACGATCGCTATTATCTGCTTTTTATTAAATATAAAAGTATTACATTTCTATAATGTACAAATATTTTACCTATATTATTATTAATAGTACTGTTTTGCCTCCTATTATAATTTAAATATTTCGAATTTCCAACTGTCTAAAAAAATATAATAATATTAAGAAAGTATTTACAATTTGTGAAGGGATTATTAATGAAATCAAGTGAAAGCTGCGTCAAAGGTGACAGTATTCACCAACTTCAATTAACAAAAGTTAAAAAAAAAAATTCTAAACTGCAGTCGTTAATTTCTTCGCAATTATGAAACAAAAAATGCACACTTAGTCATTTTAAACCATCCAAAGTCAACTCCTCTCTTTTTCATAACAAATTTAAAGATTTAAAACTCTCTACGTGTAGAATTCATAAACACATCTATTGGAACTTAAAAATTGTAAACGGTCGTCATGCATTTTTTAATAAGAAACCTAGCTACCCAATACACTTCAAATAATATCTCCCTGCATAATCAGATTGCATTATTAGTGTATTTGCCATATGGCAACATAAACTATTGGCGTCGATCGGATGGCGGGACCTAGGGGTCGA
The DNA here is from genome assembly GCA_034508555.1 of Venustoraphidia nigricollis. Lineage (NCBI taxonomy): Eukaryota > Metazoa > Arthropoda > Insecta > Raphidioptera > Raphidiidae > Venustoraphidia > Venustoraphidia nigricollis. Next base: position 861,082 of record JAVRKA010000023.1, on the reverse strand, counting down.
ACCAAAATTTCTCGACGTTTCATAACCTCCTAAGCACTTTGGCACCATTTTTAAAAATGTTTATATATATATATATATATATATATATATATATATATTTCGTTAAAATCAATTAACTCTTTCGAAAGTTATTGCCCGTACACACACACACACACACACACACACATATATATATATATATATATATATATATATATATATATATATATATATATATATGTGTGTGTGTGTGTGTGTGTGTGTGTGTGTGTGTACGGGCAATAACTTTCGAAAGAGTTAATTGATTTTAACGAAATTTGGCCCACGTGTTTAAATCCATCACCGCAAGAAGCCTATTTAAAATGGGCATAGTCGGGCCATTTTAAGGGTAGTTTTTAGGGGTTGAAAAATGTTTTTGGGCTCCAAAATACCGAAAAAAATTTCAGAATCGTTTCAAAATTGACATGTTTGCCCGTTAGTAGCAATCAAAAACTGCCCCTAAAATTTTAATAAAATCGGCTGAACAGAACCGGACTTACAAATTTTTTGAAAACACTAATTTGCAGATAGTGACTTATTTACTGAAGGGTGTATTTAATTCGGTGTAGACATTAGATTGATAATAATATTACAATAAAGAAAAAATATGTTATTTTAAGGGGTGTATTAAGGGGTAATTTTTTATTTTGCCCAAAAACAAACTTAATTTCACATAATAAAAGTATAAAACCACACGGCCCTATACAAGCAAATATTGTCGGCAGGGTTTTGGCACTGCGACCCGGGTTTTTTATTTTTGCTTCAGCTCGTGTTCCTTTTAGTGTGATTAAGTTTTGGAAATTTTTGTGTTTTTTATACGTGTTTAGAACGTATTTTCTTTTTTAAATTTCTGTTTCAGAATCTGTATTCTACTATGGTTACATAGTATCTTGTGCTGCTCAGGATAGGGTTTTATTAGGGGTATTAATTATTCGGCTGCTGTAGTAATCGTTTCTATAAATTGCTGCACTGTTTTATTTATATATTCTATGTTTTGTTCGAGTGTTAAGCAGGATTCTTCGATGAGAGCAGTAAATCTTTCCCAATTTGCTTCTTTTATTACCATTTTGTCATTGTTGTGATATTTTCTGTACTTCTGCGTTGTGACTCGGTTATTATGATTTAAATATGATCGCTGCTATGTACATCTCTTAGGATTTTCGACGTGAAGTTTGCTGCAATTGATGCTTGACAAAATGTAAGATCTATTGTAGAGAGAGTGCCTGAGCTGTAGTATATATGGGTAAGCTGATCAATGTTTAGAAGTGTAATTGGTTATTCTTCTAGTATTTTCCCCATTACTTTTCTATGTGCATTGCTGTTGCTTGACAGAATGTTGATACGTGTATTCGCTCGGTTACAGTTCCATAGCGGGTTGTGGGCGTTGAAATCTCCTATTAGTATGTATGAGGCAGGCAGTTGGGTGATGATGTTTTCTATTTTATCATACGTTATTCCTTAATTGGGGGGGGAGGTGAATATATTGCATAAGGCGTATTTTCTTGGAGGATAGACCGTCGTTGCTAGTACTTCTAGGTCGCTTTGTATTGGGTATTGTACTGGATGTACGCTTGTATGCTGTTAGTTAAGCCTGTCTTTTCGGTACGAAGAGTAAATTTTAAGGTTAAAGTTTATATCCGGTTTTAGATACGTTTATTATAACTCTGTTACTATTGGCTGAGGTTATGAAATGAGTAAATTAAGTTGTTGTCGATGTAATCGTGTACGATTCCATTCCAAGATAGCTATTATTCATGTGATGTTAGTTTTTCTTCTGTTTGAGACATCGAACTGCAGGACAAGATATTGTCATCCGACGAGGTTTCGTGTAGTAGGCAGTCGTTTATAGATTTTTTTAACCGTTCGGTCAGCGACCGGGTACCCAGGTACCCATTTGAGTTTCCAAGGAAGAATTTATTAACTTCTCCTCAAAAAAATTTGATGACCGCTCGAATCCCCAAAATTGAAGTAGTTTGACACCCATTTTTCGTCAAATTTTTTTTATAATCAATCATTCAATAACAGTTATTAACTATCAAACTTGATACCCCCTCCGTTCAATGACCGGGTACCCGGGTACTCACTAAAGCCATTATGTGTGAAAATCGGGTTTTTATTTATTTTAGTAATCATTTTTTTCATTTTTTTATTATTTATTTATTTATATTTTTTATTTATAATAATACAAGGCCATAATATAAAAATAAAAATAAATTTAATTACTTCGCACACCCTTCACATATCGTGGTTGAATACAGTGTACAACTAGTTGTTTTTTCTCTGGATTTTTTTCATTATATGCTGCATATGTTGAGCTTGCCTTTTTAAAAGTATGCCGTATAATGATATCAGCCATTTCTGGAGTGGAAAATAATTTCAATGTGTCGATATTTGACAGCATATTGGTGTTCTTATTACGTCCACATCTCTCTCGCACAATATTACGCCTTCCAACTTGATGTCCGATTGGTGGTGTCGCAGTTTTTACTTTACTATTTACTATTTTTTTAAGTATTAAAAATATAAAATAATTTATTCGAAAATAAAACAAGTAAATCTCACCTTACCGTCGAAAACTTGATGAATCATCCATCGTATTTATATTCGATACGATTATTTATTGTTAATATTAATTGTAATAATTAATTTTGTATAAAATTTAATAATTTTGTATATTTTTTTCACTTTCACTATAAATTTTGTACGTTACAATTTTGTTCTGCTTACTACGCTTATAAAATTCCGACTGATCTCTTTTCACGGTCAAAAGGTGGGACATCACAGGTACCTGAGTGTCCGATGTCTATAGAGTTACGCTATTGTTAGTTCTACCATGAATGTATTTTAAGATGAAACATACAAATTTCCGTTTACATGGTTACACAATAACATTTCTGACAGCAATGTAATTACGCGTTTATTTTAAAATAGAAAATAACGTCTATCCGGAAGAATAACCACCGTCGATAAGCTTCAATTGCTAATACATTTTAAGAGTATAGTGGTTTGGAATATTACTTTAAAATGTATTCCACTGAAGAGAAAATCAAATTAATTCATATCATAATATCATATTGTGTATTTATTATTACTTGTACGCATTTCTATGTTCCATTTTAAAATAAGCGCGAATTACATTGCTGTCAGAAATGTTATTGTGTAACCATGTAAATGGAAATTTGTATGTTTCATCTTAAAATAAATTCACGGTAGAACTAACAATAACGTAACTCTACAGACATCGGACACTCAGGTACCTGTGATGTCCCACCCTTTGACCGTGAAAAGAAATCAGTCGGAATTTTATAAGCGTAGTGAACAGAACAAAATTGTAACGTACAAAATTTATAGTGAAAGTGAAAAAAATATACAAAATTATTAATATTTTATACAAAAATATACAAAATTGATTAATACAATTAATATTATCAATAAATAATCGTACTGAATATAAATACGACTCTTCTATTTGTCACGCTATAAGTGGGTACCCGGTTATTGAACGAAAGGTGAAAGTTTATTCACTGACCGGACGGTTAAATTTTAGTTTTTAAGCTGCGATCTTTGGTAAGGGGGTGAATGTCGTTAAGTAGGCTCAATACGTTTTCAACGTTTGTTGAGAATTTTCGAGCCGTTTTCAAGCGAATTGTGGATGTATTACATTCCTCTAGAAATGCTTTCAGGTTACTGTAGAACGTGCGTTTTGGTAGTCGCTGCTACAATAGTTTGTCTGTATTCTATTTTAACATAAAAATCTAAGAACCAGCAAGTATTTTATGATTAATGTAAACACTATAAATTCACAGACGTCAATCTATCGCATTTTATGTGTTTGAAATCCAGGCGAATCTCTCGCATAAAGCCGGTGGCGGTATGCACTGATCTCCACACTGCCTTTACCATATTATTATTATAACATTCCAAGTGTCGGCAATACTATGGCTTGCAAAGGCTCGACGCTGATCGTCTGAGCCTGTGCTTCCGCACAACTGTGAATTGCTAAGTCATAACCAGAGCGAATCGATGTTGCCAATCCTGCGGCTTTCCTCAAAATCTTCTCTAAACTACAAATATGTTTCAAACTAAAATGCTACTACTTAATAATGTACATATTTTTATTGTTACAACAAAATGTTATATAAACAGTTAATTGAAGTGAAACAAGCAAGCTGACATATTTTTCTCAAAAGTGATTTAATTGCACCTTGATTTATTAGATATAAAAAACAATTAGAAAAATAAACTGCTATCTAGAAATTACAAGAGAAATGTTTAAAGTTTAAAATAAATGCAATTGAACTTCAGTTTGTGACCCAATGCTTGCGTCCATTTTAAATATAACACTATTGATATATATAAACGTTTTTGAAGTTTAACTTCTTTAGTAACGTATCTGTTTGAAAAATGTAAGAACTCGTGGGAAAGTAGAACTAACAAATAAAGGGGATGTTAGTTTGTCTCCTAAATTACATGAAACACACAAGGACAGAAGTTTACAGTGTGTTGCATTTTGATTCGTAAATTAGTAACCCAAGGATAATGGCTTGAATCTGACGTTTAAAACCACGAATAATTAAAGTACAAAATAATTTCTGTAATTTCACATACAAACGGGAGGAACTCATAATTTATATTTCATGTAAATTCAGAAAGGAAAATATTAAATATCATATTCTCTATTTTCAGATAACAAAACAATTCTCGGATTAAACGTAACATAATGTAAGGTTATGATGTTGATATACTACAGACAATAGGATATATATGCATGTAATAATAATAAATACTATATCAATTAAACAAAAATGCAAAAAATACGCGCGAAATATAAAATGTAAAATATGATGGGTATGCTTTCACCAAAATCAATACAAATTTGTTATAAGATGTTTGACATAGACTATGACGTCAGGCGCGTTTGAATAACCAAAATATTGTGTCTAAAGAGAATATTTATTTTTCATTTCAATAAGAATGCTTTCATGATTAATTTCGTGTGTGTGATAACTTTTAATATGAAAATAATTGATTTAATCTATTTTCAAAAATTATGCATATATATACCCTTATTAGTGTATTTGCCATATGGCAACATACACTATTGGCGTCGGTCGGATGGCGGGACCTAGGGGTCGGACCAAAATTTCTCGACGTTTCATAACCTCCTAAACACTTTGGCACCATTTTTGAAAATGTTTATATATATATATATATATATATATATATATATATATATATATATATATATATATATATATGTGTGTGTGTCCGGGCAATAACTTTCGAAGGAGTTAATTGATTTTAACGAAATTTGGGCCACGTGTTGAAATCCATCACCGCAAGAAGCCTATTTAAAATGGGCCTAATTAGGCCATTTTAAGGGTAGTTTTTAGGGGTTGAAAAATGTTTTTCGGCCCCAAAATATCGAAAAAATTCTCCGAATCGTTTCAAAATTGAAATTTAATCCTCTGGTAGTAATTAAAAAGTGTCCCTAAAATTTTGATAAAATCGGCCCGACAGGACCGGATTTACAAATTTTATGAAAAACTAGTTTGCAGATTATGAATTATTTACTGAAAGGTGTATATAATTTAGTATAGAGGTTCGATTGATAATAATATTGCAATTAAGAAAAAAAAATCTTATTTTAAGGGGTGTATTAAGGAGTAAAATTTTTTATTTTGCCCAAAAACCAACTTAAGTTCGCATAATAAAGCCACACTGCCTGTATAAGCAAATACACTATATTGTCGGCAGGGTTCTGGCACTGCGACCCGGGTTTTTTCATATTAAAAATGTTTTTCTGTAGATTATAGTACCTATGTAAATAAAACTATGGTATGAGTGTGACGATCTGTCCATGTGAGAATTTTTACATGACGTAAACATCAAAGTGCTTTCTTAAAATGTGTAATAATTTCGCCGTGATTATAGACTGATGGGGGTGAGGCCCATTATTAGTGTATTTGCCATAAGGCAACATACACTATTGGCGTTGGTCGGATGGCGGGACCTAGGGGTCGGACCAAAATTTCTCGACGTTTCATAACCTCCTAAACAGTTTGGCACCATTTTTGAAAATGTTTATATATATATGTATATATATATATATATATATATATATATATATATATATATATATATATATATATTATAGGCGTCGTTCGGCGTTGTTCGAAAATATTCGGAGATATTCGAATTTATTCGAAATTGTTCGAAGTTCAATAAAACTTGGTGTAGGGTTAATATCTTTCATTTGTAACACCGAAGAACCATTTAAACTGAATCCGAATTTAATCGGTTGCGCGGCTAGCTTCAGCTGGCGCTGGGCCGGGGGTTAGTTTAAAAAATTTTAGAAAATAATCCATAAAAAATATCCAAACACAAGTACGAAACGCGAATATACTATACTCAAGAAAATGCCTTAAAAAGCGCTTAAAAATCCACCACCTACCACACGACACAAAGGACAGCACAAAATAACGAGTTCTCAAAATGTATTCCAACGGGAATGACCATAAAACGGCCAGAAAAATGCTACCACCTACCACTCGGAAAATTAACAATCACAAGACACGAAAACACATAGCTGACCAAAATCGGTTCTGATATTCAAAAAACATTTACGTATTCTCCGACTGAGTTACCAGGGCGCCAAGACACGAATCGTAAATAGCCACACCTAGATAGTCCAGACTAGGAGGCTTAGACCCAAATGGTTCAACTACAACCCTGGAAGGGCAAGACACCAGACACGGTAAACGAAACAATATCAATAACACGTTAAAAACTTTTGACTAGAACGCAAACACATATCTTACTGAATACTTCATCTTGGAATTATCGGACACCCAGTATCTTAAATTCTTAACGTCAAGATACACTTAAGATAGGATTGCGATAAATAGAAACAGTTCCCAGGGCGATAATTAATCCGTAAATTTTCGTACACCCTGTATATATGGCTCAAAATCACCAAGGTTGCAAATTTCAAGATTGATTTTATGCCAAAAAAAAATTTAAATTATAATGATGACTCTTAGTTTATACTGTTGCAAAATTTGTATATTAATAAACTTTGACAGGGCAGCGCACAGAACTCTATACTTTTTTTGTAATATTGCTTTTTAGTCAATATCTTACAGAAAACCATCAATTCGGGAACGTTTTTGTAAGTTTGATAAAATGAACAAAAACAAAACAAAGTACATAACTTATGTATTGTTCAATAACATGGGTATATTATGTATCTATATTATTAAGCAATAATGAAAAAACTACATACAAAATCTTCTACAAGCAAAATGCGTCAAAAAATTAAAGAAGTTGCTATTATCGTGCATAAAATTTAAGAAATTTCTAAATATTCAAAACTCTTATAAACGAACAACGTTACATGAACAGAATGAAAGTTCTGTAATGTTATAAACTATGTTTTTTCTAAAAAAATAGCTCAATTTATGCATATTTTATTGAAATATTGAGTGTTCCCGGAAATGATCAACCGTTCCCGGAATGAAAAAAATGTTACCGAAATGATGATTTTGATATCATAAGGTATAAGTAAGGAAATATTCAAATTATAAATAACGGTTTAAATAACAAATTTGTTTATTTATATTGCCATATTAATTGCACTTCAGAAAAATTACTCTTACTATTAATAAATTCTTCTTATAATTAAATTTTAACATTTTCATAAAATAGTTCACTGGAACTTTTATAATCACAGTTATATATCCTTAAAGTTTTAATCAGTTCTTTTAATTTGAGTCTTTTGACCTAAAATCATAGTTTACTTCACTAAACTTCTACAAATAATGAAAATATATATATATATATATATATAAGTAACGTAAAAAAATCAACAATAAATTCTGTCACGAACGACAAGTTAACTAAAAAAATATTTAAAATACAAAACTTATTTTTCGAAAACACCAATATCATTATCAAAATAATAATATTCCCGATTTTTTTCTCTTTTGAGCAATGGTGTTGGAATAATACTGATTATTTGCTCAAAATTAATATATGACACATCCTTTGGTCATATCAGTAATTTTTTTCACTTTATTTTCTGCCTTTTTCTTTTTATAATATTCCCTGTCCTTAGCCCGTTTAATTTCTTTTTGTTGTTCAGTCATCTTATCTAAAAACTTTCTTTTCCTAGCATTTGCCTTTTCTCTTTGGTGCAAATAACCTGCACTATCCTTTTTAAGCTTTTTTTGAGGTTTTATTTTATTTTTTTCTTTATCAGGAGTCTCCATTACGCTGTAATTAAAAAGCAACGAATTTGTAAAATAAATTAATAAATAATTGTAAGTGAATCGCCCTTGGAAACGATAATTATCATTCCGAGAACGTGCCATCATGCCCGGGAACGTTCCCGAAATGACCGTTCAAGAAATGACGATTACAAATAAGCGCGCGCTTTGATTATACAGCAGCCATCTTAAATGCGACCTGACTTGGTCAATAGTAAAATATTTGAGGTAACTTTGTTATTTCGTGTAGGAAAAAAGAATTTAATAAATAATTAAATGTAATAGACACGTTCACGGATTGACGGACTATTGATGTACGCTCTATGAATAATGAATTGAAAGGTACTTACCACTTAAATATAATTTATTTGACGAAAAATACACTGACAGCCGGCTTTGTTGTTCTTTGCTTCCTCTACTGACGTTTAACACTGAATGACTGCGTTCACTTAAAATTATTTTTGTTCGATTATCGATGCGTTCACTGAAATGACTTATGCGCTATCGGACAAACTATTTTTGCATTTTTATAATTAAAAAAATAATAATCTATTAGTATCCTTTTCAAAACTAGATTTTGTATAAAAAACACGGTATATTAAATAATGACAGGTGTTAAATTTCTTAAATTTTTCATTAATATTTTTGACTTGTTGTTGAAGATCGTACATTAGGACGCGTTCCCGAAATGACTTTCTCTGCATTATATATTGATTTAATTTAAATTTACTCCTTGAATAAATTGTATTGTTTCATGTACACATAAAACAGGTTAGTTGTAGTATTTTATTGATTTTCTTTTCTCAATAAAGTCAAGATTCAAGACATCAAATTGCTGGCGAAGCCAATTCTGCACCTTGGTGATTTTGAGCCATATGATCTGTTACGTCACAGGAATAAATCCTGATTAAGATATGCGTAAACGACACAAAGAAATAAAAAACAAAAACACAGCAAAAGTAAACACATAATTTTGTGAACACCCTGTATATGACGTCGTCGTCGTCACAGGGACGTTAATCTTGGTTGGGATAACCGTAACAACCATCCAATTATAAATCCGGTAATTAACCGTAAGATCGTAACGTATAAGGAATGCAGGTACCAAATCAATAAACTGTATGCAACAAATCCTGGAAAAACTTAAAGCTGAATCCAACGGGATAACCCTGGCAGGTTAGAGATTGTGCAAAATCACGTAATAATTCTTAAAGGTAGACACCATGTAGAATGGTGGCTTAACTGAACTTAATGCACATTCCTTGAATATTTTCTCGGTCCTAAATCCCGAACTGAAATTTTATTTAGTCCGACAGGACAGTCTGGAATAGGTCGCCAAATAAATTTTATTCAAAACGGAACCGATGCACAGGAATGTTCGAAGTAAAATATAATTGTAACACAGTTTTAGAAAACTGTGGAATGTATTCCTGTATTCCAGAATCCAGATCCACACAAGTACGAAAATCTAAAAGATCCTTGATGAATAATTCACGGTAAATATTCCCTATTCGAAAAACGCTCCTAAATCCAGGTATATAATGGGCAACACGGAAAGCTACACTTCCTAACAGCAATCACAACAATCAATAACAATCGAATTTATACAAAAATCCAGAAATCCAGGAAAATACAGGAATTACGATAAACGGGATAGAATCTCTGGATAGGTACGATAAAACTGGAGTCAATAACGGCAACTAGAACGATACACCTCCAGGTTAGCGACAGATAATAACAATCGAAATTTGCGAGATAAATAATTGATTATTGGCGATAATAATATTTCATTTTATTTTGCTGTGTTAAAAAAATCACACGCTAATAGCCGATCCGAACGGCAAATAGGCCGCTGGACGACTGATTCATAAACATTAAAGACAAAATACGCGAATTAGACCAAACGTATTAAAACAAGAATATTCTGTATCTATCTTATACGTTCTCTCTCACTATACAAAAACACAAATCCTCTGTCTCAACATAGTGCCAATTGAAACAAATTGTCGACGGACCTTCGCGTATTACTGTTAGAAACGCCGTCTTATCTGTCATTATACACAAATTTTTGTAATATAAAATTTATCATCCTCAGCTGTTATACTTTTTTTTTCTATAAAAACTAAATTCTGTAACCTTGACTGTTGTTTAGTAATAAACAATTTCTTTTATTTTCTTTAAAAACAATAACGATTTGGGGTTGCATTCGTATGTATAATGAAATTCAAACACTAAAGGGGGTCATACACGCTCAAATTTTTATTTTTCAATTTTTGAAGCCAAATGTTGTCCTAGAGTTACGGGAGTTGTCGCTATGGATCCGGGTACTCTAGACCTCGCTTTTACGACGGGAATTAGCATTCTATAATACATATATATATATATATATATATATATATATATATATATATATATATATATATATATATATTTATATACGTATATATATGTGCGGGCAATAATTTTCGAAAGAGTTAATTGATTTTAACGAAATTTGGTACACATGTTGGAATCCATCACCGCAAGAAGCCTATTTAAAATGGGCGTAATCGGGTCATTTTAAGGGTAGTTTTTAGGGGTTGAAAAAAGTTTTTGGGCCCCAAAATGCCGAAAAAATTCTCAGAATCGTTTCAAAATTGACATTTAATCCTTTAGTAGTAATTAAAAAGTGTCCCTAAAATTTCAATAAAATCGGCCCAACAGGACTGGACTTACAAATTTTTTGAAAACACTAATTTGTAGATAGTGACTTATTTATTGAAGGGTGTATTTAATTCGGTGTAGACGTTAGATTGATAATAATATTACAATAAAGAAAAAAAATGTTATTTTAAGGGGTGTATTAAGGGGTTAAATTTTTTATTTTGCCCAAAAACAAACTTAATTTCACATAATAAAAGTATAAAACCACACGGGCCTATACAAGCAAATACACTATATTGTCGGCAGGGTTTTGGCCCTGCGACCGGGTTTTATTTTTTTTTTCTTACAGAACAATTTTAATTATTTTGTTATGGTGAATAATTAATAACGGTTAATAAGATTGAATATTAGTGAAGTTATAATATAAAATCAGTTAATATTTTTAGGGTTCCGCGCCTCAGAATAAAAAAAACGAAACACTTATAGGATCAGTTTGTTATCCGTCTGTCTGTCTGTCCGTCAAGATTCTTTTGCTCAGGAATGGTTAAAGATATCAATTTGAAATTAATATTAAATACTAAAAAAACAAACACATGTACGTGATTTAATCCAAAAAACAATTATATTAAATATTAAGGTTTGCAATCCCAAAATTCTGTAAAAATTCAAACTTCTAGCTGAGTGCAATAAAAAGATAAAAAAAATGTATTTTTTTGTAGTGTCTCATTCATCAAAAACTACAGGGTACTTCCTGTTGACCTAGAATCTTAAAATTTGGCACAGTTTATAGCACAAGAAAAGGGAAAAATTCGAAAATGAATAATTTTCAATTTTATGTGGAATTATCAACTTAATTTCAGCGTTCTCTCAGATCGTTTTTCTCAGGAACGCAAGTTAAATTAATATCAAATAAAAAAATCAAATTTCTAGCTCAATGCAATACAAAGATACGGTCTTTAAATTGATTGATTGTAGATTATAGACGCTCAACATCTAAGCTCATCAACGTTTAACTACATAATTATTCTTTGTATTACCTACGTATAGCACTGAACTATATGGAATTGTTATAACGGTACGGAACCCTCAAGGCATAAATTCTACTCGTACTTGCCCGTCTTGTAACTAATTCATATTATGAAATATAGAAATTAGTTTCATGGGTAATTGGAATAAAAAATCAATTTAAACACTTATTGATTGCAACGTTTCGTCTTTATTAAATTAAGACTTTTTCAAGCTCTCAGCATGTTTAAATTATAATAAAACTTTGATATAAAAGGCAATTTTACATTACAAAGATCAATAAAATTGAAAATTGTAGAAAATTTTATTGATCTTTGTAATGCAAAATTGCCTTTTATATCAAAGTTTTATTATAATTTAAACATGCTGAGAGCTTGAAAAAGTCTGAATTTAATAAAGACGAAACGTTGCAATCAATAAGTGTTTAAATTGATTTTTTATTCCAATTACCCATGAAACTAATTTCTATTATTACATATTTTGGAATTGAACTTTAAAGATGAATTATGAAATATGTTTTTTTTATTTATAGACTCAATAGACTTTACATGCATTTACACAGGCATGTAAAGTGACCCATTACACACTAATACGGTAAAGTGAAACAGAACTGGTCGCGCTATATCAATTCTGTCAGTTATTTGTTTTTAAACGGATTTATTTAATTTCACGTTCCGTATATTTGTTTGTTTCAAATCTTGGAATCGATTTTTCTCCCACTTCCCATTATGCAATTGAGTTAAAATGCTGCACATACGTGTAGTTCCAATGAGAAAACACTATTATGGTAACTAGTTGACCGACCCACCTTTCGTCCAGGTGCAAATCGCACTTTAGAATTTTCGTCTTCTTCCTGTTAACCGATTGCGTTGAAATTTTTCACATATGTGTAGTGTCGGTTAATATACAATTTTATGTTTACATTCGGGTATAAACTGCGCTTTAGTAAAGTACACATAAAAACTTAAAAATAAAATAGATAAAAAAACGTTTTAAGTTAAACGGTTTATTGTACAATAAATAATGTACTAAAAGCTAGAAAATAATTAAGGGTCACCAATCCGAGGCTTTGATCGCAGACTAAAATAAAATTATGGGGCGTATTGACTAAAAAAATTTCTTTTGTTGAAGCTAAATTATATCTGGCTTTTCTCCGTCATCTCCTTTATATTGACAAATGTGCCTCACGATTTTATTTTTATATCGGCGATCAAAGCCTCAGATTGATAACCCATAATTATTTTCTAGCATTTAGTACACTATCGGACGTACAAAAACATTTACCTATTTTATTTAGAACCTGCTATTAGAGCCAATGTTTGCTCACAAGTGATCTGTAAAACATTTTGAAAAATGAAGTAAAAATCAGCTATTTGATAGAAGATATATATATATATATATATATATATATATGTATATATATATATATATATATATATATATATATATATATACCCCGTGCATAATGGAATTACGACTTGTGTGAATATTAAAACTCGAAAATATTTTTTACATGTACAATTACTTCTAAACCATATGACAGATAATATTCTATTAGAAGCTACAAAATATTCCCATACATTTGGGGTAAAATCCTTGAATTGGCAACATTGAAATGAACAGCAGCCAGCAGTGAACACTAAGATCAATTCTGACTGTGGTATTGTATAGCCATCCTAACGCACCACCGTGTCTTCGGAATGTTACAGATATTGCGTTCATCTTTATACAGGTGATTTACTTTCCTTTCGACAACCTTAACCTAGAGTATAGTATAGTATGAAACGCTTATATAAATTGAAAACCATAAACGCCTTTCATTTCACAAAATTTATTTTTTACGCAACAGGATTTGAAGGTTACAAAGTGCTCCCTCGAATCATTGAATATTTTAGAACATTATAAAAGATAAAAAATCGGTATGGTGAACTATAAATTCAATGTTAGAAAGTATTTAAAAAACTATAGCCAGAAGTCTGCAGCTATTCTTAGACGATATTGTAGGTATAAATTATTATACAGAAAATTGCATATATTTCCAAAACCATTGAATCGGTTGGCACCAAAATTAAGAAAAATAGCAATTTTTCTACGAAAAAATTTCTGAAATGCTCACATACATCGTTTAATTATCTCCTCGCGTTGCAAAATTTATTATTACCTCAGAAAATTATGAAGAAAAATAAATAAAATATCACAGTATCTAAATAGTTTGACGGATTATCTAGATTATTTTAATCATGGTAGATTTGCATCGTTTAAATCTTGGCCGAAATATAAATTGCTTCTCATCAGAAAGACTTTTTTACTATGTGAATATTTATCTCTCAACATAAAAAGTGTAATTTCATTATACAAGTACCTATACATATAGTTTATTAAAAAAAAAACAGTTAGTTCTTCTTCCGTTTGTTTTTACGACCACGTTCCTGTAGCCATAGTATTTTACTGTGAACTATTATAACAATTATAGTTTTATGAATTAATGTCATTTTATCAAAACGATTAACTCCACGTTATAATAAACATTGATAACCACATCTGTCGAATGTCTGTAGTTCCTTCTTCCTTCATAAAATTATATAACATAAAAATTGTAGATATTAAATTATTATTTTTTAATTAGGTAAGCGTAACTAAAGTTTTATTTAATGAATTGTAATTGTTTATAGTGTACTTCATTAATAAAAAAAAAAAAATATGCAAAAATGCCTAAAAATTCAGGTAATAAGTAGTCGGAAAATAGTTTCCTTTTTATTACATTTTTTTCTAATTGTATTTTTTTTGTTTGGCAAATATCGCAGTTTTTTATTAATACATTTTGAAATCGCGCATTGTAAAATTATCATAGTGGCAGTGCTAACAATTATTTTTATTATGCCACATTGTGGGTAAAACAACTAACGATAATGTTTGCTGTGTCGTAAATTGCAGGAAAAAATCGAAAAAACGAAAACGTTAAATATATAAAAATATCTAATATATAAAATTCTCGTGTCACGGTGTTTGTTCCCAAATTCCTCCGAAACGGCTGAACCGCTTTTGATAAAATTTTGTGTGCTTATCGGGTAGGTCTGAGATTCGGCCAACATCTATTTTTCATACCCCTAAATGTTAAGGGGTTAGGGGTAGTCAGAATTTTCAAAAAATTGATTTTTTTTTTGCATTTTCTTAAAGTATAGTATATTAAAAATATTCTCTGAAAGTTTGAAGTGAATCCGACAAATATCTTTCGAGTTATTCAGCGAAGAATAAAAGGCTCTCGAGCGGTCTAATATTTCCGAGAAAGGCGAAGATTCTTGGTGCTCTTACCAGCGCGCTGAAGCAAACGGAGAGCTTGCTAGTTATACTCAAGATTATTCTCCCTTACCTCCTGAAGTTTTAAAAGCAATCAAGCCTATTTATGAAGATCTTAGTGATGAAAATTTACTTTCAAGATGTGTAGGTGGATTTAATCAAAATAATAATGAGAGCTTCAACCAACTAGTGTGGAAAATATGCCCAAAAACTATCAATACTAGTTTTACCATTGTTCAAATTGCTGCATACGTAGCTATGAGTATATTTAATGAAGGTACAAAGTCATTATTAGTAATAATGAACACACTGGGACTTAGTTGTGGGCCTAATTCACATCGGTATACTGAAAAAACCGATAGTGCACGTGTAAAAGTAGCTGATCAGCGCGCTAACAACAACACTCGCGAAGGTAGAATGCGACGTAGACAACAACAAATTGATGTTTTAGAAAGTTCTACAACGGCTGAAGAACTCTTGTATGGTCCAGGAATAGATGACTCAGTGTAAGTATTGAAATTATTCGTATTACTGTACATCAATCGACTGTAAAACTTTAAATGCGTTTTTCTCAAAACTATGTTTTTTGAACTGGTGACCACTGTAACTCAAAAACCGCTCGATAGATTTGAATGAAACTTATACAGCTTTTAGAAAACATAAAAAGCTAGTGCCTGATCGAAGGATTTTTTTTTTTTTAAAACTTCGATTTTTTTATAAACAATTAATTGTTGATTTTTTCCCGAAAATCTGCAAAAAAAATTCCAGAGACCGCCATTTTGTTAATTTTGAAAAAAAAAAAGCTTCGATCAGGCACAAGATTATCTATCCATAAAATTAATCTTTTTTGTTTCATTGATTTTAGATGAATCTCCAAGGAGCTGTAATGGTCACCGCAAGGACCCATTATTAAAACCTGTTCAACTTAGACCGCCATAACTTGTAAAATAATTATTATTTTTTTTGAAATTTAAGTGAAGTAATGTTAAAGTATGATGAAATGATACTATGCTTTTACTTATGTGAAATAAACTTAATTACTAGTAAAAAAAAATTAATAAAAAATGGCATTTTTTCACGCCCCTGACTACACCTAACCCCTTAAGGGTGGTCCACCCCAAAAAATTTGTTTTTATTTTTTGGACAAAATTCTTTGTTTTTACTCTTTCATGATTCAGCATTGAAAAATACATTTAATTCTAAATTTTCACCCTTATACAATCAACCCCCGATTTTTAATCGCGATTTTTATATTATTCTGTTCCATCCACAGATCCACAAGATGGCAATCGAATATAATCATTGTAGTATACTATAATTTTCATGTATAGTTCTACCAACCAATCAGTTATCCGCGCCAGGTGTCTCCCGTTATCACTTTTCAACCAGCAAAAATTATGGAGTAGGGGTGAGAACGAAGCCGGCTCCTTTCTCTCACTCACTAGATCCACAAGATGGCAATCGAATATAATAATTGTAGTATACTATAATTTTCATGTATAGTTCTATCAACCAATCAGTTATCCGCGCCAGGTGTCTCCCGTTGTCACTTTTCAACCAGCAAACATCATGGAGTAGGGGTGAGAACGAAGCCGGCTTCCTTTCTCTCACTCACTATACAGTTTTCGTCCATTTTTTTTTGTTTTATTTGTGTCTCGATCGTAGCAGTGGCTGTTATATGTATCATTTTAATTTTTCAGTGCAACTCTCAAGTTAATTTTATTCTCATAGTGAATTTATTAGTGTTGGGCATAATCGATACATTTCAATAATCGAATGAATCGAAATAATCGGTTTTTATAATCGAATGATCATTCGAATTATCGATTATGAATGATTTGAATTATCGATTATGAATGCGGCCCGCAAAACCTGTGAATTCGGCCCGCGATATCGATAAGATATATTATATTTTTATTAAAAAATAAATAAGTAAATAGTAAAATAAATAATACATATTACAAATAAGATACAATAAAATATTTTAATTTTTTTTAAAAATTCTTACAGAACTTTAACCATACGCGTTTGTATGAATAAAATATTGTTTACTTTATATTTAAAAAATTATTGTAGTATGTCTAGTCTAGTTATTACGCATTGGTTTTGATTTTATTACGTTCTTTTTTTTTTTGGCCCGCCAAAAAAATCGGGAATATCAAATTGGCCCGCCTACGAAAAACTTTGGGAGCCCCTGGTTTAAACAAACGAAAGCACCCCCACCTCCAGTGCAACAGACTTCCCAATGTGTGCAGATGCAGAACCGAATGATATATCATTCATAATCGACAATCGACATACCTACATACATTTCATATCTCGCTAACCATAATCGAATCATGTGAATATCTCGCTAAGCATAATCGAATGATATCTCGCTAAGCATAATCGAATCATGTGAATGATATCTCGCTAAGCATAATCGAATGGTATGATGATATCTCGGTTGCCATAATCGAATGATGTATGATAATTCATAATCGACAATCGACATAGTACTGTGTCGGGATTAATAGTTAATACAAAACACATTAATAATGGAATCGCTGGTATGATTCAATACACAAATAAAACGAATTCTTTATTATTATAAATTAATTATAACTCATAGATTTGTATTTAAAAAAACAATATAATCTAAATTTTTGGGTGAGAGTCTGTTCCTCCTTGCATTAGTAATGACACCAGTTTTTGAAAATATCCTTTCGGAAGGCACGGAGGTAGCTGGCGCACAGAGAGATTTTTTATGAAGCTCGTATAATTCAGGAAACAAATTTTTGTTTTCTGATCAAAAAATAAGGGGATTGGAAGAGCGAGATATATCGGGCATTGACAAATATTGTTTTATGATTGCAACGGCTTTTGTAGTAATATAGTGACAGTGAATAATAAGTAATAAGTTAATAACCGGTCACTATGAGAAATGTATGTACCGTATACACGTAATCTCAAAAGATACGCCGCCGCTCTAACTTTAAGTAATGCAGTCAATGACTGGTCTACTGGAGTCTGGGAGACTGGAATGCCAAAACAGTACAACTGTACAACACAGAACAAACGAAAGTACCCCCACTCTTCAGTGCACGCAAATGCAGAAACCGAATGATATAATATGATATATGTCGGGATTAATTCACATACATTTCATATCTCACAATCGATTGAAGCGAATGATATCTCGCTAACAATAATCGTTTCAAACGAATGATATCTCGGTTAACATAATCGAATGATCGATTATTTGGCCATAATCGAAATATTTCGATTATATCATTCATAATCGCCCAAGACTAGAATTTATCATTATTTGTCAGTGCTATTATTAGCGTATTTGCCATATGGCAACATACACTATTGGCATCGGTCGGATGGCGGGACCTAGGGGTCGGACCAAATTTTCTCGACGTTTCATAACCTCCTAAACACTTTGGCACCATTTTTAAAAATGTTTATATATATATGTATATATATATATATGTATATATATATATATATATATATTATATATTTATATATATATATATATATATATATATTTAAATATATATTTAAATATATATATATATATATATATATATATATATATATATATATATATATATATATATATATATATATATATGTGTGTGTGTGCGGGCAATAACTTTCGAAAGAGTTAATTGATTTTAACTAAATTTGGCCCGCATGTTGGAATCTACCACCGCACGAACCCTATTTAAAATGGGCCCAATCGGGCCATTTTAAGGGTAGTTTTTAGGGGTTGAAAAATGTTTTTGAGCCCCAAAATACCGAAAAAATTCTCCGAATCGTTTCAAAATTGAAATTTAACCCTCTGGTAGTAATTAAAATGTGTCCTTAGAATTTTAATAAAATCGGCCCGACAGGACCGGACTTACAAATTTTATGAAAACACTAGTTTGCAGATAGTAAATTATTTACTGAAAGTTGTATATAATTTGCTGTAAAGGTTCGATTGATAATAATATTGCAATTAAGAACAAAAAAGTTATTTTAAGGGGTGTATTAAGGAGTCAAATTTTTTATTTTGCCCAAAAACCAACTTAAGTTCGCATAATAAAGCCACACTGCCTGTATAAGCAAATACACTATATTGTCGGCAGGGTTTTGGCACTGCGACCCGGGTTTTTATTTATTTACATTTTATAAATAATTAATAAAGACAATTTTCACTTCTAATTGATTAAGAAATCAGATATAAATCAACACGTGTTGTGAGGTCCCGACAACAGCTTTACCGGTATATATCATACAAATAATTATAAATTCGAGCGAACGAATGAAGTGAGTAATGAAACAACTAATTATAAATTCGAGCGAACGAACGGAGTGAGTGAGTGAGTAATGAAACAAATAATTATAAATTCGAGCGAACGAACGGAGTGAGTAATGAAACAACTAATTATAAATTCGAGCGAACGAACGGAGTGAGTGAGTGAGTAATGAAACAAATAATTATAAATTCGAGCGAACGAACGAAGTTAGTGAGTGAGTAATGAAACAAATAATTATAAATTCGAGCGAACGAAAGGAGTGAGTGAGTGAGTAATGAAACAAATAATTATAAATTCGAGCGAATGAACAGAGTGAGTGAGCAAGTATTGAAACAAGTAATTATAAACTCGAGCGAACGAACAGAGTGAGTGAGCGAGTATTGAAACAAATAATTATAAACTCAGGCGAACGAACGGAGTGAGTGAGTAATGAAAGAATCCTAACTATTAAAATCCTAATAAAAAATTGAACTTAATAAGGCGGAACAAAGTTCGCCGGGTCCGCTAGTAATATAATAAAAATATGTAAAAAGGTTTAGACAGACCCGACGATTAAATATCAAAACATTATTAATAAGTTCGTCAAAAAGATGGTCAACAATGGTATTATCGATGAAATTAAGGCCAAATCTCTTAGTACTCATAATGTCGTGCCTCCTAGACTGTATGGTCTTCAGAAAGTACACAGAACTGGGTGCAAGATGCGTCCTATAGTAAGCTGTATAAAAACGCCATGTTATAAATTATCGTCATTTTTGCTCTCATTGTTAGCTCCTTTTGTAGATACAATTTCCTTCAACGTTAAAATTTCAATTGAATTAGTGAAGTTTTTGGGAAAGACGAAGTTACCGGATAATTATGTATTGGTGTCTTTGGATATCGTGTCCTTGTTTACTATTATTCCGAAAGCGTTAGTATTGGCCACAATTGAAGAGAATTGGAATGAGTTCAAGTGTATTATTAAAGTTTCTAAGGAGATATTGATAGAATTAGTAAATATATGTTTCAGTACTAGTTATTTCACATTGTATAATGAGATCTTTGTTCAATTAGATGGGTCTGCCATGGATAGCCCGGCTAGCCCGTCGCTGGCAAATTTGGTTATGAATCATAATATATTGAAGAAGGTTATTAATCTGTTACCTTTCAATGTTGCATTTCTGAAGCTCTATGTAGATGATACGTTACTGGCAATACCTCTGAGTGAAGTGGATAATTTATTAGGATTTTTTAATAATATACATCCAAAGATACAATTTACTATGGAGATAGAAGCTAATAAGCAGCTCGCGTTCTTGGACATAATGGTTATAAGGATGGGAAATGGGGAGCAGCTTACGAAATGGTTCCAGAAACCCACAAGTTCGGGTAGACTAATCAACTTTAATTCTTACCATGCTACGGCTCAAAAAAGTAGTGTTGTTTTAGGACTTCTGTATAGAGCTTTAATGTTGAGTCATTCTAGCTTACATGAAGAAAACTTGGAAGAGGTTAGAAGTATTTTGAAAAAGAATAACTACCCGAAGTCTTTAGTGGACATGTGCTTGAGGAAGTTTAAAGATCAACATTTAAATGGCGAAAATATCACCAAAATTAACTTTCAAGAAAATAGGTTTAAATTTCCATTTGTTCGGGGACTTACTCGTGGAATATCACTTAGTTTTCGTGCTACTGAGTGGAAACCAACGTTTTATAATGTACGTAAGGTGGATGATGTCTATTCTGTAGTATATTATGTTATGTAATTTGTAATGACATTGTATTTACTATTGTTATATAATGTATACTCTGTAGTAAGATTTTTATTTTAAATAAAACACTCGATCTCTGTATTTCAATAAGTAAACTTCATTACATGGCGCTGCGATTATATAGTGTTCGTAATTAAAAGAAGAAAGAGACGATGTCACAGATAATAAATGTCCCACAATTGGATCCGAGTGGAGATCCGTATGAGAAGTGGATCAAATTCAAAAAGAAATTTGATATTTATTTGGCTGCGATTGAATACGATTCAAAATCAGCAAACGTAAAAGGCGCATTGCTGTTATCAGCAATAGGCGACCAAGCACTGGAGATTTATGAGACATTCTCATTTGAAGAAGGCGAAAGCAAGACTGATTATAAATGTATAATTGAGAAATTTGATAATCACTTCCTCCCGAAGAGGAACGAAACCTACGAAAGGTATAAATTTTTTACATGTTCACAAGAACTTGAAGAAAGCATTGACCAATATGTCACCAGACTGAAACACAAGGCAAAAGACTGTGGATTTGGAACCATACAAGAAAGCCTCATCAGAGATCGTTTGGTATGCGGTATATCAGACGCTTCCATTAAAGAAAGGTTGCTGCGAACACAGGACCTGACACTGGACAGAGCCATCAATGTCTGCAGAGCAGCAGAGCAGTCCCGTCTCCAATTAGCACACATCAGCGGTCAAGGAACATCAAATCAAGAAGAAAACCAGGTAAATCGTGTTAAAAAGAAAACTGAAGAGAATAATTCTGATGCGATATTATGTAATAGATGCAGTTTTAAGCATAAGTGTAACAAATGTCCAGCATTTAAGAAACAATGTTTAAAATGTAATAAGTACGGACATTTTTCATATTGTTGTAAAACAGCTAATGTTGATTTAGTTGAAAATGATTCTGAAGAAGAAACTGAAAATTCTGTTTTTATTGGCAGTATAGGTACTAACAATAATTGTAATAATAATTATTCAAATGATTGGAAAGCTAAAATATTAATTAATAATGTTCAATTTGATTTTAAACTTGATACAGGCTCTCAAGCTAATTTAATTTCAAGAAATGATCTAAAGTTGCTCAATTATGATATTAAAAATTTAAAGCCTAATAAGATTAAGCTAGTTACATATACGAATGATTTAATACCAACATTAGGTAAATATATTTTGAATTGCAAATATTTGAATTACAGTTATGATTTGGATTTTTATGTAGTAAATTCAGAAAACGTGAAGCCAATTTTAGGTTTAAATGCCTGCGAAAAATTTGATTTTGTTAAGAGAATTAATGTCATTGATAAAGAGTACTGGTTGCATAACTATCCGGATCTTTTCGAAGGTATAGGGTGTTTGCCTGACGAATATAAAATTATATTAGAAGATAATGCGAGTCCAATTGTCCACCCACCGAGAAAAGTTCCAATAGCTTTGCAACCTCAATTGAAAAGTGAACTAGATAGGCTAGAGAAAAATCGAATAATTGAAAAAGTTCAAGGATCGACAGACTATGTTAATTCTTTAGTAATTGTAAGAAAATCTAACAATCAGTTAAGATTATGTATTGATCCGCGAGATCTGAATAAAGTTATAAAACGCGAGCATTATCAGATTCCTACAATCGACGAAATTACAAGTAAATTAGCGAACGCAAAGTTTTTTTCGACTCTTGATGTTAGTAGTGCTTTTTGGCAAATAAAATTAAATAAACAGAGCTCAGATCTCTGTACCTTTAATTCTCCATTCGGGAGATATAAATTTTTAAGGTTGCCTTATGGAATTAGTTCTGCCCCCGAAGTTTTTCACAAACGCATTAGGGAATATTTTGAAGGCCTTGATGGAATTGAAACTTATATAGACGATATAATTGTTTACGGTTCGACACTTGAAGAACATAATAATAGATTAAAGAAATTATTTGAAAGATCTAAAAATATAAATTTAAAATTTAATAAAGATAAGTGCCACTTTGGTATTACAAAACTGAAATACTTAGGGCATTATATAACTGAAAATGGTTTACTGCCTGACGATAATAAAGTAGACGCTATTGTTAAAATGCCTGTACCAATTGATAAAAAGTCACTGTCTCGTTTTCTTGGAATGGTAAATTTTGTTGGAAAATTTATTCCTAATCTCTCTGAAAAGACAGCACAGTTACGTTCGTTGTTAAAACAAAATGTTCTATGGCAATGGAATGACTGTTATCAAAAAAGTTTTGAAGAATTGAAAAATTACATTGCTAAGAAAACAATTTTGAAGTTCTACGACGTCAATCAACCCGTAACGATTACAGTAGATGCAAGTCAAAATGGCGTCGGGGCTTGTCTCCTTCAGAACGAGTCTCCGGTGGCCTATGCTTCTAAAGCTTTTACTGAAACTCAAAAGAATTGGAGCCAGATCGAAAAAGAATTATACGCAATTGTTTTTGGCTGCTACAAATTCTATCAGTACGTATTTGCTAAAGATATAACAGTTGAATCTGACCACAAGCCTTTGATAGCAATTTTTAAAAAAGCTTTTGTTGATACTCCACCTCGTTTACAGCGAATGTTAATTAAATTGCAACCATTTAAAATAAATTTAATTCATAAACCTGGGAAAGATATGATTATAGCCGATACATTATCTAGAGCCCCTGTACAAAATAATGACGATTTTTTAAGCGAAAACGAGATAGAGGCTCAAATTTGTTGAGTTTCTGAAATATTACCCGTAACAGATGCTAGATTAAAAGAAATTTCAAATGAATCTCTCGCAGATAATGAAATAAAATTATTAATTAATCATATTCACCACGGCTGGCCTCAAAACAAATCAAAAGTACGTGAAATAATATTACCATATTGGAATATACAAAATGAACTTTCTGAAAAAGATGGTATAGTTTATAGATTACAACGCTTAGTAATTCCGAAAAAATTTAGATCTGAAACATTAAATAACCTTCATTATAATCACATGGGCATTGAAAAGACCAAAACTAAGGCTAGAGAGCTAGTTTACTGGCCTAACATGAATAATGAAATTGAAAACTTAATTAAAAATTGTTCGGTTTGTTTAAAATATTCTAATTCGAATATAAAAAAACCCCTTATGTCACATCCTATACCGGAATACCCTTGGATGAAAGTCGGCGTAGATTTGTTCACATTAAATAATAAGAATTACGTAATTCTAGTAGATTACTTTTTAGTGTATTTGCCATAGGCAACATACACTATTGGCGTTGGTCGGATGGCGGGACCTAGGGGTCGGACCAAAATTTCTCGACGTTTCATAACCTTCTAAACACTTTGGCACCATTTTTAAAAATGTTTATATATATATGTATATATATATATATATATATTTATATATATATATATATATATATATATATATATATATATATATATATATATGTGTGTGCGCTATAACTTTCGAAAGAGTTAATTGATTTTTACGAAATTTTGCCCACATGTTGGAATCCACCACCGCAAGAACCCTATTTAAAATGGGCCCAATCGGACCATTTTAAGGGTAGTTTTTAGGGGTTGAAAAAAGTTTTTGGGCCCAAAAATGCCTAAAAAATTCTCAGAATCGTTTCAAAATTGAAATTTAACCCTTTAATAGCAATTAAAAAGTGCTCCTAAAATTTTAATAAAATCGGCCCGACAGGACCGGATTTACAAATTTTATGAAAACACTAGTTTGCAGATAGTGAATTATTTGCTGAAAGGTGTATATAATTTAGTTTAGAGGTTCGATTGATAATAATATTGCAACTGAGAAAAAATTGTTCTTTTAAGGGGTGTATTAATGAGTCAAATTTATTATTTTGCCCAAAAAACCAACTTAAGTTCGCATAATAAAGCCACACTGCCTATATTAGTAAATACACTATATTGTCGGCAGGGTTATGGCACTGCGACCCGGGTTTTTCTAAATTTGTAGAGCTCGCTTTATTATCCAGCACAACTAGCAGTTCAATTATAACCCATTTAAAAAGCATTTTTTCGCGCCAGGGTATACCGGAACAAGTTGTTTCGGATAATGGTCCACAATTTTCTTCAGAGTTTTTCGCAAATTTTGCTAAAGAATGGAATTTTAAACATATTACTTCGAGTCCGCGGTATCCCCGCTCTAATGGAATGATTGAGAGACACATCCAAACAGTTAAAAAAATATTGCAAAAAGCTCTGGAAGATAAAAGAGATCCATATTTATGCATGTTAGAACTCCGTAACACACCAGTACAAGATATTGGTTCACCCTCGCAATTACTTAATAGTAGAATGTTGAGAGGTATTGTTCCTGTGTCAAAAGAATTTTTAAAATCTAAAATAATAAAGGATGAAATTATAAAAGAAAATCTTATAAAAAATCAAAATCTACAAACCTATTACTATAATCAACATTCAAAGCCATTAAGTGAATTAAAAGAAAATGATAAAATAAAATATTTTAATTTTGATAACAATCCATGGGAAGATGGAGAAGTTGTTAAAATACATTCACCGCGTTCTTATTTAATTAGAAACAAAAATAATATTCTTATTCGACGTAACAGATTTCATTTGAAAAGTTTTGGAGATCCTCAAGTGATCGGTAATTTTAATTCTCGTAATTGTTATTACGATTATAGTGAAG
This sequence comes from Venustoraphidia nigricollis, assembly GCA_034508555.1. NCBI lineage: Eukaryota > Metazoa > Arthropoda > Insecta > Raphidioptera > Raphidiidae > Venustoraphidia > Venustoraphidia nigricollis. Next base: position 835,154 of record JAVRKA010000023.1, on the reverse strand, counting down.
ACGAAAATGATTTTTATTTAGTTTCTAATTCAATTAATAATAAAGATGATGTTGACAGTTCGACTTCAACAGTTGTAACAAATGATGAAACAATTGTTGAAGAAGATAATCTTATAATGTCTGACCATAATAATGATCCTGGCACTGACTCCGATGATGAAATCACAGTAACAAAATTTGGAAGACAAATACGTATTCCAGATAGATTAAATTATATATAAAATTAAAATGTTTAATTATAGAATAAAAATTTATTTACGCACAGGGAGATGTAGTATATTATGTTATGTAATTTGTAATGACATTGTATTTACTATTGTTATATAATGTATTCTCTGTAGTAAGATTTTTATTTTAAATAAAACACTCGATCTCTGTATTTCAATAAGTAAACTTCATTACATATTCAAGGCTTAGAGATAAAACACCGCTGAGCGATATTTCTGAGGTCATCTATAAGATTCCATGTTCCTGCAAAAAATCATAATTATATAGGTCAGACTAAGCAATATCTACATAAGAGAATTTATCAACATAAGAACAGTTGTGAAGAAAGATCTAAGGACAAATACAATCAGACGGCTGTAGCTTCACATCATTTTAGTACTGGTCATGTATTTAAGTTTAGTGATGTGGAGATACTAGATAGAGAGAACAACTGGTTTAAAAGAAATGTTAGTGAAATGGTCCACATCAGCTTTAGTGACACTATTAATATGAAAACAGATACTGATAACTTGAATACAGTGTACTGTAAACTGATTGAGAGTTATAAATATAGAAAGAAAAAGAAGAACTAGTTTTAAATTCTCGCGCGCTCTCCTTAGTGCGCTCTTTGACCAGTAGAGGCGCGTATGTTAGACCTGAGTAAGGCACTATAGAGCTCTAACCTGAGTGATCAGCTTGTTACATTTTAGTTGGCAATTATATGTTACTGTGGAATTTGGTTTATTTACATTTGTTATCATTAAACTTTAAATTATTAACAATTTTATAAATTTTAACACTTTGAGTTATTTTATACCGGTCTAATAATTTTTGGACTTAGTATTATTGTACTTCATTAGTTTTGTAAAAAATATTGGTATAACTTTGTTTTAACAGAAATTTCGAGGTAATTTTCATTGTATTTTTTTTATATTTATGTATTTAATTTATAAATTGTAATTTATTATATCTATTTATGTCTGTTAAAACTAGATACCTGAGGAAGTCCGAATAATACCGACGAAACGTCGTATATCGAATAAATGTGTTGAAACGTACATATTGGTCTTTTTACTTGTTATATTTAACGTTTTCGTTTTTTCGATTTTTTCCTGCAATTTACGACACAGCAAACATTATCGTTAGTTTAAAATTTATATTATTTACCAAGGACAAAAAAGAAAAAAGTCAATTATCGTTAGTTGTTTTACCCGCAATGTGGCACAGCATACAAACCAAAATAAAAATAATTGTTAGCACTGTCACCATGATAATTTTACAATGCGCGATTTCAAAATGTATTAATAAAAAACTGCGATATCTGCCAAACAAAAAAATACAATTAGAAAAAATGTAATAAAAAGGAAACTGACTATTTTCCGCCTACTTGTTACCTGAATTGTTAGGCATTTATAATTAGTTACCTAGAAACAATTTTGTAGTATCACAGACTACCTCATCTCTCTCTCTCTCTCTCTCTCTCTCTCTCTCTCTCTCTCTCTCTCTCTTTCTATATAAAGAAAATGATGTTTCTCTGTGCAACAGTCACGTGAAAACTAAAGAATGTATCGGTCTAGGACCACAACCATTCGATGTGAAATTATTTTTTGATGGTTTTAGGTTAATTATATTTTAAATTCCATCAAAATGGCGGCTGACACAAATGTGGGGATCATCTACTTCTTTACAACCCCTTTGATATGGATATCAAATGAGAGGGTATAACAAATAGAATAGAATTATTATTTTTAATTAAAAATCAGCATAAAGAAATCATAATGATTATAATAGTGAAATAATTGCGCTGACGTTAAATAAAGATATAGGAAAGATCTTTGCAAAGGAAAAATATTTTGTCACTTTTTGATCCTTTTATTAAGTCGGTAAAATTTTTTGATGCAGATCTACGTAAATCTATAGAATTTTGTTTAATTATAATTTAAATGTTTTATGCCCGTTTCTTAGTTAATTAATGTTTGGTTGCAGAGAGCATTGTCAAAAAATGTGATTTGACAATTACTTTAGATTATGATTATCATTACAATTTTCGCATATATGCAGGAATACAAGAACACATCACATACAAAATGATCTACATAAAAAATATCGCTTTTTAAGCCAAATTTTGTTTGAAATACGTAGAAAAATGTTGTCACGATGTGAAAATTGTAAAAAAAAAACTATGTATAATAGAAAATTTCATTTCAATAGATCAATTAGAATTTTCGAACAGAATCTATTTGCTTTTCATATGGAGAAATATATGTGGTAAAAATCTAAAGTCGTTGTTAAAACAGGTTTTTTGACAATCCCTCCTGCAACCCAACATCAGTCATTCTAATCGATCGATCATTTTTCAGAAAGAATAATTTGAAAGTCTACCATGCTTTTCTTATGAAGAAATATGTGTGGTAAACATTATAAGATCACTGCCATGTCAGATATTCTAACAATGCTTTTGCAGCCCAGTATTAGTATAAAATGTTTGGAATCATCGAAGAAAAATTGTATCCAGAAAACCTTTTTTTAAGACGTAGTTCTACGGAAAAAAACTGCGATTGTACGATAAGATTTGAACTTACCCGATTTTTTTTTATTATTTTTGCTACCATAGAGGTACATTATGTTAAATAATAACAAAATTCGCTTGCGTGCATAACAATGCACGTGAAACGAGAATGTTATAAAAGAATCATCCACATATTTTTTGATTGCAGCAATACCTACGTAAACTGCGAAATTATATAGTTATTTATTACAGATATCCAAATTATTCATTTTCTATGGGTCTCAACAGAGTTTTAGGGAAAATTTATCTGATGCAGCAGTTCTCCAGTGCGATCAGTCACATGCATTGCAACATTTATTATTTATACATATGATTGATCGTTGGGAAAATAAAATGTACTACTCGTACTAAAGTAATCAATTTTTTGTTGCATCAGGCAGATTTTTATTTGTTTTGGTGTCACATCAATTCAGTAATCAGTCAAAAACTCATACAGATGAATTATCTTAATTTTAAGAAAAATAATATTCTGTAATTTTATCTAAACAAAGTGCATTTTTTAACCCCCAACGCAAAAACAGGGGTGTTATAAGTTTGACCGCTATGTGTGTGTGTCTGTCTGTGGCGATTTGGACGCTATTTTTTTATTTGAAAGCAGGTTTTCTAGCGGTGGGTTTTAGAAATAATTTATCAAAATCGGTTCAGCCGTTTCAAGGTCATCAGCTCTTTTCTGAGCTGCGGTATTTAGTAACTAAGTTTAAAAATTTTAAAATAAAAATTTAATTAAAAATTAAAAAAAAACCCGGTTCGCAGTGCCAAAACCCTGCCGACAATAAAGTGTATTTGCTTATACAGGCAGTGTGGCTTTATTATGCGAACTTTAGTTGGTTTCTGGGGAAAATAAAAAGTTAGACTTCTTAATACACCCCTTAAATAACATTTTTTTTTCTTAGTTGCAATATTATCATCAGTCGAACCTCTATACTAAATTATATACACCTTTCAGTAAATCATTCATAATCTGCAAACTCGTTTTTTCATAAAATTTGTAAATCCGGTCCTGTCGATGTCGGGCCGATTTTATCAAAATTTTGGGGCCACTTTTTAATTACTACCAGAGGGTTAAATTTCAATTTTGAAACGATTCGAAGAATTTTTTTGGTATTTCGGGGCCCAAAAACATTTTTCAACCCCTAAAAACTACCCTTAAAATAGCCCGATTAGGGCCATTTTAAATGGGCTTCTTGCAGTGATGGATTTCAACACGTGGGCCAAATTTTGTTAAAATCAATTAACTCCTTCGAAAGTTATTGCCCGCACACACACACACACACACACACACTTATAAGTTATATGCGTAGATGCCTATTTATTGCTATTTTAAGATAACTTATTTGCATTTTCTGAGAACATTTACCGTAGTAATGTATATTTTTTTTTTCATACCATCAGAAAGTAGAGATTTGAAGGAACAAAAAGCCCACCGATTTTTTTAAAAAAGCGGATATTTTGACGTGAGAATTTTCGTTTGAAAATTAGGGTGCTTTTTCGATTTTAAGTCAAAATAAGGTGAAAAAATGAATATTTTAAATCAAAAAAATTACTGTGTGTTTGGGACATAAAAAGGTAAGCTTTCACCAAATTTCGTGAAAAAATTAATTTTTCTACAAAAGATAAAAATAAAAAACCAAAAACTTGGTTATTTGAATTTTTCACATAAATTTTGAGGTTATGTGAAAAAAGTGTAAAAACAAATGTTGTAGATATGTTTATTACCTACAACTTTGCCGTTTAACTTTTTTTCATAGGACTTGTAGTTTTGCCGGAAATCGAGATAAACCGTTTTTCACCCTTAAAAACTCACCCCCTTCCCCTTCCCCTTCCGGACCTCAGATCGACCGTAATTTATTTTTCCTTTTATTTTTGTTATATTCTCTACCTTTTCCAATGGGTTTCATCCTACTATAATTTTTTTTGCTCTCAAAAATTATCGACCCTGCCGCGACAGAAAAAAAAACTAAAAAGTTAGAAATAAAATTTCTGGGCCTGGTCCTTTGACATTAATATTTAAATATTTAATGAGTAATATTTTGCGATTCAAGCGTCGTGGCGTCGGGGGACCGTTAAATAAATAAAAAACAGAATACAAATAAAAAGAAGCTTGGTACCTACTCTATCTAGGTCCCCCGACGCGACGACGCTCGCTTGAATCACAAAATATTACTAATTATTAAATATGTAAATATTAAAGTTAAAGAGCCAGAATATATATATATATATATATATATATATATATATATATTTAACGAACTTTTATAATATATGCAACTTAGTAAAGTCAGATAGGTATTGTGATTTAAAGTATTTATAAAAATTAAATTAAAAATTTAAAAAACCCCCGACTCAAAGAAACCTATAAAAAGGTAGAAATAAAATTTTTGGGCCTGGTTCTTTAGCTTTAATATTTACATGTTTAATTAGTAATATTTTATGTTTCAAGCGTCGTCGCGTCGGGGGACCAAGCTTGTTTTTATTATTATTCTGTTTTATATATATATATATATATATATATATATATATATAGACACACACACACACACGTTTTAATGACAAACAAAAAGCAAAGCACATTGTGAATATAGATAAGCAAAGCTGAGAATTCGTGGTATTCGATGTATGTAGGTACTTTTAAATCGTCTGGAGCTTGAAACGCCGCAAGCGATCTGCGGTGAACGCATTTATACCTATATAGAAAGTGCGATACTACCTTAACTAAAATCTCTTACACAATCTGACGCCATCGTAGAGACTCTGTGTGGAAATGGAAGGAAATACGAAATTATGATTTAAGTTCTGAGATAAGATTTAATACGTTATATACACACACTACGAACTCGCTGGCTGTATGGGGATCTTATTATGCTCTTGCAAAAGGGATCTTTTATTTCTATAAAAATATATTTGTGTAACAGTTTGCTGCGATCATTGCTACTAGACTACTTCATCTTTATCCCTTTTGATTTTCTGTTCGACTTAACTTACTTATGCTTTTATGTTCCGTCTATTAAATCTCACGAATTTATAAAGCTGCAACAACTCTTTGTGTGTGTGTTTTTTTATATTTTAATAGTATGGAAATATATCATTTAACAAGGAATCAGTATCCAAAGTTGCATTATATCCGCAAAAATATTTCGACAATCAATTGCTTAGAGCAGAAGAGTTTGCTCCCTTGTGTATAAGTGAAAGAATTTTAAGACAACGAAATTTCGTAAACGTACTCAACAAGATGTTATCAGAAGTACTATATTTGTCTGCAAAAAGACAACATCGTAGCCGGGGGAGGGGGCTATGTCAATTCGTGCAAATAAACATTTTGATTTTATTATTTATATTACATAAATCTCTGGAAACTGACAATTAGTGTATTTGCTCGTACAGGCAATATGACTTTATAATGTGAATTCACGTGTATTTTTGAACAAAATAAAAAATAACTCCGTAAATCAACCCTTAGAATATTTTGTTCTATCGATTCAACAGCCGCACCAAATTATACACAGCTTTCAGCAAGTATTCTCTATTCATAAACAAATGTTTTCTTAAAAGGGTATAGCCGGATATGAATGGGAAATCTGCCCCCGCGGCGTTCTCTAGTTACTGCTTTGGGGATCGAGTTGGTATAAAAAAAATAAATAATTCAGCTAAATTTTTAGTTTCCAAACGATGGAAATATTGAATATCTATTATCCAGTATTTTCACATTTACACAATCATTACGTAAAGATTTTAATCTGCGGAAATTTGAACTTTAAAAGGTTAAATTATTCATAGGTATTATAAAATATTCCGTACAATATATAAGCACTAGAACAGCTAGCACATAGTACTTTTTTATCGTTACCATATAATCTTTTATTACTTTCCAGTCTAGTCCCGGTTAGTGAAATAGGGTTTTCCAAAACCGTCTCACAGCTATCGAAACGCTCTCTATCATCAGTATGTACAACTACATTTACACGTTTTTAAAGGTAGAGTTACGTATCTGTAGCGTTTTTAAAGAGTAAATAATTGTTATCGATTTTTTGTTTATGCACGTTTATAACTTTACTTACTATAAGGAGTCATTTTTTCTTAGCTTTTCGCGTCGTCAAAAAATTCCAAGAGTTTAGTCAGTTTGCTTTAAAATTTTATACATTTATTATTTAACAACAAACAAATGTAAATTATATCATTATTTCTTTAAATGCTCACAAATATAGTAGCATATAAACAAAAAAATCACATAAGATGAAAATAATCACTACTTTACCACAAAAAGATCTTAGCACAATTTTTTAGGCAAAATTATCAGTTCAAAGTAATACTAAGCTGATGATACTCGTATTAAAATAAGACCAGGGCCAAGCGTCTAATTTCCTATGTATCGAATATACAAACACATTCATCTGTATGAGTTAGCATTGGGGCAGATAGGGAACTATAATTATCTTTATTTTTATTCTGCCGAAAATTTAAAAACTAGGGCTGCCAAAGGGTTGCAGCAGGATGAACTCTGACAGCCCATGATGATATAAAAGTACTTATTGAGATCGGTATTTTGACATCAATTTTATTTATGTTTATAACATAAAAAGACAATCCAAAAAATGACTTCAGTATCCTGAGGACCATCAGAATAAAAATAATGATAATTGTGGCTTACTATTTGTCTGCCCTAATGCTAACACACAGCGCTAAAGTTGTTTGTCTATTTGATACATAGGAAATTTGACGATGAGTTCTCCGTCTATAATGTAATCAAATGAAAACAGGAACATCAGCTGTTATATAATATTTTTAAAAAATAAGCAAATCTACACAACCCTGCCAAGCGCACCTACCATCATACTAATGCATCGCAACCACTGCTGTTAGCAGGACGAGCTTTAGGTGTAATTACAAGCTCGAAACGCTCATGTCATCGGAAATGAATAATTGATCTTTTCAATTAACCTCAACTGACAACGGAATTTATTAACCTTTATAAATCAACAGAATTTTACATTATGTGTAAGACGTTTGGTTCTTAAATAACAGAAAAACTGCATAGTATACCTATATAGTCTAACAGTGAGACGTTCGCCTAATAAAATACTTTTTTAATTTGTGAAAACCTACCTACATAAAAGTATATTATATTTGTATTAGTGCAGAACATATGGACCGTTAGCGTCAGTCTGATGCGGGATCTAGAGGTCCGATCATAAAATCTTGACAACATTTTGAACTGCAACTTGAACGTTTAATATAATTAATAATTAAAATAATCGTAGGTACTTGGATCACAACAAAATTAGAATTTTTATTTGCTAAAATACGACATTTCGTCGCTTTATTGCGACTTCTTCAAAATATCGTAGACAAACGTACATTTAATCTGATATAATGCCTTTAATATAATGCGCAAAAGATTAACTCGGTTTAAATAACTCATTTAAAGAAAATAGTAGTTATCTAGAACATGAATAAATTAATATTGAATTTTAACAGTCTCACGACTCATAATACAATATCATTACGTTACCATTACGTTAAATGTATCTCTTGTACAATAACTGATTTTCATATCATTTTCAAAATTTTTGACAGTAAGTTCACTTTTGAGCAAACGTCACTTCTAATAAAAGTCTGCGTTGTAGTTGTAGGCCGTTGCACACGTCATGACTGTGATTTACTATTGAAATGGTAACACGACTACGTTTCTTTTAGTTTACATAACTTTACTGTACTCGTATTAAACGTGTCATTTTATGACCGCTATATAGGCAGACATGAAAAGCAATTAATTTATAGGGGAACTTGCCAAAATATGTTTTATTCCCTTTTGTGAGCATGCCATAATAGGTAAAGCCATACTAAAGATGAGTCTTTTTTCATTTTATTGAATCTGGAGTTACAGATGAAGTGTCCTTATTTATCTTTATTCTCTGTCATTTAAAATCTCTTTGTTAAGCTGTCAACTTATTTTCCATTAAAATCGTTTTCCAGTTACAACACCGGCATGAATAAAGAGATTATTTTTAAAACTCATATTTCAGTATTTTAACAAACTGCTACATATGGAAATAGATCATTTTCATATAACTTTCAGCAACACTTTAGTTTATAAAAGTTGTTATATAAAATTAAGAAATTATAAAATTTATAAAAAAGATAAAAAAAGTTGTTTACAGCAATACAGTGAAACAATTCTACAAAAAAAATAAATAGACATACCTATCACAAAAAATCTACTTGAATTTACACTGTTCAAACAAGCTTTACATAAAAAAGTCACTATGCAACAAAATATATTTTTAGCCACACATATAGACGAGTATTTTTTGGCTACTTTAAAAAAATACATCCAATTTTATCTTGCAAACAATATTTTCTTGTAACGAAAATAAAATCAAACCGAAATAAGAAGAAAAAACACATAATACACAAAAAAACAAACAGGATTCTTAAGAAACCAAACAGAAATGATATTTATTTTAACAATTTCACCAGTCAATAGACAAAAATAATTCAATTTAACGGAATATCTATATCCTGTCAAAAGCTATCAGTAAGGTCAACAATGTCAATAACCTATATCTGACTACCCCGACACACACTGCCATAAACCTATATCTCACACAATCATGTGGATATATGTATAACTTTTCCATACAATGTATACTACAAAGATGTAGGTAAAAAAATATATAAGGTAAGGGCGTCAGTTACTAAACATATTTGTAATTAACATATTGTAGTAGATTATTAAGTAATATCATAGTGTTAGGAATGAACATCACGTGTAAAGTGTGTAAATTCGTGTTTGAAACGTAACGGAGTTCCCATGTATAGTTGAACTTGAATGAACATTGGCTTCAGTAATTTTTTTCGACTAAATCGGTAAGAACAAAATTTGCTCAGAATTGAAAACTGCACCCACTAAACTGCTAACTTTTTCGTTGGTTGTTATTATTATTGAGTGGGAAAAAATCATTAAAGAGTTTTGCATCCAAATCACGCAGAACTCTTGAGTCATCACTATCTCATAAGTTGAAACTATCGCATCTCAAACCATGAAATGGGCGATTACAGTGAATTTGGGTCGTGCGTACAGCGTAGGTACCCAGAGCGACCTTTTGTATACGAGAGACTAGTAACTCAGTATTACGCTGACATACGAGATAGTCTTTATATTTGCTAACAATAATGGTTTGACTCTTTCAAGGGCACTAATTATATAAGAACAATTAATTGAACAGAATATCTGGGTACTGCTTTCAGAGCTCAAAAAGAAACTCTTGACATTTTGTCCGCTTCTTTTCACTAAGAACTGGATGACATACAAAAATCGCGTAGTTTTATTTAGGGGTTACACTACCTAGGCGCGTCGAAAAAATAAGCTTTTTTTTGTGAATTTTTTTCTCGAGTTCTAGGTGGTGGATCAAAAAAAAAATTTAGGGCTTTATTACACATATATCAAACTTTTAAAAAAAAATTTTTATTTATATATATATATATATATAACAAAATGGCGTCGTGGCAGTATAAAAAACAAAAAAAAAAGTTTTTTTTCGGAGAAAATCGGCGGACACCGTATCTCGTTCAATTTTTGTCCGATTGACTTGAAATTTCAATATTTTGGGGCAATTCTATACATATACAGAAAATATTAATAATACAAAAATTGTGTGTTCGAACCATGGCAGGCGCTGGTCCAAAACAACATTGCCGTCCCCTTTTCAAAAAATTAAACATCCTTACAATTGTTGACCTCTATATTCTAGAATGTTCAAATTTTGTCCGTATAAATTCAGGTTTGTTTAAAAACAATAATATAATACATAGACACAACACCAGAAATAAAATATCTACTCTTAAAATTGATCAACACAATTTAAAAGTGACTAGTCGTGGAGCGCGCAACGCCATGATTCGAATACACAAGAATCTGCCTCAACATATAAAAAACATAGACATTAATATAAAAGCCCCTTTTAAAAAATAAATGAAACCTTTTTTATTGCAAAATAAAATCTACCATATAAATGAATTTTTAAATTCACTGTATCATACTATGTTGACGCCATTAATGTATTTTTTTTAAATACTTTCTAATAAAGTAGTTATTATTATTATGTAGTTTGAACAGGATTTTTTTTTGTTCTATCGCACTTGATCTGACGTTAAAGACAGAACCGATAATAATAATGACTAAAATAATTTCTTGTTAGAAAATATGATATGAATAAAAATTAAGTTCGTGAAATACAAATAATAAAGCATACTTTTCTCCCACTAAGAGCGATAACGAAAAAAATAGAAGCAAAAAGGGAAACAAAACCTAAACGGTAACAAGCAAAAAGGTCCGGAAGTACTACTTTAAAGGAAGATTATTTAGAGACAATTTATATATTGAAGATTTAATATTATATTATACATAGTTACATACGCATGCGTACACTGTATATGCACAAAGGCACTACAGAATACGAACAAAACATAGACAGACGGTCAAGAAGGCAACTTCAGACATGAAAGGCCTTTTTTTATTATGGTTTATAGTTATCAGGGGACGAGCTTTATACTAGTAAATAGATAGTATACGTTTTTTTTTCTTACCGATACAATATAAAACAAAAGCTTAGATATTATCTGTATAACATTAAGGTCTTAAGGCTACTACCAAAAAGAAATATAGAAAGAAAAAGACACAAGTTGACAAACATTTTTTTGTACAATAACATGCTCATTTGAAAATGACATCACATTCATTATATGCCTACATAAGCTTCGTTTACATGAGACACTTAAAAAATGAAATATGTAAAATATTTCAAAACTCAAGAATTATTCAAGATTAAAATTTTTTCTTAAGATTTGCAAAAGTTTGAATGCTGTTTAGATATACCTATCATAAAAATTACCAAATCAGAAAATTTTTACAAACCTATGACCTTAATTGTAGAAAAGGCTTTAAGAGTGTATAAGCATTAAAGATTCTTAAAAAATCGCAAAAAATCTTTGAAAGCCCATAGTTTCTAAGCCAAAAAATATAATAAAGTATGCTGACTTATTTGAATCAACGAGTTTTCCATGACCAAACTATTATATTCTATTTTGCATACGAGATACGTACCTCACTGAAATAGTGAAATTTCGAGTTTTATGCGTTCTCGTGAGGATTGACTCATTATTGTTTTGTCGTTAGGAGAACGAGAAGAATAACAAAAATCGTTACACATTTTCATCAGTATAGCGCGATCAGTTTGAACAGAAATTGTTCCCTGTAAACGAAGACCAACTTAAATATGTATTATACAATAAATAGATAAAGTTTTGAATATAAGATTGAATATACCGGAAAATATGAAGGTATTGTCCATCTTTTAATGCTATTGTCAGATTTGTGACGTTATCGTGAATTATTTTAAATGGTAACAAGAATATTTTTTTTTTACTACGAAAAGTTTTTGTCTTAATTTTAAAATTAGAAAATTTATTTTGTAGCGTTTGGACATTTCGTTACGGACCTTGAATAATGAATTTTTATGGAACGCAAGAAAAAGAATAAGGCAAATTATGCCTTAAATTAATAATAAATTTCAACGAGAAGTTAATTTCGTCTTGAAACCTCAAACTATAAGCTACTGCCACAGTGCAGGAAGGTTTGGTTGAGGATTAAGAAATAAGCTTCACCAATGTTACGCTAGTGGCCGACGTTTCAAACAATTTATTTTTCGAAACGTTGGCCACTAGCGTAACATTGGTAAAGCTTACTTCTTGATCCTCAACCAAACCTTCCTTCACTGACATTCTATTGGATCAACACTACTATATGCTATAAACTCATATGAATTCGAACATTTAACATCATTCCGTTTACTTAGTTGATATATTTGAAGAACGCATCCGATCTAAACATCAGCTTGCCGTTTCCTATCCTTTATGTCCCACCTACGTCAAATAATTTTCTTTCATGACTATAAAATTGTACAATAAACTACGCGTTTATCTAAAAATGTTAAGGTTTCAACGTTGTGCAAGGAAATATGTGCATTCTTCGCAACACGCCAGAAAAAATTAATGTTTGAAACGCGCTAGCTGTCAGTGGTGTCTTGTACTGTTTTGTATATTATTTATTTATATTTTAATTCTTTTATTTTTTTTCATAGGTTGAATGGAAAAGTAACTTAGCTGAACTCAGCCCGTATAATAAAGGCTATTATTATTATAATACAGGGCAAAAAAGCGAAATATTCGAGAATTTTTCTCGCAACTATATTCCATATATCTAATATAGCTATTCCAAACTTTATTCACATTCTATATATTTAAAAACAACATTCAATTTCTGAGAAAATATATAATAAAAAAATATACGTGTACACTAGTCAGTCATCGATACTCTTAATAAATTTTCAGTAAAATTTTGCAATATATTTTTCAATCTACAATTTTAAAAATATACAAAATAGTAATATTTATTAATCATTGTAAAACTAATAGTTTTTGACGTACATTAAACCTCATAAAATTATAAAATTGTAAGTAATAGGTATACTTGGAATAATTTAACAAACAGCATCATGTGTTTTAATATTCATTTAATCTAGATCTCTTTACATGGGGCCTCCAACAGATTTTGTGCCCATGGGCCTTAAATTATCAAATCGGGCACCGGTTATGTATAATTAATTAGAGGTATCACCAAAAAATATATATAATAGGTATGATACTGATACTGTTTTTTTTTGGTGTATCAGAGAAAGAAGTTTGATAATATTATTTTTGAAAATAATACATTTAGTTTACAAGCTTAATGAAATAATTAACAGTCTCCGTCGTAGTAACGATTTTTAATTCATTATTAATATGTTGTTTAAAAACGTGCATAAAGCAGAAACAGAATATTACCCGCAAGGGCAGAAAGTTGAAATTTCTGCACCGCACGACACATGATACCCTCGGCTTGGCCTCTGTCTGTGCGGTGTATACGATTTTTCTTCATATCCGGTCGAGAGTACGTACTTTCGTATCAGTGTGCGTGAGAAAACTGTTTCGGCCCGCTGTTATAGATGGTGTGCGAGTAATACCAGCAGTGCGTAAGTGTTAGGCTTTCTGCTTTAAAATCGAAGCCGAAAGTATGTACTTTCGACCGGATAAGATGAAAAAATATTTTTGGTTTTCGCTTGACAAATCAAATGAAAAGTAATTTGTCGATTAGTGCGAATAAAGGCCGCGTTATGTCACAATACGCGACCGTGCTACAATTCACCCCACACTAATCTTGTTGGCCATGCTGTATAAACGTATGCATACAATATCCATATATAATATATAGATGCAAGAGAACGGTTGCCATGAAACCAGCAAATCCATGTACATGCGACTGCCCACAATGGTTTTATTCGAGTGACCATAAAAAACTGGGAAAGAGGGTTTGCAAAACAGACGCGCGACGCGTTCGTTGTTGCGGCAGTCAGCAATGCGATGATGACGTTGCACATTGCTTACACCATGTTCCAAAAAGATTTTTTTTGTTACAGTTCAAACTGTTCTTCAGTCCAAACTTTATTTGTGATACGCTCGTTTAAAATCAAGTACAAACTCACTGAATCAAAAATATAAACTGGATTTTTTTTAGGACGGCAGTTAATGTTGACTTGGCTGACGTATGCCAGTCGTATTTACAATAAATATCTGACCGAAAATTCAACATGTCTTTGTCATTTACGTTCGAGCACACAATAAAGTGAATGACTAACGTTGGTCTTGCGGTTCCCATACTATCTACCCTTGGGCCTTGTAGAATGCAACGTCTCTCAAGCTATAACAATATATTCTTACAAAATAAAAATACTAGCATTTCCAACATATTTTACATATTTTCGTTAAATTTTCAGTGACAGTTTTTGGTGATTTCAGACCCCATACCCCCTATACAAGATAAAATAAGAAAATCGCAAACCCTCTACCTCAAATGGTAAGACGTAAAATTTTGTTCCGAACATCAAAATTAAAATTTAAAAAAATATATTTTTAAAATTAAATAGTTCAAAAAAGTGATGGTGAAGTTGTTTTTTTCGAGGTCTTCAAGCCCGAGAACGTATACAAACTACTGTTTTTGAGGTCAATAAGCTTCAAAACAGGGGTGACCTTTACGTTTAGTCGTTTTTCAGTTGTCTTCTTGTCTTATGTAAAATTCATAAAATCGCTCCGCTCCCTTTGTCAGCCAAAAATTGAACTCCCCATCCCCTTAAGCACGCTTACGTAATACTTGAACGTCCCGAAGTGTTTTACCCATAACAAGTTTATACAAGGTTAAACGTTAATTGTAACAATGAAAAATTTTGAAATTGCTTTTTATTGAGGGGTTCTGAAAGGCCGGAAATAAAAAATAAACTTCCAAAGAAATTATATTACCTAAAGTAAAACTTTCAAAGTTTAGATAATTTTGAAGCAAAAATGTAAATATTTTACTCTAGCAAGACATGAAAATTAAAAATTTTTAAAAAATGTTTAAAACCTTTCTAGAACTAGCATTAATTAATAGCAAAATGTATGATTGACCAACGAAATTTATATTCTAAAACAGTGATGGTCGGTGGTCAAAAAATGGAGCAGTGCTCAAAATGAATGTCAACTTTTTTACATAAATATATACCTAGGTATAAGAAAAAAACAAACCTTGTTTACAAAAAAAATCTATTGTGCGTTGCTTCTAATTTGACATGTGATGCCCTCGACTTCGCCTCGGGCATCATTTGGCACAGTGCAGGATATTCAACTTTCCGCTCTTGTAGTGTAATATACTATTTACTAGAGTCTATTAGACTTTATCATGACTTATTTAATTACATATAATAGATATGATATGCAATATATAAGATTTAATAAATAAATGCAATAAATAAATAAAATAAATAAATATAATGTATCTTTACCTTACAAATAGCGGTTGGCTCGTCCGATAAAAAAAAACAGTATGATGTACAGACCGTCAAATTCCAGGATATATAAGAGACCTTGGTCATAATATAAAAACCGATTAACTTCCCTTGGCTAGAGTACAAACCATTATATATATTAAGTAGAAAATTATCATCAGGACTGATTATATAAATCACGAACACATAAAAAGTACGATATATTTAATTTTTAAAACTGAATTATAGTAAACGCGAAAAAGCCACACTAGCTTTTAAGTACATATATTCACATTTTCACCTCTCACTTAGCGTAAATCAGTGTTTCTCAAACTGTAGCTGGGCAAGATCTTTGTCAATCAGATTGTAAACAGTATCATTATCTGTGAAAAGTCCACTTCAGTGTATAAAATTTAACTAGAATTTAATATTTTACCTATTCGTTGTCTACTTATCAATAATTATTCTTACCTGTAACTTAAGGTCAAACTTGACTTAGATTTAGCTACAATAATCAATAGTACGTAAAATATCAAAATTTGCGAAGCGCTGGAGTAGAACAGCTAGTAAAAAATGAGTATGAAACCATAAAAATCATCACACCGATGACAAAATTTACAAAACTTATTGACTTTCAAATATAATTTATTGATATAATATAATTTAAAAACATATTTATTGAACGCTTGGTAGTCGAATAACTTTAATCCACTTGAGACACCTTGTATGTTAGTGATGCCGATGTGACGTACAGGACGTACAGCTCTCAGTGAGCCACCGGCCCCCTTCATATATGCGCTGCGGAACATCAAACATATAATAGATGTTCAATCAGTAAAAGTAACGAGAAAATTCCACCAACACACTTGCGCTCATACAAAACGATTGGATTACCATTTGTCGCGCATTTGTAACCGCGTACAATAGATCCTCTATTCGCTTCCCCCGCTCTTTCTCTTGCCATCTATCTAAATCTCTGCATTATGTATTCACATGCAATATTTTTTGTCACATTTGCAAAGAGTAAGTTAAAATGATTTTTTTTTAATATCATTTTTTAATTATTTTAGAGTATTCATTATTATTTGTGTTCTGCAGAACAACGGCTCTCTATATTGTGTACTGTATCTGAATTACCAAGTTTGCGTAAAAATACGCATAGTAAAAAAAATCATTTATCAATGGTTATTCGACTTTCATGGTTATGAATTTCAAATTATTTGACTCGCTTTTAATTTCCCTCAGTCGGAAAATTATCAGCGTGTAACGTGGTCTTATATTCGTTACCTTATTTATTTAGGGTAAAAGAATATACACTTCAACGTGAAAAAAAAATGTAACGTTTATTGAATAATTAATATAAATGGTGGAGTCCACAATCCGTCCGCTATCTAACTCGCCGCCGTATCTTCGATCTTTTCTTGAATTTTAAACAAATTGCTGTTCTCTTGCGCAACTAATGTTTATTACAATGGGGTTTATTTCAGGGCCTTAAGCCTCGCCCCATTCAAAACTTATGAAGAGAATTTATTAATATTACTGTTCTTAAGAACTTGATAAAATACAATTTTGATTCGGTTGGTATGACCAAAATTGACTTACTGACTGCAAAAATTATTTTAATTTCAATATTGGAATCTTTTTTTTATAAATTACGTAACTATAAATTATGGCATCGAGCGATAGTAGACGAATTCCAACAGTGGCGTGCTGTTTGGGACGTAACATAATTAATAATTAAATTAATTATGTTACATCCACCGCCACCGGACCAAGGAAATAAAATAGATAAATACATTTAAAAAAAATACAAATATAAAATATCATATGCATATAGAATGATGTGTAACTACAATTTTTTTTGTATTCATTTTACTCGTTTCGATGATAAAACTTACGAAGATGGTGGACGTGACATCTAAATCGTTGACCGGTGTTTTCATCTCGTAGCTCCACAGAAACTGGAGTCGTGAATCGGATGATGCGCCTGGGAGTAGACCACTTGGGAGTAAATTTCTTGCGCTCATGACCGGGAACCGTCGGAGCGATGATTCGTTGAAGAACCAATTGACCTGGCTGAAACTGGTGTGTCGCGGGATGCCGTCGATCATAATATCGTTTGCGCCGCGCCTGGCTGACATCAAGGGCTTGAGCAACCTCCTCGGGAGTCGGAATCCGTTCGGGTGAAATCAATTTGGCAACATTCCATAAATTGTCGAGTGGTCTTAACAATTCTCGCCTAAGAAATACGGATGCAGGAGACGTACCGGTAGTTTCGTGGATGGAATTATTCAGTGAGAACGTTAACCATTGAAGCTGATGATCCCAACGGGAATGCTTCTCTGCACATTGTTTCAACAGGATTGTCAGACCTGCCACGATATTCCGATTGACCCGCTCAGAAGCGTTTGCAGCTGGATGATAAGGAGTTGTATTGATTCTTTTGATCCCGAACTTGAGACAATGACCTTTAAAACTGGAACTGGTAAAACATATTGCGTTATCGCTTACTATTGCGTTAGGTGGGCCGTAACGACACCACAGAGATTCCAGTTTCTTAATAGTTGAATCTGAGGTGGCTCTAAGAGTTGGCATTATTTCCACCCATTTAGAAAAAGCGTCCACCAGCACTAAGGCATATCTATTTCTGTTCGGTGTCAGACTTAGTGGGCCGATATGATCAATATATACCTTTTCCCAGACTGCTGTAGGAGGTTCCGCGAACATCGGCGCTCCCCGGTGATGATTGGAGGCCTTACATCGCTGGCATAATTCGCACGACCTTACGTAATTCCTTATATCTTCGTACAAACCGCTCCACCAGAAACGGAGAGCAATATCTCTGTAAGTTTTGGTTATACCGGGGTGAGCACTCATATCTATGTCGTGATGGTATTATGTTACCATTTTACGTATTGAATGCGGTACATAAATCCTCCACAATCGATTTTCCCCACTCGCTTCATCAGAACACCGTCCCGTATGCCGAAGTCGTTTACATCCTCTCCAGACCTAATACGTTGGCGGATGCCTCGACAGAAGGGGTCGCTTTCTTGATGTTGCTTGATAGAGATAAAGGATTGTGGGACTTTATTTAGCATGTTTAAACAGTGGGTAGTGTGATAATTGTCGTCATCTTCATTTGTGTCATTGTAGAGGCGAGACAGGGCGTCAGCTACTGAGTTAATGGCTCCTCCGATGTGAATAATATCAAAATCAAATTTCGATATTTCTAGTATCCAGCGACCAACTTTGCCCATCTGACGCTGGTTACTGGCAAGCCAAGAAAGTGCAGCGTTGTCCACTTCGAGAGTGAACTTGTGTCCCAGCAGATAATCCTGAAATCTTCGCAGACCGAAAATCATCGCCAGTGCCTCTCTTTCGTATGTGGTGTAACGTTGTTCGACAGGTAATAGCTTTCGGCTAGCGTACTGAATCGCGTGAAGTCCGTCGTTGAAATTCTGTAGTAGAACGGCGCCGAGAGCAGTATCACTAGCGTCTGTCCGAAGAACAAAACGGTTGTCAAAATTTGGATAACGGAGAACCGGAGCGGTCGTTAATCTTTTCTTTAATTCTGTAAATGCAAACAGTTGTTTGTCACTCAATGTGAATTTCACCCCCTGTCGTTTGAGATTGTCGAGCGGAGCTGCGATGCGCGCATACTCAGGTATAAATTTTGAGAAAAACGAAGTCATTCCCAGAAAGGACCGCAACTGTTTGATATTCCTTGGTGGCTCCAGCTTCTGAATCGCTTGTACTTTTTCTTGATCAATGTGAATACCCTCAGCACTAATGATATGGCCAAGGAAACGGAGACGAGACATAGCAAAAACCGACTTCTCAGGATTGGCTGTAAGACCGGCATTTCTGAGTCTATCCAACACAACGGCAAGATGTTCAATATGTTCTTCGATGTTAGAGCTGTAGATGAGCAGATCGTCGAAGTATGGTAGAACGAATTTATAGCGTAGGTCACCAAAAATATCAGAAATGATACGATTCAATGCACTTGGAGATACTGTCAGCCCAAATGGAACGTGCGTAAAGCGATACTGTCCATGCGGTGTTACGAAGGCTGTAATATTTTTAGATTTCTCAGCAAGCGGAATCTGATAAAAGGAACTTGTAAGGTCAATCGATGAAAATACGGTTGATCCGTGTAGCGTCATGAAGATATCCTCGGTCTTTGGAGACGGGAAGGCATCAAAAACAATTTTCTTGTTGAGTTGACGGTAGTCAATGCACAAACGAGGAGTGCCGTCTTTCTTGTTGATTAAAAATGCAGGAGATGCATACGGACTAATACACTTTTCTACGATGCCCTTATCGATAAGCTTCTTCACATGATCTGACATGTACTGAGCCTTAGTTGGATTTAACGTATACGGAGCTCTTCGGATAGGAGTTC
Organism: Venustoraphidia nigricollis; assembly: GCA_034508555.1. Taxonomy (NCBI): domain Eukaryota; kingdom Metazoa; phylum Arthropoda; class Insecta; order Raphidioptera; family Raphidiidae; genus Venustoraphidia; species Venustoraphidia nigricollis. The sequence continues at coordinate 815,080 of JAVRKA010000023.1, read as the reverse complement.
TATCTTTGAGACGAATATCTAATGTGTATAAATCGGTATGTCCAATACGATCAGTCAACACATCTTGATATGATTTTTTTAATCGGTTAATTTCTTCCTGTTCAGCTTTAAGCATGAATGGTTGTTCCAGTAGAAGAGAAATGGACTTGACGTCAACTGGAGAAAATGAGAGGGGGACAACAGTATTCTTCAACGGAAATTTAAGAATTTTCTTATTAAAATCAATGACGGCTTGCATATGTCGAAGACTGGAATTTCCAATTATGAGGGAACAAGATAAATCAGGAATTATTAGAAAGGTAAATCTCCAGGTAAGTGAATGAATTTTGATAATAATACTAATTGCTTTTCTTATTTGTAGGTATCGGCCATCAGCCACTCGAACTTGAGACTTGAATTTAACAATTTTCATCTTCTTATATTTTTTTAGTTGAGACATTACTGAAGAATGCGCAAAATTTGCAGACGCACCGGTATCTAGAAGACATTCAAATTGTTTATCGTTAATCGAAATTTTAATAAATGGCAGTGATGACACGTTGTTAGTTTCTTTATCCAGAAATGAACAGTTGGTATCCGACGGTGAGTATATGAGTTTGTTCTTTCTGGTGGGTCTTAGTTTTTTGGATTCCTATAAGTTTTCGGAGCATTTGATGTACTACTGCGATTTAATGAAATATATTCTTCTCTTTGCTTCGCAGCTTGAAGTAGAGCTTGACTTTGCTCAATGTTTCTAGCCGTAGCTTGAAGTTGAGCGATCGTAGTTAGTACATCTTTATTTCTTAGCTCTAAAAGAGTATTGTAGTTAGCATTTGCCCATATTTACAACACTAGTTCGTTCTCGCTAATATCAACATTTAACGCTATCGCTTTAGTATGTATTTCATTTATAAAATTGCGAAATGATTCATTAATATCTTGTGTTCTTCTTACGAGTTTATTGATTACTTGTTGTTTGCTTACAGGCGAAATAAACTGAGAAATCAGCGAGATCTTCAATGAGTGCCAATTATTATGTTGCTGGAGAGCAGATGCCCACCAAATTCTTAGGTCGTCGTGTACATAATTCAGAAACGATTTCATCAACATCATTTCAGGCGCCAACTGTAAATTGACAATAGCTTCGACTTGCTGAATAAATTCAACGAGTTTCATTGGATCGTCGCCTGCACAATGAGGAATCTTGTTGGTAATATCCTTGGCGTCAACCTTGAAGTCGCAAACGGAAACAGATGTACGATCAACGAGACGATTAGTTAGCGATCGTAAATGGTCAACATTGTCCATAAGTTCAGCTGTCATTTTCATGTGTGTAGCTGTTGCTCTGGCTAACGGTGATGTTTGCTGCTGAATACTCGAATTCGGCTGCTTGTTGCTGTTTGTAATTGAAGTATTTAATTGATGGTTTTGCTGCGTCTCCGAAATATTACTGGTACTTGGAACTACGGACTGCGAATTAGATGGTAATGAAGCTGATGCGACGTCTGTGAGACTCGGTAATGACGAATCTGTTTGTTGATGTAGACGATTTTGATTATCTTTTGATACTGCTGAAGAAGAGTAAACTGTTTTGTCGTTGCGAAGATTCATACCGTCTTCGCCTTTATGAAGATCCTTTTTACCCATCTGAACTACGCTCTGCTACCAATTTGTAACGTGGTCTTATATTCGTTACCTTATTTATTTAGGGTAAAAGAATATTATACACTTCAACGTGAAAAAAAAATGTAACGTTTATTGAATAATTAATATAAATGGTGGAGTCCACAATCCGTCCGCTATCTAACTCGCCGCCGTATCTTCGATTTTTTCTTGAATTTTAAACAAATTGCTGTTCTCTTGCGCAACTAATGTTTATTACAATGGGGTTTATTTCAGGGCCTTAAGCCTCGCCCCATTCAAAACTTATGAAGATAATTTATTAATATTACTGTTCTTAAGAACTTGATAAAATACAATTTTGATTCGGTTGGTATGACCAAAATTGACTTACTGACTGCAAAAATTATTTTAATTTCAATATTGGAATCTTTTTTTATAAATTACGTAACTATTAATTATGGCATCGAGCGATAGTAGACGAATTCCAACAGTGGCGTGCTGTTTGGGACGTAACATAATAAATTAATAATTAAATAAATTATGTTACAAGCGTAATAAATGCCTTTAGTAATTAAGTGAAGATAAAAACTGTATTGATGATATTTAAAGCTACCACAAACATATATATATCTGGAAATAACTCTGTAGACTTGAATTAATTTACAAAACAAAGTCGGAAGTACAATAATTCGTATTCAACAATACATTACTCAATGAATAGAAACTTCGTGAAATGTCATTCCCCAGTCAATACCTGTCTCATTTAATTAGAGTATGTAATTGAGAAACATATGTATGTATGTACATTAGACAAAATCCATCTTTGAATATTTTATTACAACAAGCTTTTCAAATCAGATACTAAGAGCGAAATATAAACGTAAATTTCAAAGAGAAAATATCAATTTCTTCATTTCATCGAGATGCAGATTATAAAGAATCAATTTCATTTAAAGTCACATATTATTATCATTTAAGTGACACATCGTGATAATCAACGACTTTATTTTATGAAATATTTTGATCGTGTTATGAACAGTCGTATTAGTGTATTTTCCAAATGACGCATACAGGTGGGACCTACAGGTCGAACCAAATTTTCTCGACGTTTCATATCATTCCAAGCAGCTTGGCACCATTTTTGAACCCTTCAAAGGAGCTAAATGATTTATCGAAATTTGATCCCATGCTGGAACCCATCACTGTACGAAACCTATTTAAAATGGGCTTGATCAGGCCACTTTAAGGGTGGTTTTTAGGGGTTGAAAAACGTTTTTGGGCTACAAAATACTGAAATTTTTTTCACAATAGTTTCCAAGTTGCATTTTAATCCTTTCGTAGCAATTAAAAAGTGTCCCTAATATTTAAACGAAAATCAGCCCAACATCACGGGACCTTTATACACTATTTTGCAGATAGTGAGTTATTTACTGAAAGGTGTTGCAATTGTATTAAGGGGTTAATTTTTTAATTTTTGTAATAACAAACTTAGGTTCACATAATAAAACCGCACTGTTTGTATGACAAATATACTATATAAATATACAAAAAATATTACTAATTATAGACGTGTCTCAATATTGTCTAATTTCTCAAAAATATTTGAAATGGCTATCAATATCAGACTATGTGAATTTTTAAATAAATTTGAATTAATTACAGAAGCTCAGCATGGATATATCAAAGGACGATCAATTAATGTGTGCCGCAAGGAAGTATTTTAGGCCCAATATTAATTATATATATATATATATATGTAATTGGTCACTGGAATGCTTCATTTTTTGTAGAAGAAGATCTTCATTGACAGCTGTGTCATCTGCATATAAAAATAGCTATTTATAAATATAATTATATATATATATATATATATATATATTATATATATATATATATATATATATATATATATATATATATATGTATGTGTATATATATATATATATATATATAATTATATTTATAAATAGCTATTTTTATATGCAGATGACACAGCTGTCAATGAGGATCTTCTTCTACAAAAAATGAAGCATTCCAGTGACCAATTACATAAATGGTTTGAAAATCAGAGAACCAAAACAGAAGTCATAAAATTCGGTAATTATAGTGAATTGCCAACACAAATGAAGCTGCTGAACTCAGAAGTAACACTGACAAAACAGGTTACCTTTTTAGGTTTATGCATTGATAGCAATCTGAACTGGAAAATGTATATAGAACAGTTGTCCACTAAATTGAGCAAAGCAATTAATATAATCAGATATTTAAAAAATATTGTAAGTAAAAATTTCCTACTCAACATTTACTATGAATATTTTCATGCAAATCTAACATTTGGAATTTTATTTTGGGGCAATTCCTCCAGTGCACAAAACATTTTTTTATTGCAAAAAAAATGTATCCGTATCATGGCGGGCGTCGTACCTCGACACAGTTGCAAAAAACTGTTTAATAAGTATAACATATTAACATTGTATGATGTTTTTAATTTAGAGTGCGCGTTATTCTTAAATAACAACAAAATCTTATTTCAAGAAAATATTTCGAAAAATAATTATGACACTAGAAACAGGGAAAAATTACAATTGTTACAGACAAATCTGTCTGTCGTTCAAAGAAGTGTGCGCAACACCATGATACGGATAGATAACCAAAAACCACATTACCTGAAATGTGATAAACAATTCAAAAAAAAAAATTCAAAAATAAACTGATCGGAGAATCCAATTACAGTCTGGAACATACCTAAAATAATTTTTAAATACCAATTGACGCTGTTTACATACTAATTGCTGTATTCTATAAATAAAGATTATTATTATTATTATTAATATTACTGTCGGCAGGGTTTGGCACTGCGACCCGAGTTTTTATAATTGTTTCTTGATACTCCTGGTGCATCTAGGTCACGTAATAAAAGTAAAACTCCAAACAAAGTTTCGCAGTTTCTATTTCACTTATCATCACAACTGGTGATGCGTGATCTGTTTCCAGTGAATGGACGTGATAACGAAATGTTTAAAGATCGTCAACGTATGTGAATACAAACTGAATTGTTAGCATGAATAAACCTGAGTAAAAAAAAACACTCTCGCAAGCGCATCTTTACTATCTTCGATTGCCTCGAAAGAGAATAATTAAATTTATTTAGAATTCAATCTTAGAAAGCTGTGCGTAGTTGTTCACTTGAACTGTTGTGGCTCTGAAGTTAAAATCACGATTCACAATTCACGACTAAAAGCTTTTCTATAAGCCTTTTGTTTGCAAGTTGAACGTAAACTTTGCCCCTAACAACAACTCCACCGCCAGACACACACACACACACATACATACATGCATACGCGCAAACATACATACAAGCGCAGTGTATTTATAATATATCACTATATATATGAGCCACTTTTCAAACCCTTTTTGTTGAATTTCTTAGCTTTTGCAACAGCTTCGTTTTTTTATTACACTTTTATAGTATAAACGATAATGTTTATGTTCAAAACTGAATTATTGTTAACATACTGAAAAACCAACGTTTCATAACACATGTCTAATGGTCGAGTTATAAAAATACTATTTTTTTTAAATCGTCTGAGCTGAAAGAACATTTTTCGAAAAGATAGCTTTAGGTTTTATAAGATTGTATTTCATTTTGTAATCAATTATTATTAAATCGCTGAAATGCTTATTTGCGGATCATCTGACAAGTAGAATCTTTCAACCTTTGTGTTTTAACGTTCCAACTCCACAAATAAATGGTAGGTACTTAATTTAGGTCAAAATTCACATTTAAAAATTTTCCAATATTTTTACGTTTTGAGGTCTCTTGAGTTCAAAAAGCATATTTTTGGAAAGAGTCTGTCTGTGAACAGGTCAAACAGATAAGCGAATTAAAACAGAATTTTGGGAGAATGTTTTATATGCAAATCTGTAGAACTTTGTTGTTTTTGGGGAAAATCTGCGCATCCATATATATTATATAGCATATATGGCACATACACTATTGGCGTCGGTCGGATGGCACGATCTAGGTATCGGACCAAAATTTCTCGACGTTTCACATCATTCTGAGCAACTTGGCACTATTAAAAAAAAAAGATATTTATATATATTTTAAAAATGTTTATATATATATAAACATTTTGAAAAATTGTGCCAAGTTGAATGATATAACAAATACACTAACAACTGACCTTTTTTTTATTTTTCCAAGATTGTGACACACCATTGTCTAAAATTTCGCAAATCATATAACACTCGTAACTACACTGCCCATTCAAAAGAAGAAAGTCGATTATCTATTTTCAGAAAATCGAAAAAAAATATCAAATTATGTCGAGTAAGTAGTGCTTTATTCTTGAATCATCTAGCTGTCTTGTTCCAGCAGACTGAGTAGCCAACAAAAATGTTATTTTTATTCCAAGCTTTGACATTTTTTGTTGTCAGTATCTCTAATGCTACTCGATGAAATTTATACAGATTATAGAGAACTATCAATAATTATTTACAAATTACAATAAATGATCATTCTTTGCTTTGGAAATTTCAAACTCAAAATACCTTATTGTGAACAGTTATTCTTTTTAGAAAAGATCTGCTATGCAGATATTTGCAAGGCAAACCATGGTAACATATTGTAAATAGTTCTCTATATTCCGTAAAAAAATCAAGTAGTGTTGATAAGAAAAATTAATTACTCTGCCACCTCTTCGGTGCTTTTCATATTATCTGTTAAATTTAATATTAAAATATCATTAGAATATGTCCAGAAGACGTTTGTAAGATCGGATTTTGAACTATTTGTTTAGTTCTCTAACATTTTCTTCGCTGAATTTATTCAACAAGCGAGTAGTAGACTAGTCCCTGATTTTCTGAGTACTTTCCCATTCTTACAAGAATATTTCGTACGTCACATCAATTACTTGAATCGTTATCAGTGTCGATTATGTTCGATATGAAAGATAACAATTCAAGTAATTGATGTAACGTACGAAATATTCTTTTTTCCTATAAAGTCTGATCAAAAATACTGAATGGCGTGTGTGTGCTCACGGCCTACTGCAATGACAGTAACCGCACTCGGCCACTGTACTAGCCACCACATTTCTCGCGTTTATGTAACATTTAACAGCGGGTTCCCGGTTCACGTCATTCAAAATCTATCCCATCTCTTTCAAAGCTGTCGACCATAATTGGATTCCATATATGAATAACATGGAAGTTAACATTCACTACATACTTGCGATTTGCTTCCCTTAATTAAATTTTTATGAGATAATTAACGCATAAAGGTAATTGAAGTGTTAAATTCTATTATACATTTAAATTTAGGACGGAAGTATTTTTTCTTGTCAAGTTTAATTTGTAAATGGAAATGATTAGTATTACAGCCTCACAAAATACGACAGAAGAAATAAAATATAGATATTCGAAATGGAATGAACAATAAATTAACAAAGGCGAGACTAAATTCTGTAATTAACTAGACTCGTTGAGAAATTCGTATGTGCTATAGATACCTAGAGTAGTTTGTATATACTACATATAGAATGGTTCAAAAGTCATTCGACATAAATTACAATGGAATAATTTGCACACTAAAGTTATTTCATTTTGCAACCCACGGTTACTCAAAGAAAATTTTATTTTTTTCACCTTTTCTGTGTAAAATTTAACACTAAATTTTTTTTCAATCTATAATATTATATTAAAAGTGTCCCTGATGTTCACACCCACTGTATCGGATCGGATCGACTCGGCACGGTAGTGTATACGCACGTTGGATAATAATAATAGTATACTCATGAGACGTAATACACGACACACCTACAGCTTTTTAAACTTTTTGATTTTTGAACTATTACTAAACTGTCATTACCTAACAATATTTGTTTTCACATTATATCTACACGAAATAAATTATAAAAACTAATTAATTTAACGTTATAAAGTGTTATCGAAAAAAAATATTCACATTATAAAAAAACATTGAGCCTCACCCTCATAAGCTCACATAAGAAGTTTAACTTCTTTAATTTTTAATATTATTCCCAAGTTTAATATTTTTTTATGTGAAATTTCTCATCATTAACACTAAACCTACCATGATGGGTCAAATGACCCATTTTAAACTTTTTGTCAGAATTTTTTGAAAATAACATCATCACATCGCCATTTGCCTTTACGACCTTTATTAAAAAATACATCGAATGTATTTTTCAAGATTTACTCCTCTCTTGTTAATTTTTTTACCGAGAAATATATGTAATCTGCCCTAACTATCGCAAGGGGTCATTTGACCCGTGAAAAAATTCCGTATCTTGATTTGTATTTCTTGTGATACGAAACCGCTTTATTGGACATTTTTATTATTGCATGATATATTTTGCTGCATTGTGCTATATTTGTTGTTGGTTTACGGATGAATAGCCAATTTCACTCTACTCCAAGCGAGTATTACAGTAAAAATTTCAAGTTATAGTGCTATTTTGCGAATCAAGAATTCTTATTTCATCATTTTACTAAAAATTCTTATCCCCAATATGTCGAAACATTCAAGATATTTGAAATCATTAGAAATTATAAATAACATAGATGAAGAGTGTTCGGAATTTAGTGAAGAGAAAAACTATCTGAAAGTGAAATGGATAACATAGAACAATACAGTGATTCATTTGACACTACAGACGAATGTGAGTCTTTAAATTTAATACATATGTACACTACTTTGATTCGTTATTTGAAAAAAATGGTTTTATTCATGTACCAAATTGGCCTAATTGATATATTTTTCGCTAGACATAGTAATATATGTAGCATTTTAAAGACGGGTCATTTGACCTACTTTGGTAGGAATAGGAATACATGAAGACGTATCGGTAGGTTTAGTGTTAAAATTTATACATAGACAAATTATATTTATTTTCTATAGGATATGTAAATCCCTAAAATTTTTGAACTGAGCAAATTTCATATCTCATTATTGTAATATTAATATTGGAAATATCACAATTTTGTCTATCAAAAATAATATAATTACGGCGAAATTATTACACATTTTAAGAGGGTACTTTGATGTTTATATCATGGGAAAATTCTCACATGAACAGATCGTCACATTCACACCACAGTTTTATTTATATACTGTAATCTACAGAAAACATTTTTATTTTAATTGTCTGTAGTATATCAACATCATAACCTCACATTAATGGACGTTTAAGCATATACTTGTATTTAAAAAATGTTTAATCCGGAAATTGTTCTGATATCTGAAAATAGAGAATATAATATTTAATATTATGAGTTCCTACCGTATACATAAGCCCATGATCTGTGTCAAGTGTCAACGGTTATGACCTTAGGTGGATGATTAGAAGTAAATCTGCTACGTGGCAGTTGTGAGACAATTTAAAATTATCATTTTAATCGTTTTTGTCAGAAAATATACGCTCGACATTCATACTGCAGACTGTTACTAATGTTTGTACGTCAAATTACAGAAATTATTTTGTACATTACTTGTTCGTAATTTTAAACGTCAGATTCCCAAATATGACTTTATATGTTCATCCTTACTATTTTGCGAATCAAAATGCAACACACTGTAAACTTCTGTCCTTGTCAGTTTCATGTATCTTAAGGAGCAAACTAACTTCCCCCATTATTTGTTTATTCTACTTCTCCTCGATTTCTTACATTTTTCAAACAGATACGTCGCTAAAGAAGTTAAACTTCAAAAACTTAGGTACCAGTACCAAATCCTGCCGATAATATAGTGTATTTGTTTATACAGGTATTGTGGCTTTAATATATGAGATTTAGTTATTTTTTGTACAAAATAAAAATTCAACCCCTTTATACAGCTTTTAAAATAATAGTTTTTTTGCTAATTACAATATTATTATCATTCCAATCTCCGCATCAAATTAAATACACTCTTCGGTAAGTAAATCCGTATTCTCAAACTAGTGTCTTCATAAAATGTGTAAGTACGCGCCTGTCGGATCGATTTTATTAAGATTTTAGGGGCACATTTTAATATTTACAAAATTATCAAATTTAAAAATTGAAATGGCTCTAAGAATTTTTTTAGTATTATTAGGTTCAAAAACATTTTCGAACCCCTAAATACCACCCTCCAAATATCCGGTTGCGTCCATTTTAAATAGACTACCACAACCTGGACCAAATTTACATACATATATATCACAAAATGGTGCCAAATTGTTCAAAGGGCTGTAAAACCTTTAGAAATTGTGGTTCTACCCCCATCCCGCCATCCGTTCTTAAAACATATTTTTATAAAAATATATTTTTTTTTAAATTTCATTTAGATTGTGACTCTGTACTCGTATTAATCTCTCAGGAGTCTTGGCTCTAACGCCTACCTTCATACCTACTACCTGCAATTAGTATGTCCCATAACGAATTAACAATATTTATTGGTGCTCAAATATCTGAGCCTCTTACATTAAAGGAATGCTTAGCACATTATTAATTTAATGATAATCAGCGTTCATATACCATTGAAACTGTTCATAAATTTTCCTATTTAATTAAAAAAAATGAATAAACATTCACTTTGTTTAAAATATAATTGGTTTTATATTTCTACATTTAGCTCATATTTTTTAAATAAATGGTCTAATGAGAATCTTACATTGATTAGAAAAAATGTAAATGAAATGGTGGTCTAATATTATCGTATACAAAATTACGCGATTATAATAGATTTTTTTTCTGCTAAAAAAATGTAATAAGCTAACTGGCTCCTGTCGGATGATAAATTCTGGGTGTTTTTTCGAGTTTATGTAAATTTAAAACATACCTACTATGCTACGTAAATGAATTTCCTTCAACTTGGTTTTGACAAAGCTCGTGTAGTAGAATAATCGGCACCGATCTTTCATTCAGTAAAAAATATACAAGTAGCTTTTGCAGCTACTCACCTGAGAGTTAATATGCTATTTCAAAAAGGATTTTAAATTAATAATCTACATAAAATTTGTACCATTTTACTTATAAAAATAAAATTTTCATATTATCAAATAAAAGAAAGTTTCGATAATCTGAAAGATGGTTAAACTAAAATGCCGAGTAATATAGAAATGTCGATTGTGACATAAAGAACACAAATTCTTGTTCAAATTCTTTTAAAAAACCTCACTTTTGGACATAGTTTTTTAACATTTATATTGCAAAGGAAAATAAAAAGAAAATGACAATCACGATCACGGTACCCATGTGACTTGAATAATGCAAAACCTTGGGCCGCAGTGCCAAAACTCTGCCGACAATATTGTGTATTTGCTAATACATGAAATATGGTTTTATGATGTGAATTAAATGTGTTTTTAAGCGAAACAAAAAATAAAACCCCTTAGTACACCCCATAAAATAATATGTCTTTTTCTTAATTGCAGTATTAAATTATCAATCTAACCGTATTAAATACATCCTTCAGAAAATAAGTCACTATCAGCAAATTAGTGTTTTCAAAAAAAATTGGACCGATTTTAATAAAATTTTAGGGGACTTTTTAATTGCTACTTAAGAGTTAAATTTCTATTTTAAAATAATTCTGCGATTTTTTTCGGTATTTTAGGGCCCAAAAACATTTTTAACCCCTGAAAACCACTTTATAAATGACCTAATTAGGCCCATTTTAAATAGGCTTCGTGCCATGATGGATTTCAACACGTGGACCAATTGTCGTTAAAATCAATTAACTCTCTCGAAAGTTACAGCTTGCAACACACATACACAAACACCCCACACATTTTCAAAAATGGTGCCAAATTGCTTAAAATGATGTGAACCGTCCAGAAATTTTGACCCGACCCTTAGATCCCGCCATCCGACCGATGTCAATATATATATATATATATATATATATATATGCAGGTGTTCCATAAGTCGACGTCCAAACGAAGTGAAGTGATGGGGGAGGTCATTTCCTATCAAAATAACCATAAATGTGATTATCCAATTGTTTACGGTTCGAAAGTTATTTCAATTTTTGTATTTTTCTCTGAAATCGTGTAGTGCTTATACTAACAAATTAATTTAAAAAAATCTATGAGTTGTTTGGTTGATTTTTTTTAATAGGATCCTGAAGGGTCTGCCTTTCCAAAAAAAAAATACTTTTCATGAGCTCTGTTATCATCTGTCAAATAAAAAAAATGGTTTTGTAAACACTTTTCGGTGGCAAGAAAAATATATTTGATTTTAAATTCACGTTGACAGAAAAAAAGTGTTATAAAAAAAATTGACCAATTATCAGAAAAACTTGTCCATTTAATAGAGATTCTAACGCGGTATAGTACAACTCTTTATTCATGACAGTTTTTTTTATAACAATTTTTTTACATGCAAGTCGTGTTTGTTAAAAAATACATTTTCGAAAATTTCAAAATCTAAGTTGGCTAGTCTAACACAAATGAATCAAATTTTATTTAAAGTTACAACAAATGTTCGAAATTAGTCGAAACGCCCGTTCGTTATTTTGTATTGTATTGGTCGCAATTCTTATTTTTTGCCGCAGCTGATGTTCGTTTTGGTTTTCTGTCGCGTAGACCAGTTCTTTGAAGTAACCCCAGAAAAAAAAGTCTAGGGGGTTTAGGTCAGGTGACCGCGGTGGCCACTGGATGGTTCCTTCCCTTCCAATCCAGCGATTTGTGTATTCGGTGTTGAGGTATCGTCTCACTACTAGAGCATAGTGACAAAGAGCCCCATCGTGCTGCAACCACATGTTTCGGCGTGTTTCTAGCGACACGTGTTCCAGTAAGCCGCCCAAATCATTGCCCCCGATCCTTCTGGGTAGCTCAAGGGACCCAATCATTATGCAAAAAATAGAGATATTCGTCACCCCCGATCCTTCTGGGTAGCTCAAGGGGCCCAATCATTTTACCTTCAACAATTCCCGCCCACATGTTGACCCCAAACTGATGTTGAAAATAGTCGTTTCTTATAGCTCTAGAGTTTACATAGTCATAAGAGTGAAAATTATGGATGTTGAATACTCCCGTCCTTCGAAAGCTCGATTCGTCACCCCACAAAATGTTATTAAAAAACTGAGGATCTTCCCTGTTCCGACGTAGAATTTCTCGGCAAAATTGCACCCTTTTGTTATAATCAGCGGGTAAAAGTGCTTGCACACGTTGCACATGGTATGGATGTAACTGATCCCTTTTTAAAATACGGTGCAATGTGAACCTCGAAACTCCCGAACGTCTTGACAAACGACGGACACTTGTAGATGGGTCCTCTGTCACCATTCCAATTATTTCATCTTCGTCGATGCCAAGTCTAGGTCTTCCAGCTCTTTGCTCATTCCCAGGGATTTCACCTTCTATGTACCGCCGATGTATACTTTGGAACACCCTGTGGTCAGGATAGTGTTCTTGGTTGGGATATCGTGCCCGATATTCTCTTGCAGCAGCCCGAGCATTCTCGTCACAAAACCCATAGACATAGTGCATTTCTGCATACTCCCGATTGGAATAAATAACCATTTTGATGTGTCCAACTTGAAAAGAGTCCAAATCACAAACAGGATCGAAGTTCAAATTACCAAGCGCAGGTCCAAATAACAAAGTACAAAATGAAAAGTCAAGTCGGAGGTTTACTAGTAATAACACGAATAGCGAGCATACATTAGAAGTAGTGAATGAAAGAGGAACGGATTAATTTGTTTAAGTCGTTCCAGCCAACTTAGATTTTGAAATTTTCGAAAATGTATTTTTTAACAAACACGACATGCATGTAAAAAAATTGTTATAAAAAAAACTGTCATGAATAACGAGTTGTACTATACCGCGTTAGAATCTCTATTAAATGGACAAGTTTTTCTGATAATTGGTCAATTTTTTTTATAACACTTTTTTTCTGTCAACGTGAATTTAAAATCAAATATATTTTTCTTGCCACCGAAAAGTGTTAACAAAACCATTTTTTTTATTTGACAGATGATAACAGAGGTCATGAAAGTTATTTTTTTTGGAAAGGCAGACCCTTCAGGATCCTATTTAAAAAAAAAATCAACCAAACAACTCATAGATTTTTTTAAATTAATTTTTTAGTATAAGCACTACACGATTTCAGAGAAAAATACAAAAATTGAAATAACTTTCGAACCGTAAACAATTGGATAATCACATTTATGGTTATTTTGATAGGAAATGACCTCCCCCATCACCTGACTTAGTTTGGACGTCGACTTATGGGACACCCTGTATATATATATATATATATGGCAAATAGACTAATAATGCAGATAAAGTAGAATGCCGCTTAAGAGAGATAGGAATAATCGGGACTGAATTCCACTTAATAAAAAAGTAAAAGTTTATTCAAATAAATATTTTGAAGAACGAGTTAATCGTTCATTTTGACTTTTGCGTAGTTGCGAAGTTTTATATAATACTGATGTGACAGCAAACTCGTGAAATAAAAGCCAAGTAAATTAGTCTCACAACTTGTAAGCAAAACACAAAAGTTTATTGTACTAAAGTCTTAAAGATAATTGTATAATGATTAATGATCTTTTCCAAGTTACCTGTTGGCTTCCATGTTATTTACATTTTGTTTTAGTACTGAAATCATATTTTAGAGAACCATTGCTTTAATCCCAGGCAAAGAAATTTTATGCCAACTTCACTTAAACTGTTTATAAAATAAACGCAAACGAACAACATGAATTTCCAAGTGACTCTCAGATAAAACAATTTATTCCAGATAATATTTTACCAAATCTTCCCTTTAGGAACAAAGGAAGTTTGGTTTAACTACCAATGTTTTACATGAGAAAGTAATCGGTGTCTAAATTTATTTATTAATTTAGATTTTTTGAAATATATAATTATCAACCCCTTACGTGACATTGCTCCCATTAAAAAATAATATGCCTAGTAATTTTAAGTTTGAGTATCAGTCGATTCTAGACAGTAAACTAAATTTCATTAAAACACGTCCGACTGTTTTCGACTGATTCAGAGTTTTTTTTTGTCGTCAGTCGGTGCTAACAGACGAAAAAGCTCTGGAAGCACGTACTAGGGACTGTTCAAGTTTTACGTAAACAGACTTAGTGGAGGAGTTCTGATTTTCTCTGTTTTTAATGGCAAGGAGAGAGGAGGAATAGAAGAAATCCTCCCTAAGATAAAAAATTAAATAAAATGTATAAATATTGAAAAAAATTCAGGTCGCAGTGCCAAATCCTGACGATAATATAGCGTATTTGCTAGTACAGGTAGTGTGGTGTTTGGGCAAAATAAAAAATGTAATCTCTTAAGGGGAGGGTAAGGTATTAAATTTTTTTTTCCTTTTTTTTATTCGATTTTCTGAATGAAGAACCCTTCAAAAATACTGTGTTTGAGATGGATCGGATCAAAACTAACGAAGATATAGCAGTTTAAGCAACCGTGCCTCAAATATGACTTAGCGCACCAGAAATTACTTGCACCGATTCTTTTGAAACTTACCTCTGTACATAATTTACGAGGTAACGCTGGAGATTTTTTCTCAAATTTGTCAATATTTTTTATTTTATAATAACAAATTATCCGAATTTTTTTGCAAGAATCGCATTTTTCACTGCAAGGTGTTCCCAAAAATTGAAAAATTACAATTTCGAAAAACCCTTCCAGCGTTACCTGGGGAAAGCGATTATCTAGCGACAAAAATTCCTTTTTGATCTCAGATGATTCACCACCGAGTTATGAGGGGCACCGCAATTCTACTTTTTTCTGAGACGCTTCCAAATAATTACTGCCATTGCCGTATTTTTCAATATTTCTACATGAAAATTTTACAAAATATTCTTCAAATGTTATACTTTGATGTACCATTGGTTTTAATAAATAGATTTTAACTGTGTTGTCAAAAAAATTCACAAAAATATGCCTTTTTTGGTACGAATTAACCTTACCCTCCCCTTAATACACCCCTTAAAATAACATTTTGTTTTCTTAATTGCAATATTATTACCAATCGAAGATCTACACCAAATTAAATACACCTTTCAGTAAATACGATCTGCAAAGTAGTGTTTTCAGAAAATTTGAATTGCGATATCTCTCGAACGAATCAATCACTCAAGATGCGATTTACAGCATTAGACGTTGTTTTTTAAAGACATGAGCTGATTAGATGTTGGAATTGATTGGTGCATTAATCTAAGTTATTTCAAATAAACATTTTTTTTCTAATTCTATTTTTGAGATTTATCAAAATCTAATGGGCTGAACTATTCAAATTTTCGGAAATCTAAGTTTAACTAAACCTTTCGAAAACTGTAAACCGCGTTCCAATCGGTCAAGCCGTTCACAAGTTATAATAGGTTCACACACACACACGCACACAGAGAGAGAGAGACCAGAACACCATCGTAAAAATAGTCAGAATAGCATCCTAGGATTTCAAAATGTCGAGACCTGATGAAAACTCGATTTCCGAAAATGAAGATGAAAACAATAACTACCCAGTTTTTTAAAATTGCGGGAAGTTAAAAAACGACAAAATTTTGTTTCACTTCAAATTAAACTCGTTTTTGGTGATTTTTATGCGACGTCCAGAATGTTTTTAAATGTCAATAGGCTGATGTATTGGTATGATTTGAACTCATCACACAATTTTCAATGTTTTTGAAAAACTGACGGTATAGTTTCGTAAACGCGAACATTTCTATTACATCGCTTCCTGTTTTAGAGTTTATCACTGCTTTAGTTTATATTTAATTATAAATAAACAGAATACAATTAAAGTTCATCGAAATGGAAGATGTATGATTTTTTTTTCTTCAAAATGCGCAGTTTTGTAATTAACATTTGATGCGAGTATATGCATATAATATTATATGTAATTAGTAGGCTTATCAAATTATCAAATTATATACAAGCTAAGAACATATAGCCGCAAGAGTATTATCTTTACTATAATTGTTAAATCTAGTGTGAAATTGTGATACAATATGCTGAATTATTAATTGAATCTAGTCTCTTAGTTTATTTGTATGTATCAAAGCTATTTTTTTCAGAAATGATAGAATAAAACTTGAAAGAAAGAAATATGTTTAATACACCATAACACCGGCTTTGCATATTCTGTTCGAACCAAACTTAAAGCGCCTTAATTTATAGTCTGAGTTTGATAAACCTATAAATATATTAATACTGTGTAGCAGACAAACACAACCGAAACTAGTAGCTTACAAATATGTACAAACAACTGCCCAGACACATTCTGATAAACAAAAACTGTGTGGAATATTTAGCAGCCTGTGTTCTCGAATATGTTTAAAAATCTGCGTGACCGTTATGAACAGTGCCTACAGCGCATTCGCGCAGATTTTGAACATGACGAATTCTATAGAAATAATAATAATGCATAAGTAGGAAGTAATAAATACTGTACAATGTACATTTTGGCGCCATTCACCATGTTATGCGCAATAAAAGTTATAATTAGGAATTTGCGTACAAATAAACTTCAATTGATTATGTGAAAAACAAATAGAATTTCGTTACTTTACAGACACAATTGATCGAATTTCGACCACAGGCAATACTTGTATAAAATAAAAATATGTTCTATAAAAGGTAACGCCATATTATTTTTTTAGATTTGACAAATTTTAACAAATATTTAACAGCACGTGTAAAAATTCTAGCAAATAATTCAGCTGTCTTAAGATAAAATTAGAACTAAATTTGAAGTAATATTTTACTTTAATTCCAAAGCATTCACTGTTTCTAATCTGTTATTAAGAAGATACAAATGAGAAATGCAATTACCGTTGCAAAATTGGGTACATATGGTATATTACGGTTACAAAGTTTAAATTTACAATACCTGGTTACACTCGGGTTTATATTTGACAAGAATATTGTAATTGTCTAATAGTAATGACCCCTTTCAGTTGGTGATTAACAGATATGTACCTTCTAAATACGTAAATATACGTAATGTATCGTGTGATAAATCAAATCGTATTATCAAAATGTGCTTATATAATACAAAGGTAGCGTTAATAGACGTAATAATGTTATCACAGAAAATAGATATATTACAAAGTGGTTTATAATGCTGTATGAATTATACACAAAATATTCCAGTGGACGACATTTCTTTGTATCCTGATACATATTTTTCGGCATTTTTAAAGTTAGTTAATTAAAGTAAAACTGCTTTACACGCGTTTTGTTACGAATAAATGTGACGTTTTTGTGCGAGCTGCTATGTTCGTAATAGCATCTAGACGTAATATAATAAAACCAAAATTCTTTGAATATATAGAAACGTCCACGTAGTGCGGACGTTGTTTTTTAGTAAATTATACAGATGTTAGTTCAATTAATACATATAAATAGAATCGTCACTTGGTCTGTAATTATACAATTTTAATCATTTTTTGCTTCTTTGTTTATCGGTATCTATATACATAAGCAAAAAAACTATAAACTTAAAAATATATGTAATATTTACATGCTTCAATCGCGTAAAGGTTACACTCTCAATTTTTTTGTTTTGTTAAAAGTATATCCATCTATTAATTAATGCATTACGTATAAATTTAAATGCAACATTATTTGAATCTTTAGTTTTCTTACTTAACTTAATACTATTCTAATTTTCGAAATTATTTTTTATAAATGGAAACGTTTTCAACGTCAACAATTTTTTTAAAGGTTATTGAATATCTACCTACTAAATGATTAAATTTCGTATTTGAAATATTTCAGAAAAAATTGTCAGTATTTTTGGATTCGAATTGTTTTTCGATCCTTAAATACAGCACTTACAATGATAGGATTTTCCCAATTTTAATTTTGATTGATGAAATCCAACATGTGCACTAAAGTTAATTTTACATTTATTTTTCATGATAATTAATTTGTAAAAGTATTTTAAAAGTAATAATAAGTTATTAGGTTTCTGGCACTATTTTCAAACATAAAAGCAGTTTTAAGTTCATTTAGCATTGAAGTTAACCGTGGTTTTCATGATAATTCTAAAAGACTACCATTAAAAGTTGCACCAGGACCACATAATTAGCATTGAAAATCATATCAGTAACCAAGCATTAAACAGGTTAAAAGAAATACGGTTTACTACCCATCAATTTAAAGTGAGACATTGAGAATTTTTAGTCCAACCTTTAGGTCCAGCCATCCGGCAACCAACAGTCTTTTACTTAGTATTATGGCTATGTATCTATTATGTATAGGCAAATATAGATTTATAAAAATATATTCCATCAACAATCCAGTTTTTTGTCAAGTGCATCACAAAGTTTTACTTTTTTCTGTTTCTCCTTCATGGACCGTTACTTAATAAAACTAAATGAATACAAAAATTAAGAAAATAACCGCACTTTAAAATTCAACTACATTTATTTGGTGGTTGCATTAATTAAGAAGCGCGCAAATATTGGAAAACTGCTGGTAATTACTCAAGAAATAGTATTTAACGCAATAAATATATATTTATAATAATTTAAATTTTAAGTTTTTTATCATCTAATAAGAAAATCTCAAGCCCAAAACTGTAAACAAGTACTTACATTAAAAAACATTAAACCGGATTATAATCAACTCTCCGGTTTGTAAAATAAATAAATTCAATACGAGTAAGTACAACTAATTCAACAGAGACAAAAACGATGCATTGTATTACACTATTATTTAGTAACTAATTGGTTTGTGAAATGGAATATTTAAAAAAATGTGTATTTACACTAATTTCAATTATGAACAGTGAACACTCTATAAGAGAATACTAAGGTAAATTTTAATGTAGTTAAGTTAAACTTTGGCATGGAATTACAATTAAATTTTGAAAATATTAAAAGGTAATATTATAAAAGGAAATAAATTGGATTTCTTCTGTTCTCTTTTTCTCTTACACACAAAATATGCGCATTAACACGTCCCACGCATAAACATTTTTTTAAGTACCTTTACTCTCTTTTTGTATTAAATTTAAGATTTTTTTAGGGCGGCTATGCATCATAAAACCGCATTCTACTATTCCTGACTACTTGGCAGTTGATAATAATCATTAGAATGCCTAAATATTCAGGATATGTGTTTATTCAGTAAGGTAATACCCAAAATTTTTCTATTTATTTAAAGACACTCAATTGCAATGGTATGGGAAGAAAACTTCCGTAGAAATATATGCGTCAAATAAAATAAAAAAAGTAATAGATGTGTCAAAGTAAAATTACCTCTTTTTAAGACCTAAAAAGCTAAAGAAAATCATATATGTATATGAAAAACAAATTTTGAAGAAAATTTGTAAAACGCATACAGTAACAAAATCTGTAATCCTTTTTTTTAATCTCACATAAAATTTTTAGGCTTTAAGAAGGACTAATTTTACACTAAACACGGACATCAATAAACTAAGTCAACTCTTCTTGTGTTATATTTCAGCCATAAAGTCTCAAGAAATTTCTTAACCAAACTAAATTCAATTTTCTTTAAAATCATTTAACTTTTCTCAAGCAAAGTATAAAGCGAGAAGAATAAAATATTAACGTAGAATTTTAATGTTCAAATTACAAACGCACTTAAGGATTATATTTTATATAACCTTGCATATTTAAATATTCTAAAACTGATTTAATATTCACGCAGAAAACAAAACACAACATATAACAACTCATCAATTGCGCATATACCATTTGATTTACCAGGTTTGCGAAAGGGGTCATTATTAAATTTCACACCCCTAGTCACCCGCCATCATGCGACACACTTTCAAAAGTCTGAATCCATAAATCAGCGTATTAGTACTAATATTTGTCTGCAATGTGCCCTTTGATAATCTATTCCATTTGATGATGAATGGACAACTAGATATAAATGAGCAATGCAATTATCTGTCATGCAACAAATGGTTCTAGTTCAACATAATCAAGTTCGGTACAGACACTCGGTAGGCATAATGTTATGTATTATTATCAACTATATACTCGTATACACAGCATATGTGTACGTATGCTAGGTATTATGTTAGTTAGTTGTATAACTCACTATCTTTGGCAGCATAGGTAGTAGGCAATGGTCCCGCAGTGAGTACGATAACAACGGCGATCATCATACAGTACAGTGTCCAGTGCCTTTGACTACGGTTGTACGACATCCTCCTCGAGGCGTTCATAATCCCCCGGGTGCCTTGTTGGCGGCGCCTCAACAGGGACCAAAGATTCATTATCATTATTTCACTCCTCCTGTATTTCTCAATCGCCCCTTCTCATACCTACTGTTTGTTTATCAGCAGTAACCAAACAAATCCGAAACACTAAATAATATGCATTATTACGAGACACACACAACTTTTCACTAATTAAGAGAACACACTCTACTGACTTTATAATAAAA
Source organism: Venustoraphidia nigricollis (assembly GCA_034508555.1). NCBI lineage: Eukaryota > Metazoa > Arthropoda > Insecta > Raphidioptera > Raphidiidae > Venustoraphidia > Venustoraphidia nigricollis. Next base: position 794,099 of record JAVRKA010000023.1, on the reverse strand, counting down.
GACAATTATTATTTGTCCCCGTATAGGCAGGTATATATTATAATGTGTTGTAGTATTATAGTGTATATTATGCAAATGTGGCACCTTCCTGCTTCCTCGACCGATTCTCACAGCACACGCGATACAATAATTTATCAAATTAATCCACTTACACACGTAAACACAGTCTAGAATATTGTTTAAGCACCAACCGGTTTTATAATAGCTACATGTTACTAATTTACTTCACTGAACACTCGTACCTATATTCAGTTTTCTTTTACATAATACCAACACTTAGCAACGTAACCTCCAATAACTTTTCACACGTTTATTTACTAATGATTTCTATTACATTGCAGACACTATAATATAGTAGTGCTATTTTATATGTTTTGCCTTATCTATCACTGTGTCAATATGTTTTAAATCAAGCACACGTGAGTTTAATTGCCCAGAAAATGTCAACACTGTAAACAGTAACCGATAAAATAAAATGTTAAGTTGAACGTTTATAAAAAGTTCACAGAATAATTATTATTGTTCTATTAAACTTGTTTAAATAACTCTAAAACGGGCACGAATACTGTGAAACATAAATCATAAAAGTATAAAAACACCTTAGGTAAATTCAGATACGAAAAGTTAAAAACTAATTTTGGCAACAAATGGGCTAACAATAAACAACAATGCCATGTCTTAAGCCACGTTAGCATCAGATAGGTTAGAGGCCGAGTCACCGTAAGGAAGTTGCATCACAAGCACCGGCATCAGTGCAGCAAACGGTTTTGATTTATTAGTCACTTGTTACATATCGATCGATAATCAATCAATGGTGTTAACGCGTTGGTTTTAAGACGGCTCTAACGGCTACACATCGCGCGTACAGATGTCTGTAACAACGTCCCCTGGCTACTGACAGTGCGCCCCGTTCCAGCGACGCTCTGACGTGAGCCAACGCCGCCGCCGGTTCGCGCACGCGCAGAATACTCATTGGCGGTCGGTGGCAGCGTCGTCATATATATATATACACACACACACACACACAAGTATTCACATATGTACGTACTAGTAACTCTACTCGGGTTACTCTGATCTTACCGCCACACGCTCTTTCTCTATCTCTCTTTTTCTCTGTGTTGCAGCATAAGTTTGTTTTATTGCAGTAATGTCGGAAATCTCACTTCATATTTCTATAATATCAAAAAATATTAACCGATCACCAACTCAATAACACTTACGTAATTGAAATTTGCTACTTTTCTTGTTCATCTAAAGTTTTATTATATCGAACATTTTCTAAGCTATTTTTAAAACCACACTTTATCCGCGATATAAATTTTGTTTTAGAAAAAATAACAAAGAATGTGACGCATTTAAAATCCATTTTAAGTTTTTATTTCACGTATTCGCTTTCCTAGAAATATAGTTAAACATAAAAAGAAATAATTTTTTATTGTATCATAGATAATTGGATAAAATTAGTGAATAAAAATAGCACTACATATTACTATGAGCAGCGTTTGGTATGTATTAAATTATACTTCCTCAGGTTCTTAATGTTGCAATACCATTGTCGAATTTATTACACAATAGCTAAGTGTATTTTCATTTTGCAGGCATCAATCTAATCCACAAGTAATTCCCACTGTCGAAATAAATAATAATATAAAAAAAGATTAAGAGCCTAAAGAAAGTATAAATATAATACGAAACGTTGCTCATAGCAATATGTAGTGCTGTTTTTATTCACTAATTTTGTCCAATTTACCCATGAAACAATATACAATCATTTGAAAAAACGGACACGGCCAACAGAAATAATCATAAAAAGATAACTATAATTAGAAAATTTTCTGCTAATGACCATAGTAGTCGAAGTACTATTTTCTAAATTAAAAATAATATGTTCCCTAAAATTATATCACACACATTTAGAATATTTTATGTTCTAAAAACTATCTTGTAATATTTTATCATCACCAAAGTGATTTTATACCCCTGTACCTACATCGTTAAGCCCAGCACCTCCACCATAAATACACTCACTTTTTTATCCATAACACCAACAGCTCAGGTAGTTCTAGCGTGGTATAATGAAAAAAAAAACACTTTTCGACAGATTGTGCACATTGTTTTTTCATAGGCTCAAGGTAATGTTTTTTAATAAATCCAGAAGTTTCAGAACGTTTGACTGTTTAGAACGCGCGATAATTAATAACAAAATTCGCAATTTTCACGGCCAGCATGTGAAAATTGCGAACTTTGTTATAATTTATCTCTCGTTCAAAACGGTAAAAAATTTGAAACTTCGGTATTTATTATAAAGCGTTATTTTGAGTTTAGTTTTTTATTGTATTCCTCGTCGCAAAAGGAACAAAAGAAAAGCAGTACTTTATTGATTAATTATTACTATATTTTCTAACGTTTCGGCAGAGTTGCCACTATTTTCAGAGATCTGTTTAATTATATAAAAATGGTTTACAATTTTTTAAAATAAAATACATGCAAAAATAGCACAACTAAAATAAATTTTAAATTAACTTACATATAGCCATCAATTTTTTTCTCAGTGTAAAATCGTTAACAGATACTTTGGTGTTTACATATCTTTGAAATATAATATTTATTAGAAATTGTTGCGTCCATATTTTTTTTTCAAACATACAATTAAGTTAGCAGGAAAGTGGACAAATTGATGTAAATCAATAAACCAATTATTAATTTAGAGACGTTTCGGTCATTTATTTGATCTTCATCAGGCATCTATAAAGTACAGCACATGTTTAAATTAAGTACGCAACCAAATATACAAATGTTTACAAATACAGCATATCTTATATATTTAAACGAGCAATTCTTGTATATATATATATATATATTTATATGTTTGTATATTTATATGTTTATATATTTATATATTTCTGTCTTGATTAGAAATTTCGCGTATCTAACGGCTCTAACGATTTGGATGAAATTCACGAAAAGAGTGCATTGGGGGACAAAAAATCGATCTAGCTAGGCCTTATTCTGGGAAAGATTAGTTTTCACACAGATTTAATCTTTAAAAACATTTTTTTTGATGTTTCAAAATATATACTGTAATATTGTAAGTAACCCTGGAAATTACAAATAAACAATTGTGTCAAAAATACTGACAGTGAAAAAGTTATACTAAGTAAAAAGTCTATTATTTTAACAAAAAAGAAGAAATATTAATTAGGGAACCTCCGAGCTAAGCTCGGTCTCCCAGGTATTTACCTTAAGACACGGTATATAATAAACATCATATAAATAGCAACATGGATCTTATTTTTACTTATAAACATTACAAAAATTAATAAATCTGACAGAAATTACTAATTAATAAGAATAAAGCATTATGAACATGTGACTTGTAATATTGCACAATAAATACTGACCAATGTCAAAACATTCAACCCAATTATAAACTAATAAAAAATTAAATACCTAATGAAATTTTGACACAAATAATTTATTTTTTATATATTCAATTTTGTATATGTATCGACATCTAGTGACAGAGTTTATAATTGGGTTGAATGTGCAATATTGCAAGTCACATCTTCACAATGCTTTATTCTTATTAATTAATAATTTCTACCAGATTTATTAATTTTGTAATGTTTATAAGTAAAAATAAGATCCATGTTGCTATTTATATGATGTTTATTATATGTCGTATATTAAGGTAAATATGCTGTGTTTGTAAACATTTATATATTTGTTTGTGTACTTAATTTTAACATGTGCTGTACTTTATAGATGCCTGATGAAGATCAAATAAATGACCAAAACGTCTCTAAATTAATATTTGGTTTATTGATTTACATCAATTTGTCCACTTTCCTGCTAACTTAATTGTATATAATATTTATGTTTAATATTAATATTATTATTATTATTATTTACGGTAATAATAATTATAGTTTCCTATAATTGTTAAGAAACATCCATTGTTACAATACTATATTAGAAAAAAATGTTTTTCAAACACCTGTCACGGTCGGGACTCAAACCCGAATCTTTCCACTTTCGCGGCGGAATGAGTTATCAGTTACTCAACAGTTAATCTTTCATAATATAGCAAATTGCAACACTAAATTCACATCATGCGAGAGCTAATTTTTATCTTCGGTAATGCAGACATGAACCTTCACAATAGTGAAAGATATGGATGAATCAAAGATGAAATTTCCATTATTAATCCGTCCAAAGTAACAAAATATTTCTGTTTCGGAAAGCGACAATTTATATGGGTAAATTATCAACACCATATTATTTAGAGAAGCCGATTATTCACTTATTAACCACATTTTTTTCGAAATAACATGGTCATTTGAGTTGTGTTTTCTATCCACAAATTCCGCTATAGGTAAATTTTATGAAATACTATACTCAGTAATAGACAGTCTTGTTCCTAAAAGTATTTCTGAGGGTAGTCACTACCCGACATGGTTTTCTTCTAATGCTAAGCGTATAAGACAACTTAAAGAAAAGGACCACAAAAGGTATAACATTTCTAAATTGAATTCACACTTGTTATTATATCGAGCGTCAAAAAAAAAATTGCATAAAATATGCGGATATGTTACAACAAATATATTAATAAAATTCAAAATAACATTTTGGACAAGATATAGCCAGCACTTTCGCTGATTATTTCTATTCTGTTTTCGAAAATCCACAGACTCCCAATTTTGATAATATTACGGTGCATATGGATGCCGATTCGTTGTTATTCCAGATTTCAATTGAAATCGTTGAAAATAAACTGAAAAATTTAAATTTCAATAAATCAAGTTGTTCCAACAAAATGAAACCCTACTTTCTAAAACGCTGTTTAAATTCTCCATCGTATCCCTTGTTCATATTGTTTGATAAGTCACTGAGGGAAGGCGTTTTTCCTGACAGGTGAAAGTTGGCATATATTACCCCTATTCCTAAGACAAGGTGCAAAATTACCGCCCCATTTGGAAACTATCAGTTCTCAGCAAATCACATCACGTTGCTTTTCAAATATTTATTTAATTAATTTATGTAATTGACAACATGGCTTTACAAAAAGTAAGTCTACAGTTTCTAATATTCTACTTTTTACGGACTTTGTTAATAGTAATTTGGCTTCTCAAACTCAAGTTGACGCGATGTATACTGATTTTTCAAAAGCGTTCGATAAATTAGTGAATCATGAGATACTGACATACAAACTACAGTTTTACGGTATTAAAGGCGATCTACTTAGATGGTTGAATTCTTACTTGGCCAGCAGAACCCAATGTGTTGTTCTTAACAATTACAAATCTCACTTAGTCCCTGTTCTCTCCGGTGTGCCTCAGGGGTCCAATTTAGAGTCTACTTTGTTAGTGTATTTGCCATATGGCAACATACACTATGGGCGTCCGTCGGATGGCGGGACCTAGGGGTCGGACCAAAATACCTCGACGTTTCATAACCTCCTAAACACTTTGGCACCATTTTTAAAAATGTTTATATATATATGTATATATATATATCAAAAATTAAAAAAACCCGGGTCGCAGTGCCAAAACCCTGCCGACAATATAGTGTATTTGCTTGTATAGGGCCGTGTGGTTTTATACTTTTATTATGTGAAATTAAGTTTGTTTTTGGGCAAAATAAAAAATTTAACCCCTTAATACACCCCTTAAAATAACATTTTTTTCTTAATTGTAATATTATTATCAATCTAACGTCTACACCGAATTAAATACACCCTTCAATAAATAAGTCACTATCTGCAAACTAGTGTTTTCATAAAATTTGTAAATCCGGTCCTGTCGGGCCGATTTTATTAAAATTGTGGGGACACTTTTTAATCACTACCAAAGGGTTAAATTTCAATTTTGAAACGATTCGGAGAATTTTTTCGGTATTTTTGGGCCCAAAAACAGTTTTCAACCCCTAAAAACTACCCTTAAAATAGCACGATTAGGCCCATTTTAAACAGGCTTCTTGCGGTGATGGATTTTAATACGTGGCCCAAATTTCGTTGAAATCAATTAACTCTTTCGAAAGTTATCGCGCGTACACACACACATATATATATATATATATATATATATACGTATATAAATATATATATATATATATATATATTTATATACGTATATATATATATATATATATATATATATATATATACATATATATATAAACATTTTTAAAAATGGTGCCAAAGTGTTTAGGAGGTTATGAAACGTCGAGAAATTTTGGTCCGACCCCTAGGTCCCGCCATCCGACCGACGCCAATAGTGTATGTTGCCATATGGCAAATACACTAATTATATATAATAATAAAAAACCCGGGTCGCAGTGCCAAAACCCTGCCGACAATATAGTGTATTTGCTTATACAGGCAGTGTGGCTTTATTACGCGAACTTAAGTTGGTTTTTGTGCAAAATTAAAAAATTGACTCCTTAATACACCCCTTAAAATAACATTTTTTTTCTTAACTGCAATATTATTATCAATCTAACGTCTACACCGAATTAAATACACCCTTCAATAAATAAGTCACTATCTACATATTAGTGTTTTCAAAAAATTTGTAAGTCCGGTCCTGTTAAGCCGATATTATTAAAATTTTAGGGGCACTTTTTAATTGCTACTAACGGGTCAAATGTCAATTTTGAAACGATTCTGAGAATTTTTTCGGTATTTTGGGGCCCAAAAACATTTTTCAACCCCTAAAAACTACCCTTAAAATGGCCCGATTACGCTCATTTTAAATAGGCTTCTGGCAATGAAGGATTTCAATACGTGGACCAAATTTCGTTAAAATCCACTAACTCTTTCGAAAGTTCTTGCCCGTACACACACACACATATATATATATATATATAATATATATATATATATATATATATATATATATATATATATATATATATATATATATATATATATATATATATATATATATATATATATATATATATATATACATATATACAGGGTGTCTCACCGAACGTTGGCTAACATGGGTAACTTTGTTATTAGTGGGGATAGAAAGTCGGTTAAATGGGCAAAGTAGTGCAGAAAATTGGGCTCATTAACATCCCGTCGAAAAAACATTTGAATTTTGACACCCTATGAATTTATTCAGAAAATAGTGAAAATTGCCGTTTATGAAAACTGGCCATAACTTTTTTATTTATGAAGATATTTGAAAATTTCATTAACCATTTTTTGATAACTTTTTAAGGTCTTTTCAGTGGCGTAGGTTTAATTTTTTTATTTCCACTACATAATGAGATATTGACATGAACTTTGGTTTTTCTTATGGACGGCATTTTTGATTTTCAGATATTCGAATTCTACTTATTTTTCTGAATAATTTGACATAGCATATCCTATATCTAAACCAATCAGAAGCTACAAAACTGACAAAAATAGCTTTTTGGCGTTATCAAAGTGTGCCGTGTAAAACGAAATTTGTTGAAACAAATACATATATCGACAGGTTAACAATCTGTTGAGCGATCGTTACAGTTTTGCTAATTCATTTTGTTTGATTTACTCTCTAAGATGGCTCAAGCATTCTCAAATTTGAAGAAACAGGCTATTTTTGCACATACATTTAGCGTAACAAAAATACCACGTGGGCTCAAGCACAATACTTGAACCTTTATCCAGAAAGGCGACAGCCTTATTCAATAACTTTTAGGAACTTAAATAGAAATTTAAAGGTATACGGTTCATTTTCAAAGAAAAAAGGCAACATTCAACACTGTGAAGACGAATTAGGTTTAGCAAACGTTGAAATGAATGGAGAAAAGTTCCGAAAAGTTATTGAATAAGGCTGTCGCCTTTCTGGATAAAGGTTCAAGTATTGTGCTTGAGCCCGCGTGGTATTTTTGTTACGCTGAATGTATGCGCAAAAATAGCCTGTTTCTCCAAATTTGAGAATGCTTGAGCCATCTTAGAGAGTAAATCAAACAAAATTAATTAGCAAAACTGTAGCGATCGCTCAACAGATTGTTAGCCTGTCGATATGTATTTGTTTCAACAAATTTGGTTTTACACGGCACACTTTGATAACGCCAATTCGAATATCTGAAAATCAAAAATGCCGTCCATAAGAATAACCAAAGTTCATATCAATATCTCATTATGTAGTGGAAACAAAAAAATTAAACCTACGCCACTGAAAAGACCTTAAAAAGTTATCAAAAAATGGTTAATGAAATTTTCCAATATCTTCATAAATAAAAAAGTTATGGCCAGTTTTCATAAAAGGCGATTTTCACTATTTTCTGAATAAATTCATAGGGTGTCAAAATTCAATTGTTTTTTCGACGGGATGTTAATGAGCCCAATTTTCTGCACTACTTTGCCCATTTAACCGACTTTCTATCTCCACTAATAACAAAGTTACCCATGTTAGCCAACGTTCGGTGAGACACCCTGTATATAAACATTTTTAAAAATTGTGCCAAAGTGTTTAGGAGGTTATCAAACGTCGAGAAATTTTGTTCCGACCCCTAGGTCCCGCCATCCGACCGATGCCAATAATGTATGTTGCCATATGGCAAATACACTAATAACAATAATAATTTGTTGCGCCATTATATAACATGGATACAAAACATCATTACACAGTTAAAAAGAAAATGTTAAAATAATTAATCCGATAACAAGTCGTTTATGGAATATGGGACCATATTAATTATGTAATGTTTTATCTTTTTATCAAAATCGGTGGAATCTCTTATTAGTTTTGGGACATTATAATACATTTTATATCCAAGATAGGTAGCACTATTTTCAAAAAAAGTCGTGTTATGCTTTATGCTGTAATTCTTTGGACGTGTATTGTAAGTACTATTGTTTTTAGTGTATTTGCCATATGGCAACATACACTATTGGCGTCGGTCGGATGGCGGGACCTAGGGGTCGGACCAAAATTTCTCGACGTTTCATAATCTCCTAAACACTTTGCCACCATTTTTAAAAATGTTTATATATATATGTATATATATATATATATATATATATATTTATATATATAGGTATATATGTGTGCGGGCTATAACTTTCGAAGAAGTTAATTTATTTTAACGAAATTTGGCACACATGTTGGAATCCATCACCGCACGAAGCCTGTTTAAAATGGGCCCAATCGGGTCATTTTAAGGGTAGTTTTTAGGGGTGTAAAAATGTTTTTGGGGCCCAAAATACCGATAGTAATTAAAAAGTGTCCTTAAAATTTTAATAAAATCGGCCCGACAGGACCGGACTTACAAATTTTATGAAAACACTAGTTTGCAGATAGTGAATTATTTACTGAAAGTTGCATATAATTTGGTACAGAGGTTCGATTGATAATAATATTGCAATTAAGAAAAAAAATGTTATTTTAAGGGCTGTATTAAGGAGTAAAATTTTTTTTTACCCAAAAACCAACTTAAGTTCGCATAATAAAGCCACACTGCCTGTATAAGCAAATACACAATATTGTCGGCAGGGTTTTGGCACTGCGACCCGGGTTTTTTATTTTTGTCATCAACTGCAGCTAGTGTGTGTATAAAAGTAAGCACATCTATTGCATAAATTGCGTAATAGGTTGGAATATCATTGCTTTTAAAAACTATTCGACAAGTTTCTCTACGTTTTAAGTTGAAAATTAACCTTATAATTTTTTTTTGAATGACAAATATTCGATCTTTCTCTTTCGACATTCCCCAAATAATAATAGCATAATTGATTCTGAGAATTTTTTCGGTATTTTAGGGCCCAAAAACTTTTTTCAACCCCTAAAAGCTACCCTTAAAATGGTCCGATCGGGTCCATTTTAAATAGGTTTCTTGCGGTGGTGGATTCCAACATGTGGGCAAAATTCTCAGAATCATTTTAAAATTGAAATTTAACCCTTTAGTAGCAATTAAAAGGTGCTCCTAAAATCGGCTCAACAGAACCGGACTTATAAATTTTATGAAAACACTATTTTGCAGATAGTTACTGACTTACTGAAGAGTGTATTTAATTTAGTGTAAATGTTCGTTTGATAATAATATTGCAATTAAGAAAAACGTGTAATTTTAAGGGGTGCATTAAGAATTTAAATTTTTTATTTTGTCTAAAAACAAACATAAATTCACATAATAAAACCACACTGCCTGTATTAGCAAATACACTATATTGTCGGCAGAGTTTTGGCACTGCGACCCGGGTTTTTTATAATTTATATCAATGACATTTCGCTTATTATGTCCTCACCATTTCTAATTTTTGCAGATGACTTAAAAATCTTCCGCTCAGTAAAAACTCATTCCGACTGTCATCGCTCACAAAATGATGTGAAAATAATACATTACTTTTAAATGTCCGTAAACTCCATTTCGTCCGATTTACAAGGAACTTTACGACAATTTCATATGACTACCATCTGAACACTAACTTCTTGCTAGAACAAAATATTATTAAAAATCTTATAACAGCATTTTTTCCCAGTGGAAAATGGTTTGTAATATGCCGCGGCTAGCGTTACTCAGCGGGGCGGGCGTAAGTTGGAATCGACTGGATTCTTACCTGATTGGAGTTTGAAGTAACTAAGAAACGCCAACTAATTATTAGTGAGTGATAATTGGAGAATTGTACAATCTGGGCGCCAAATCGACGTGCCTTAATAGAGACCATCACATGCGTCGATTTCACCTGTAAGAAACTCAGGGTATCCTGTCGGGGAAGGGGAATAAATTAAAAAAAAAGGCATTTTCTAAAAAGAATTTAATTTGGGCAAAGCCCGGCAAAAAGTGAAATATGAAATGTCTTAATCGTGACACCCGGTAGGTAAATTAGATTTTTATACACGACAGTTGTGATTCATGTTATCGTTCGGAATGTCACTCATCACATATTATAAAAACACCCGGGTCGCAGTGCCAAAACCCTGCCGACAATATAGTGTATTTGCTGATACTGCAGGCAGTGTGGCTTTATTATGCGAACTTAAGTTGGTTTTTGGGTAAAAAAAAATGTTACTCCTTAATACAGCCCTTAAAATAACATTTTTTTTCTTAATTGCAATATTATTATCAATCGAACCTCTATACCAAATTATATGCAACTTTCAGTAAATAATTCACTATCTGCAAACTAGTGTTTTCATAAAATTTGTAAGTCCGGTCCTGTCGGGCCGATTTTATTAAAATTTTAGGGACACTTTTTAATTACTACCAGAGGGTTAAATTTCAATTTTGAAATGATTCGGAGAATTTTTTCGGTATTTTGGGGCCCAAAAACTCTTTTCAACCCCTAAAAACTACCCTTAAAATAGCCCGATTATGCCCATTTTAAATAGGCTTCTTGCGGTGATGGATTTCAACACGTGGGCCAAATTTCGTTAAAATCAATTAACTCCTTCGAAAGTTATTGCCCGCACACATATATATATATATATATATATATATATATATATACGTATATATATATATATATATATATATAAATATATATATATATATACATATATATATAAACATTTTTAAAAATGGTGCCAAAGTGTTTAGGAGGTTATGAAACGTCGAGAAATTTTGGTCCGACCCCTAGGTCCCGCCATCCGACCGATGCCAATAGTGTATGTTGCCATATGGCAAATACACTAAAAATGTAGACAATATTTACGCAATGAAATTTACATGTTTAAATACTAACAAAATGTTAACTTTACCTTCAGCACGGATAAATCACAGAAAGCCATTCTCTGTTAGCGTCCTACGAAACTAACCAACGACAAACAGAAAAAATGGCACTACTAAATCTGACGTTTAGGTCAAATTGTAAATGATTAACGCGGTACTAAATTTCAAAACAAATTTCAAATCGCAGAAGGCTGTGATTGATCCCGACTGAAAACCACATTCATAAAACCACTTAGTGGTATAGGCAGAAGATCGAGATTGGAAATTTTAAAGTAAAACTTAGACGCAATATTCAATTCAAAACAGCTAACCTTGTGGACAAGCCACAGTACGTAACAATTAATACGCAATGCTTTTCTGCCGACCAATAAGATCGATTCCAACATAAATAGACAAAATAATACAAAATACACTAAAACCACGAAAAATACAATATTATCCGGAACAAGATAAAAGTCAAAATCTTTGACGTTACTCTAACAACAGTGCTTCACAAACACTATACAAAACGATAGTTCGAAATATTTGTCAACAAATTATTGTGAAAACACATGAGAATCATAATCATACTTCATACTAATATTATAAAGAGGAAAGATTTGTATTTTTGTGTGTATGTAATGAATAAACTCAAAAACTATTGTGGCGATTTAAAAAATTCTTTCACCATTAGAAAGCTACATTTACCCTGAGTAACATAGGCTACTCAAAAACTACTGTGCCGATTTAAAAAATTCTTTCACCATTAGAAAGCTACATTCACTCTGAGTAACATAGGCTATATATTGCCCCAGAGAAGACCGAAGCTGCCGTTCTGACAACGAAAAGGAAAATAGCGGAAATTCGTTTCAAGGTGCAAGAAACCCTAGTGACACCAGTAAGGGCCATAAAATATTTGGGGGTATGGCTGGATACGAAACTCCCCTTTGCTGTGCATATTAATAAAAGTGTCGCGAAAGCCGAAAAGACAGTAGCAGCGCTGGCTAGCATTATGCCAAATATTGGCGGACCTAGGGCGTCCAAAAGAAAAATAATGTCGTCCGTGGTGCATTCGCAGATGCTGTATGCGGCTCCCACTTGGGTCACAGTAATGGATAACAGGAAGCTTATAACCAAATTATCCAGTGTACAACGGAAAATGAACATCAGAATTTGTTGTGCATAACGAACAATATCAACAGAGGCATCGGGAATCATAGCGGGTGTTCCTCCAATTGAACTCCAAATACACGAGAGAAGGAACAAATATTTTGGGGCGGATGGGAAAACTGCACGCGCAGATGTCATGAGCAGGTGGCAGGTTCAATGGGACAACAGTGCAAAGAGGCGGTGGACATACCGCTTAATACCAAACATTCAGAAGTGGCTGGACAGGGCGTATGGGGAAGTAGATTACTTCCTGACACAAGAGCTCACTGGGCATGGCAGCTATAAGAAATACCTGTTTAGTTTCAAGAGGTCGGAAACAGCCGACTGTGATTATTGCGGAGCCGAAGATGACGCGGAGCACACGCTGTTTGGCTGTCCAAGGTGGGACGAAAATAGAAGGCAATATCTGGAAGCGACAGGCTTTCCCTTCAATGAAGAAAACCTTACGAGCGACCTCCTAGGAACAGAGGAAACGTGGAACCGTTCATACATCGTAATCAGAACAATAATGGAGGCCAAGGGTAGAGACAAGATGAGGTGAGAGAAGAGAGAGGAATAGACAGCCCTCGCACCGAAGTAATGCGAAAGCGGTTCCGGTGTGAGAGTGCGAAGAAGGGGGTGAGGTTTTAGTCAGTAGGAGTCTGACACTACCCGTTGGGGGACCAACGGGTGTCCATGATGGATTTCCTCACCTCCGCAAAAAAAAAAGGCTATACCGTAAGACAAAAATGTCATGAAAAACTGGTATACGGTGATACCGGGTGTTTTTAGATTATACCGGGTGTTTTTAGATTATACCGGATGTTTTTAGATTATACCGTGTGTTTTGAGATTATACCGGATGTTTTTAGGTTATACCGGGTGTTTTTAGATTATACCGGATGTTTTGAGATTATACCGGGTGTTTTTAGATTATACCGGGTGTTTTAAGATTATACCGGGTGTTTTGAGATTATACCGGATGTTTTTAGATAATACCGGGTGTTTTTAGATTATACCGGGTGTTTTTAGATTATACCGGTTGTTTTGAAATTATACCGAATGTTTTTAAATTATACCGGGTGTTTTTAGATTATACCGGGTGTTTTTAGATTATACCGGATGTTTTTAGATTATACCGTGTGTTTTGAGATTATACCGGATGTTTTTAGATTATACCGGGTGTTTTTAGATTATACCGGATGCTTTGAGATTATACCGGGTGTTTTAGATTATACCGGGTGTTTTCAGATTATACCGGGTGTTTATAGATTATACCGGGTGTTTTTAGATTATACCGGATGTTTTTAGATTATACCGTGTGTTTTGAGATTATACCGGATGTTTTTAGATTATACCGGGTGTTTTTAAATTATACCGGATGTTTTGAGATTATACCGGGTGTTTTCAGATTATACCGGGTGTTTTTAGATTATACCGGGTGTTTTGAGATTATACCGGGTGTTTTTAGATTATACCGGTTGTTTTGAAATTATACCGGATGTTTTTAAATTATACCGGGAGTTTTTAGATTATACCGGATGTTTTTAGATTATACCGGGTGTTTTTAGATTATATAAAACGCGTTACGAAAAACGTCTTATACGAAAGGGACTTCGTTCCAAACGGATGTCCCGCGACACGTCCCAAGTTTTTTTTTAAATTTCTTTTTGGGAAATAAGATTTTTCTACAATTTTTGAACATTCACAAATAAAAGCGATTGAATTCGCGCAAATTCAATACACGTTGAGAATTTAATGATAATGATTCTCATCTTTTATATCCTATATATTACATTTACACCTGGGCGAAGCCGGACTGGGCCGCTAGTAAAATATAAAGTTTCCTCAAAGTGTGTGCCACAGACTTTGTATTTACACCCAGTTACTGTCACAGAAATGACCAATGCAATAATGGAATTGCCGAGTAAATTATCAACTGGTTTCGATGAGGTACCGGCAATTGTATTAAAACTGTGTCTACCTTACATAGTTGACATCTTAACAGCTATGGCTAATGTAATGTTTGAAACTGCCACTTTTCCTCACAAATTAAAATTAGCGCAAATAAAACCGGTATATAAGAAAGATGATCCTTCGGAGGTTAAAAATTACAGACCAGTTTCTTTGCAATCTATATATGCAAAATGTTTTGAAAAAATCATTTACAAGCGAATATGTACGTTCTTAGATAAACATAACATTCTCCATTCATCTCAGCACGGCTTTAGGAAGGGCATGTCCACAACTACAGCTTGCTATTCACTTACTGAATTTATTAATAGGAATCTGGATGACGGCAAAATTGTTATAGGTCTGTTTTTTGACCTCAGCGCTGCCTTCGATACGGTCAATCATGATTTCTTATTAAGAAAATTATGTCAATTAGGCATTAGAGGTATACCACTAGATCTTATTGCTTCCTATTTGAAAAATCGACTCATGTGTGTCAATATTGATGAACATAAATCTAATAAAAAGGAAATATCACTTGGTGTCCCACAAGGAAGTAATTTAGGCCCGCTCTTATTCCTATGTTATATAAATGACTTACCTGACCATATAAATCTGGGAAAAATCAATTCAATTTAATCCAAATGCATATTGCATTTGGATTAAATTGAATTGATTTTTTTTCCCTGAATCCATATTGTCCTGAAATTATATCTGAACCATTATTTCCTTATTTAGTTTGTTTTTAATTGCATAAAATATTAATTAAGAAATGCAAAATATGCGACGGAAATTCGAATTTGCGAAACGCATCACCATTGGTCGTGACGTCAAAGTCCACATCGGATTTATAGGCGTCGCTGTTTATATGGTTACTGAATGAAAAATTGTTTTATTTGTGCTTCTGTAGTGTTAAATCATTTAGAACGATGACTGAAAGTGGCTTTGTCAAAGCACAATCTGATAATTTACCAAAAATAGATGCATTTATGATAACAGCATGTTTTGCATCATCATCTATAAAATGGTTTTTTAGCTTTATCCATGGCGTGAATAGCTTTTAAAACTGAAAATTTCTATAAAAGAACCAAAAGTATCTGTCAATCTGTCAAACTTATAGTCAACAAAACTGGTCGTGGATTTTGACGTCACTCAAGGCCCGCGAAAAATGGCGGCGTTCAAACAGATCAAATTTAAGTGATGTTTTAAATATTATTTAAAAAAATTATTCGAGAATTTCCAACAGTATTTATATTTTTTACTATTTTATAACGATGTAAAAAGTGAATTAAAAATATAAAAAATACATGCATATTCCCTATTGTCATAACACCACACGCGGTTCTAATGACGTATTTTTAATACACAGTCTATCAAGGTCACAATAAATTGAAAATGAGTAATACCTACTCTAGAATTTGCGCGCAACTGACACGTCTACAATTTATACAAATTTACTACACTAAAGTGTTTTAAATTTTACACGCAAATCTGAATCGATAAAAATATTAGAATATTTTAAATTCTTTGAAAATTATGCGTGTCAAAGTATATCACACGCGTTATTACATTCGACGTATCAGTCGAAACGACACAAAAAGAAATGTTTAGGTTACAGTACCTTGACTGAAACGCTCATACAAACACTAACCGCATATGAATAAAGCGATGTGAGTCAGTTTACAAATGCGGGCAACACCTGCAACAATCAGAACTTCCAAAAACGTTGCTCCTCTTCCAGTAGAATAGATCCAGACTGAAAATTCATTTATGTCCCAGCTATTCCATTACACAAAATTGCAACCCATTCCATTCTGTCATTCCATTTCTTTCCAAAAACAAAAACCCCCTTTTTTGAATAATCATGTCTAACACCAAAAACTAAAAACAATCCAGCCACTCTGATCTCAAATGCATTCTGCCTTTCTGTAAGTATTGTTTCCTTGGTTACATAATTAAAGAAATGTACGTCAAAAATCAAAATGGCTCTAAGTGCATTTATTAACCCCCGACGCAAAAACAAGTTTGCCCGCTGTGTGTGTATGTGTGGCTATGTGTCTATCTGTGGCACGTAGCTCCTAAACGAGTGAACTGATTTGGATGCGATTTCTTTTATTTGAAAGCAGGTTTTCTAGCGGTTGTTCTTAGACATAATTTATTAAAATCGGCTCAGCCGTTTCAAGGTTATCAGCTCTTTTCTTAGCTGTGGTAGGGATCTTAGACGCATAACAGATATTTTGTAACTAAGTTTAAAAATTTTAAAATGAAAATTAAATCAGAAATTTAAAAAAACCCCGACACAAAAATAACTATAAAAAATAAAATTTCTGGGACTGGTCCTTTAAATTTAATATTTAAATATTTAATTATTAATGTTTTGTGATTCAAGCGTCGTCGCGTCGGGGGACCGCTAAATAAATATGATCAAAAACAGAATACAAACAAAGTGAAGCTTGGTAATGATATAAATAAATATGCAATTTAAATATAACTACTCTATTTAGGTCCCCCGACACGACGACGTTTGAATCACAAAACATTATTAAATAAATATTTGAATATTAAATTTAAAGGACCAGTCCCAGAAATTTTATTTTTTATAGGTTTTTTGTGTCGGGGTTTTTTTAAATTTCTAATTTAATTTTTATAACGTAATAAAAGTCTCTTCCGTACATTAGACTGGAAACAAAATGAAATATTTTAATTGGCAATTTGACCCGTGACAATCTGGGGACACTGTTGGACAATCAGTTGGAATTTGGAAATCATATAAATAAAATTGTGTCCAAAGCGAATCAGATGTTGGGATTCATTATAAGAATAACTAAACCATTCCACAGTATAACATTAATGAAAACATTATATTGTTCGATTAATAATATTGACTCTACCAAAAGTAATAGATACATTAGCAAAATGAAATTACTTGCTATACTGTTCAATGGTTTTTATATTTATATAAAATACAACGTTTCAACTAAACTTTTTGGTCCTTTTCAAGTTTCAAATGTATAACAAAATTATTATATTGTTCGCTTGTAAGATCTCAGCTAGTATACGCATCTGTTGTGTGGAACCCATACTATTTAAACAAAATACGCCGTAACGAATCCATCCAGAAAAAAATTCTTAGAATTGTCTATTAGAAATTTAATTTATTATTACCATATGTCTTTACCATATGTCTTTAATGGAACTACATACTCTTGAAGTCAGGATTTGTGTTGTTTACCCAAATTATAAACGGAACAATAGACTCACCTGACTTACTAGCGAGATTTTATTTGTCTGCTCCCATCTATCATACTAGGAATAGAGATCTATTTTATATCCCTTCAGTTACAACCAATTATACTTCATTTCTCCATTTTACAGGATGGTGTACATTCTCAACGATGTCAAAAATAAGACGGATATAGATATTTTTGGGGACTCTCTTTATAGTTTCAAAAGACAAATTTATGTTTTTTTGAGGCCATAATATTAATACAGTTCAGTATATTCTTCTTAGTTATTTTATTTACTAATTATTTAATATATGTTTTGATTTTTCTTTTTTCTGTATTTTTTTTTTCTTGAATGTTCTGTGCTGAATCGTGTAAATTTATTATTATGATGCTATATGCAGGCTTATTACTGAACATTATAGTTTGTTAGTCTGCCAGGTTTACAAGCAAACACTAGATTCATAAACATACGTCTCTCAGACACCTCGAACTCGTTATTTTGCATAGTGCACTGTGCGCCAGAGATACATTTATCTCAGTACCTTCCTAATACGCAAAGAGCTTAGTATGGCGCTATCTGTCTTTTTTGGCGAACGTATAGTTTAACTAATACGAAGCCCAAGGTGCTTATGAACAGTGTAACTTTTTTTATATCGATTGGGTTTACTATTTGTCAAAAAAAACTAAATTACGAAGAATAATTTTACAAAATAAGGTATGTATATATTCTGTCATATACATACTATATTATTAGTTATTAATTTTAAACCGATTCTATTTATTGCCTTTGTTGTAATTTTGGTATATAAATTGTTTATTCGACAGATTATTTGTATATAATAGTTACCATTTTTTTGAAATTCATTCTTTATCTGGTAAGCCAGGGTTTATTGTACTTGTCAAGTTTGTCATATGTTAATGCTAATATTTTTCTTCTGTTTCACAATTTTTTGAGTATATAATTAATCTTGATAAACATTGCTTACTACTATCATTGTTCCCTTGTAATTTTTTTTGTATTCAATTTTATGGTCGTCTTCCCGTCTGGACTCAGCCACCCGGAACTAGTTCCGGACTGTTAATAAAGTTTATTAATTTTCAACTTAAAATTTTCGCGTTTGATTATTCCCTGATTATTTTTCGCACATGTTGGCTGAACTGTGAGACTTTTCTGGCAAGTGGACCGTTCAGTCTGGCGCCCTCAAGATTACTTATTCTAAGCAGTCCATCCGCTTTTAAGTTGCTTCATCCACTGTTCTTCATTTACACTTATCAGGTAAGTCACTGTGTTTCGTCATTCGTTCTCGTCGACCCTACTACGTTAGTTAACCTCCCCAGAAACCCATAAAAAATTTATTTTTTTTCAAAAATTTTTACTTAAATGTTTTGTGTTGGAACACCTATACCTGTACCACGACGTGACGACGCTCGAATCACAAAATATTACTAATTAAATATTTAAATATTAAAGTTAAAAGACCAGGTCCAGAAATTTTATTTTTAAACTTTTTGTAGGTTTTTTTGTGGCGGGGGATTTTCAATTTTCAATTTAATTTTTATTTTAAATTTTTTAAACTTAGTTACAAAATACCCGTTGTGTGTCTAAGATCCCTACCGCAGCTAAGAAAAGAGCTAATAACCTTGAAACGGCTGATCTGATTCTGATAAATTTTGCCTAAGAACCACCGCTAGAAAACCTGCTTTCAAATAAAAAAAATCGCATCCAAATCGGTTCACTCCTTTAACCCTTCGTCGGGCGCCCCTCAAAAATTCCTTAAGATCAAGCGCAGTGTATCTGACAGGCTCAGCTTAAAAAAATAGTTATATAATTTTTTTAAATAAATATTAAGGAAACAGCGGAGCATGGGTCTCTTTATTTAGATGTTTAGAAAGTAATTATACACAATAATACCGAAAAAAAAGTTTTTGTTATTTAAATAATTAAAAAAACAAAAAGACAAAAGTTGTCATTTTTCAGGAAATTGTATAAAATTATTGTTATGAAAAATATAAAAAGGGGAAAAACAAATGAAATATGGTTCTTATAGAACCTGTAAAAGTAATATTTAACAGGAATCTTCAAATTCGGGTTAGATCATTTTAGGGAACTGAGCTTGTTTGCATGTGATTAACACACACCGTCCGTCGTTACAATTTCGGCAATAGCAGTTCGATAACCTTCTTTTTCCCGCTTGTAAACTGCACGCAAACAGGAGACCTGACGAAAAAAAGTGCATAACCCATTTTTAAAAATGTCTATTTAATTTCATAAAAAACATGATTATACTGATCTATGAAATCGTGACGAGTTCGGGCGCGGTGTATCTATTAAACCAAAACTACACTCTCTGCTTCCTAGGAGCGCGGTGAGCAATCTAAACACAAATACCATGTATGATGTAGACCACCAAAAGCTAGGAAGCTACTGGCGAAGTGGAGATTTGACGATGGAAGGGGAAAAAGAGGCACACGGAAATATTTTTGCTGAGCCTGTGAGATCACCCGCGCCCGACGAAGGGTTAAGAGCTACGGTGCCACAGGCAGACGCACACACACACACACACAAACATAGCGGTCAAACTTATAACATCTCTATTTTTGCGTCGGGGGTTAAAAATTACGACCTTGACAGTCAAGTATTGTCATACTATGTCATAGTACACGCGATCTGTTCGATAATCGCCAATTCAACTATCAGTTCTCACGGTCTGAAATACTTTAAAATATGGACATTGTTTTCGCACACTTATGATCATTGTTAACTTACAAAAATGATTTGTCGGGAAAAAGGACTTTTTAAGTAAACACTCATTTGTTTATTTATTTATCATTTTGATACTGGTCATAAATTCGCCTTTGATAAGACAGAAATTTTGGATTACGAACATAATTATCTAAAAAGAAACATTACTTAGTGAAATCGTGTTCATCAAGTTAAATAATACAGTTAATCTAAGATCTGATACACAGAATTTAAGCTTGTCATATAACAATACGCTAGAAAAATATAAAAAGAGTTTAAAACAAAAAACAATAGTTCAAATGAGGAGCAACCGCATAAATTAAGTCACGTGACTTTATTTACTAACCGTCAATAAAATAAAATAGTGTGAACATCAACCGTAAAAATATTTTTTAAAAACGGAATTATTACAAACTTTTTAATGAACAATTGTTTAACTAAAATTTATATTTACATGTGTATTTTAACTTTTATATCTACTTAATCAAAACATTTAATAAGATGTGTATAATTAATCTAGGGATGGGCTGTTTTTGCGTTTAATGTACGAAATTTATTTTTCATTTATTTTTCATGTGCGGAATTTAGCACAGAAAAAATCTCTAACGAGATTCTTCAATATCTGATATTTTACATTTCAATTGTAAATTTACAAATTGTATTTTAATAATTCAATTACAGTTATAAAACTTGAAAAAGTCCCAAGCAAGGGATGAAACGTCGCTAAAAAAGTCCATTTTCGCGACAAATCATTTTTATATTAATTACCAAGGACAAAAAAGAAAAAAAAGTCAATTGTTAACTTATGTACTATAATATAGACCCTTCATTTTGTTTATCAGCAATTATCTAATTTTTGCGCATTATTTCCGTATTGGCATTTGTGTATTATTTTAGTGTATCCTGTTTGTATACTTGTGTATTCTTAATTAAGTTATGTACAGTATTTCGCTTTTGTATAGCCATGCGTGAAACTTCATCTGAATTATTCTATGAGTATGTCGTTGTACGCTATTTTAACCGCTGTTAATGTTTTCGCAAATGTTTGATACGTCAATCTTGTGTTTGTAATGTGCCGATAGCGTGGTTTTGAATTAGAATAATAGTACGGGAGACGTCACTGACGGCGACCTGGACTGATCGAGTAACCGAATGAAATGTATTTTTTATAAAATAAAATATGTTAACAAAAGTAACGTTAATAGGTTGCCTAAAGAAATCTGTTCAAGGTTATGTTTAATTAAAAATTCAAAAATTATTTTTTTCCATACCTGGACCGATCGCGTAACCAAAAAAATTTAACACTAATCGAAAAAACCCGGGTCGCAGTGCCAAAACCCTGCCGACAATATAGTGTATTTGCTATACAGATAGTATGGCTTTATTATGCGAACTTAAGTTGGTTTTAGGGCAAAATAAAAAATTTTACTCCTTAATACACCCCTTAAATAACATTTTTTTTTCTTAATTGCAATATTATTATCAATCGAACCTATATATCAAATTATATACACCTTTCAGTAAAAAATTCCCTATCTGCAAAATAGTGTTTTCATAAAATTTGTAAATACGGTCCTGTCGGGCCGATTTTATTAAAATTCTAAGGACACATTTTAATTACTACCAGAGGGTTAAATTTCAATTTTGAAACGATTCGGAGAATTTTTTCGGTGTTTTGGGGCCCAAAAACAATTTTCAACCCCTAAAAACTACCCTTAAAATGACCTAATTATGCCCATTTTAAATAGGCTTCTTGCGGTGATGGATTTCAACGCGTGGGCCAAATTTAGTTGAAATCAATTAACTCTTTCGAAAGTTATTGCCCGCACACATATATATATACGTATATATATATATATATATATATATATATATATATATATATACATATAGATATAAACATTTTTAAAAATGGTGCCAAAGTGTTTAGGAGGTTATGAAAGGTCGAGAAATTTTGGTGCGACCCCTAGGTCCCGCCATCCGACCGACGCCAATAGTGTATGTTGCCATATGGTAAATACACTAATTATAAAGTCTATAGAATATGCAAACATACGGTTGCCTACCTTTTTCTGTTCAAGACGGTTGCCAGGTTTAAAAAGGTGAATCGAAAGTGGTACCTGGACCGATCGAGTATCCAATTAAATTAAATTCAAAATAAAGCTTATATTTTTTGTGAAACGATAGTATACGGTTGCCTGCGAAAAACTAGTCAAGAGTCATGGTTGACAGGCTTTGAAATTTAAAAATTAAAGCGTATGAAAATGTGCGAAAAGGAGAGTCTATCCATTCTATCCAGTGCGATAGAAGAAGACGCAGCATAACAGCTGCTCGCACCACGTCAGTCGTTTGAAATTGTGCGAGAGAGAGAGAGTCTATTTCAAATAAAAATATAATTCAAATATATTTCAAATATAAATATAATTCAAATATATTTCAAATAAAAATATAATTCAAATATATTTCAAATAGAAATATTTCTGGGAGTTTCTTATTTTTTGGAGCCAATCGACTTATCTCACGAAGTAATGAATTTGACGCACAAAATTTTTTACAAATGTCTCATACTTTTGTTTGAAAATAAATTTATATTAAATTAAAAAATTTATAATAAAAAAAAAATTGGAAAATGAATTAATATTATTATTTTAAATGAACAAAAAAAAATTTCACGAAGGTATTGTGTTATATTAAAATGTATTTTTTTAAATAATAACAATGCAAAAAAATGAGGTAATTCGGTTGAGAACAATACACATAACATTAAAAAATAAGAATATAAAAAATTTGTATACATTCTATGAATTTCAAAACATATTTTTTTTCTAAAATAAATACTTAAAATATAAAAACTACTCAAAGGCCATAGCTGGGTAAGCATGTTAAAATTGCCTCCGCGCTTTTTCTAATGAAATTTGAGTCATACATTCGGGTGTATAAAAAAATTTTCTGTAAAATTTTCAGCTCCTTTTGTCGATCTGTTCAGGTTGACATCAGTGACGTCTCATAGACTATAAGGGGCATTTTCGTTTAATCTGATTAATGCCGTTGTTCGAGTTGCCTATTTTCAGGCGGGTTACAGATTACGATAGCGTACAATGTTTTTAACGTGTTTAGTGTAACTTGTGTATTGAGTTTAAGTAGGTATTTTTTTTATTGAAGTTATAGAATCAATTATCGCAAATTATCTAGGTTCAACGTCACGATTTTATGTTGTATTTCGATATTGCTAATTTATATTGTATCTTGCACAGTTATTAACGTTTTGCATTTCACGATAGATTTTAAGGTTTGTTAACCTAGTTAGTAGGTAAATTTACTATATTGCTGTATTTAAATTTAGAACAGTTACCATTTCCGAGTTTTTCCTTCAGAAACCCCGGTCGAATTTTAAGTAATTTTGATTTATGAACCTGATAATTGGTGGTATTTTTTTATATTATGTATTACTTAAAGCTTATTTGTGACCCGATTTCGTGCAATCTCGCCTCGAGCTAATTTATTTTGGTGCCTAAGTAAAAGTTCAGTTATTTATCTTTAACGAGTTTTTATAGAGGCTAGAGGAAAAAATCGGTTTGAGTGAAGTTGGTGAAAAACTGATTCCAAATTTTGACCCAAACAGACAGACAGGATTACGAGTTAAATAAAATCGTGTAAAACAGTCCAAATGTTTATTATCGTGACGGCAGGCAGGGCTTACAAAAATAGCTGAACGTATAATATAGCAATTTTTATTTAGGTCTTGTTATACTACTTGAAATGTGTTCAACTAAAAAGACCTTTTTATCTGCACACAATTCAAGTATATAGCAATGTCGTTGTCTATATATATGGCATTTCTAGGTCAAAAATAACTCGGCAGTTCGAAATGCAGATGAGAGGATTCACGGGTAGAGCTAGTGTATTAAAAAAAGTAGACGTTCTGTATACGCACATATTATGTACGGTATAGGTACAATGTAGTCATTAGTTGAATAAGACGCAGGCAGAAAAAGATCCGTTGTCATCTTATTGCCATCTGATAGGTACATAGCTGATAATAACAGATCTCTTGTGAACTTGTAATGAGTCTCCTTAGATATCATCAACATCGACATGGCCTCTGTCCGTCGCTGCCGGCGTACTGGACCAAGTGTTTTTCTGCTCTTTGTCGTTTATAGTTCGTCTTTTTATTTTCCTTTTCTTTCGCATTCGCCACGCCGTTATACAGTTTATCATGGTCATCATCCCAAACAACGGATTTAAGAGATATCTCTGCTAAGAAAGTATAAAGTTACAGGGATGATTCTAAATTATTTATAAATGACTTTTATAGAAAAAAATTGTATTCTCCCTGAAAATACCAATAAAATATATTTTAAAACGTTATTATCTTGCATTTAGGATCTCTAATAAGGCGCAAGGACAAAAATTAAGAGCTCAAAAATGTTTTTCGACACCAGTATATATTTACACATGATAACTATGTTGAAAGATTCAAAATTACGACTCATTGATGAGTCCGCTAAGAAATTAATTAATGTTTAACTCTAAATATCTCTAAAATTAATTCATTTTTAAAAAATTGAAAACAAAACTTGGTTATAAATCATAATATTTCACCCAAAAACTGAATCATGTGAACAATTATCATAATTTTAATAAAGGCAGCTGTAGATAAAATCAGTAAATGTTTTCTTTAAATGAATATTTAGAACATCTCTGTATTCGGTAATTGTGCTCAAAAATAACTTACATTTCATTCCCAAAACACTTACTTGATGATCGTTTCACTGACAAAATGATTATCATTTAGTCCATGTTTTTCTTCTGGAACTGAAAATGTATTTAGGTGCACTGTGTATACTTTTCTGCGAACCTAATCAGCTGTGCATAGCTATGGTAGTCAGAATGACTTTAGAAGCGCTTAATGTTATTATTGCATGCGTATCAGACTTAGATACATTATACCATGATTGTCAAAACGCTTATGATCTATGTTGTCGAACGTCTATAATATGTCTATCCATCTACAATGACGGTAGCAACATTAAGGTTACCAGGTTTTGTTTTAATATATATTTTACTTCGAATCAACTGCGATCGACATTGAAGTTCTCACTTTTATAACCGGACCCCTTTTGCAGTGGAAGCAGGGTGCAGGTTTTATAAGTGTATTTGCCATATGGCAACATACACTATTGGCATCGGTCGGATGGCGGGACATAGGGGTCGGACCAAAATTTCTCGACGTTTCATAACCTCCTAAACACTTTGGCACCATTTTTAAAAATGTTTATATCTATATATCTATATCTATATATCTATATCTATATCTATATCTATATATATATATATATATATATATATATATATATATATATATATATATATATATATATATACACATATATATATATATATATATATATATATATATATATATGTGTGTGTGTGGGTGCTATAACTTTCGAAAGAGAACTGACTTTAACGAAATTTTTCCCTCATGTTGGAATCCACCACCGCAATAACCCTATTTAAAATGGACCCGATCGGGCCATTTTAAGGGTAGTTTTTAGGGGTCGAAAAAAGTTTTTGGGCCTAAAAATACCGAAAAAATTCTCAGAATCGTTTCAAAATTGAAATTTAACCTTCTAGTAAAGATTAAAATATGCTGTTAACATTTTAATAATTTCGGCCTGACAGGACCGGACTTACAAATTTTATGAAAACGCTAGTGCGCGTATAATGATTTATTTACCGAAGAGTGTATTTTATTTGGTTCAGATGTTGAATTGATAACAATATATTAACTAAGAAAAAAAAATATTTTAAAGGGTGTATTAAGGGGTTATTTTTTTATTTTGTCCAAAAACAAACTTAGGTTCATATAACAAAGCCACACTACTTGTATTAGCAAATACACTATATTGTCGGCAGGGTTTGGACACTGCGACCCGGGTTTTTATTATTTAAGATATTTATAATATTAAATGATTAGAATATTTATTAATATTTATTAACAATTAATTATTACATTCAAATGAAATTTAAATGTTTTTTTTTTATTATTATTAATTATTGGTCTCAATCCACTCTTGATGTAAATTTTAATTCGCAAAATGTAAAACTGATTTATTGAAGTGCGTATCAGTTGACGGAATTCTTGAATTAATAATTAAAGTAAAATGGAGATAATTTGCCGAGACCGACTTTACACTATTAAATAAAATCAGACTGACTTATTAAAACATTTTTTAAAATGGTATTTCTTAAAAATGTGTAATCTTGGTGAAATTATGTAAATAATAATTTGTCATTGTATAATAATTTGTTCAGGGGTGGAGTGAAACTGATAATTTATCTTTATGATAAAATATAAAATAAATTATAAAAAATGTGACGTGTCCATTGTCCAATACACATCTTATTGGATTCGTTAGACTTCGACCAAACACACATGAATTTTAGCGATATATTAAAATCCGGTATGAATGACTTTTGTAGTTGCATTTTGACTGCGTTAACATTTGGAATTTTACACCTCTTATCACAATAACAAATAAAGTGACATCAGGAGGCTAGGGAAGATATAAAAACACAAAAACTCCGAAATAGATGATGTCATCAATTTTTATTTTTCTATGACGTTTTTTTATAAGTTTCTTAAATTATAAAATGTAAATAGTTGGCAAAACCAAAAGTACACATCCCGCTAATTATAGTCAAGTCATTGACCATTTTCCCTTATAATTTTGCCAAAGAGCAACGATTTTCATAAAAATTTGGATTATGGTTCTGCTTACTCTCTACTTCAAAGATGATCCTGTGCCGGGGGGTGCTTTTACCTTGGGGATGAATGCCACCCCTTCTCGAGGGTGAACAATATTTCATTGAAAATAAGTCCGATAAGCAACTTTTGTTCTATAAAGTTTTTTTCTGAAAGTCAATATTTTTCGACTTATTCGCGAATGAAAGTGTCAATTTCTCAAACAATAAATCCTTGTTTTCAGACGGTTTTTCATGAATAACTGAAAAAGTAACTATTTTATATATTTATGTATTTTATATCAATAAAAACCATTGAACAGTATATAGACCAGTGTCGATAGCTTTGAAAATGGTAAAAAGTGAAAAAAAATTATAGTAGGATGAAACCCATTGGAAAAGGCAGAGAATATAACAAAAATGAAGGGAAAAATAAATTACGGTCGATCTGAGATCGGGAAGGGAAGGGGGTGAGTTTTTAAGGGTAAAAACCGGTTTATCTCGATTTCCGGCAAAATTACAAGTCCTATGAAAAAAAGTTAAATGGCAAAGTTGTAGGTAATAAAAATATCTACAACTTTTGTTTTTACACTTTTTTCACATAACCTCAAAATTTATGTGAAAAATTCAAATAACCAAGTTTTTGGTTTTTTATTTTTATCTTTTGCAAAAAAATCTATTTTTTCAATCGAAAATTCTCACGTCAAAATATCCGCTTTTTTAAAAAAATCGGTAGGCTTTTTGTTCCCTGAAATCTCTACTTTCTGACGGTATGAAAAAAAACATACATTACTGCGGTAAATGTTCTCAGAAAATGCAAATAAGTTATCCTAAAATAGCAATAAATAGGCATCTACGCATATAATTTATAAGATTATATGCGTAGATGCCTATTTATTACTATTTTAAGATAACTTATTTGCATTTTCTGAGAGCATTGACCGTAGTAATGTATATTTTTTTCATACCATCAGAAAGTAGAGATTTCAAGGAACAAAAAGCCCACCGATTTTTTTAAAAAAGCGGATATTATGACGTGAGAATTTTCGATTGAAAATTAGGGTGCTTTTTCGATATAAAGTCAAAATAAGGTGAAAAAATGAATATTTTAAATCAAAAAAATTACTGTGTGTTTGGGACATAAAAAGGTAAGTTTTCACCAAATTTCGTGAAAAAATATTTTTTTTTGCAAAAGATAAAAATAAAAAACCAAAAACTTGGTTATTTGAATTTTTCACATAAATTTTGAGGTTATGTGAAAAAAGTGTAAAAACATAAGTTGTAGATATTTTTATTACCTACAACTTTTCCATTTAACTTTTTTTCATAGAACTTGCAGTTTTGCCGGAAATCGAGATAAGCCGTTTTTTACCCTTAAAAACTCACCCCCTTCCCCTTCCTGACCTCACATCGACCGAAATTTATTTTTCCTTTCATTTTTGTTATATTCTCTACCTTTTCCAATGGATTTCATCCTACTATAGTTTTTTTTTGGTCTCAAAAATTATCGACCCTGGTCTAATAGCAAGTAATTTCATTTTTTAATATTTTATATATGATTGAATAATTTTTTTTTGTGTTTATAGCACTAATTAGCACTAATTACTACTACTAATTACTACCACTGTTCTACTATTTACTGCACAACAATAATCGGTATGTATTATTTCACAAAGTGTTTTTGTCGGTATGAAATATCTCCCTTAATACTGTATCAAAATTAATGTTTGATACGCCATTTTGGAGATTATTTCTCTCTCTAATGACGAAAAATAAGTTAATGTCTTAATAAAATTAATGTTTTCTTTAAAAAATTACAGTTTAAATTCTCAATATTGTTCACGTCCATTATAATTAGTAAGTTTTTTTTAACTAAATTAAAAAATTGCGACGTTTCATTAAATCTTTTTAACTTCTTCAGGCACAACTGAAATGATTAAAATACAAATTAGTTAATGAAATAATTACAAAATAATTACAATTTTTTTTTTGTAATTATTTCATTAACTAATTTGTATTTTTAGTCATTTTAGTTGTGCCTGAAGAAGTTAAAAAGATTTAACGAAACGTCGCAATTTTTTAATTTAGTTTAACTATATTTGAATTGTCCAATTTCCTGTTAAAAAATAAAAAAAACTTGCAGTTTAAAATTTTTAACAGTTTCATTGTAGAAAATAACATTCAGAAAAAAACAATTGTCACCATCTGTTGGAAATCTGATTATTTAAACAGTTGTAAAACAAAATTGTTTATAAAATTTAAACTACTAAATGCATTTCAGTGAATTTAAATAGGGTTCTGCTCTGATAGTATACAACTCCAGTTCGCGATTTTCAATTACAATTTTTGAAGTAATTAAGAACTCAAATCAAACTAGAAATGGTTCTGTTCTATAGAACAAAATCATCCCTTTCAAAAAAAAAAAAAAATTAAACGGATTTCATGCGAAACGAACCTAGATATAACTTCTTATATGAACGAAACTCAGCTCTGACGAGCAATGCGATCATAGAGCACATTCGCTAGCTTCGCTAGCGGATATGCTCAGCACCCCAAAAAGCATAAAGGAAGATAGAAAAAAAAACTTTCCTAAAACTTGCCAGGTGGAAGCCTATTTTGATCTTAATTGATTGGAGTCTTATATACAGATTGTCCAAAAGCTATTCTGAATACAGACAATATCCGTTTTATCTCACAATTGTTTAACATTAACTTATTTCTCTTTCAATATCATAGAAATGGTTCAGTTTAATTCATTTAGTGGCTTATGTTTCACACGAGTTCTCTAGAGTCCTGTATAAACCTCCTCCCACTTAACTGACTCCTCACTCCCAATCCACACACACTCACATATATATTATACACAGACATATTTATATACAACAATCTCTCGTCATGATCCTTCACTAAATACCTCCAGTTTGTGAGTACATTACTTTCTTAACGACACATCCGTGTCCGCATATTGTTTCGCTTTATCTTACGATATCTGATTATAGCACACATCAATTGCTTTGAATTAGATTCATCAACAGTTTGTTGGGTATCGGTGGCGTCACATAACTTGTTTCAGACTTCAACATTTCTAATTAAGGTCTAATTAAAATCAATTGTGATCAGTGGCGGCCGGGGTCAAAAAGTTTGGTAGTGCACAAAATACATAAATTTGTGAATCTATCATGCTTTATTGTTACCGGCGTATAGCCCAAATTTGTAATATTTTTATTAACTTTATAATAAAACAACAAAAAAAGACATTATTTTTTTTTAAACACATGCACAATTTTTAACTGATTTTAAAAAACTTTTTTTTGGTCGATTCATCTCGGAGTCTATTTGATCCTAACGTCACCCGATTTTTGTATTTTTCTTCCAGAGGGGAAGAAATAAAAAAATATATATTTTTTTATTATAATTCGCTCAATTTAAATTAAATCGATTTGAATCCTATCTTAAACGAAAGAGGAGGAAATTTTACATAGATTTCGTATAACAGAATATGTTGAAACAGTTTTTTATACATATAAAAACAGAGTAAAACTATTGAAATTCGATTTTACCTCGTTTTGCTTGTCTTTGTCATGTACATTAAAAGATTGCATATGTCCTGTCTTAAAATAAAAACGGTTGATATTTCTAATATAACGTAAAATGCAACGGCTTCTGTGTTAAAGATTTTAATAGCTTAATTATTAGAACATAATAAATAAACAGATGCTGACATTGTAGATATTTTTGTAAAGATATCCGATCTATTTAAAAACTTGTATTTGTGAGTTTTTCAAAATACGAAAAAGCATAATGGCACCCAAATAATAACTGTTATTTTTTTATTTATGTATTATATTTCATATTTTTAAATTTTTAGTTAGATATCAAATGAAACTGACAGAGTAAACCCGTAATACCTTGAGTGTTACTACTTTTTACAAGTGTTTATTTAACTTGCCATGTTTGTTTGCCTGTCAGTCAGTCAGTTTGGGGAAAAACTTGCAATCAAAATTTTGACTAGAGCTATAAAATTTTGCACGTGTATAAGTCTGGTAACAATGCATAAACACAATATGGCGGATGCTCCAATATGGCGGACTTCTTTTTTCTTCGCAACCCTTTTGACATGTGTATCAAATGTTTGACGAGTGAGATACGATAAGGTATATAACGCTATTGTAAACCCAGTATGACGGATATGACAAGATGAAGAATATTTGAAAAAAAATGAAATTAGAAGGCAATTATTGCCTTCTAATTTCATTTTTTTCAAATATTTTTTTCAACGATATCCCTTGAACGAATCAGCTGATCAAAGTGCGCTTTGCGGCAGTCGACGCACTTTTTAAACACAAAAAAATAATTTATTACCAAAAAATTTGAGAAGATTTGAAGAAAATTTTGATGCGGTTTGCGGCGAACAACGTTGTTTTATGAGGAATAGAGCTGATTAGATTTTGGAATTAATCGGTTCAGTAGTTTCGAAGATATTTCAAAATATTTCAAAAAAACTATATTCCAAAAAGTGTTATTTTTGAAATTTCTTAAAATATAACGGGCTAATTCTCAGAAAATCTAAGTTCAGCAAGGCCCTTTCAGATGTTGCAAAACGCTTTTTCGATCGGTCCACCCGTTCAAAAGTTATGAGAGGTTTACATACACACACACACATATAGACATACGGACATTATCGTGGAAATGGTCAAAATAGCTTTCTAGGACCTTAATTCGTCAAGATCTGACGAAAACTCAACTTTCGAAAATCGGGGTAAAACCAATAACTTCCCAATTTTCGAAAATTTTCAATTTTTTTAGCGGGAAGTTAAAAATTATGGATCTGAGGTAGAAATTTTCATAAAATGTTTTTGAAATTAAAACAAAACTTATAACATACGAAATGTTTGTTATATTTTGAAAAAAATTCCTGAAACATTTTGCAGCAAATAATAAAGAAGATGGTAATATTTTTTCGCAAGGTAAAAATCATTAGCAGGATTCGAAGGCGGTGGGTATAAATCGAGCACAACATGGCAGGAAGCGGTTCTAATCAGAGACGAAAAGCATCAATGTCTGGAGTGTAAATTTATCACCTTTCATGTATTATGTTCTCTTGTAAGCATTCAAGAGGGGAACAGCAAAAGGCACACCGCAGATAATATACTGTGTTTACCTACACAGTTATAATCATAAATGGTATAAGTTTTATATCTATTGTTACAAATTTTCAACAAATAATACATTTATGAAACATTTTTTTATATGAAACTAGTTTTTGTCGCCTGGAGAAAATGGATTTCATATTAATGGCAAGCAAAATCAAAACTCGGGTCGCAGTGCCAAAACTTTTCCGACAATGTTGTGTATTTGTTGATATAAGAATTGTTGCTTTATTACGTGAAGTTAAGTTTGTACTTGAACAAAAATAAAAAAAATTAATCCCTTAATATATCCCTTAAAATATTTGTTTTTCTCAGTTGAAATAGTGTTTAGATTGTTCACGCTTATTGTTAATAAATGAAACTACATTTGTTAGGTTCAACAAAAAGTAATTTAATAACTAAAATATAAAAACGAATACAATAAAATTTACAGATTTTTAACTAAAAGAATTTGTTTTTAATTATATAATAAAATAAAACGATATTCAATAAAACAAAAAATAATTTCTATAAAGCCCGATTTAGATCGAGCAAAAATATCTCGAACATACCGCCCGTCTGGCTCGAACGTTCCTACAAAAAAACAAAATTAAGTTTCCTGTTGCGCTGCCCGCCGTGATGAATCTTCGTTAACAGAGTTGTCGGTAGCTATGATCTGAAGACGGCATATTTTTTATATCGGTCGCTTCAGGGTAGTTGTTGCGGTCCTTACAGTGACGACACGAATATGGCCGTCACCTCCAACATGTAGCTCAATGACCCGACGAAGGGGCTACTTCGTAGGTGGTTGTAATTCAGTACGAACGAGCACCAGTTCGTTTTGTTTAAAGTTTGGTCTTGCTATTGACCATTTTGTCCTCTGCTGAAGACAGTGCAAGTACTCGGATGCCAACGTTTCCAAAAATTCTCAGTTTTTTGGTGTACTGACTGCCATCTTGACAATCTGTTTTCTTCCAAGTGAAGTATTGATGGAGTTGGCGCAGCAACCAAGGGACTGCAAAATGATAAAATGTCCAGATTTAAGAGCTATTGTGTCCATTGGATCGTCGTTCAAAGGCCCAAGAGGTCTCAAATTCAGGCAAGCCTCGATTTGCGACAGAACTGTGGTCATCTCTTCAAAGGTGAGCGTGTGGCTACCGACGACACTCCAAAGGTGATGGTTCATCGATTTCACGCCGGCCTCCCACAGACCACCAAAGTGCGGAGCAGCTAGAGGTAGGAAGTGTCATGTTATACCATCCGAGGCAAATTGCGTAATCAACTTGGTATCTTTGGTCACGGAGCGGAACGCTTGGCGAAGTTCGGCGTCAGCTCCTTGAAAGATTGTGCCGTTGTCGCTGTATAAATCAGATAGTCCACGACGAGAAACCAAGCGACGAAAAGCAGCTAAGAAGTCGGCTGATGTGTAGTCGCTGCACAAGCTCCAGATGAATAGCTCGTACACTTTTTTTTTTTTGGCGGAGGGGGACACCAAGGGATTAGCCCTGGGTAGTGTGGGACTCGAACCGTAGCCCCATACCCACTAAAACCCCCTCCTTCACGCTCCTTGCATCCCTCCCGCGGTACTGACGTCCAGTCATTCCTTCGCGGGAGGGGGAGTTCCGGCTCAGAGCCGTACTTGTACACGCGTAGGGTTGCCACCCCCTACGGGTTTCGCGGTTCGCGTCTCCTCGCTGTTTTTCTTCTTTCTTCTTCCTTTTTCAGGTCTTCCATGATTTTTACAGCAAAATCATTTCCGGAGTACCAGTCTTCCTGAGATCGGAGCATGGCTGTGACAAAGTTGCCAACAGTCAAAGGTGTCCCCATGCTCCTTTCCAGTTTACCCCGATATTCTGTGAAGCGGATGCACTCTATTAACACGTGTTCAGCAGTCTCCTCTTCTTCTATGCACACTGGACATTCGGCACTCGTCTCTAGACCGAATCTGTGCAGGTACTGCCTGAAACCCCCATGTCCGGACAGTATCTGGGTCAAGTGATCGTTGACCTCCCCATGTCTTCTATTTACCCAGTTACGTAAGTCCTGGATCAGTCGGAGGGTCCATCTTCCTTTAGTGGAAGCATTCCATCTTCTTTGCCAGTCCTCCATGGTATCTTCTCGATCGCTTCTTTCTGACCTCTCTGGGTCTTCAGGCACATGGGCCCTCCTGTATTGCCCCGTTCTCTCTCTGGCAAGCAGATCTAATGGTGGTGCTCCCGCTATAACCAGTGCCGCATCCTCTGAAACTGTCCTACAAGCTGTTGCCACCCTCAGTGCACCCTGTCGGTACACTGGGAGGATCAGTATGGCGTATGTGGGAGTCTTCAGTGCCTCCACCCACGCTGGCACTCCATACAATAGTATGGAAGTTCCAACGGTCGCGAGTACACGCCTCCGACTCTGCCGTGGTCCGCCGACGTTCGGGAGTATTCTCGCAATCTCCTTAATTGCCCGTCCCGCCTTCTCTCCAGCATAGGTCAAATGAGCCTTGAATCTCAGCCGTTGATCTATCAGTACCCCTAGATACCTCATTGAGGGTTGGGTATTGATTTTGTGCCTTCTATATTCTAGGGTGATATTCTCCCTCTTCTTCTTCCCCGTTACGAGTACCGCCTCCGTCTTGTGAATGGCGAGTGACAGTCCGTTCTTCGTCATCCAGTCATCGACTCTGTCCATCATGTCCTGAAACGCATTTTGGAGATCTTCCTGCTTTCCCACGATGATAACCGCTACATCATCAGCGTATGCAACCAGCTCCACGTTCTCCGGCATTTCCACTTGGCGGAGTCCATCGTAGAGTATGTTCCACAGCGTCGGCCCAAGAACCGATCCCTGCGGGACACCGTAGTGATCTCATATCTCCTTGGTCCAGTCGTACTGTCCACCACAGAACTCTGTTGGTAAAGTAGCTCCTCAATATTTCCATAAGGTAGGCAGGAATTTCAAAAGCCTTCAACTGTGATCATATCCGGTCCCAGCGTGCCGAGTTAAAGGCATTCCTTATATCTAGGGCGACAATCAGGCATTGCGGTCTTCTGCGATGGCCCACTGGGTTCTCTCTTGTTGCCCACACTGCTCTACGCGCAGTCTCCACCACTCTTGTGATAGCGTCTGTTGACGACCTGCCAGCCCTAAAGCCATACTGCCGATCTGACAGTCTCTTTTCCACATGGCTCATGATCCTCTGTTGGATGAGTTTTTCCAACACTTTCCCTGCAGTATCTAACATACAAAGAGGCCTATATGCTGACGGATCGCTTGAGGGTTTGCTCGGTTTAGGCACAAGAACTAGCCTTTGCCTCTTGCCATTTTGACAATCTGTTTTCTTCCAAGTGAAGTACTGATGGAGTTGGCGCAGCAACCAAGGGACTGCAAAATGATAAAATGTCCAGGTTTAAGAGCTATTGTGTCCATTGGATCGTCGTTCAAAGGCCCAAAGGTAGGAATTGTCATGTTATACCATCCGAGGCAAATTGCGTAATCAACTTGGTATCTTTGGTCACGGAGCGGAACGCTTGGCGAAGTTCGGCGTCAGCTCCTTGAAAGGTTGTGCCGTTGTCGCTGTATAAATCAAATAGTCCACGACGAGAAACCAAGCGACGAAAAGCAGCTACGTAGTCGACTGATATGTAGTCGCTGCACAAGCTCGAGATGAATAGCTCGTACACTAAACCAAACAAATAAAACAACATAGGCTTTGTGAGTTTTACAACCTCGTCCCTTTCATATTCTGACCAGAATAGGTCCTGCATAATGGACTCCTGTATGCAGAAAAGGTCGAGATTGTTGGATTCTTGAAGCTGGAAGATTGCCCATAGCTTGTGTTGATGGTTGAGCTCGTTCACGTATGCATGGGACACAACGGTGAATTACAGACCGAACAAGCTGACGTCTTCCGAGAATCCAATATTGTGACGTATTATTCTTAAGGTAAGTTGTGGTTCGCCATGAAGAGCAGCTTGATGAAAACGTCTCACAATTAATTCTGCAATTCTAGAGTGTCGAGGATTGACAATCGACTATCGCTCATCGTAGCATAATGAAGAACGGCGAAACCGCCCGCCAAGACGTATCAAATCGACATCATCGAGAAACGGTTGTAATTTGTTTAGCAAACTTCTTCGTACCAAACAGAACTGCACGAAGTGCTGCGATTTCTTGAACCAGAGTGCCTGGACATGTTTAAGCCAAAATTTGCGAGCTTGATCGATGTTAGCACTTGAGAGTGGTGTGGCGACACGTTTAGATTTAGGTTGTCGTAATTCACGTACAAACTTTAAACAATAAGCGGTAATTTGTAGCAACTTGGACCACGAAGAATAGCGATGGAGCAAATTCCACTCGACAACTGTGACGACAGCGCGATGAAAATGTTGATTTTTACGTATCTCGAGTACATTTTCTTGCAAATCAAAACATTTTGATTGCGGCCAACGATCGCGGCATTTAGACAGCCAAGGTGGGCCAGTCCACCAAAGATGATGAACTGCTAATTGTGACGCAGCCACGCCTCGTGATGCACAATCAGCTGGGTTATCATTGGACGGAACGTGATTCCAAGTAGCTGTAGGTAGCCGAATTTGAATGTCAGCAACTCGGTTGGCCACAAATGTTTGCCAACGTAAAGAATGACTTCGTAGCCATGTGAGCACGACAGCTGAGTCGGTCCAAGTATAAACAGGTATATTTTTAAATTTCATTGACGTCATTGTGAAGTTCAACAGCTTGGCCGACAAATGAGCTGCACAAAGTTCAAGTCGCGGAACACTTATCTGCTTTACAGGAGCGACCTTAGTCTTAGAGATTAGCAACGAGTTGCGCACTGAATCTTCCTTGATGGCTCTTAAATATACCACGGGAGTACAGGCACGAGTTGAAGCATCTGAAAAGCCATGAAGTTCATATGAAGTTGAATCCTCGGGTTATCCAATATACCAGGGTATTGAAATTGTTTTAAGTTCAGTCAATTCAATGCAATAAGTAAGACACCAATTTTCCAAATCTGTTGGAACTGGATCATCCCAATCAAGTCGTCGAATCCATTGCTCTTGTAGTAAGATTTTGGCTACGATAACGACAGGTGATAGCAATCCAAACGGATCAAACAGCTTGGCTGTTGTAGCTAATATTGACTGGTGGACAAGACACATTAAATTGGAAAACATTTTGTTTATGATTCCACACTAACCCAAGAACCCGTATTTGTTCATCATCTTGCAGTTGATAGAGATCTTCACTTGCGCAATGATCCGGGTCATTTGAAGCCCGCTTTCAGAGGTGAAAGCCACCCAATTCAAGTAATTTGATTATTTTTTGACGCCTTGTAATCGCTGAAGTGATGTCAGAAGCACCGGAGATTAAATCGTCGACGTAAAAATCATTCAGTAGAATTTGAGATGCATCTGAGAAGCGTTATTTTTCATCAACAGTAAGTTGCCGTAGCACTCGAAGAGCAAGAAATGGAACTGATTTTTTCTCATATGTTACTGTCAACAATCGATACTTGTGAACAGTCTTCTGGGTGCATCCAAATTTGTCTGTACATCTTTTCTACGTCAGCAATGAACACAATTTTATGTAGGCGCCAACGAGACAGAATAACAATTAAATCGGGTTGTAGTTTCGGAGCTGCCAGCAAGTTATCGTTCAGTGATTTACCATTAGCGCTACGGTATGAAGCGTTAAAGACTACGCGAAGGCGAGTCGTTTTGCTAGTCTCCTTGAAAACACCATGATTCGGGAGATAAGTTACTGGAGAATTGCATGATTCCTTCTCTTTTTTAATGCATTCCATATTACCGAGATTTTTATACTATTGCGTAAAATTTGCATACAGTGTTGCATGCGTTAGATCTGTGCTTAGTTTGCTCTGAAGTTTATGAAGCAAAGTGGTTGCTGGCAACAAGTTTTCAACTACATCGATTGGTCCAGGTTACTTCCATGGAAATCGCACAATGTAATGTCCATCTGATCCCCTTGTATGTGTGGAGATAAAATGTTTTTCGCAACATTGATCTTCTGGAGATAACTTGGTATCTTGAGGAAGTTCTTCAAGTTCCCAGAACTTCTTAATTGTTTCGTTTAAATCATTCAGTGGTACGCAGTGATAATCACTTGGCGAATTTGCTGAATATGAATATGAATGTGAATATTTATTTGTAAAAGAGACTTACAGAGAGTCTATTACATTGTCAAGTAAAAAAATAAAATAGTTACAAGTCATTCAGACTGTAGCAGTTTTTGCCTAATAAAAACTTTTTTAATGCGCACGCAAATTTGTTGTGATCTTTTATATTCACTAAATCATTTGGGATCATATTGTGCACTCGTATAATGATGGAAGTGGTCCCGAAAGGATCTATCTAAAAATTGTGTTTTGAGTGGTTGGCCCATTTGCTGAAGTATGACGAACTCCATCGAGAAGAATTGATGCATAAATATCGGCACCAATTACTAATTCGATTTTGTGTGAACGGCCGGATCCGCTAGTTGAAATCCTTGAAAGAATAACAAATGGTCTACCAAATTATGTACCCGCATGTATTTGTTACTAAAACAATCAGCACCCGTTACTTTCATATCGTTACGTTACTCGTTACTTTTAATACGTATGACGCACGATGCATCCAGTTCACGTCACACGTATGATTCGTATTCGTTCGTATAACGGATCAAATCTCAGCTCTGTGAATCAAACACTGACATACGACAAATGCGAGTAACGAAATTAATTTGTGATTAACGATTCCGTACTTCAGATCAGGCGATGTACCCGTTACTCGGTAACGAATACATACGATTTGCTACGGCTCTTTAAATGCACACATTTAATGCTAGTTTTGTATGTTTTTTTAGAATTTTATTTCTGAAATGGATGTAGATTTTTTGTGTATAGTGCTATATCATATTTAAATTCGATATTCTATAAAAATAAAAAATAGTTTGGCATTTAGCAAAATTTGGAATCTCTATTTATGATTTTTTTTGTTATTTAAAATTGATTCGGTTTTATACCATAGATTTTTTATTGTGCACAATATTATTTTTAAAATAAACATAAGATGGCTAATTGTTCAGAATTTATACGGTTCATCTAAGATGTAAAATTAGTTAAATATGAAAGCAATTGAATTGATAGCTGTTTTACATATTGCCACAAAAATAAAATTTTGAATTTTATATTAATTATAATATTTTGTTCAGAAGGCGAAGTACATCCAATACAAGAAAAAAAGAACTAAAGACAAGCAATCAGCTAAGAAAAATGTTCGTAAATTTTATTTCAAAGCAAATTCTTATTATTTTTTTAGAAAGAACAAAGTAAAACTGGAGGCAGTACTTACACTCCCCAGTTATCGGAAAGTGGGCCAAGGGTTCTGGCATTGATGGAGAAACAGGTCAGGCCTTTGCCAAATCCATTGTTGAGTTTCAGTTATCAGCAAGTGCTTTATTACACAACAGTATTTCATGAAAGTGGTAGGTTATTTTTCAATGATCGTCTATTTACATATAAAATATATTTATATATAAAATATCTATTTTTGTGTTCAATAATCGCACAATGTTTGATTTTAACACCCAACACAATTATAGTACTCGAAAAAATTGCCTACTGATTCCTGTTCATAAACTCTCTTTCTTTAAAGAGTGTGAAAATTTTCAATAGTCTACCTCGTGAAATAGTTGCCACTGAGAGGCTCTCTCTATTTAAACAAGAAATAAAAAAATTCCTTATTAATAATGTTTTTTATAGTGTGAATGATTTATTCAACATGTAATTTTTAATGTAAATTTTATGTATTTGACGACTTACACACATCACTGTCACTGTGAAATAAATTTATTATTATTATTATTATTTATTATTATTTAGTTTTATATAATTTAATGGTTTTCGAAGACATTTCCATACCCTCATCTATACCGGCCCCATCTTCTGTGGTGGAATTATAAGTTTCGTTGAAAGTGATACAGTGTAACATACACTTCAATGCGCGAATCCAGCCAGAGAAAAAGAGTGCAGTGGAAGCGATTAACTAAGTTATGTATAAAAAAAATATGACTGGATAAGGACGAAGGGTAAGTACACTTTAAATGTTAATCAAGCCAAAATTTTTAAAGATAAATTTAATCAAAGGTAAGTAAGAAATAGACAATAAAAGGCCAGAAAATAGATTTAAAAGTTTAAATAAAGACAGTATTTATTAAGACCGACGTTCAAAAGAAAAGAGAAATTTTACAGCACCCAATACAATAATTAAATAAAAGATAAAGTTATAACATGCGCATATACTAATTTAACAAATAACAGAAACGGAATAAAAGAAAATTAAAATATAAACATTACCCGATAAAAACAATATAACCAATAAATTGGAGAAAAAAATAACAAACAGAATAAAATGATAAATTATACCAACAAAATTTTTGGTGGAAGGTATTTCCACAATTTTGTGGTATTTTTTTTCTTTTCAGGCTCCGGACGCCAGCTATTTCTCCGCTTGACTGTCTTATAAAAAAATTATTTAAAGGAATTTTTTTTTGCTAGAGCGGACGTAACATAAGCCAATAGAAGGTTAAAAGCAATAGAGAATATTACATAAGCTACAAAAATAACAGATTTTGAAAAAAAAGGTAAAATGCAGGTTGCCGACTTACAGGCAATTAAAATAACAGTTTAAAAAAATGTATTAAAACTAAGAATAAAACCAAAACATATGAACAGAATGAAAAAAAAAGGCATTATGTTACATCCACCCACACTACACAAAAAAAAAAAATACAAAAATATATATTTATATTTTTTTTTTAAGAAAATTTTAGCGTATTGGCTTGCAAACGGCAAGGAAGCCATCTAATCTGGAGGTTCGTCATCCCGGGCATCACGAGTGTGATATGGCCGCAGATGTTCGATGTGGGTCCTGTACGTCCGTCGAGTGCGTTCATCGCGAAGGAGAACAGACACGGGAGATGTGAATCTG
Organism: Venustoraphidia nigricollis; assembly: GCA_034508555.1. Classification (NCBI taxonomy): domain Eukaryota; kingdom Metazoa; phylum Arthropoda; class Insecta; order Raphidioptera; family Raphidiidae; genus Venustoraphidia; species Venustoraphidia nigricollis. Next base: position 752,524 of record JAVRKA010000023.1, on the reverse strand, counting down.
ACTATTTTTCTCGGCCCAGCACATCGGTTGACGAGTTTCTTGCTGGGATCACCAGGCTTCGAAGGAGTTAAGATGCGCTGAAGTACTAGCTGTCCGACTTGAAAGTTATGACCTGGAGGACGGCGCTGGTCATAGTACTTCTTGCGACGCGCTAGACTTGTATTCAAGGCCTGGGAAACCTCTTCAACTGTCGGAACTCTGTTACCAGAGACAAGCGTAGAGATGTCCCACAAATTGTCTAAAGGACGATTTAGATCGCGACCTAGAAAAATCAACGCCGGAGATGACTGCGTTGCTTCGCTGACGGCATTGTTGTAAGAGAAACGGATCCACTGGATGAGACCGTCCCATTTCTGGTGGCGTTCTGCACACTGCTTGAGCAGGATAGACAAACTGGCGACAATGTTGCGGTTGACCCTCTCTGACGCATTAGCCGCAGGATGGTATGGCGAAGTAAAGATTTGACGAATGCCAAACTTTAGACAATGGCCTCTGAAGGCGTTGCTTGTAAAACTCCGCGCATTATCGCTGACGATTTTCTTCGGCGGACCGTACCGACACCAGAGATCTTCCAGAACCTTGATGGTAGCTTCCGAAGTTCCTCTAGTGAGCGGAAAAATCTCTACCCACTTGCTGTAGGCGTCAACAAGCACCAAGATATAGCGATTACGATTGGACATGGTGAGTGGACCCACATGATCGATATAAACTTTGTCCCAGATGGCGAGAGGTACATCAGCCTGCATTGGTGCGCCGCGAGGTTGATTTGACGCTTTGCATTTTTGAGATAGTTCACAGGAACGTACGTACTCCTTGACATCTTGGTAAAGACCAGGCCACCAGAAGCGTCTTGCCAGGTCTCTATAAGTTTTTGTAATTCCGGGATGTGCGCTAAAATTAACATCGTGAAAATAAAAGACAATCATTTTTCTTATTGCTAGCGGTACCATGATACGACACAGCCTATTTTTACCGACACGTCGAATCAAAACTCCGTCCTTCACATCAAAGTTTTCTACATTCTCTCCAGCTTGAAGACGCTGGCGAATGCCTTGACAGAATGGATCAGACGCTTGATGATCTTTTATCGATACAAAAGACTGTGGCACGTTGATTAACACATTAAGTGAGTTGTTTGGTGGATTAAATTTTATGTTGTCATAATCAGGAATATTTTCGAAGTCATCATCAGTCTCAGCAAACAGACGAGACAGACCATCAGCTACGTTGTTGACGCTTCCAGGTATATGAGCAATTTCAAAATCAAATCTTGAGACTTCAAGAAGCCAACGACCAACGACATTAAGTTGACTTTTATGACTAGCCAACCAGGATAAAGCACCGTTGTCGGTCTGAAGTAGGAACTTGCGGCCCAATAAATAATCTTGAAATTTTCGCAGACCGAACACCATTGCAAGACACTCACGCTGATAAGTTGTGTAGCGAGTTTCAGACGGTAGCAGTTTGCGACTTGCATACTGGATAGCGTGCAGACCGTCAGGATGTTCTTGCAGGAGGACGGCGCCAATCGCGATGTTACTAGCATCAGTTCGTAGAATGAATTTTGTCTCAAAGTCTGGATACTTGAGGACTGGAGCGGTTGTTAACTTGTCCTTTAACAGGTTGAAAGCTTCATGTTGATCTTGCTCAAATTTGAATTTAATGCCCTTTTTCTTTAAATGGTTTAGCGGAGCAGCGATGGCAGCGTAGTCAGGAATAAATTTTGCGAAAAAACCGGTCATCCCCAAGAAGGATCTAAGCTGTTTCAAATTGCGTGGCGGATCGATTTGCTGAATAGCTTGAATCTTTTCAGGATCCACATGTATGCCGTGTTGACTTATAATGTGGCCCAAGAAACGAAGTCGAGCCATGGCAAATTGCGATTTTGTTGGGTTGACCGTCAATCCTGCTCTTCTTAGCCTGCGCAATACGATGGATAGATGTTTGACATGTTCTTCAAAATTAGCGCTATGTATCAGAATGTCATCAAAATACGGTACGACAAATTTATAACGCAAGTCACCAAACATATTGACGATGACTCTGTTCAACGCACTTGGAGAAATAGCCAATCCAAACGGGCAGTGCGTAAATCTGTATTGGCCGTGTGGAGTGACAAAGGCTGTTATGTCGCGTGACTTCTCAGTTAATGGTATTTGATAGAATGCGCTGGTCAAATCTAAGGACGTGAATATTGTAGACCCGTTTAGCGTCATGAACATGTCTTCCATGCGAGGTGTTGGAAAGGCGTCAAAGATAACCTTTTTATTCAGAAGCCTGTAGTCTACACATAACCGGTGAGAACCATCCTTCTTGCTTATAAGAAATGCTGGAGACGCATATGGTGAATTACATCTTTCGACAACACCACTGACGGAAAGTTTCTCGATGTGCTCTTGCATAGTGATGGCCTTTTCAGGAGTAAGAGGATACGGCGCTCTTCGAACAGGGAAGTTATCTTTAAGTCGTATACTCATAGTAAACTCGTCCGTATGGCCAATCTCTTCTGTGAGAACATCATTAAATTGCTCTTTTATTTCTTTCAGGTGTTGGTGTTGATCCGGCGTAAGTTGAAGAGGACATTCCACCAAAAGCGTTAGACGATGAACATCTTGAGCAGGAGGAAGGTAAAAAGGAACTTTAACCTGAGGAACGGGGAAGCATAAAAAAGATTCGTTGAAATCAATTATTGCGTTCATTTTATGTAAGGAGGAATTGCCAATAATCATGGGAACAGACAGGTTTGGTACCACCAGAAATTGAATTTTCCAAGTTAGCGAACCGATTTTGATTATACTAATGACTGATTTTCTTATAGGAACCGTTTGACCATTGGCTAAGGTTGCCAAGGAAAATATCTTTGAAATTTGGATCTTCTTTGCTTGCTGAACTTGTCGAAATACCGAACTATTGATATAATTTGCAGTGGCGCCGGTGTCAAGGAGACATTCCAGTTTAAAGTTATCAATGAAAACTTCTATGAACGGCAACGTTTTGTTATTATTGGTATTATTTTGTTTGGCAATAAGAAAATATGAACGGTGTTCAGGAGGAATCAATAATTTGTTCCTCCTTAAGCTTTCCAGTTTTTTGAATTCTTAAGGTTTGAATTTACAGGTGTATGATTTGGCGGAGGTTTAGATATTGCCAACTGTGCAGATGATTCTTCACGTAGCTTGGCTTCTTCCAAACGTTTTTCAAAATTTTCAAGTCCACGTGCAATTTTTTTAAGGTCTTCAATGGAGTCGGGCAACGGTGAGTCTTTTAAATTTAATAATGTGTTATAATTCACATTCGACCAAATTTGTAATACCAAATCTTCTTTAGCCATATTCACAGCAAAAGCTTTCGATTTTGACAAGATATCTTTAATAAAATTTTTGAACGATTCATCTTGTTTTTGTGGTCTGCGAACAAGTTGATTTATCAATTGATTCTTCATGACTGGCGAGATAAATTCATTTAATAGCGATGTCTTCAGCGCGTCCCACGATTCAAAACGAAGAACGGCCGCTGCCCACCAAGTTCTTAAATCATCTTGTACTTTATTCAGTAAAGATCTCAGCAGTGTAGAATCTCTTGCCAATTGAAGGTCAACGACAGATTGAATTTCTTCAATAAAATGAATCAATTGCCGAGGATCATCACCCGAACAGCCTGGAATATTCGACGTAATTTCCTTAGATTCAATTTTGAAGTCGCAGATTGATGGAAAGATTTTAGTTGATAATTCGGTCGTAGTTTGGTTCAATTGCTCGACTCTGTCCATCAATTGCGCCGTCATCTGCATGTGGGTGGCTGTTGCTCGAACCAATGGCGACGGTTGATCCTGACCAGATATCGGAGTGGTGGGCTCCATTAAAGCATTGCCTTGAGCTGTAGGAGCTGTATTCGCACGCGCTGAAGCAGCAACAATTGTTGGTGTTGCCGTATTGGAAGCTTCAGAAATTGCATCTTCAAAAGGTGGAGAACCAACTTGAAGCTCAGTGCGTTTTTTTGTTTCCCTTCTCGTGCGGGCATTGATGTTAGCGTTTGAGGACTCAGCCATTTTTCAAATATAATAAATAAGACAAAAAGAATATGTAAATTTTTCTTATCAGATATGGACAAAAAAAATTTTTAAAACTATTCAGGGTGCCGTAATAAAAGTAATTAGATAACGGATTACTTGATTAACCATGCTCTGCTACCATTTATGTAACATACACTTCAATGCGCGAATCCAGCCAGAGAAAAAGAGTGCAGTGGAAGCGATTAACTAAGTTATGTATAAAAAAAATATGACTGGATAAGGACGAAGGGTAAGTACACTTTAAATGTTAATCAAGCCAAAATTTTTAAAGATAAATTTAATCAAAGGTAAGTAAGAAATAGACAATAAAAGGCCAGAAAATAGATTTAAAAGTTTAAATAAAGACAGTATTTATTAAGACCGACGTTCAAAAGAAAAGAGAAATTTTACAGCACCCAATACAATAATTAAATAAAAGATAAAGTTATAACATGCGCATATACTAATTTAACAAATAACAGAAACGGAATAAAAGAAAATTAAAATATAAACATTACCCGATAAAAACAATATAACCAATAAATTGGAGAAAAAAATAACAAACAGAATAAAATGATAAATTATACCAACAAAATTTTTGGTGGAAGGTATTTCCACAATTTTGTGGTATTTTTTTTCTTTTCAGGCTCCGGACGCCAGCTATTTCTCCGCTTGACTGTCTTATAAAAAAATTATTTAAAGGAATTTTTTTTTGCTAGAGCGGACGTAACATAAGCCAATAGAAGGTTAAAAGCAATAGAGAATATTACATAAGCTACAAAAATAACAGATTTTAAAAAAAAAGGTAAAATGCAGGTTGCCGACTTACAGGCAATTAAAATAACAGTTTAAAAAAATGTATTAAAACTAAGAATAAAACCAAAACATATGAACAGAATGAAAAAAAAAGGCATTATGTTACAACAGATATCGTCACTGATGTCCGAATACGGTTACCATCCACACGTGGTGGAGTGCGTATGTTTATTTGTAAAGGTGAGCAGTTATGAGATCTGTAATCGACTTTTTTAACAACTGTACTTTAATCGGGTAGTAACCAAGATTTATCTGCCACAATAAGATACCGTCAGTTTTTATCAGCTGACGTATAAAAAAAATAGAGGTTACGAATTGATAGGTCTCCTATAAGTACTACTGACCGGTGTGAATTATTTAGTAAAATAAATTAATGAAATCTTTAGTTGGATGAAATATATATATATATATTTTAAAATTCGAGTATGAACAATACAATACTATTTAACAATGAACAGACGGTTCACTAATAATGTGATCACATATAACAAATAATAAAAGTCAGATTACAATGAGTTAGACAAATGATTAAATTAATATTGGAATAACTGTGAAAAATTCATATCATACAAAGTGATAGCAGATCTTAAACAATAAGGTAATCATAAAATAACGAGTCGAAGAAAGATGCAGTCTATAGGCGTCCAAGGTCAAATCATCTCTACAGGATTGATTGAAAGTTAAGTGTTAGCAAGGACCCGAAGTACATAAGTATATTATTATTATTTATTTTAATTCTATTGCATTAGTAGTTAGTAAGGATATCGAAGTTGAGATGTTAAATTGTTATTATGTAGGGAAAGCGACGAGGAACTACCGTCTATTGTACTAACATTTAAATGCAACGTCAGGAAGAAGATTGTCAAATAAAAGTTAAGTAGCTCCAATTAATTATGAATTTTAATGCAAATAAAGATTATGGAAAAATTGGTACTCAGCTATAAGATCGGCATTATCTTACGAATACCTCTACTTTGTTGTAATTAAGGTTATGATGATTGTAATTTGTATTCAATTTTTGAATTATACGATGGATAATATTTCTAAAAAAAAATGTAATCTGACATATTAACATATTAAAAGTCGCCGTACCAAATGTACTCTAATAATCAACTGGTTGCCGTAATTCGTGAATATAATGTATGAATCCAATTATTATGGTTAATTGTTAGTTTCAATTAATTTATATTTGTTTTTTCATAAATGATTAGTAAAAGTTTCAATATTTAATTTCAGTTTATCGAGTTACATCAAGGAACATCAATACGCCATTTTTTATAGATTCATAAATTTTTGTTCAAGGTCAAGTGGATTTGAACCACACCCAATATCGATTTATAAGGATAAATCAATGTTCAAGCAATTAATCTAATGAAAAAAATTATTTTATTTCTAACGATTAATTAAGAATAAGCGTTTAGAAATATACTTTCTTAAATATTAACATGCAGTAATCTAAATGACTTTTTTTATATTTGAAAAATTTATTAATAAAACTTATAAATTAGTAATAAATGTTTACTTAACTAATAGATCTTCGATGGGAAGATAATTTTCAGGATACGTGAACCTCTGCAATAGTTTATGTGATTCCGAGTCTACATTTGATTCACGGAGCAAGTTGTGGCGATGCCGGGCGACAAAATACTGACTTGTTTCGCGCGTAGCGGACACTTACAAGCTTTCGCGGAATGATAGAATTATAACTATTCATTTAACGCTAAATTGTCTTATTCTTGACAAGTGAACCAGTGGTTCTTATTTATTACAGAAGTAATAAATATGTCGTGTTCTGATTCCACGACACTTCTAATCTACTACACTCCAAACCAATGGGAAACGCCGCTTAAGGACGCCGAAACATCTTTTGATTGGGTTTCGCGTAGCGACGTGTGAATTATTGTATGCTTGCTCAGCCGCTGTTTGAGGGTTTAATAACGGTGTGAGTATGTACAATTTGCAAGCGTATCCACTATCACCCAAAAGATAATCAGATCCGTGCAAACCATTTTCAAAGTCAGTACTTAATAACGAATCATTAAAAATCGTACTGTCATGTATGGAACCGGGCAAAGTGAGGTGTCACACACAGCCTATACGTTTACAGAAAAATATTCTGTTTCTAAGCATTTTTGAGTTAATGCCACCCGGGGACTAGATTCTCACATGCGTACAGTCTATCGCAACGATGACCCCAGGAAATCTCAACCGGTAGAAATCCAACTTTACTTGCGCGTTTTCTTCGTTCGTCGGCATGCGGATATACCTAGAGCGGTTTTAGTTTAGCAATGTGAACCGCAACACGCCGAACTGTTTTGCAGACACTTGATTTGTGTAGACAAAAGTGGTTTTCTACGAGCTGCTGAAAACCACTCGTTGCAAAAAACGCAAGGTCACCAACACTTTATTCATGGCACTGATGGATTTGTTTCTCTGTGTTGTTGATTCTAACGCTTGTCCAAAGGTATGGAGTAAATTCATGACGCAAGCTTTTGAAAATCTATATCGATGTTTAAAAATCTATCTCATCGTAGATTTCAAATGGATTCGAACAATTTCTAATCATTCTTCGACGACGAATGCTCTTGTTCATCGACGTCAGAAATGTCAGAAGCCAATGAGATATACGACGTTTTAAGCGCTGAAAATTAAATAATAATAATTTTTACATGAAACATGTATTTTTTTAAATAAATATTACAACTCAAAGATCATTGAATAAATTCAAAAATTGCTTTTTTCATGTAAAAATAAAAATTAACAATATTTAAAAATAAAACATTGAATAAAAATATGTTTTGATCGTATTTATAACCTACCTTTATTTAATTTATCACAAAATAAATCAATTCAGAACACAGAAATAGTAAAATGTCAAAACTTAATTGCACGTTTTCGTGTGATTAGTTTAATTCACTGTTAAACGATATTTAATTGCGCTGTTATTTTAAATAATCAGGTTTTGATCAACTCATCTTGGCGTGTTAATCTCGGTTAAACTTGTGTTATACAAACACGCTGTTAAAAGACAAAATTAAAATACCATAGCTTATGAGCAACTGGACCTTGTTTTTAATGGCGTCATCAACTTTTAACAGCGTGTTTAATGTTTAATTTAGCTACAATCAACCCGGCGTTACAGATGATGTTTCATTTGATTTGATTTTTCTCAAGTTTTTGTTTAATACTATCATATATTTGCAATAGTACGTCGTATGCTTTCCCTTCAGCTTTGTTATATCGAGGCTGTACTGTATAATTATCCCAGTTTTCTGGGTCAATTAAATTATAGCAAATACACAGTAACTGTTGAAGTCAAACGTTTACTGTCACAGAAAGAACAACTCAAAAGTAGAGTAGTGTCAGGTGGTGTCTTTCAGACCTAATGAAAATTCAGTTTTTTATGTAAAAGAGCATATGACAATACTCTACAAGTAAATTATAAAAAAAATCTACTGTCACAATACAAACTATATGAAATCAGTCACTTTCCTTCAACGTGGTAATAAATCCTATTATACGATTTCAATTTTTAAATATTTCAACTGTATTTAGGTACGAATTTATCTTGTGCAGACGGCACGATTCACAGCGTAATGGCTAGCACAGTGGCTCTTAAACTGGCTGCCGCGAAATTTTGTATTGCTCATATTAATATTACATAAAAAGTCAAATATTTAACTACTTCAAATATTTTTTTAAACACGTTTCATCTTTCATAACTTTACTAACTATAAGAAGCAAAAAAAAAACAACAATAATAATTATAACAACTGGGATGTCGTGAATTTTGTTTGATTTGTATCGCCAGAAAAAAAGTTTGAGAGCCACTAGTCTGGCTGACAATATTTGACACTAGTTTAAATTGTTATATTTTAATTTTTTAACCTATAATAGTTTGACATTATTTAATGTCCACGTTTGTATTGTGTGATAAAACAATTAATGTTCTTTATTCATTGTTACTATTGAATATTATATCCAATTCATTCATAGTTTAATTAAACAGCTAGGTGTCTCCGAAGTCCTTCCCCAGAAGAAAACCAAAAGACGATCGCATAATTTATTTAAATACCCAGAATTATGTAAAATTATGCAAAAAATGGTATTTATTGTTAGGTTATTGAATATTTTAGACTTAGTTATTAGAATTTTATTAATATAAAATTATAAGTAAAAAGATTAAGATTAAAATAGAATGGGGTGGTCTCTTGGCCCAAATGCACCACATCCTGAAAGGATTTTTGTGCTTCCCCTTTTACTGGATCTAGTCATCAAATAATCTGGATCTTCTTATGAGCTCCAGAAGATTTGCTACTACATTGTCCTGTGGAACTATTCCATCCTCATCAATGTAACCAAAGATGGTTGTTCTCCTGTAAGTTAAAGCCTCACATTCGAACACGATATGGGTGGCTGTTTCATCCTCCATTTCGCAAAGTCTACATAGTGTTGATTCCTGATGTATCCTCATCACATGTAGATGTTTTCTCAAGAAAGCATAACCGGTTAAAAGCCCAATCACCTTTCTGAGTATCGGTCTGCTGAGTCTAATTAAGTCCTCAGTTAACTTTGAGGAAGGACCTGCAAGCATTTTCTTCCCATGTTTGTTACCTAAAGCCAAGTCCCAATCTGAGAGATGCTGCTCACAGGTCCATCTCCTGACAGTTTGCTGGACATTTCTATAAGAAATGCCACAGACTGGTTCAGGTCCAATGAATTTCTCAGAAGCCCCTTGTCTAGCAAGGGTATCTGCATTTTCATTGCCACGAATTCCTTCATGACCTGGTAACCACATAATACGAACTTTATTTTTCTGACCCAGGTCATTTAGAAGTCGGTGACAATCCCAAACCAGCTTAGAGCTGAATTTGTAGGATTGTAGAGATTTAATTGCTGCCTGGCTATCAGAAAGAATATATATACGCTGGTTACGATAGCCCCGCTCAATATTCTCCTGCGCACATACAGCAATTGCCATTACCTCAGCTTGGAACACTGAGGCATGAGTTCCTAGGCTCAGACTAATGTCTCTCCTCGGTCTCTCCCCATATATCCCAACTCCGGCTCCATTGGTCATTTTAGATCCATCCGTATACCAAATGAAGCCATTTGATAACTGAAGGATTATCTTCTTCAGTTCCTCTCTATCATGAATGATAGTGTCATAGGTTCTGTTGAAGCTGTGAACTGGAGGCATTTGATCTGACACCATATGTAATGTATGGTTATCAATGATTCCAGTAATGCGGGTGTGGCCCGTTTTCACATCTTTCCACTGCCCCGCATTTTGCAGCCGAGATGCCTCTAGCCTCGCTTCTTCCATTACATATAAGTGCAATGGTGGGAGGTTTAGGATTACATTCAGAACAGCAGATAAGGTGCTACGCATGGCCCCTGTTATGCCTAGTGTTGCTAAGCGCTGCAGACTTGCCAGTTTGTTTCTAGCAGTGGTCTGTTGGACCTTTGGCCACCACAGTAGTGCCCCATACATTAGTGCAGGTCTGATAACTGAGGTGTATAGCCAGGATGTTAATTTGGGATTAAGCCCCCAAGATCTACTAAAAGAGCGACGGGCCATCATCAGAGACGTTTTAGCTCTATTTAGTACTTTTTCCAGATGTATATTCCAGGTAAGTGTTGAGTCTAGGTTTAAGCCCAGATACTTCACTACCTTTGACATCTGTAGTTCTCCATCAAAGAGACGAAGAGTTTTATTAGACTCCAAATTTCTCTTTCTGGAGAACGTGACTATTACAGTTTTCTGGGGGCTTACTTTAAGATTTTCCCCCTGACACCATTATAAGTAAAAAAAAACCCGGGTCGCGGTGCCAAAACCCTGCCGACAATATAGTGTATTTGCTAATACAGGCAGTGTGGCTTTATTATGCGAACTTAAGTTGGTTTTTGGGCAAAATAAAAAAAAATTGAACCCCTTAATACACCCCTTACAATAATAATTTTATTAGTTGAAATATTGTTATCAATCCAACATCTGCACCAAATTAAATACGACCTTCAGCAAGTAAATTCGTATACGCAAACTAGTGTTTTCATAAAATTTGTAAGTCCGGTCCTGTCGGGCCGATTCGCTTATAATTTTAGGAGCACTTTTTAATTGCTACTAGAGGGTTAAATTTCAATTTTGAAACGATTCTGAGAATTTTTTCGGTATTTTTGGGCCCAAAAACTTTTTTCAACCCCTAAAAACCACCCTTAAAATGACCCGATTGGGCCCATTTTAAATAGGCTTCGTGCGGTGATGGATTCCAACAAGTGAACCAAATTTCGTTAAAATTAATTAACTCCTTCGAAAGTTATTGCCCGCACATATAAATATATATATATATACGTATATAAATATATATATATATATATATATATATATATATATAATATATAAACATTTTTAAAAATGGTGCCAAAGTGTTTAGGAGGTTATGAAACGTCGAGAAATTTTGGTCCGATCCCTAGGTCCCGCCATCCGACCGACGCCAATAGTGTATGTTGCCATATGGCAAATACACTAATTACAATAAAAATTGATCTTGTGTACTAGAGTACGGTACATTTTGAACTGGTATAAATTCCAATGCATTTATCAGTTTTTATTCATTGATTACATAATATTGAAATTACATCCGTAACACCTTCTCTTAATTTTAATTTTTGTTGAAATAACCTTTTCTTTCTTTTTAAATTTGTTTTAATAAATATATTGGAATTTATTATATTTAACACATAAGTATTATATAAACCTAAACATCACTTATAAATACATATTTCATTCAAATTCTTTTAGAATTGTTTCCTTATGTTTTTTGAATTTAATTTTACATAAAAATTTAGTAAATATATCTGCACTTTGGTTTTCAGTCGGGCAATATTTTAGTTCAATTTCATTTTCAACATAAAGTTCATGAATATAATGGATTCTAACATTTATGTGCTTTGAGCGTTTATTAAAAATACCTGTTTTAATAAGTTGAATGGTGCTTTGATTATCAATGTTAAAGGACAATTCTATATTTACCCCTAAATCTGCTAGTAATTGCTTGATAAAAATTGCTTCCTTAGAACAGTCCGCTGCAGCGATGAATTCTGCTTCCGTAGACGAGAGAGCGACAACAGATTGTCGTTTCGATGACCAGGAGATAGGTCCATCTGATAGTAGTATCGTGTATCCCGTCATGCTTCTTCTCGTTTGAGTGTCACCTGCGTAGTCTGAGTCGCAGAAAATTTTTAGCTCTGAATTTTCTTGTTTTTTCTTGAAATATATGCCTTCTCTTACTGTTCCCGTTATGTATCTGAATATTCTTTTTACAGCTTTTACGTCTTGTTTTCTTGGTTTCTCCATATATCTACTTGCAATGCCCACTGCATAGGCTATGTCCGGTCTTGTTCTGGTTGATAAATAGAGTAAACTTCCAACAGCTTCTCTATATGGGAACTTTACTACCTCTTCTGAGTTATCATCTGTTTCATCTGAGTAGCCTGGTATGGAAACTGGCTTACAGTTTTTCATATTGTACTTCTCCAAAACACTTTTTGCGTATTCTTCTTGTTTCAAAGCGATTCCTTCTTCATCTTTTATTATTTCCATTCCTAGGTAGGTTTTAGGTTCTTCATATATTTTTTATTTCAAACATTTTATTCAGTTTGTTTAGCACCTTTTTGATTTCTTCTTTATCTCTACCTATAATCAACCCATCATCTACGTAGATTGCGATGATTATGGTAGCATCTTTGTTTTTAAGAACACAGGGTTCATTTTTTGTTTTTTCAAATCCGATTTTCTTCATAGCATCGATAAATTTCTTATTCCACCGTTGCGGAGCTTGTTTTAGACCGTATAAGGCCTTGTTTAACTTGCAGACTTTATTTTCAGTTTCTTCAAAACCTTCTGGCAACTTCATGTAGATAGTTTCCTGCAATTCACCATAGAGGAATGCAGTTTTTACATCGAAAGTCATTAGATGATAATTTTTAGCTGCTGCTATTGCGAATAATATTTTTATGGATGATTGACTGGCTACTGGGCTGAAAATTTCTTCAAAATCTGGATGATTTTTCTGTTCGAAACCTCTCGCCACGAGTCTTGCTTTGTAGGTACCATCTTCTTTGATTTTAAATATCCATCTATTTGTCAAGATCTTCTGTTCCGCTGCTTCATTTTTGTTTATAATTTCCCAGGTTTTATTCTTTTCTAGCGATTTTATTTCTTCTTTTATGGCCTTTTTCCAGATTTCTTTTTCAGGTCCTGATATTGCTTCTTGGTAGGTAACTAACACATAATCTTGCAATCTTGTAGGCAGTCGTATTTTACGTTTGCTTCTTTTATTATTTTTTTCATTTTTATCTTCTTGGTCTTCTGTGTCTGATATTCTTCTATTTATATCTTGATTTTTATTAGTGTATTTGCCATATGGCAACATACACTATTGGCGTCGGTCGGATGGCGGCACCTAGGGGTCGGACCAAAATTTCTCGACGTTTCATAACCCCGTAAACACTTTGGCACCATTTTTGAAAATGTTTATATATATATATATATATATATATATATGTATATATATATTTATATATATATATACGTATATATATATATATATATATATATATATATATATGTGTGTGCGGGCAATAACTTTCGAAAGAGTTAATTGATTTTAACTAAATTTGGCCCACGTGTTGAAATCCATCACCGCAAGAAGCCTATTTAAAATGGGCCTAATCCGGTCATTTTAAGGGTAGTTTTTAGGGGTTGAAAAATGTTTTTCGGCCCCAAAATACCGAAAAAATTCTCCAAATCGTTTCAAACTTGAAATTTAGCTCTTTGGTAGTAATTAAATAGTGTCCCTAAAATTTTAAAAAAATCGGCCCGACAGGACCGGATTTACAAATTTTACGAAAACGTTAGTTTGCAAATAGTGAATTATTTACTGAAAGGTGTATATAATTTGGTATAGAGGTTCGATTGATAATAATATTTCAATTAAGAAAAAAAAAGTTATTTTAAGGGGTGTATTAAGGAGTCAAATTTTTTATTTTGCCCAAAAACCAATTTAAGTTCGCATAATGAAGCCACACTGTCTGTATTAGCAAATACACTATATTGTCGGCAGGGTTTTGGCACTGCGACCCAGGTTTTTTTTTTCGTTTATTTCCGGTTCTTCTTCAGTATCTGTTTCTAGAATCTTTTCATTGTTTACATCTTGTAACTCTTCTTGGTCTGAACTATCACTGCTTATGTGAATTTGACATCTATCATTAACTTCATTTATTTTATGTTTTTCGTCTTTTTCATTTGTTGTTGGCGCTTCTGGGTTTTAAGATTTAAATATTACATCTCTTGAACATATTATTTTTCTTTTTTCTGAAACATAGAGGCGATATCCATTATTTGTATATCCTACCATTATTAACTTTTGGGTTCTAGAGTCCAATTTTCTAATTTGTTGTAAATTTTTCTTAAATGCTGCATATCCAAACTCTTCGATGTTCGATGGATTAGGTTTTCTGTTATTCCATATTTCATATGGTGTTTTGTAGTTTAACGATTCAGTCGGAAGTCTATTTATTAAATAAGTAGCACAGTACACAGCTTCTCCCCATATATCTTTATCTAGATTAGATTCGAAAAGTAGTGCTCTGGCCTTTTCCATTATGGTTCGTTTTAAGCGCTCAGCTGTGCCGTTTAATTGTGGACTATAAGCTGTTGTAAAATCTAATTTAATGCCTTTTATTTTACACCATGATCTTAGTTCTTTATTAGTGTACTCTCCGCCATTATCGCATCGAATACAGGATACTTTCTCTTTCTTCTCTCTTTCCGTTTCTCTTATGTAATATTTTATATGTTCTGTTACTTCATTTTTTCTTTTTAATAGATAAACTTTTGAAAAACTGCTGAAATCGTCTGTAATTGTTAGAATATATCTATTTCCATCCCATGTAGCTTCTTCAAGAGGGCCACATACATCGGTGTGAATGATGTTTAGTAATCTTTAACCTCGAGTACGGCGATTTTTGAAAGGTAGTCTGTTTTGCTTGGCTTTTATATTTTATTCTTTCGAAAGCTTGTCGACTTCTACAAATTTTACACCATCAGCTGAGTCAGGCAATAATTTCAATGTTTTTAAACCAGGATGTCCCATTTTCTTATGCCAATCCAATGCTGTATCTCTTGTTTGAGTAATTAGAGACGTTTCTTCTGCTTCTTTTATTACTTTTAACTTATATAACCCAGATTTTTCCTTTTTTCCTCTCAAAACCTCTTTTGTATCTTTATAAATTTTAACATGTTCTTTTGTAAATAGTACTTCGCCACCTTTCTCAGTTACTGCTGAAACTGATAAAAGGTTATTGGTTAATTGTGGTACATACAGGGTATTTTGTAGTACACAATTATCTCCAATAAACTCGCCTTGACATTCTGATACCATTTCACCAAATTTCTTTGCGGTGCCAATATTTATTTTACTGCTTTTTGTCTTTTTAAGTAAATTTTCGTCACATACCATGTGTGTAGTACAACCAGAATCGACGATGAACTCAGCATTTTGACATATATTTTTATTTTCATGGGTCAGAAAGGCTGTTTTTGCTTGGTTTTTATGATTGTTATTATTTTTATTTCTAAAATAACAGTTTTCTTCCTTGTGATTTGTTTTCTTGCAAATGGAGCAACAATTTTTACAATCTTTGGGCAATGTGTCCAGTTTTATCGCACCTGAAACATTTTCTTTTTTCGGTTGCATGCGGCTTTACAGATGTTTTGAAAGCGATCGGTGTATCTTCTTTATTTTTATTTTGCTTTTCTTCTTCTTTTATTAATCTGTTTGTTAAATTCTTCAAGGTTTTTTCTTCATCAGGAGTGGACTCCCATGGGCCGTAACAAAATAATCGAATGAATGCGGTAGTGCACTTAATATTCTTGATATCACCATGTCATCTTCTATATTTTGCTTTAATTGCTTTAGTCTGTAGACAACATTTTCAATATTAGCTAGGTTAGTTTGCATGTTTTGACTTTTATCAAATTTATAATTGAAAAAATCTTGCATCATTTGTCCCTTTTTTCTATTTTCTGCACCATCATACATTTCACATATTTTATCAAAAATTTCTTTTGAAGATGTACAGGTTAGTAGGTGAGTTATTATTTTCTTATCGACTGTTTGAATTATTATTTTTTGAGCTTGTGCGTCCTTCTTATCCAAACTCGCTTCAAATGGTTGTTGCTGTGGCTCAGTCACTATGCCATGCAATCCATGTGCTTTGAAAAATATAATAATTTGAAATTTCCACATTCTATACGTTTCGCTGTCCTTGAGTTTTTCAATCGACGTAACACCAAATTCATCTGTCGCCATCTTGCCGTTTTTACTACGTTTTATTTTATTTTAGTAATTTTTATTTTTAACCGATTTTATGTTAGATTCATATTTTTTATTTATACCAGTTTTATTTTTAATTTTAAACCTATTTTAAACGCTTTGAGGCGCTCTGGGCCCATAACCTGTTAGGTTATTGAATATTTTAGATTTAGTTATTAGAATTTTATTAATATAAAATTATAAGTAAAAATTACAATAAAAATTGATCTTGTGTACTAGAGTACGGTACATTTTGAACTGGTATAAATTCCAATGCATTTATCAGTATTTATTCATTGATTACATAATATTGAAATTACATCCGTAACATTTATAACGTAATGTATCATTGGAAATTATGTTATTTACAGATAAAAAGCGAATTCTTGAAGTTTAAAACTAATTTCGTGATAATTGGAAAATGATTTGCGAAGATATGTCAAAAATCAAAAAAACTGTTTTCCAAGCAAGCCAACAGAAATTGATTTATTGCGGTCAGATGCAGATAGATAACAATATTTTTTTGTGCCAGTCGGGAAGGTAATGAAATAATGTACAAATTTCATCCAATAATTTTTTTTGTAACTGGAATAGTATAGGTGCTATGGAGCTTTGTTGGACATATTATGGCCAAAAGGGCACTAATTTTTTAGTTACATAAATAAAAATGAATTCAGACCGTCTTATGATGGGAACGCATGGGCGTTCAAAATTTTGGGTATAACGAACATCCGATACGAAAGTTGTCGTACGAAACAAAAATTTTACACATACAGGATCCTGACCGAAATTAATATACATCTGAAGCTGCTCAGCTTCGATGTATAATTAGAGAAATAATTGATCTGGACAGAAGAATTTTATATACAAATAAGGAAATCACAATTAGCAAAACTTGTAAAGTATCTCAGAATACAGGTTGATGATAATTTAAAGTGGACTGATAAAATTGAAGTAGTGCGTAAAAAAATTAACAGATACTATTATCAAATAAAACAAGCAAAGGATTTCTTTAGCGTAAAAAAATTTGTCTATTCGGGACTCAAATACGGAATTATAAATTGGGACAGATCATCGGAAATAATAGAGTATTTATAATACAAAGGAGAGTGATTGCCGAACGATATTCAAAATTTGAATAGTGAAAAGAAATTTAAAAATAAATCAAAAGAATGGCTATTAGATACAGTGCCATATAGTTTTAAAGAGCTGTTGTGTTTTAATTTGTTAAATTCATTTTTAATTTTAAAATTGTTTTAATGGAAAATTTTATTGTACATTTTGACATGTTACATCCTAATAGGTTAAGGAGGTCACCACGTGTGATGGGTTCAAAGAATCGATTTTTTTTATATAAATTGACTCCTTAATATGTATAGAATATGCTGGTAAAATGACTTTTTCAAATTCGAAGTCGTTGTAAAAATGCAGCCGTTAGAACGGGCTCTAGACCTATTGTGACGTGTCGTTTTTGTGCCTGAGACCCTTCAATACAAATGTACATTCATATATACGCATGTATAGTAGGCAATTTCGATGATGAGTTATTATTTCAAACCAGGCATCGCAGATTGATGGTAAGTAAAGATTTTCATAGCTTGAACCGTACTTGAAACTTGAAACGCGTTTTTCTCAAAACTGTATTTTTCGAGCTTGTCTCCAAGATATCTCAAGAACGGTTTGACCGATTCACTTGAATTTTATAGGGTAGACTCAGCACATATGGAGCCTCCGCGTGAACTAGAATCGTTAATAAATTCCAAGTATTTCTATTTTTTTCGTAACGAGATAATGAAAAAAAAATCAAAAAATTTTAAACTTTTTTTTTTAATATATATACAATTAAGTTAACAGGAAAGTGGACAAATTGATGTAAATCAATAAACCAATTATTAATTTAGCGACGTTTCGGTCATTTATTAATTCGCTAAATTAATAATTGGTTTATTGATTTACATCAATTTGTCCACTTTCCTGCTAACTTAATTGTATATGTTTGAAAAAAATATGGACGCAACAATTTCCGATGATTTTTTTTTAATTTTGTCGAAATCCAATTTTCAAAATTTTCAAATGATTCTAGTTCATGCGGTGCGTACAGGCTTACAAATTAAAATGCCGTTGGTCTTTTTGATTTCAGATCACCCAATCAGCTGAAATCATGAAGACCATGAGCACACTTTTTTTCGAGGCGGGTGTCTTCAGACTGGTACTACTCACGATCCGAGAAGATTTTTAGCTGAAAGGTTATATGTGTACTCTACTCTCGAAATACTAATAAACAAATAGTAAATAATTCAAAGTTCTATCTTTTATTTGTCGTCAAAAAAAATTCCTAAGAAATGCCTTAAAAACCGGCCGTCACACAGGGTGACCCCTTTAAGCAATAAAATTTATTTCTATTCTATTCTATTATATTTCGAGTGTCAACATATTTGAAGTTGGATTCGTTTTGTCGCACAATTGGTTGGAATTTTTTAATACAGATATACTTTTTTATGCTTCTTGGAACACCTCTTCCAATCGTGACTTTTCACAAACATATTACAGACTCAAACAAAAGATTCGATCTTAATAACTCTTTTACTTTTCCAAATCATCCCTGCAGGTACTTGAATATAGTAACAACTCGTGTACTATAATTAGGCAAAAAAAAAATTAAAACAGTGCAGCGAGTAGACATAACGGTCGGTAACGGGTCAAAAAGACAGCGAAAGAAAACGTGGGAATGAGACTGAGGATGGGGGGAGCATCGTCCGACGTGTGCCCTCTCCGTGTTATCTTTGGCTGGCTACTACCACAGAAAGCAATTTTACTTGAATAGAATTCAATTATCTCGCAAACAATACACGCCCCGGCCCCACGCTAGTCGTGCCGAAGCAGCTCCTTGTACCTCATCGCACGATGAACGTCTCTCGTACACCTTTCATACAAGCATTCTATACAAATTACCTAGTTCACTTAGAAATAATATTAAAATTATTATTGAGATTGCTTTTAATTTCATTCAAGCATTATTCAATTCATTTACATTCATCAGACTCCGCATACCCTCAAAATATTTATACATATTATTTTTTTCTTTTGTGTAATTTAAATTTGTTTTGTTTGTTGAAGTAATTATTTTGTTAAATTGTAAATTGCTCGCAAAATTTATGTATTCTGTTGGAATTTTGCAACGTGCACAGAATATAAGACGGATAATAATTATATTACAGTAAGCAAAATAATACAAAAATTTCAAAGCTTTCTTTTAATTATTTTTAATATTTTTGTAGATAAAATAAATCATTTTATATAATAAAAACTATGAATTTCAATTTTCATGTGCAGATTTATGTTTCTATATCATTTATTTCTTTGAAGTTTTAAATGTGCAAAAATTAGATTTAAAAGAAGACACAAAGAAAATATATCTCAAAATATTATTACAAACATAACACAAATTACAACCCTATTTAACTTCAAAATAAGTTCCAACAACCGACAAAAACTATGGGGACTTAATTAATTAAATAATATTAAAAGTTTTTCAATCGTAAAATAGTGAATAGTTTACTGTAATATAATATTCTCAATTTACATTTTCAGAATCATATGCGTGTTTGCGTCTTTTATAGAAAAAACGTAATAAAAATTGTCTAGACAAAAGTTGAAATGAAAAAAATAAATATACTTCATTTCACAAATAAATAAAAATAAAATACAAAAAATCGTAGCAATGAGATATCGCATTTCGAAAGGGAAATAATATATTCAAATAACATTATCTGATGATAAAGTATATAAGACACATTTTACGTTCGTTTTAATATTATTACTTCGACCGTCTATCTGTAAATAAATTGGATTTGATCATCACAATACAGAAAGACAATATTAGAATATTTATTGTTACATTTTTGTTGTTCACAAAACCAGAAAAATATCATTTATTGCACGACATTGGTGTTGCAGTGGAGAAGAGAAGTATACGCGTACCAAGATCCTACTAGTCCGTAAGGTTGACTCAGTTTATCGTAAAATGTGATAACACTTTCTTTTAAAATTACGTCTTATTCATTTACACTGACATATTTTAGGTTATAGTATGTACTAAACTATTTCAGACAGATATAAAAAATGTTCATAATGTCATGTAATATGTTATATTGACAATATCTAGCACAATTTTAAATATTGATTCGTACTTCAAGCTAGCCATAGCGCTTGTTTACTCGCACTCACATAAACATATTAATTAGGTAAATGCCCCAACGAAATGACCTGTTTTTTTGGACATGTATATCTATTTTTACTTATCAATATTATTCTGTGTAAATCTCAACGTGCCTCAAATATATTTTTCAAGTTAAAACATACAATTTTGCAAGCACCTGGCTAAGGTTTAGCCCAGATTAAAAGATCTGGATTTTTTATTTTCCAACTCCTTAAATACTAAATTTCAAAGTACTAAAAATTTAAAAATGCCTCAAGGATTTTTTTGGCCAAAAATTTTGCTAATTTAAAAACTTGAGGCTCGGTTAAGCCTGGATTCATTGCACAAATTTTTACGGTGCCTCAAATACCTTTTCAAAAATGTCTAACAGCTTTCGGTATAGCACTAATAAACAAACACTAAACTTGCTACATTAGTAGGCACTATTTTAAAGTCGATTTAACCAATTATTCAAATTAATATTAATATTAATAAATTCAAATGACGCCCATTCAATTTTACTAAGGAAAAAATTATCTTTTATTTATAATTATTATAGGTCAGTGAATTCGTCTCAAAGTCAATAATAATGTTATTGAAAAAAAAATGCATGGTGAAATTTAAAAAAGTGAACTTGACCTTTATGTAGCGGCAGCGCCTCCATCGAATAAAAAATAGGATTGTCCAGTATGACGGCCTTCTAGAACAATAGTTTAAGTGCTATTGGTCTGTAACACTTTAAGTCTCTCACCCTGTATGTACATACAGTTTCAACAATGGTACTAAATTGTTCTGGAAAGTATGAAACGCGAGAAATTTTGGTACGATCTCTAGGCCCTGTTATTTAACCGACGCCAATAATATATGTGCATATGGCAAATATTTTTGTTAGGTGTATTTCTTTCAATACAAAAGCGATTCGATGAGTATTTACAGTCTTAGTAACTAACATTTTCGAAATTATTGTTTAAATAAAATTCCATTTCTGATTGATAACTAACCAGTTAATTAAATTTAAAAAAATGCATTGAAATACTCGTATTCAAATTAAAATTATTTAATTAATTTACTATATCCAATAGTGTTTCTTCACAAATTTAAAATTGTGAGTTTTTTTATTAAGTGCTAGCTTTTAACAAGTTTCTGTCATTTTTAAATGAAACCGGTTTAAACAGACAGACAAGCAAAATTCCGAAATTTGGAATGTGCTCAAATTTCTACTAAAGCCGTTGTACATTGACACAATAGCTTGGATCCGTTTCTAATAATAAAATATTGATAAAAGAAAAAAAAATTAAAGATACTATTTTATTAAATGTACTAAAAAGGAAAAAATATTTTTTAATAATTTAGTCTCATAATTATAAAAGCACGGGTCGTCGAAAACGAGCTCTTCTGTGTAAAACAAAAAATGCATCAGTTAGTCTCGTCACTATTTGACAAATTAACAGTGATTTGGAATGATTTTATTGTCCTAATGAACAAAAACATTGTTACAAAGTTTTAATGACAATAGAAATTCGGGTTGTTATTAATAAATTAAAATTTTATTGGCTGATAATAGATAAAGTATCGACTGAAAATGTACACTGGGTCTCATGGATCATAAATATCAATTAAGTTCCAAACGCCATTTATCAAAACGTTAATACAACGCATACATTACAAAGTATGTACGTATGTATGTTACGTGGCATAAGACAGAGACTTTGCTTACAAAAGCCAGGCGTGGCTTTTAACTGTACGAAAGCTTTAACGAAACACGCTCCAACATTTGATGTTGGTAATTTTGTTTCACATTCAGATTTTCGTATCCAGTTACATACAAATTGCAATGCCTTGCATATTTCAAAGGCTCATATAACTGCTGAACCCAAAGGATTTAAAAAGCCGTTGATACGTAAAGCGAATTTAAACATACACACAACTTTCTTAACCAACGGGCAAATTTTTGAAGTGAAGCTTCTAAAGCGAGGCTAAGTTTGAGCGCTGATTAAACGAAAAACGGACATTACTGGAGTAGATCAATGTAGAAAGAAAGAGACAGATTACAACCAACAACTGACGCATTATTTATGGTATTTGGTTGACAATGCCATCTGTGGCTGGACAGGCAAAGTAGTCAAGAAGTTCTATATCTACCATGTGGTCTTAAACACATACTTTTTGTATTGAAAGAAAATTATTGGAATATTTAGTGAATACGCTTAACTTCTTTTTTGATAATAATATTAAGAACTAGATACTACCCGCAAAATTGCTCACGGCTCTGAAAGCTTTGATGGAATCGCTGGACATACTCAGATAAAAACTATTGTATACTTTAAAGATGATGGATGGCATACGAAGTATTCGATTTTTAATGATCAAGATAAGATATAAGTTTTCTCTAAAATTGCTCTGAAAAAGGAAAAAGAATGGTCAAACAATAAAGAATAGTTAACATACATGAAATACAATTAGATGCTTAAAAAATCGTTTATTGAGTAACAGTTGCTTGTTACTAAAAGTAACTTGGGTTTCTGTTTAATTTTATTAGTGTTTGTCATAATATGTCATTGTTATCGGTTGAATGGCGGCATCCAGGACTGGACCGAAATTTCTCAACGTTACACAGCCTCATGAACAATTTGGTAGATACCATTTTTGATAATGATTATGAATATAAATAACTTTCGAAAGATTTGATTGATCGTAACGAAATTAAATTTGGTATACTCATTGGAATCCACCAACGCATGAAATCTATTTAAAATGGGCGCAATTGGACCATTGTAAGGGGTGCATTTAGGAACCAAAAACGGTTATAGGACCCAGATACACTGAAAAACTTCTCAGAACTAATCCAAAATATTGTCCATAAATAAACATAAATTCACATAACAAAGCTACACGGCCTTTATTAGCAAATACATTAATTGTCATAAGAGTTTGGCACTGCGACTCAATTTTTTTCGTTGACAATATTTCTAATGTCATCAGTCTTAATGAACCTCTACGTTACAGGAGAAACATATCCATCAAATTTCATGTTTCAAAGTTTCTGTCACAGCACCTTCTTCAAAACTGACGTGTAAAATTGTAAAAAAACTAAAAATAATTAATATTTAAAAATTATCCGTTTTTTTACTATACATTATTTCTTCACTAAAATATATTTTAACTAATTTACAAAAGTCATAATTTAGCTATTTTCTTGATTATTTATTTGTTTGACTTTTTATTTACTTATTTAAATTCAATTTTTATTTTTTTGAATTGTATCCATTTTGAAGAATCGTACTGTTTTCAAAAATCATCAGGACTTAGTAGAGACTGTAATTATTTCATTTGCCCCTATGAAGTGATCATTTGGTGTATTTTGTGTATTAAACCCTAAACATTCTTCAAAACCAATAATAAAGTGTATTTGATATTTTATAAATTTCACTTGTCAGTTGATAAATTACTAGGTTATTAAAAAAAAAACTAAATGCTATATATTTGAAATGTAAATTTACCTTTAGTTGAAGACTCTTTCTTATATCTGAACGTACAAATGTAATCATTGCACACTCTAGATTTCAGAAAAGAAATATGCAAAGAGAATATTGAATTACGCCCAAACATACAATATCCGTTTTTTTGTTTTCCAGGCAGCGTATTATTTTTATAAAGTATTTTATTCCACACGCACAAAGTAATGAATATTCTAAGAAACAAGGTCTGTTGCTTTTATTTGCAAGAAAAAAAACAAGAATAAAATATTAATTTAACCCTACGATAATTAGATTTTGTATACAACAACCGAATTAAAAATTGTATAAAACGCTATATTTTGTAAATATGTAGACAATATTTAGAACATACCCTTAAAGATCGCATCATTATGCATAAAAAAAGCTATCTCTTGTAGATAGCGCTTTGCTACCAGAGTAGTAGAGGCCAAGTATTAATTATTTACGAAATGTTGTTCTTTCAAAATGTGGTCAATGAATCGTCCACAATAAATAATTATATCTTATGTCGCTTACATCGCTAGCGAGAGTCTTCTCTATTATCGCTTTGGGTGTCAGAGTTGAGTTACGTTCATACAAGAAGTTATATCTAGGTTAATTTTACTCGAAATCCATTCAAATTTCAAACTGCGGCTTTTCAGAAAAGGGAGATTCTATTAATTGATATAGTGGAACCATTTTTAGTAAATAAGTTCTAACATTTTAACTGAAAATTGTCGTTTGGTCTGTACGTACGTACATCCGAATTGTACATAAACACTGACGAATGGTCTTAGTTTATTGCTTATTTGCTTTGTTTACAATCAGAATGGAACTTTATTTTAATTCATTGAAATGCGTTCAGTATTTTAATTTTTATAAGAAATTTTTTTTATTATTTTTGACAACTAATAAAATTTCCATCAACATAATATACGGTTGTACGATCAGCTACGTGCTATACCATAAAAATAGCTCATTAACCATTAGGCCAAGAGCTGATGACACCCGTTTCATGGAGTGTTCGATTCAGGTAGAAATGTTGTACAATAGTATATAGATGTAAGATGGATAGGTAAATGAGTGTTTGCTTGTCCTACCTGAGTACGCCAGGTACTGCGCATACAGGAAAGGTGTAAAAAAATGTGTCAAAAAAAGTGTTTGATTCAAAAGCCAACAAGTACTTTTCGAAAGTTAAGTTGATTTTAAATAAATAAATAAATGAGACAGACAATTTTGGCGGAGTTAACATTAATCCAAAATATCCCAAAGTTGTATTTTCAAAAATAAAAAAATAAGTGATTGACAAACGCTGAAATTTGTATAGCAACTTCATTAGACATATTTAAAAATATTTGCAAAAAGTGAGGCATTTTTCCGGGACTTAAGACTATTTTTGGGTGTGTTTTAATTCGTGCATATGTACCTAATATGATCACAAATATTCATTCTTTTTAATTAAATATTACTCAAGCCTTAAAAATCATATATTTTTAATTCCGTTTCAAATTTCGCTCCAAAACGACAACATTTGTCACGTGACAGCCGTGACGACATACATTCCTAAAGTAGTAGTCTCCAAAGTTTACACGGGAGTTACCATTCTATAGATGCGTGTTCTGTGTTCAGAAACGCTGGTAAACTGATGAGGTGATGAAAGGTTTTTCGTAATTGTTGCTACAGTTGTATGTAAATTGACATTTCCTATAAATAAATAATAATAAATTACACACTCTAAATATATTAACCAAACAATGAAACTTTTTGACAGCGTGAGCAGCGTCCTTCTTTATGACAATGAATATTTGTGGCTATTTTAGGTACTTATGCACACTTTAAAACACTTTCTCAAAAATAATCTTAAACCCCGGGAAACGTGTCTGGCATTTTGCAAATGTTTTTAAATATACCATTTATTTATATATATATATATATATATATATATATATATATATATATATATATATATATATATTGTGACCTTAACCTTCTCAAGCTGTTCTGAGGTATTAGAAGGGATTGAAGAAGTGCCACAGGGCCTAGAGATCACCCTTGTACCACAGCAAGTGAAAGAAGTTCACTTCTGAATTTAATCAGATGCGCGGCTAGCGATCAACGGATGCTGGGTCGTGGTACGAACAAAAACATTGATGGGGATCATTCAAACCAACTGAACACTTTAGACAAACAACCTCTGACTTGGGGAACAGCCTACTATGGCTGCTAAAAAATCCTACCACCTACCACTCGACAAATAGACAACACAGTACAGACGACACACGATACTTGACCAACCAGTTGACCAACACGTCCAAGATAGTAATTGGGCTAACGTATCCACCGACAGGAGGTAACAGGGCGCCAAGACTCAGATCGTTAACTGCCACACCTAGATAGTCCAGACTAGGAGGCCTAGAACGGGGCAGGTCAATGATGATCTTTACTAGCTTAAAATTACCAACACAATTTACAAAACATTCGAGAAACACGTTAAAAGAAATTTGGACTTGAGAAAGAACCAGCGAAACGAGGGTGCATACACTCAGTTTTATCGAACACCCGGTATAAAGATCAGGTACACCACAGTTATTATCCGTAATAACTAATATAAAACAATACACAGCTGATCCACCGGGAATTAATAATCTTCCTAAAATAGGACGCCCGGTATATGTCGGTAGTGACGCCACTATATGCTGACAGGTGTACTAAAATATTGAGGGTTCATAATAGCGGGTCAGTTCACAGCAATTGTCCGACTTAAATAAGACACCCGGTATATGTGTCTTTGGATATCTTGATTACTAACAAAAGTGATGGTAAAATCTTGAATAATCAGCTAGAAGTCACTTCATATAATTGACCGACTTGACAAGGACACCCTGTAGATGGGTCTGAAGACACCAACGGGACCTGTCCCGGAAGATGTTAAACAATAAACTCACTATAAAATGATGGTTCAGTTTCAACAAAATTTTATCTTAAACAAGACACCCGGTATCTCAATTAAATTTTCGTCACGAAAAATACTCAAAATGTATTAAAATACCAAAAAATAAAATAAAAACTTCAAACGGGACATAAGCGTCTGTGCAATCAAACCAAACAGTATGAACACCGAAACAAGTCGTAACAACACGAAAACGAAACCAAATTTGTGTTCCTGTTATCCCTCGGGAACACCCTAGCATTTACAATCTATGCCCAACGAATACAAATTTTTATTACTGGGCATGCACATAGAATTGCCGTTCAGATAAAGTAAAATGTTTAGTTCAAAATGAAAATTTGATTATTCGGGAAGTCTGGAACTTTATTCCCGGAACCTGTAGGAACACTATCCTGAATATGAAACAAATCCAACCAAAGCTGATATCATATTCATTAAGAGCGCCATACAGGTATAATGGACGATATCACAAACTTCATACCATTAACTCCAAGAAAACCTAAGCGTTTTATCCCTAACTTCCAGAACTACAAATCCAAGAAAACGACAAATACTAAAAGGGGTATGGGGCAATGATTTCACGGTATCACTCCCTAACAACAGATCAGACCTAATCCAGACATACACTTTTATTGTTCACGGGAAGCTAAATCCTACGCAACAATCAAAAAATACAAACGACAGGATTTCCAGGGAAATACGGGACTCTCGAACCAGGAAAAAATTCGACAAGAACGACAACGAAATACGGAAACGAGATAGCGCCAGAAATACACTACAACGATAATCCAGAATCCATAACAACAGTCCCTATTCGCCACAAAAAAATATGCTTCCTTTCAAATATTAAAATTCCATGTATAAAATATCTGTATTAAAAGTTAAAAACAACACATCGATGTGTATATTTCGCTGGTTGAGCGGCAAGTCGTCGACTCGTATCGTCAGGCCATATAATTTCTCACACAACGCATCGAATTCTCTCTAACGCACACAATGCATGACCTTATCTCTCTCGCAAAAAGTCGCGCTCAGTTGACGTCGGCAGCGAGTTATGAACCAGTAAAGAACGCCTTATACATTCAAAGGTGCGGTCTAAAGCGCATACACACGATCATGTTTTCTTTTTGATTCTTTTTGCAATATTTTGGCTTCCAGAAATGCTAGAGTCATAATCGTGGGCTCTACGGATTCAGGACGTCAAGGGGTATCCAGTAATGAATCTGTCAAGTCCCTAGGGTCGCTGGATCGTGAGATATTCAACATGTCATAATATATATATATATATATTTTTTTTTTTTTTTTTTTTTAAAGGAAGTGGAAAACCTTCATAGGCACCCATTAGGGTAGTGTTGGATTTCCTCATACTGTGGACCTACCAACTAAAAACCACTCCCCCCCTCTTCTCCAATCAGGCTGGGACCACTAGTTAGTATTACTTCAGCCTGACAGGTGTCTTATCGCTCATGTCCGTTCCGTTTGTCTCTGTTCTTCCATTTTAGCTCTCAGGATGTCAGTGATTAGACGGTTTATCTTATCCCATGTCTCCTTGTTCTTCAGCATTTTTCCCACGATGTTTTCACTCGTTAAAGGGCCAATCTCTTGACAGAGCTGCTCTCTCTGTAACCTCCATCGGGAGCAGATGAGCACCGTGTGTCCAGCGGTGTCCTCGGCACCGCAGTACGTGCAATTGGACGTATCTATCTTCCGCATCCGGTGTAAGTACACCCCGAAGCAGCCGTGCCCTGATAGAAACTGTGTTATGTAGAAATTAACATCTCCATGACCCCGCTCAGTCCAAGTAGCAACATCGGGGATTAGCGTCCTCGTCCATGCTCCTGTTTCTGCAGCTCTCCACCGCTCCTGCCATCGCCTGATTAGCTCTTGTTTAGTTTGCGTACTGGTCATTCCTCGGTGTCGCTCTACCCTTTCTTTGATCAGTAGTTCCATGGGTAGCAGTCCAGATAGTACAAACGCGGCTTCCGTAGAAATAGTACGATACGCACTGCATACCCTTAATGCCATGATACGTTGTACCCGTTCAAGTTGCTCCTTCATTTTCTTTGTTTGCATTGCTCGCGCCCATATTGGTGCTCCGTATAGTGCAGTGGAAGTGACCACCGTTGCGAGCAGTTTCCTCTTGCTTGCACTGGGCCCCGTGGTGTTCCCCATAAGCCGAGTTAGGCTACGTGCCACATTGGATGCTTTTAACACCGTTTCCTCCACATGTGCATTGAAGTTTCGCCTGCTATCCAGCCAAACTCCCAGATATTTCACTCTTGTTTTGGCCCGTACTGTGGTGCCGCACACTTCAAAAGCAATTGGCAAGAGGGTTCTTCTCCCCGCCATCACTACTACCTCCGTTTTGGCTAGTGCTAATTCTAGGCAGTTCATCTGCAGCCATCTGTCCACTTTCTGGATCGCTCGGTTACCGCGGGCCATCACCTCTGCTTCCGTTTTTCCAATCACCACGAGTGCAAGATCGTCTGCATATCCTGTTACAGAGACTCCCTGCGGCATGTTCAGTCGCAGTACTTCATCATACAGTACATTCCATAGCGTTGGTCCCAACACCGAACCTTGTGGGACACCGCTACTCACGTCCACCACGATTTCCCGCCCTCCTTCCGGCGTGGCTATAACCTGCCTCTGACGCAGGTAGTCTTGGATCATCCGCCATAGGTACGGGCTCACCTTTCTTCTCTTCAGGGCCTCTAAGATGCGTTTCCAGGATACGCTGTTAAAAGCATTACGGATGTCCAACGTTATCACTGCCGGAATTTGACGTGTGTATTGGGTACCATCCGCAGCACGATCTACCAATGCCATTACCTTCTGTACTGCATCTATCGTGGATCGGCCTTCACGGAAGCCGTATTGATTGTCAGAGAGTCCCCCAACCCTCTGGAGCTCCTGTTTTAGTCTTCCAAGGAGCAGGTGCTCGAGCAGTTTTCCCAGTGTGTTCAGGAGACACAGCGGCCTATATGACGATGGTACGCCATCTGGTTTGTCGCTCTTCTTCAGAAGAACCAATCTGGCAACCTTCCAGTCTCGTGGGAATTCTTCGTTGATGATAGCCTGGTTCATTACCTCTAGTACACGTGTAGGTTTCGCCTCCGAAGCTAACTTCACTGCTTCCGCTGGGATCCCATCTGGGCCAGGACTCTTCCCCGCCTTAAGCCGCATGCATGCACTCTGAAGCTCCTCTTCTGTAAAGAGGGGGATGTTTGTTGCAGAGACGTCCTCATAAGCTATAGGTGGGTGGACTGGAAAAAGTGCCTTTATGACTCTTGCCATGGTTTCTGCTGATAGTGTCGGTGGAACCCGCCCGAACCTCTTCATCACTATGCGGTATCCGTCACCCCAGACGTTGTCTTCAACTTTCCCGCACAGCTCCTTCCAGCGAAGCCGCTTCGTTCGCTCTATTTCTCTAGCTAGAAACCTTCTTGCGTTAGCAAGATCCTGGCGGAATTTCTCTGCGGGCGCTCCTTTATTACGCTTGTTTTCCTTTTTGAGCTCTCTCCGTGCCTTCATGCAGGTCTTACGCAGTGCAGCGATTTCCGTTGTCCACCAGTAAACACTCTTTCGCTGTCGCCTTGCCATTCTGGTTAGGTTCTCTTCACAGACTGTGATCATGGCCGCCGTCAGTGTTGCAGGTGTCGTCGGATGATCTAATTCTCCCAGTGTGCGTTCCATTCCTCTTTTGATCCGCTCATTGTCCTCAGACTTGATGTACCAGCTTCCTCGCTTCTCCTGCTGGCGTCGAGATTCACCTATTTGAAAGCATATGCAATTATGATCGCTTAGTGTTTCAGTTTCCAGAACCTTCCACCCTCCTATTTTCGGTTGTAGTCTTTCAGATCCAAAGGTTACATCTAAAACAGATCCATATGACCCTCTTTCGAATGTCGCAGTATTACCCTGGTTAAAGCACGTCAAGCGGAGGCCAGCGACCCAGTCCATCAGTAATCGCCCTCGATTATCTTCGTGTGTACAACCCCAGCTTGGGGATTTGGCATTAAAATCTCCTGCTACAATTACGTCTTTTAGGTCTGCCCTCAGAACAGTCGCCAGTTCGTCAAGGGCATTGGCAAACTCCTCCAGTGGCCTATTGGGTGAAAAGTAACAGCTAAAGAGTCTTATATCCTTCAGTTCAACCCACACATAGCCATTCCCAGCGCCCCTACTCTCTACCGCCAGCTTCTTGTTCGCCACCAAAATCGCAGCAGCCTCATCATTGTCCACGCTCCAGATATTATTACGCACCATGAAGCGATTAGGTTCACTGACCATCAGTACGTCCGCTTCCATCCTTAGTGCAGTAGTAAAGAGAAGGTCGTGCGCTACTTTCCTTCTATGCACGTTCAATTGTAGAACTTTCATTATGTTTTGAATTCATCACCATCGCTTGGCACTTCTTGTCTCCGGCTCGATGTCCGGTAGCATTACATTCAACACATCGTTGGTCAGCCTTACAACTATTACTATAATGTCCTTCCCTTCCGCATCGAAAGCATAGGTGACTTCGGTTTGGTCCACCACACTGATGTGCTAGGTGTCCCGTCCTCCAACACCGATAACATCGGTTCTCTACCTCTCGCAGCCGAACCCGGCATGTAACCCATCCAATTCGAATGAATCCCTTCCTGATCATTTCTCGCGCCTTGCTCTCTGACAACTTCACCGTGGCGTTCTGGGTGCCACCATAAGCCGGCCTTAAGGATGTTACCCGTATGTTTCAGTCGTTTCGCCTGTCTCTTCCGCTACGCTTCCTTGGACATCTTCGAGGGTGACTTCGCTATCCAAGTCTTTAATATGTATTACCGACTCTTTCGTCCGCGTAGTCACAGTAGCCTCCGGGATCCTACTGGCAATACTATCCCTTAGGATTTTGGTCTGCTCGCCGCCATCTCGCAGCCTAATCTGGAGCTCTTCGTTCCTTCCCCGGCGTAAAGACATCACTTTGATACCTTCAGGGCTGTCTCCAGCCTTTACTGTTCGCAAGATTTCCGCGTAAGATTTTCCCGTGGCCTTCACCACAATAAGTTCATCTTTCGGAGCCTTGTTCTTTTTTCTCTTTCCTCTCTTCTTCTTGGTTACCACAGTGAATTCATTCTCCGTTGGTTTTGCTTCTTGTTCTGCTGACTCCTCATTTGGATCGTCTTCTTCTTCTTGCCTAACTTTTTTGGTTATCGCCTCTTGCGTTTTTTTAACTTGTCTCCCGTCTCTATCCCCGGCCCGCACGGTCAGTACAGCTCCGGGCTTTAAAGTTAAGTAACGGCGACCTGTAGTCACGTCGTCCTCTTCTTGGGTCTCCGTTGGGCCCTCTTCTTTCCTCGTCTGCACCGCGGCATCGGCCGTTACCACTTTGGGTCTTGCGGTGCAGGCTTGGCATTGCTCTCCCTCAGGTTTTCGAGTCGCAGTTTTTTCTATCCTCTGCACTATCCGCGCCATGTCGTTCACCATGTGCCTGATCTCGGTTTTGGTTGTAGGACTTGTCCGAACGAGATTAGCCAGCTCTGTCACTTTCTTCACAAGCCTCTTAGTCAGTGCGTCAGCACTCTCGTCCCCTAACATGCCGGCCAGTTGTTCAGTTGCCTCCTCCCGTCTGCGTTTCGACATCTGCTTGATCGCTCCGTCTGTCATGGTGTTAAAGGAGCCCGCCCGTTCTCTTATAGGTGAACTTGGTATCTTCGGTCTCTTCCGGAAAGGGTCGCCTGTTTCAGCAAAATCCTGTTTATCTCCGTCTCGATTTCCTACGCTACTCTCTCCCTCCTCTTCGCCCCTATTGGTTTGTTTTGGTTTTGATTCATTCTCCATATATATTCCCACGCATAATTGGGGTGCATGAATGTCCACACCGACTCCCCCATGCCGGCGTAAGGGGTTCATACGAAGGGGTGCCCCCAAGTGCCCCCAAGGGATCGTTCGCGACACTACTACTCTAGTGCCATTCAGCTCTCAGCACGATGCCTCACACCTTAACTTGAGTATGTTTGGTCCGCGAGGACTATTTTATTTCGCCCCTATCCGCCAGATTGCAACAACCTGGTTTGGAAATCCCCCTATCCGCCACCTGGGGACGCGCCATGTAGGAGTATCACCTCTCCCCATGGATATATATATATATATATATATATATATATATATATATATATTGTGAAACGGTGAAACGAGTTGAAATAAGGGCCCTAGGAGCCTCTCAGAACCTCTATAAATAAGGCACTGACCTTGCACCAAAAAGAAAAAAAAAAACTTAGTTGGACTAGTTTTAGTCTTTTGGGTTCGAGAGTAAGCCATGCATAGACGAATGGCAGCAGGCTGAGAAAAAAAAACAAATAGGTGGATTATTGAAAAGTTAGGAGTTTTTTTGACGTTTGAGTTGAGAAGGACAGGAGTTGCGGCCGTGGAACGGCGTAGTCGCCGTTTGGCGACTGAATTTCGAAAAAAAAATTTTCTCAAGAGAAAATATTGAGAAGAGGTTGAAAAAAAGATTGAAATCTGTTTTTATTGCGTTTCAGGGATACGAATGCTCACGCACTGTCCGTAAGGTATTGTAATTTTACGTATTGGTTTGACATATGATTACGTCTGCCGCTACACTATACAGATAGTGTAATTGTGAACTGTGCGTTTAGTTCCGATTATAATTCGATATTTTGCAATATTAGTTTCTGTTAAAATAAAATCTAAACTGGTATTCTCGCGCTGATAACGACCTGATTCATGTTTAACTTTAATTTGCGTACATGCCTTGTTTGTTTGTTTACATAAATTTCTTTGCGTCAAGTATTGTTTTCATAATAACTTTTGAAGCTGATGGCTATTCTAACGATGCATATTATGCCTGCTTCTTGTATCATTCAAAAATCCAAATATAACTATACTGCTATCTGAGCGACGCTTGTAAAGCATCATTCACATAAACTTTATTTAAGTTTTTTATGAACTAGTTTCTTGTGTTTAACTTTTGTATCTGATTTGTTTACGTCACTTTTTCAATCACATTAAGCACAGTGTATTATTTGAAGTCAAGGTTTCGTATATCGCTGATTGGTCTGGTTTTTAGTAATCACTTATCTGTCGCGTATTCGATTGTAACGTTTTGCAGTTCAGTTTTCGTTTCGTTGTGTTTAGAATTGGAAATTTCGACTTCAATTGAGCACTCACCATTTTATGCTGTTTGTATTGTGCCAACATTTTCTAGTTTTAGGATATTTTCGCAATTTTAGTCTTAAGATTTTTTTGCAAAAATTTTTTAGTGCTAAGCATGTTTCGCATATTTATAGGATTAAATTTACTTATTTCGCACATGTTAATTTTAAGTGTATTTCGCTAATTTTATTTTCTAAACTTTTGAATTGTTAAAGCGAATATTTTTTTACTGTCTCAAATTTATGCATTCTTTATTGTTTAACAAGCATTGCTTACGAGTTTCCACTATTCACTATAATCTGTATTCAACTCTACGGCGGTCTCTTCTAGAACTTAGCCGTCAGGAAATTGTTCCAATTTATCAATAAAGTTTATTAAATTCTATCCTAAAATATTCTCATCTGATTTGTGGCTTCCCTGATTAAATTTCTCACAGGTTGGCTGAGCTGGGAGAGGTGTCTGGAGGGTGGACTATCAGTCTGGCGCCCACTTAATTACTTAATTCAAAGCAGAATATCTACTTTTTTAGTTGCTTAGTCCACTCTTCTCAAATTACATTATCAGGTAAGTATTATGTTCTTTCTTAAAACGAGTTTTATTTTAGACTAAAATTTATTATAAAAATTTGTACAAAAATGTTACAGTTATATAATATTCTAGATATGCTTTAACATTTTAAATCGGTTATATAAATAATAAATAAATTCAATTCTACTGTCTGTTTCAAAAATATAAAACGTAAATTAATTCTTTTAATATTCAATACATATATAACAATTTTCCGCCGCTTAATTATTGGGCTGCTTTTGAACCTCACACTGTCGAAGTTGGTTGTAATGTCGCTTAATGACGTATCCGTCGTCTAGTTCGACTAAATAGTGCAGTCGACCCAGGCGTTCAACAATTATTCCGTATTTCCATAGTCCGCTTGATGAATCGTTTCTGGACTGTACTCGCTCACCGAGTTTGAAATGTTTGTCAAATATTGGTTGTTCAGCTCTATTTTTTGTATCTGGTTGTGGTCGAATCAGATCCAGTTTTGTTCGCAGGTTTTTTCCAAACAGCATTTCTGCAGGCGTCTCCCCTGAAGATAATGGCGTAGCTCTGTTTCTGAGTAGAATGCGATGAAGTTTCTCATGTAGCTTTCCTGACTCTTGAGTCATACATTTTAATTTTGTTTTTAGTGTTTGGCAGTATCGTTCGGCTTGCCCGTTCGTTGCCGGGTGTCCTGGAGCGATCATTTGTTGTATAATCCCGTTACGTTTGCAAAATTCCTGGAATTCATAAGATTTAAAAATAGATGCATTGTCGCTTACCAAAATTTGTGGTAGACCGTATCGGCTGAATATTTCTCTCAGGTATTGAATTGTACTAGCAGAGGTTGGTACAGTTCGCGACATGTAGATTTCCGGCCATTTTGAGTTTGCATCTACCATAACGAAAAAATAATGGTTGAGAAATGGACCAGCATAATCTATATGTGCACGTTGCCAATTTTCTGTCGCCGGTTCCCACTTATGAATTGGCGCTTTAGCTGGATTTTTCTTTACGTTACAACAATCAATGCAGCTTTTAACTAGATTTTCGATATCGGAATCGATACCTTTCCAGTAACAATATCTTCGCGCTATAGCTTTCATTTTTACTATTCCCGATAGCCCATACGGACTTGCGTCAGTTGCGAGCATAACTGGTAACTCAGGTGTGAATGGCATGAGGACACGATCGCTGGAAATTTCAGTTTTTGCTTTTTGAAATGCTTTTTGGCATTCATTTGACCATTTGAATTCAGTGTTTTTTCTTAATAGTTGATTTAATGGGTGCAGGAGTGTAGAGGCATTCTTGATAAATTTCGAATAATACATGACTAGTCCCAAAAATTGCTGAACTTGCTCAGTATTTTTAGGTGGTGGTGCATCGATGATTGTTCTGACTTTGTTTTCAGCTTGATGACATGTCCAAGATACGAGATTTTTTCCTCAACAAATTTGCATTTTTCTCGATTTAAGTGAAGATCGTATTTGCGTAGACGTTCGAGTACTTTTATCAAACGTTCATTGCATTCATTGATCGAGGAGCCTTGTACTAGGATGTCGTCAAAATATGCTGTCGTGCCTTCTAAGTCATGTACAATTTGATCTATGATTTTGTGAAACTCATTCGGTGCGGTCTTGATGCCAAAGAAGAGTCGTTTCACCGTATATGTACCGCGATGAGTTGAAATGGTCTGAATTTTTGAACTCTGGTCAACGACTGGAACGTGCAGGTATGCTTTAAAAATGTCGAGTGTACAACAATATTTTCCATTTCGCATTTTGTTGAATATGTCTTCTATTCTGGGAATTGGGTAATGATTGTCGAGCAGTTGTTTATTTGCAGTTACCCTATAATCTGCGCATAACCGAATTTCCCCTTTTTTCTTGGGTACGATTACCAATGGTGTTCCCCATTCTGAATGATCGATTTTCTCGATGATTCCGTCCCGTTCTAGGCGATCTATTTGCTGGTTGACTTTTTCTTTGATTGCGTATGGTACAGGTCGCGCCTTTATGAAGATTGGCGTTGCATC
This sequence comes from Venustoraphidia nigricollis, assembly GCA_034508555.1. NCBI lineage: Eukaryota > Metazoa > Arthropoda > Insecta > Raphidioptera > Raphidiidae > Venustoraphidia > Venustoraphidia nigricollis. Next base: position 715,931 of record JAVRKA010000023.1, on the reverse strand, counting down.
TTTTCGTAGTTGAAGTGTAGATTTAAAGTTTGGTATTTTTCCAACTTGTTGTTGAAAAACGTCGTCGAATTTTCTTATAATTTCGGATATCGAGTCTTGAATCGATACTACGTTTGCTTCATTTAAGTTGATTTTTAGTGCCCGTATCCAACGTCGTCCCATAATTGCACTACGCTGTTCAGAGACAACGTATAGATCGCCTATGAAGCGGTTTCCTTTATAATCAACTGATACCCGCGCATATCCCAGAGGCTTAAACAAATGTTTTGTATAGGATCGGAAATGAACATCTGTATCTTCTAGTGGAATGTTTAAATTCAATGAGTCGAAATCTTTTTTTGATATGATTGTGACTGGACTTCCGGTGTCACATTCAAAATTGCACGGACGACCTCTGATGTCTACTTGAAAGATTATTTTTGGTTCATATATTGATGATGTTTCATTAAATATGTCTATAATTTGATGTATAGAATATTCTTCACTGGAGTCAGCTTCATTGTCAACTTTTTGAACGTCATCTTTCTTGTTACGAAGTATCGTTGTAATACAGACTTTTGCATTGTAATTTTTCTTTAATTCGGCATTCTTGCGTTGAATGGTTGTAGCGCCCGCATCTTAAGCATAGATTTTCTAATCCCAGCTTTTTCAGGTTCAGCGCTCGATAGGTGTTTTTCCTGTTGGTCCTATTTCGAAATTGATTGTTATTATTTGATATGGGTGTTTTATTGCCATTGATCTTATTTATTATGTTTGTTGATGAGCTTTTGTATGTTTCACGGTTTTCTATCTTGGATGCTTCAACTGCTAAAGCTGTCTCGATGGCATTTTCTAGTGTAACGTCAGATTTCTGTAAAATCTTTTCTCGGATATCCGTATCGGCTAGTCCTCGGATGAATTGTGCTCGAAGAAGTCAATTTATGACCGATTTCGTACAGGTGCTACTGGCGCAGTCCAATTTGAATTCACACGTTCTGATCGATTCTTTTAAAGCTGCGATGTATATAGAAAGTGATTCGCCTGGTGCCTGTAGCCTCGAGAAAAATTTGTGCTGTTCAGCAAGTACATTTTTTGTAGGTGCAAGGTGTTTTTTTAATATAGTCATCAATTCTCTATATGATTTTGTTGCTGGTAGATCTGGTGCCGTTAAATGTTTGCTACCTAGACAGTTGATTAATATCATTACTTTTGCTTCATTTGTTTCAGCATCTTTACCACGTAACCCATTTAGCTTGAAATAATTTTCTAGTCTCTCATAGTAGCTGTTGAAATTTTCCATGGCGTCATCGAATGGTTCGAAAGATATCGCTTGGTTTTGTAGCATCTCTTTAGCAGTCGTTGATGTCTGTTGTTTTTGAAGAGTGTCGACTAATCCACTTAGGGCTAATATTAACGGTGATAATTTTTCTTCCATGATTCTTCTAATAATGTTAATTCGATTTGAAGTTTGAAATTTGATTATTCGAATATAATGTAGAATGTAGAATGATGTAGAATTGTTTGAAATACCTAATTTAATTTCTTGATCCTCGTCGCCAGAATTATTATGCTCTTTCTTATTTTAGACTAAAATTTATTATAAAAATTTGTACAAAAATGTTACAGTTATATAATATTCTAGATATGCTTTAACATTTTAAATCGGTTACATAAATAATAAATAAATTCAATTCTACTGTCTGTTTCAAAAATATAAAACGTAAATTAATTCTTTTAATATTCAATACATATATAACAGTAAGTCACCGAGTTCCCTGCTTTCGGTGTTGTTTCTAGCCCTCGTTGGAAACCCATGACCCCGCAACCACTGGAGAGGTTAGCCGGTCATAATATATATATATTTTTTCGGTCAATTTAATCGTCCAAATGTGCGTACAATCGGAAAAATCGTGCAAAAATTTGAGCAAACCGGGTCTGTAGGAGATGTGAAAACACCAGTGCATGCTCGTACAGCTCGTACTGCAGAAAATATTGCTGCTGTTCGCGATAGTGTGGCTGAAGAGCCGTCCACCTCAACTCGTCGTCGTGCCCAACAATTGCACCTCTCACGCTAGTCGTTGATGAACATTACGCATAAAGACTTGCATTTACACGCTTACAAGGTGCAATTGACTCAAGAACTAAAGCCTCTTGACCATGCCAAACGTCGTCAATGGTCAGAATGGTGGCAAGAAATGGCAACAGTGGATGATCAATTTTCGAAGAAAATCATCTTCAGTGATAAGGCACATTTTCACCTCAGTGGATTCGTCAATAAGCAGAATTGCCGCATTTGGGCGAATGATAATCCAAGAGTGATTGTCGAAAAACCAATGCACCCACAAAGAGTGACTGTTTGGTGCGGTTTATGGACTGGCGGCATCATCGGGCCGTATTTTTTCCAAAATGAGGCCGGTCAGGCAGTTAGTGTGAATGGTGTTCGCTATCGTGAGATGATAACGAACTTTTTATGGCCCGAATTGGAAGATATGGATGTGGACGAAATGTGGTTTCATCAGGACTGTGCCACTTGCCACACAGCTAACGAAACAATGGCTCTTTTGCGCGACAAATTCAATGGCCGTGTTATCTCACGTGGTGGCGATGTCAATTGGCCGCCAAGATCATGTGATTTGACACCGTTGGACTTCTTTCTTCGGGGTTATTTGAAAGAAAAGGTGTACATCGATAAGCCAGCAACAATTCAAGAGCTAAAGGATGACATAATTCGGCACATTAACGGCATAGAACCTCAATTATGCCTCAGCGTCATCAAAAATTTGGACCATCGGATGGAGGTGTGCCGCCGAGGTCGCGGCGGCCATTTGGCCGATATTTTGTTCCATACATAATTGAACCATACCATATTATCATAATAAAAAGAAATGACAAAAATTTCCTAAATAATTTGTGTTTTATTCAAAATCAACATCGGCCCTTAAAATTTAACCACCCTTTATATATATATATATATATATATATATATATATATATATATATATATATATATATATATATATATATATATATATATATATATATATATATATATATATATTATGGCTAGCTGTTACCAATGGAAGCTGGGTCGTAGGTCGGAGAATGGGGCAACAAAAGAAATAACATGATAGCGAGACCTTACCTGTTAAGATAGTATTGCAGAAGGATGAATCAGGCAACTTCAAGTGGTTGTTATGCTTAAAATCGAAATAATGAGGGTGCCTGGCCACTGGACTCACCTTCGTGGAAATATCCCACAGTTATGGCCACCTATGTGGTAAATAACAGGGAAAACACTAAATCAAGCGCGAAAATGTTCAAGTTAAAAAGTTAATGAAAATTTATTAAGCAACCGGATCAAGTTCCAGACAGTCGGATTCCAGAAGGGAACGCGCTGTTAAGTGGAATACAAAAAGTTAACAAATTAAATTTAACAAAGTAAGCCCGAATGACAAAAAATCAAATATACAATAAATAGTGTATTTGAACTAAAAACAATCAGCAAAACACAGTAACAGAAGGTAATTGGTTGTAAAATAATGAATGAAAAAATGCGTCAACAATACGTCGCCACAATCAAAGCATGATGACGTTAAAAGTAAATAAACAATGTAGCCCGATCGCTCAGGAAAACCATAGAAATAACGGACAGATAATACAAGAAAATACTCTAATAAACAATAAACCGCGATAGCGTAAATCAAAAACAATCGATAGTTATCCTTAACATAAATAGATAAATAACCGCTAAGCAATCGTAATACGGATATAAATTGTTGTGATCACAGCATAACATACTTACTTAAAATTAATCGCCACAAAAAATACACAAGAAAACACAGTAAAACATATTAAAAGGTATCGAGATTAAAAATATAACAACATCGAACCAATGATTATACTAAAATGTATCGCAAGTAAAGCTAATAAATTCAAACATAAATTTACAGAAAAAAACCCGGGTCTCAGTGCCAAAACCCTGCCGACAATATAGTGTATTTGCTGATCCAGACAGTGTGGCTTTATTATGTGAACTTAAGTTGGTTTTTGGGCAAAATAAAAAAAATAACTCTTTAATACACCCCTTAAAATTACATTTTTTTCTTAATTGCAATATTATTGTCGATCGAATGTCTACACCAAATTAAAAACACCTTTTAGTAAATAACTCCCTATCTGCAAACTGGTGTTTTCAGAAAATTTGTAAATTCGGTCTTGCCGGGCTGATTTTATTAAAATTTTAGGGACACTTTTTAATTACTACTAGAGGATTAAATTTCAATTTTGAATCGATTCGGAGAATTTTTTCGGTATTTTGGGACCCAAAAACTTTTTTCAACCCCTAAAAACTACCTTTAAAATGGTCTGATTGGGCCCATTTTAAATAGGGTTCTTGCAGTGGTAGATTCCAACATGTGGGAAAAATTTTGGTTATAATCAATGAACTCTTTCGAAAGTTATAGCGCACACACACACACACACATATATATATATATATATATATATATATATATATATACAAATATATATATATATATATATATATATATATATATACAAATATATAAATATATATATATATATATATATATATATATATATATATATATATAGTATAACGTTTTAGTACACCCGGTATAGAGTATTTTTGAGAAAGAATGACACGGCAGGTCGAGTTTGCGTTGGATTGCGTCGCAAGGTCGTTTCGCGTACTATAGTATGAGATATCTTTTTTTTTCAAGGGCATTCGGGCGTAGGTTCTGATGGCGAGTAGACGTTGTAATTTGATAATAAATTAATGGAATTGCTGATTTTATTTTTTTTTTGAAGTATGAGATCAAATCGCCGATTTTTGTAGTGGTGAATGTTATTTATGGTCGATTATTGTCATGTTAGTGAGAGTTGTGAAGTTTATTTTCGCTGCGGATGAATTTCTGCGTTCCAAGTGAAACACGTGGTTGGATTGGTTAAATAGTGTTCCTGGTTACTGGTGTGCGTGATCTGTTAACTTCGCCTATAATTTGTTCCTGTTTGGAGCTTGGCTATCTGAGCCTTGCTCCCACCATTCCGCTTGGGGACATCACCAGCCGTTCATTTAGACAACTCGCTAAAAAGGGTAAATTTCTCTGCATCATTTTAAATCTGTAAACTTTAAATCTATCCGTAGAATATATCTATGATCTATCGACCTGTGACTCAAAACTATTGGCTTTTGATTTGAATTATTGTTTCGTAATTTTCATTACCAGTGGCGCAGTTATCTTTATTTTTATCAACAAAATATTTCGTGAACGTTAACGATTGTTTTTTTGTAACTTTAAATAGCTTAACGTAATTGTGATTTTTGCTCTGTAAAATTATCTTGCAGATAATTTTTTTAGCCATCCCGAACGTGTCGAACGTGTCGAGAGGCCAAAACAGTTTCGAAAAAATAACAAAGATAAATTGATTAATAATTAACTTTAACGTAATTCTTTTCGTACCGAAATTTAATAATTGAAGTTTTTACAAATATACCGATCGTCTTGTTTGGTCATTTTCGGTACCGATTATTTCATAAATTTATAACCACCTCAGTATTTTTTTTTTGCTTAAAACTTAAATTCCTGCTTTTTCGAAGCCGTTTTCTCACAGTATCTCTATTTGTGTACTGAATTGTGTTTTTGAAATATATATTTATATTGTGTTTAGCTAGATTTCTCTTGCTTACTCTATGTTTATTTAGTTATAAGATTTGATTATTATTGATTGTCATTTATTTATTGTTGCGGGACACCGATCAGCATGTGTTGAATTGTTATTCGTTTGTTCATCCGTTTATGTCGGACTTGTCATGTTCTCCAGTTGATTGCTACGAATACAGTTTCTGATCAGTGTTTCCCTATTGTTGATATTCAGCGTCTGATGCTTTTCGGGTTATTTTTTTTTATAATTTATTTATGGACGACGCCTAGCACTGTTGTATACTTTGATTGTAATTCTGTCACTTGGTTCAAGCCTTCTGCCTGACTGTTGTTTCTTTTGATCTTCTCCTTCCGAGAAGTATATTTATTACCCATTAAATTCATTTATTTTTTTATTCGAGTTTTTTTGGAGACACCCTGTGAATTCCCCTTTTAGCTGAAACTGACGGCTGAGGAGATCTTCAAGTGGCTTCAATCAGTTTGGCGCCCACAGTGTTACTTTTTTTAGCTTAACATTAGCCAATATTGGTTAGCTTGTGTAGCCACTTCGTCAACTCTAAAATAACTTCGCAGGTAAGCGTTTCTTTATGAGCTCCATATGAACCACGACCCCCTACGCTTTGCTAGTCTGGTCAAATCAGTAATTGCGGATAAATAGCGACTACTTATCCTGTTACAATACACATATATATACATATATATATATATATATATATATATATATATATATATATATATATATATATATATATACATATACATATATATATACATATACATATATATATACATATATATATATAAACATTTTTAAAAATGGTGCCAAAGTGTTTAGGAGGTTATGAAACGTCGAGAAATTTTGGTCCGACCCCTAGGTCCCGCCACCAGACCGACGCCAATAGTGTATGTTGCCATATAGCAAATACACTAAAAAATCAATGAATTAAGCCGAGAACATGAACGACACCTGAGCTTTGATTTACAAATAAATGGACGTCAGTCAAATATATCATATAATAGCATCAAAAAATAACACGTGGAAATCAAAATACGTGAAGGAGTAATAGTCACTGAACTATAGAAAAATCAAGCAAAGAATATTGTTAACGCAAAACGTTCGTAATAAAAATTATGGATAATCGAATTAATTGCACATAAATTATAGATATTTAAATGTCAATTTTACAAGGTCAGATGAGAAATATATTACAAGTCAACACAACGTTAAACGTAACAAAGCACTGTAAATAGTTTGCAATAGAACAAATGCACTTTTAATAGTTATTCGCGGTATTAATCAAAACTTCTAAATCATTGAACGATATGGTAGATTATTCAGTTTACACGTAAGTTCCAAAAAAAGTCGTTATGTCACGCGAAAAAAAATGGCTGAACCAGGAACAAAAGAAAGCATTACTAAATACCTTTGGTGGATGACTGGAAAAATTGAGCGATGCTTCAGTAGAAGATTTTCCACGTAGGTTAGAAAACTAATAGTTTTCCGGGCACCAAATCCTGTGTGATAGCCGGGAAGGTGACAGAGGTCGCTGGGACGAAACACCACAAGATGGCGGATTCCAATCGAGATGTAGAAAATCGCTTTACAATTCTGTAGAAATTTCCACGTGAATAATGACTTGACGAACACAATCACCTTCAGTGACAGTCGAAATTAGCACGAGAAGATATCCTCGATAATTTCGGCAGTCTATTTCGAAGTGAAATCACTTATAATTTCGAAATCATGTGCTCACAATAATAGCACAAACGAAAACTTCACAATCAAATCAGGAGACACAGCGGCCTGTATGACGACGGTTCGCCATCTGGTTTGTCACTTTTCTTCAGGAGAACTAGTCTAGCAACCTTCCAGTCTCGTGGGAATTCCTCCTTGACGATGACCTGGTTCATTACCTCTAATACACGTGTGGGTTTCGCCTCCGAAGCTAGCCTCACCGCTTCCGTCGGGATCCCATCTGGACCAGAACTCTTCCCCGCCTTCAGCCGAATGCATGCACTCTGAAGCTCCTCTTCTGTAAAGAGGGGGATGTTTGTTGCAGCAACGTCCTCGTAAACTATCGGTGCATGGACTGGAAAAAGTGTCTTTATGACTCGCCCGAACCTCTTTATCACTACGGTATCCGTCTCCCCAGACGATGTCTTCAACTTTTCCGCACAGCTCCTTCCAGCGAAGCCGCTTTGTTCACTCTATCTCCCAAGCTAGCAGCTTTCTTGCACTAGCAAGGTTCTGGCGAAATTTCTCTGCGGGCGCTCCTTTAGTGCGCTTTTTCTCCTTCTTGAGCGCTCTCCGCGCCTTCATGCAGGTCTTGTGCAAAGCAGCGATTTCCGTTGTCCACGAATAAACACTCTTTCGCTGTCGCCTTGCCATTCTGGTTAGGTTCTCTTCACATACTGTGTTCATGGCCGCCGTCAGTGTTGCAGGTGTCGGCGGGTGGTCTAATACTCCCAGTATACGCTCCATTCCTCTTTTAATCCGCTCATTGTCCTCTGACTTTATGTTCCAGCCTCCTCGCTTTTCCTGCTGGCGTCGAGATTCACCTAGCTGAAAGCATATGCAATTATGGTTACTTAGCGTCTCAGTTTCCAGAACCTTCCACCCTCCTAGTTTCGATTGTAGTCTTTCAGATCCAAAGGTTACATCTAGAACAGATCCATATGTTCCTCTCTCGAATGCCGCAGTATTATCCTGGTTAAAGCACGTCAAGCCCTCGATTGTCTTCATGTGTACAACCCCAGCTTGGGAATTTGGCATTAAAAACTCCTACAACAATTACGTCCTTTAGGTCCGCCCTCAGGTCAGTCGCCAGGTCATCGTGAACATCGGCAAACTCCTCCATTGGCCTATTGGGTGAGAAGTAGCAGCTGAAAATTCTCATGTCTTTCAGTTCCACCCAAACATAGCCATTCCCGGTGTTATTGCTCTCTACCGCCAGCTTCATGTTCGCCACCAGAATCGCAGCAACCTCATCATCATCCACCGTGCAGATATTATCTCGCACCGTGAAGCGGTTAGGTTCACTGCCGATCAGTACGTCCGCTTACATCCTTACTGTCGTGTGCTACTTTCCTTCTATGCATGTTCAGTTGTAGGACTTTCATTATGTTTTAGATTCATCACTATCGCTTGGCACTTTTTGTCCCCGGCTCGATGTCCGGTAGCATTACACTCAACACATCGTTGGTCAGCCTTGCAGCTATTACTAAAATGTCCTTCTCTTACGCATCGAAAGCATAGGTGACTTCGGTCTGGTCCACTACACTGATGTGCTAGGTGTCCCGTCCTCCAGCACCGATAAACTCGGTTCTCTACTTCCGAACCCGGCATATAACCCATCCAATTCTAATGAATCCTATCCTGTTCATCTCTCGCGCCTTACTCACTGACAGCTTCACCGTGGCGTTCTGAGTGCCACCATAAACCGGCCTTAGGGATGTTACCTGTATGTTTTCCATCGTTTCGCCTGTCTCTTCCGCTACGCTTCCTTGAACACCTTTGAGAGTGGCTTCCCTATCCAAGTATTTAAAGTGTATTACCGACTCTGTCCTCCGCATAGTCACAGTAGCCTCCGGGATCCTATTGACAATGCTATTAAAGGATTTCCGTATAAAATTTTCTTTGGCCTAAATTTTAGGTTAGGACCAAGATATCGAGGTGCGGTTTTCGCGAGTTTGTTAAGGTATCATTTAGCTACTTTTTCATGAAAAAAACATTATACCAATGCATTGCATTTAATTTTTTCGAAAAAATTAACCATTTCTGTCGGAATGTCGAAAAAAGCCCTCTAGCGACGACATATGCAACCAACAAAACTTCAAATATTATAATATTTGTAGCCCAAGAATAGCTCTTTTCAACTAGCCCAAGTTTGTTAAAATCGGCTCAGCCGTTTCGAAGATACAGGATGTTGTTTACGGAAACCTTTGAATACCCCCCACCACTTTTTCTTTAGAGATACAGCAAAACTTTTCAAACAAAAATGGTTCTGATTATCCTCGACTTTAAAGATCAGGTATTTTTTTGTTAGCTTAATATAGCGGAATTCACAGAAACATCACTTTTTTAGATTCAAGATTGCAGTTATACCCCCTAGCGGGCATTTCAGAAACTTGAAAATATTTTCCAGGGTTTTCTCTTGGCCGTTTTAGTTATACATTTTTTTGCCGCAAGTCTCTACGATGGATAGTTTCCCAGATACAGTACCTCGCATTCTTAGTTGGCCACTCTGTATTTTATGTCTGTATCTTGATTAAACAAATTTGTATTGATTCTGGTGAAAGAATACCCAGCAACCACACGAGTAGTTATGTTTACATAGACGTCATACTGCGTTTCGATATTTTATATTTCGACCGTATTTATTGCATTTTTGTTTAATTGATATTTATTGTTTAACAAACATTTAAAAAGAAAAAAATATTTGGAGTTTAATCAGTTCCAATAAAGATTATAAAAAATAATATTTGAACTAAATATAAGTTATATGCATATACCCTATTGGCTATATTTTTTGTAAATCTATTTTACAACGCTTTTGTAAAGATTTATTTATAAACAAAATAAATGTTTCATTGGATTTAATTTATATTTTCATTTTATTGTGTTAAATAAAACATTAAATTAAAATACAACTGATACTTTTATCAGTTCTCAGAATCTAAGTCAGGAACTCGAGGTTTTTAAATAGACGAGTCATGGGGGAACAGTTTTGACTTCGTTTATTATAATCATATACACAATAGCGAATTACCTAAATACAATAGGTGAAATCAAATGCGAACAATATGTAATCGCATGCAACAATATCTAATAAAATAAAGTCGGGAAGGAGCATTAATTGTAATCACGTCTTGCACTCTTCCCCTTAACTGATCAATGGACCAACGTTTACATAGAGCTTGAAGCGATAAACTTCCTCTTTGCAATGAATGAATTTCGAAAAGCCGATCCTAGATTATCTTTGTGCCTGCCTACGATGCCATGGAGTGTTTCCTCTAGTGAAATATACCACAAGCAATGAATTATAATTAGCCGGGCGAAATGTGTAAAATATGAGAATACGTTCGCACGATCCTATACGCTTGTTCATTCGTTCACTCGTTATATTATTATGTATATATGAAGTTCCAAAGATAACATAAAATACCTTATCCCTAGCCATACTCACACACTCACATTCACCCTAATTACAGTACAGTTATCATTATAAAACGATAATTTACACAACTGTTACTTGTCTCTATATCTGTCTAAGGGAGGAATGTTTCCTGAAAAACGACTTATATGAGTTTCAAGTCTGATTAGAAATTTGTTTTTCTTATACATACCAACATAGTTTTTGTGTGAGTTAATCATTAATTTTCTGTCATCAATTTCTCTTTCACATAGTTGAACTTGCATATCTACAAAAATACTATGCTAATTTAAATTTGAATTAATATACGCAAATGTGCGTTACTGGCGTCAAATTTATAGGCATCGGAATAATTAGTGTCAGTTTGAAAAAATTACAAGAGACTTTCATTTTTTTATTATTATTTTTTTATTTAAAGAAAAAATGGTGCTAATGCTTAATAAAGAAGAGGATACAAACCACAAACAAAGATAAAAGTTTTAACTTTGTTCAAATCGTGACATACAAGGATATTTTATCATTTATACACAAGTCCAAAAATCTCTAAGTAAACTAAAACATCTCATAATAGGTAAAATTGTAAACATATATATTTCGGTGTCGTAAGCCAGTCGGACGATCGGAAAAATAACAAGTCTAGCAATTAAAGATTGAGAAGCCCTAATGATGCACGGTTGCACCAACATCCCACGTCATCTCGCGCCAGCACCCTCTTACGAAAACTCCCCCCCTGCATGAAAGTTTACTTCTGCGAAAAGCTCGTGCATATTTGAGGCTCGACACCCTTTGATCGCTAAACTATTCTGAAAATATGGGTATCTATAATTTGTATCTAGAATACAGTCGAGTCACAGACAGTGGCGAAATTTTTAAATTCAGAAAAGTATAAATATACCTTTACTTAACACTTATGGCACTATTCTTAATGGTAAGTGACAAAAAATCAACTGCAGCGTAAATTCTTACATTGACCATACAGAATAGTACCATTAATATCGTCGTAGTACTATAGAATTATGACAGAGTTCATTGACTTCATAAAATTGTAAATATATTTATAATTTTTTGCACTACCCCTTATAAAAAAGATGCTTTCCGTGCATGTATAAGCATGTAGAGTGACCCATTACGCACTAGTGCACTAAAATAAAATAAAATTTGTCACGCTGTATCAATTCCATAATAAATTACTATTTATCTATCAGTTGTCTTTTTTATAACCTACATATTATGTACTATCAGAATTGACGTTGGTTTAGTTGTCAATTTTTTTTAAAATGAAATGAAAAACAGCTATTTTATAGGAGACGCGTACAAAATATAACATATATAGCTGGTATATAATTCTATTGCGACACGTGTGACTGTTAAAACTAGCTGGCATTGTCAGAAAATTTGATTTGACAACGACCTGAGATTGTGACCACACATATTTCTTCATAAGAAAAGCATTGTAAAATTTTAAATTGACCTTGCTCGAAAAATAATTGTTCGATTGAATTATTATATTTTTAAACTGAATATTTAACAGATTTTTTGTGCAAATTGTACTTTTAAAACAACATTTTTCTAAACATATGAGTCAAAATTTTAGTTGAAAGCAATTTTTTTCAATATGTATATCATTTATTTTTGTGTGACTACAATTTAATGTTCTACATAACAGTGAGTTTCACAACGACATTAGACTGTATAAAAACTGTAATTATATATGATGATATGATCCCAAACTAAGGTAATTTTCAAATCAATTTTTTACAATCCTCTCTGCAACCAAACATAGGTATACAATCAACAATTTATATACGGTTTATTAAACACCGAAAATGCCTATAACATAAAACTTGAAAATAAACTAACTTGTTGAATAATTTAACGCAGTGTGCTTCAACCCACGCAAAGATATATAGATATTCTATTCATACAACGTTCAAAATATATCTTATGTATTTAAACAGCCGCAATTTTCAACACATACATGATTACATAATTCGATTTTATTCCAAACGTTATCACTGACAAGAATATTGCCTTGTTTGATACAGAACTATAAAGATCTTTAAAGATTTTTGAAAACTAAAAAGAAAAAAACGCGGGTCGCCGTGCCCAAACCCCACCGACAATATAGTGTATCTGCTAATACAGGTAGTGTGGCTTTGTTACATGAACCTAAGTTTGTTTTTGGATAAAATAAAAAAATAACCCCTTAATGCACCCCTTAAAAATTTTTTTTCTTAGTTAAAATATTGTTATCAATTCAACATTTGAACCAAATAAAATACACTCTTCAGTAAATAAATCATCATACGCGCACTAGCGTTTACATAAAATTTGTAAGTCCGGTCCTGTCGAGCCGATTTTATTAACATTTTAACAGCATATTTTAATCTTTACTAAAAGGTTAAATTTCAATTTTGAAACGATTCTGAGAATTTCTTAGGTATTTTTAGGCCCAAAAACATTTTTAACCCCTAAAAACTACCCTTAAAATGGCCCGATTGGGCTCATTTCAAATAGGGTTCTTGCGGTGGTGGATTACAACATGTGGATAAAATTTCGTTAAAATCAATTAACTCTTTCGAAAGTTATTGCCCGCACACACACACACACACAGATATATATATATATATATATATATATATATATATATATATATATATATATATATATATATATATATATATATATACACAGGGTGTCTCACCGAACGTTGGCTAACATGGGTAGCTTTGTTATTAGTGGAGATAGAAAAACGGTTAAATGGGCAAAGTAGTGCAGAAAATTGGGCTCATTAACATCCCGTCGAAAAAACAATTGAATTTTGACACCCTATGGATTTATTAAGAAAATAGTGAAAATTGCCATTTATGAAAACTGGCCATAACTTTTTTACTTATGAAGATATTTGAAAATTTCATTAACTATTTTTTGGTAACTTTTTAAGGTCTTTTCAGTGGCGTAGGTTTAATTTTTTTATTTCCACTACATAATGAGATATTGACATGAACTTTGGTTTTTCTTATGGACGGCATTTTTGATTTTCAGATATTCGAATTCTACTTATTTTTCTGAATAATTTGACATAGCATATCCTATATCTAAACGAATCAGAAGCTACAAAACTGACAAAAATAGCTTTTTGGCGTTATCAAAGTGTGTCGTGTAAAACGAAATTTGTTGAAACATATACATATCGACAGGTTAGCAATCTGTCGAGCGATCGCTACAGTTTTGCTAATTCATTTTGTTTGATTTACTCTCTAAGATGGCTCAAGCATTCTCAAATTTGGAGAAACAGGCTATTTTTGCGCATACATTCAGCGTAACAAAAATACCACGTGGGCTCAAGCATAATACTTGAACCTTTATCCAGAAAGGTGACAGCCTTATCCAATAACTTTTAGGAACTTAAATAGAAATTTAAAGGTATACGGTTCATTTTCAAAGAAAAAAGGCAACATTCAACACTGTGAAGAAGAATTAGTTTTAGCCAACGCTGAAATTAATGGAGAAAAGTTCTTAAAAGTTATTGAATAAGGCTGTCGCCTTTCTGGATAAAGGTTTAAGTGTTCTGCTTGAGCCCACGTGGTATTTTTGTTACGCTGAATGTATGCGCAAAAATAGCCTGTTTCTCCAAATTTGAGAATGCTTGAGCCATCTTAGAGAGTAAATCAAACAATATGAATTAGCAAAACTGTAGCGATCGCTCGACAGATTGTTAACCTGTCGATATGTATTTGTTTCAACAAATTTTGTTTTACACAGCATACTTTGATAACGCCAAAAAGCTGTTTTGGTCAGTTTTGTAGCGTCTGATTGGTTCAGATATAGGATATGCTATGTCAAATTATTCAGAAAAATAAGTAGAATTTGAATATCTGAAAACCAAAAATGCCGTCCATAAGAAAAACCAAAGTTCATGTCAATATCTCATTATGTAGTGGAAATAAAAAAATTAAACCTACGCCACTGAAAAGACCTTAAAAAGTTATCAAAGAATGATTAATGACATTTTCAAATATCTTCATAAATAAAAAAGTTATGGCCAGTTTTCATAAATGGCAATTTTCACTATTTTCTGAATAAATTCATAGGGTGTCAAAATTCAATTGTTTTTTCGACGGGATGTTAATGAGCCCAATTTTCTGCACTACTTTGCCCATTTAACCGACTTTCTATCTCCACTAATAACAAAGTTACCCATGTTAGCCAACGTTCGGTGAGACACCCTGTATATACACATATATATAAACATTTTTAAAAATGGTGCCAAAGTGTTTAGGAGGTTATGAAACGTAGAGAAATTTTGGTCCGACCCCTAGGTCCCGCCATCCGACCGACGCCAATAGTGTATGTTGCCATATGGCAAATACACTAATTAGTTCAATAATATGTTTTTCTTTCCTGGTGGTAAACGACGAAAAGTGTACGATAAGTACAATTTTTTTCTTTGATTAGCTACAAAAATAATATGAATTTCTGTAAATTTTTAAGAAAAAAAATCGTAAAAACCCGGGTCGCAGTGCCAAAACCCTGCCGACAATATAGTGTATTTGCTTATTCAGGCAGTGTGGCTTTATTATGCAAACTTAAGTTGGTTTTTGGGCAAAATAAAAAATTTTACTCCTTAATACACCCCTTAAAATAACATTTTTTTTTCTTAATTGCAATATTATTATCAATCGAACCTCTATACCAAGTTATATACACCTTTCAGTAAATAATTCACTATCTGCAAACTAGTCTTTCTTAAAATTTTTAAATCCGGTCCTATAAGGTCGATTTTATTAAAATTTTAGGGACACATTTTAATTACTGCCAGAGGGTTAAATTTCAATTTTGAAACGATTCGGAGAATTTTTTCGGTATTTTAGGGCCCAAAAACATTTTTCAATCCCTAAAAAGTACCCTTAAAATGGCCCGATTCGGTCCATTTTAAATAGGCTTCTTGCGGCGATGGATTTCAACACGTGGGCCAAATTTAGTTGAAATCAATTAACTCTTTCGAAAGTTATTGCCCGCACACATATATATATACGTATATATATACGTATATATATATACGTATATATATATATATATATATATATATATATATATATATATATATATATAATATATATATACATATATATTTAAACATTTTTAAAAATGGTGCTAAAGTGTTTAGGAGGTTATGAAACGTCGAGAAATTTTGGTCCGACCCCTAGGTCCCACCATCCGACCGATGCCAATAGTGTATGTTGCCATATGGCAAATACTCTAATGAACAGATTATAAACAATGTTTTGTTTTAAAATATGTTGATAGTTAATAGTACGGGTGCCCCAAATTTCTTGATTTTGACAGTTGTCCCTATTTCCAGACCAGAGAGAGAAAAACTGACCTACGAGTCTAGAGCTCGATTGTTATGAAACGTCGATTGGCGAAAACTGCATTTCGATATCTCTAACCGTTCCCGAGATATCGGCGAAAATTGGCATTTGACCGATTTTGAAAAAATATCAAAACTTTTTAGTGTATTTGCCATATGGCAACATACACTATTGGCGTCGGTCGGATGGCGGGACCTAGGGGTCGGACCAAAATTTCTCGACGTTTCATAACCTCCTAAACACTTTGGCACCATTTTTAAAAATGTTTATATATATATGTATATATATATATGTATATATATATGTATATATATATTTATATATATATATATATATATGTATATATATATATATATATATATATATATATATATATATATATATATATATATATACGTATATATATATATATATGTGTGCGGGCAATAACTTTCGAAAGAGTTAATTGATTTTTACGAAATTTGGCCCACGTGTTGAAATCCATCACCGCAAGAAGCCTATTTAAAATGGGCGTAATCGGGTCATTTTAAGGGTAGTTTTTAGGGGTTGAAAAATGTTTTTGGGCCCCAAAATATCGAAAAAATTCTCAGAATCGTTTCAAAATTGACATTTAACCCTTTAGTAGTAATTAAAAAGTGTCCCTAAAATTTTAATAAAATCGGCCCGACAGGACCGGACTTACAAATTTTATGAAAACACTAGTTTGCAGATAGTGAATTATTTACTGAAAGTTGCATATAATTTGGTATAGAGGTTCGATTGATAATCATATTGCAATTAAGAAAAAAAATATTATTTTAAAGGGTGTATTAAGGAGTCAAATTTTTTATTTTGCCCAAAAACCAACTTAAGTTCGCATAATAAAGCAACACTGCCTGTATAAGCAAATACACTATATTGTCGGCAGGGTTTTGGCACTGCGACCCGAGTTTTTTAGTTGTGGATATTTTTTCAAACGGTAAAAACTTTCTACAGACACTTTTCGACGTAGAATTAGATAAATTTGTTCAAAAAAAATATCGCTTATCAATTGTTTGATATCAAGGTCAACTTTATTATTTCAGATAGAAACCATATTTGGCTTTGACTTCAGAAAATCGGGGAAAAAATAGGCTTTCCGGAAATATGTATGTTAGGTCATGTCTGGTCATCCTTGCTGTCAATATAACTGCACATTTCTCTTAAAAAATAGCATTTTGGTAACATTTTAACACAGTCGGCAAAGCAACTTGAGATTATATCAAAAAAATTTAATGACATAAGAAGTTAATCTTTATAATTACTTAAAAGTCAATTTAGATTAGTTTGGCTTGGAATAATGGGACAAACGACTACATAGACAATTCATCTACGGCAAAACTCTTTTTTTCCTTTGTCAACTGCAAATGTTACCAAAATTCCATTTTTAAAGAGAAATGTGCTATATTGACAGCAAGGATGATCAAACATGACTTAACATTTCCAGAAAGCCTATTTTTTTCCTGATTTTCTGAAATCAAAACCAACTATGGTTTCTATCTGAAATAACAAAGTTGACCTTGATATCAAACAATTGATAAGCGATTTTTTTTTTGGACAAATGCGAAAAGTGCCTATTGAAAGTTTTTACCGTTTAAAAAAATATCCACAAATAAAAAAGTTACGACATTTTTTCGAAATCGGTCAAATGTCAATTTTTGTCGATATCTCGGAAACGGTTAGAGATATCGAAATGCGGGTTTCGCCAATCGACGTTTCCCAAAAATCGAGCTCCAGATTCGTTGGGCAGTTTTTCTCTATCTAGTTTGGAAATGAGGAAAACTGCCGAACTCAAGCAATTTGGGACACCTGTAAAATAGTAACTCAATTTTTAGACAAATTTCCGTGATAAGTGTAATTCATTAAAATTGAAAATGGTCGATGTTTCAACATGAAAAATATATCAACTGTTAAAAGAGGTTTTTTTTATTCCATCCATCCAAAATGCCTTATCCTTTACAGGACCTTGGCGATCACACTTTTCCAATAGTCTCTGTCGTTTACGTAGAATATTAGAATTTTCAGAGACATATACGTCCATTTTTTAACTTTCCGCTAAGAAAATTGAAAGTTTTAAAAAATTGGGAAGTTATTGGTTTCTCCCTTATTATCGAAATTCGAGTTTTCGTCAGATCTCGACGTTTTGGAGATCCTAGGAAGCTATTTTGACCATTTCCAAAATGACGTCCATATGTCTGTATGTATGTGTATGTGTGTGTGTATGTGTGTGTGTATGTGTGTGTGTGTGTATGTAAACCCCTCATAACTTTTGTACGGTTGGACCGATTGAAACACGGTTTGCGACATCTGAAAGCGCCTTGTTGAACTTAGATTTTCTGAGAATAGGAACTAATTTTGAAAGGCTAGATTTTGAGAAATCTCAAAAATAACAATTTTTTAATGCATTTTTTTAATATTTTAAAATACCACTATACCGATTAACTCCAAAATCGAATCAGCTCTATTCCTCATAAAATAACGTCGATCACCGCAAACTGCATCAAAATCGGTTGATTCGTTCGAGAGATATCGTAGGAGAAAAATTTTGAAAAAGTTTTTTTCAAAATATCTTCTCAAATGTTTGTTAGACTGATTTTTTGTAATGAATTATTTTTTGTGTTTAAAAAACTGCGTCGATTTCCCGAAACTAAAACTCCTCAGTTAATTCATTCGAGAGATATTGTTGAAAAAAACTTTTGAAAAAAATGTTTTTTCAAAATGTTCTCTTATTTTCATTAGATTGATTTCTGTTGTAGACTGTTTTTTGTGCTTGAAAAACTGCGTTGACTGCCGAAAACCGCATCTCGATCAGTTGATTCGTTCAAGTGATAATCGTTGAAGAAAATTTTTGAAAAACATATTTTTCAAAATATCTTCTCAAATTTTCATTAGATTAATTTTTTTGTAATAAATTATTTTTATGTGCTTGAAAAATTGCCTCGATTTCCGTAAACAGCATCTCGATCCGTTGATTAATTCGAGAGATATCGTTGGCGAGAAATTTCCAAAAAAGTGCTTTTCAAGATTTCTAGATATCTTCCCAAATTTTTGTCAAATTGATTTTTTTATTATAGATTACTTTCTTGCGCTTGAAAAACTGCGTCAAATGCCGCAAAGCTAATTAAATGCGATTGATTTACGAAATATTTCCAGGAAAGTGTTTTTTTTAAATAGCTTTTAAAAAACACTGCAGGTAAATCACATCTCAATAGATCGAAAATAGCAGGAAGCTTCAGAGAATGGCTGCAGGGTCAACCATTTTTCAGATTTTTTATATTGTTTAGCCAGGATATTTTTCTTCGACCCATCGACACATTTCCTTGCAGTTTGCCTAACAAAATTAATTTTTGAAATTCGAGAAGCTGCCTCCATACTATAAGATGCCCAGAATATGCTGAAGTTCTTTTTTTATGGTTAATACAAGATTTTTTCTATTTTTACTTTATTTAACACTTGCAAATTAGCTCTAAAATCTGTCCATTTAAAAAAAAAGTAATATAAAAAGATTAGACGCTTTTGAGATGCGGTGCTACCGGAGAATGGTAGCACCACATCTCAATAGCTTCTAATCTTTTTATATTACTTTTTTTAAAACTCATGTTTCACAGAAGTATAGTAAAGCTGACCACACATATGATTTTAATATTTTTAGCCTCGTTTTAATGGTTAGTTTCCTCTTAGATATTTGTTCATTTTATTAAAGTTTAATTTTGCCATAGCAATATTATTCTTTTTTTGATCTCAACATCGTGATTATTATCGTATGTGAACGTTTTACGTAAATATTTGACTTGACTGACCTGCTCTACCTCTTTATTATTACATGTGATTCCGCACGGTTCAGCGTTTACACTCAAAAAAAAAACAAGCGTTTAGCTTTTTCTGGCTTTATATTAAAGCAGTATCGCTTACTAACTTCATTTATTTTTATTATTAATTTTTGGAGACCTTGACCACCATCTGCTAGTAGAACTGTGTCGTCAGCATATTTTAATTTATTTATTACTACACCATTTATTTTTATACCTTCGGAGATTTCACTCAGTGCTTCCTTCATTATCTGCGCCCTTGTGTGACACTTTTTTGGATCGGAATATTTTAACTTTCATTGTTTGGTTCCAGTATAGTGTTTTTAATATTCTAACGTTTTTTGTCTATTACTGACTTTTCTAAAATTTTGAACAGTTCTTCAAGAGAGATACTATCGAATGCTTTTTGATAGTCTATAAAACATGCATATACAGCTATATTGTTTTCGACGGCTCTTTCGACTATAGTATTAAGACTGAATATAACTTCTTTCGTGGTTAAACATTCATTGTTACAATGCTAAATCAGAAAAATTTATTTTTATCCACCAACACCGTCTGGACTCAAACCAGAATCTTTCCACTTTCGCGGCGGAATGAGTTGTCAGTTACTCTACGGTGCAATATCTAAACAATCAACTCTTCATAATAAAGATAAAAATTAAAGATAAAAATGGAAATTTACCTATACATTCATAACTCTCGCTATGGAGACGATTCATGTCTAGCAGTACCTATAGCTAAAAAATAATCAGCTCTCGCATGTAGTGGATTTTATGTTACAATTGCTTTATTATGAAGAATTGATTGTTTAGATATCGCACCGTAGAGTAACTGACAACTCATTCCGCCGCGAAAGTGGAAAGATTCTGGTTTGAGTCCAGACGGTGTTGGTGGATAAAAATAATTTTTTCTGATTTAGCATTGTAACAATGAATGTTTAACAAA
The DNA here is from genome assembly GCA_034508555.1 of Venustoraphidia nigricollis. NCBI lineage: Eukaryota > Metazoa > Arthropoda > Insecta > Raphidioptera > Raphidiidae > Venustoraphidia > Venustoraphidia nigricollis. Next base: position 694,965 of record JAVRKA010000023.1, on the reverse strand, counting down.
TAAATAGCAAACGTTCTGCAGCTTGTAGAAATTATAACATCTTATATTAAAACTTCTTTCGTACCTGTATTTTCTTTAAATCCCATCTGAGCTACACGACCTTTTTTTTTCTAACTCATTTTTTATTCTATATAAAATTATTCTCAGGAATATTTTTAGTACACTACTCATTAGGCATATTGTTTTTTTTTTTTTTTTGTTTTTTACGAGAGTCTATATCTAGGCTAATTTCGCACAAAATCTATACGAATTATAGCTTTTTGAAAAGGGAGAGCCTATTCTATAAAGTAGAACCATTTCTGGGTCGATTCAAATTCATAATAAACCCTAAAATTTTAATTGAGAACTGTTGTCGGTTGGTCTGTACGTCTGTACGTTGGGGAGGTATAAGTCGCAAATTATTGGCTTATTAGCTATTTATTTTGTTTACTATCAGAGTAAAACTTTATATACATTTATTGAAATGCGTTCAGTAGTTTGACTTTTGTAAAGAATTGCACATCTACTATACTGGCAAATGTGCTCTATTATGGGGGTATTCTGGTCTAGAGGCCTGAATTTCAGGTAATTTTTGAAGTGACGTAAAAAAAAGCAATCAATATTTTTACTATCCATTTTTTTGTCAGTTGTTTATTAAATTCATTACGAGACTACAGAAAAGAAAAGTACAAAAAGTTAAAAATTCAAAAAATTAGCAGCTGATGAAGTGGGATGTCTCAAAAAATTGGCGCGTGACCATACCCACGATTCCAACTCTTCTAGCAATCTGAAAAAAAAAGATTATCAATCTAGAGTAATGTCGCAATGTCCGGAACTACAGAAAAGTCAAAAAAAATTTTTTTTTCACAAAATGGCGACTGACTGAAAAAAAACAATTTTTTACCTCTTTTTTTTGACTTTTCGAATTTTTTTAAAATACTAAAACTTTAAATTTGGGGATGACCGTAGTTCCGGACATAGAAAAGGCTATAAAGAAGACTCTCAAAAATTTTTAAATAAATCGGTCCAGTAGAACTTGAGAAATCGTTTGAAAAAGACAGTTTCGAGAAAAACGCGTTTAAACTTTCGCGTCAAGTTTTTCATAGTCTAAGTCATGAAATGATATTTTAGTCTTACATTTATTTAATCTGACGATTTTTTATCCATTTTATTTAAGAAAATGAAAATTATCACTCAAAATGTTATTTTTATTTCACTCGCAGCACTTACGTCCACGTGGTTAGGAAGTAAGAATTCAACTGTTTACAATATACATATGTACACACACACACACACACACACACACACACACACACACACACACACACACACACACACACACACACACATATATATATATATATATATATATATATATATATATATATATATATATATATATATATATATATATATATATATATATATATATATATATGTATATATATATGTATATATATATATATATATATATATGTATATATATATATATGTATATATATATCCGAGTCGGTTTGGATGCCGTGTCAGCAAAATACCTGTATCTCCGAAAATAATTTGAATTTGGAAAATCCTCTTATGGACATATTCTTAAGTAGTTAAACTTTGAAAATATAAAAAAAAAATCGATTTTTTTTCATTTCTACACCAGAATACCCCCTTATCGCTTTTCGCGTCACAGAAGTTATCTCTAGGTTAATTTCACTCGAAATCCATTCAAATTGTAGTTTTTTGAAAAGGAGATATTCTATTCTAAAGAACGAAAGCTATCCTTAATTATCTCTTTATTTATGATTTAGTACAAGGCTTATATAACCCCGAAATCTGCTGGCTTGAATAATGAATAGAAAAACTATAGTTCGATACCCTACGTTCATGCATTCAGACACATACACACTTATAATACAGTACCTAATATTATGTACAAGACGGTATATTCATAAATACATAGACGAGAGAGCAACAGTCGACACAGAAGTTTTCTCGACAACTTTCTGTATGTCTCAGATTCTCTGACTTCTACAATTGCAAATGAATTTTCCTTTGCAACACTAGAGAAATACGAATAAAATTTTAATCAATTTATGAAATGACGCATATTCTTGTAAATCCAGCGTTAGCTAAACTGTTAAGTAATGGTCCTTCTATCTACAACTGTCAATAAAACATTAAATTTAAATAGACGGAATATTTTATTCAGTTTCAGTGGAAATATTTGGTTGAAAATAATTACAATTAAAATGGCAAACATTAAAACAAATATAACATTACGACAAATATGTGTTACCAGCAGATAAAAGTAAACGTTGCGAGACGTAAAAAATGATAAAATGACGTTTCCTTCAGTTTTGTAATCACCTTGCCTGTCTGCGTTTAATTGAAAATTGACGCAATCATTTACCTACTGTCATATCTGAGTCGACTTTAAATTACATGTAAATACGTTGTAACTTGTAAGGCCTATGTCAAAACTGTTTTTCAAATATGGCACACACATATGTATATGTGTTATATACAGGCTGATTCATTTTAATCGATACACCCCGAGAATCCGGAGAAGATGATGTTTTCGAACAAAGTTGTTCAGACAAAAGCTGTTTGGTTCGAAGAGGGACATTTTATGCCTGTGGTACTTTTGACCTTGAGCGCAGGGTTCAAGGTCATTCAAGGTCAACTTCTTTTTTTTTCAATAGGAACTCCTAATTTTTACCTTGGCAATCGATTAAACGTCAAAAAGCATGAAATTTTTTTCCAAAAATTTTTTTTAAAAAACCCAAATTTTCCAAAAAAAATTTATTTTGAAAAATCCCTCGTTCTGTCCTCTAGAGGAATTGCTCAAAAATTAAAAATTGAAAATGACAAAAAAATGATAAAAAAAAATTTTTGAAAATAAGTTTTTTGTGGAAAATTTGGGTTTTTTAAAAAAAAATTTTGGACAAAAGTTTCATGCTTTTTGACGTTAAATCGATTGCCAAGGTAAAAATTAGGGGTTCCTATTGAAAAAAAAAGAAGTTGACCTTGAACCCTGGGCTCAAGGTCAAAAGTACCACAGGCATAAAATGTCCCCCTTCGAACCAAACAACTTTTGTCTGAACAACTTTGTTCGAAAACATCATCTTCTCCGTATATATATATATATATATATATATATATATATATATATATATATTATAGGCATCGTTCGGCGTTGTTCGAAAATATTCGGAGATATTCGAAATTATTCGAAGTTCACTAAAACTTGATGTAGGGTTAATATCTTTCATTTGTAGCACCGAAGAACCATTTAAACTGAATCCGAATTTAATCGGTTGCGCGGCTAGCTTCAGCTGGCGCTGGGCCGGGGGTTAGTTTAAAAAAATTTCAGAAAATAATCATATAAAAAAATAACCAAACACAAGTACGAAACACGAATGACTAAATTAAGAAAATGCCTTAAAAGGCGCTTAAAAATCCACCACCTACCACACGACACAAAGGACAGCACAAAATAACGAGTTCTCAAAAAATATTCCAACGAGAATGACCGTAGAACGGCCAGAAAAAATCCTACCACCTACCACTCGGAAAATTAACAACAAGACACGAAAACACGTAGCTGACCAAAATCAGTTCTGATATTCAAAAAAACATTTACGTATTCTCCGACTGAGTTACCAGGGCGCCAGGACACGAATCGTAAATAGCCACACCTAGATAGTCCAGACTAGGAAGCTTAGACCCAATTGGTTCAACCACAACCCTGGAAGGGTAAGGCAGAAGACACAGTGCACGAAACACTAAGAATAACACGTTAAAAAAACTTTGGACTAGAACGCAAACACATCTTACGGAATACTTGATCCGGGAATTATCGGACACCCGGTATATTAAATCCTTGCCGTCAAAATACACTTAAGATAGGATTGCGATAAATAGAAACAGTTCACAGGGCGATAATTAATCCGTAAATTTTCGTACACCCTGTATATGACGTCGTTTCGTCACGGGAAGCGTTAATATTAATAACCATACAATGATAAAACCGGGAACTAATCGTAAGATCTAAAACACCATGTAGAAATGTGGCTTAACTGAACTTAATGCACATTCCTTGAATATTTTCTCGGTCCTGAATCCCGAACTGAAATTTTATTTAGTCCGACGGGACAGCCGGGAATAGTTCGCCAAAAAGCTTTATTCAAATCGGAACCGATGCACAGGAATGTTTGAAGTAAAATAGAATTGTAACCCAGTTTTAGAAAACTGTGGAATGTATTCCTGTATTCCAGAATCCAGATCCACACAATTACGACAATCTAAAAGATCCTTGATGAATAATTCACGGTAAATATTCCCTATTCGAAAAACGCTCCTAAATCCAGGTATATAAAGGGCCACACGGAAAGCTACACTTCCTAACAACGCTCGCAACAATAACCAACAATTGAATTTATCCAAAAATCCAGAAATCCAGGAAAATACGGGAATTACGATAAACGGGATAAAATCTCTGGATAGATACGATAAGGCTGGAATCAATAACGGAAACTAGAACGATACACCTCCAGGTTAGCGACAGATAATATCAATCGAAATTTGTGAGATAAATAATTGATTACTGGCGATAATAATATATCATTTTATTTTGCTGTGTTAAAATATCACACGCTATTCGTCAATCTAGCCAGCCCAGAGGCCAGCCGATGACTGTTCATTCCAAAACTAGAGACAAAATACGCGGCTTATGGACAAGTTCGAAACATGCACGCTGCGACATATATCCTCAGCTATCTATCTCTGGCTACACAAAAACACACATCCTCTGTCTCAACATCGTGCCATTTGAAACCAATTGTCGACGGACCTTCGCGTCTACTGTTCGAAACGCCGTCTTATCTGTCATTATACACAAATTTTGATAATATAAAATTTATAGTGCGTTCGCTTTACTGTAATAAAAGATGTTTGCTTTAATTTTGTTGATACGCAATAAATGTTTCTTTTATTTTCATGAAAAGCAAAAACGATCTGGTGTTGCATTGTTATGTATAATGAAATTCAAACACTAAAGGGGGTCACACACGTTCAAATTTTTATTTTTCAATATTTGAAGCCAAATGTTGTCCTAGAGTTACGGGAGTTGTTGCTATGGATCCGGGTACTCTAGACCTCGCTTTTACGACGGAAATTAACATAATCGGCGATACCGATGGCTTAGTAGAAAATAATTCAAATAAATAATAAAGTATGTACCTCGGGCGTTTGTACGTCTTTATTATGCTTAAAACTTACCTATATTTAACAGAGACTCATCCTTTGAGAAAGTAATAAACCGATTAATAAAGTCAGTAACTAAAGTTTACTTTTGACAGATTTTTATTAAGAAACAAAAATGTTTTCAAATTATTTGCAGATAATTTGCTGTGTTACCATGTCGCTAAACATGCGCAGCTCTCCCACCTGCAACGCTGCGGCAATATCACGCGCGTGTGGCGTCGTTTCGCGCGCTTTTCAAACTGTTTGATATCAGTAGTATATAATCGGCGACGCCGATATATCAGTCTACCGATTAAATCTGCCGATATAAGATTGCCGTCTTTCAGGATAAAGGTTTAAGTATTCTGCTTGAGCCCACATGGTATTTTTGTTACGCTGAATGTATGCGCAAAAGTGGTCTGTTTCTCCAAATTAGAGAGTAAATTAAACAAAATGAATTAGCAAAACTGTAGCGATCGCTCGACAAATTGTTAACCTGTCGGTATGTATTTGTTTCAACAAATTTTGTTTTACACGGCACGCTCTGATCGGTATGGATAACGTCAAAAAGCTATTTTGGTCAATTTTGTAGCTTCTGATTCGTTTAGATATAGGATATGTTATGTCAAATTATTCAGAAATAGGCAGAATACGAATATCTCGAAATTCAAAATGGCGTCCATAAGAAAAACCAAAGTTCATGTCAATATCTCATTATGTAGTGGAAATAAAAAAATCAAACCTACGCCACTGAAAAGACCTTAAAAACTCATCAAAAAAATGGTTAACGGAATTTTCAGATATCTTCATAAATAAAAAAAGTTATGGTCGTTTCATAAATGGCAATTTTCACTATTTTATGAATAAATTCATATACTAATAAAATATATTTTAATATATATTTTTATATTTTTTATTATATTTTATTATTTATATTATTTATATTTTTTTATTTACATTTAAATTCATATACTAATAAAAAACTAACGCGTCTGGATGCTGGATTTCGGAGCTCGTTTCTAACGTCCAGAAACCGTTTAAAAGTAAAGTAAATAATGAAAAGTCATTAAATTATGTTGTTCTTGATTGCTCTGTCAAAAAATTTGCAAGAAAATCATTTAAATATAATTGAGAAATTTCTTAGGAAGAACCTAGGTGGCACAGGATCGAAAAAAGCAAATACTGAGATATGTGAATTGCATTTATTCTAACGTTTCGGCAATCTTTTTGCCATCTTCAGAGAGTCTGGAATTATATAAATAGATTGTAAATTATTATTATATTTTTTTTTTTGTTATCTAGTTGTAAGTGTTTTAGATTAATTTAATAATGAGTGTCAATAAAAGAACGGATATTGAGAATCTTTCCTCTATATACATATTATAGCAAATTAATACAAAAATTGTAAATTCAAGTTTAAACAAACAGAAACACACTAATGATCTGTTGCTATAAAACATCAATAATACAAATCAAAAAAAATCTCCAGTCATATTATTCGTGAGTTTTTAACTGATAGGACTTTTAAAAAAAAATTTAGTAAAATAATTTTAATAATTTACATTTTTATACGTGATAGAATCACATTTTACTTTATATGATATTTTCACAATAATACTGAAAAACTGGACGCATTGGTGAGTTTCTTTAAATTAAATTATATAAGTAAAAACCCGGGTCGCAGTGCCAAAACCCTGCCGACAATATAGTGTATTTGCTTGTATAGGGCCGTGTGGTTTTATACTTTTATTATGTGAAATTAAGTTTGTTTTTGGGCAAAATAAAAAATTTAACCCCTTAATACACCCCTTAAAATAACATTTTTTTCTTAATTGTAATATTATTATCAATCTAACGTCTACACCGAATTAAATACACCTTTCAATAAATAAGTCACTATCTGCAAACTAGTGTTTTCATAAAATTTGTAAATCCGGTCCTGTCGGGCCGATTTTATTAAAATTGTGGGGACACTTTTTAATCACTACCAAAGGGTTAAATTTCAATTTTGAAACGATTCGGAGAATTTTTTCGGTATTTTGGGGCCCAAAAACAGTTTTCAACCCCTAAAAACTACCCTTAAAATAGCCCGATTAGGCCCATTTTAAATAGGCTTCTTGCGGTGATGGATTTCAACACGTGGCCCAAATTTCGTTGAAATCAATTATCTCTTTCGAAAGTTATCGCGCGTACACATATATATATATATATATATATATATATATATAAATATATATATATATATATATATAGATATATATATAAACATTTTCAAAAATGTTGCCAAAGTGTTTAGGAGGTTATGAAACGTCGAGAAATTTTGGTCCGACCCCTAGGTCCCGCCATCCGACCGACGCCAATAGTGTATGTTGCCATATGGCAAATACACTAATAACATTTTTTAACTTAATCTAAAACACTTACAAGTAGATAATAACAAAAAAAAATAAAATATATATAATAATAATTTACAATCTATTTATATAATTCCAGACTCTCTGAAGATGGCAAAAATATTGCCGAAACGTTAGAATAAATGCAATTCACATATCTCAGTATTTGCTTTTTTCGATCCTGTGCCACCTAGGTTCTTCCTAAGAAATTTCTCAATCACTTTCAAGGATCATCATCACTCTAAAAAAATTTTTTTAGAGTTATCTTTTGCATTTAAATATAAGCTAGACAAGTGAGTGGTCTGTTTTTTATGTATAGAAATTAGAAAATTTAATTTTTGAGTACCTAGTAGCATGGCAATGGTTTAAAATTGAGTACGCTAATCATAGCTGGTTAAAAGATTAAAAACGATTTGTTTTTATTATTTAAATGTGAAGAATCTGTAGCCCTTAGCAAAATACATCGAAGCATTGTAGTAATAGTTGAGCGTCCTTTTCAGTTTGCTAATTACTATTACACGCATTATTTATGATTTGTAAAAACAATAATAACTTTAATAAATTCACAACTCAAAATTTAGAGCGTTTTATTTTTGGTAATGACTAAATTTTAAATTTATTAAATTTACTTAGCAACTATTGTATCGACAATGATACAATTAATTGATATTTAACTAACAGCGACAACAGTAGTGGAGCCTTCCATCTACCGTATTGCTATTTTACCTCGTGGGACTGTGCCACACTCGGTGGCAACAACAGTAGCGGAGCCTTCGGCTCCAACGTATTACAATCTTGCCTCTCTGGGCTGCTCCCCACCCGACAGACACAATAGTGGAACCTTCGGCTCCACCGTATTGCGATTTTGCCTCGCATGGCTGCGCCACTGTCGGTAGGACAAAAAGAGTATAAAAATATAACAGCTAAATTTCAAGTTCAGAGGAACTATAGTTTAAAAATTTGAGAATATTATTAATTATTAATATATTATTAAAAATATGTAGTTGATCGATAAAAACTAAATTATTATTTATACACTCTTTTGAATTAAAATTGTCTGAGCGCTCAACATTTAGCATGAAAATTATCATTTTTGTGCAAATCCGTCAAATACCTACAACTTATTACGTTTATAAAGGTTACAGTCACGATCTAAGGTCAGATTTTCCGGCAAAACTAGCTCTCTTATGTTTAGGCATCATCACATCCCAAGAGTTTTTGTACCGGCCTTCTCAATTCGTAACTTCATAGTTTGAATGTCACTGTATTAGTTCTCGTTGATGTTCAGACAGTGCGATTTAAACAAAGACAGTGACAAATGTGAAAGAGAAAGATAAATACATAGCAACTTTCAGGTCAATTCGAATTTGCAATTCATGCCAATTAAAACAAATTAGTTATAAATTTACCAAGTGCCGAACTTGGTTAGCTCAATTAATTTTGTACTCTTGTTATCAAAGTGCTGAGTATGTACTTACTTACATAGCCATAGTTCTTAGGAACTATTTGTTAATTCAATAATGTATAGGTATGTATTCATGTGCTGAATGGAGTGTCACTCTTGAGCTTAAAATAGGGAGGTATTCATATGGCCTAGTTATTTTAACGATAATATCAATAATGTAAAGGTTTGCCTAAATATAATTATTACCAGATTCAAAAGCAAATTGAATGATTTTTGGTGTTTGCTGTGCGATCAGTACTTTTAAAATTACGTTTCATTTCCGAGGCAGCACACACAATATAAATGAAAATCCGGGTCGCAGCGTCAAAACCATGCCGACAATATAGTTTATTTGCTAATACAGGCAGTGTGACTCTATAATGTTATCTAAAATTTATTTTAGAGAAACTATAAAATTGAATTCCTTAACACACTCCTTCAAATAATATTTTTTAAGAAGTTGAAATATTATTATCAATTCAACATCTCCACCAAATTAAATGCACACTTCACTATGTAAATTCGAATAGGCAAGCTAGTGTTTTCACAAAATTTGTAAGTCCGGTCCTGTCAGGCTGATTTTATTAAAATTTGAGCAGCATATTTTTATCTTTACTGTGTGGATAAATTTCAATTTTAAAATGATTTTGAGAATTTTTTCGGTAGCCTAGACCCAAGAACTTTTTTCAGCCCCTAAAAAGTACCCCTAAAATACCTCTTTTTGGTCCATTTTAAATAGGATTCGTTCTTTTTCAAATTAATTGCCCGCACAAACACACACACACACACAGACAGAGAGAGACACAGAGAGAGAGAGAGAAACTCTGTCGCGTGTTAAGGTTCTGTCCTTTTTTATACATATATTATACTAGCTAGCTTAGTTCAGCGGTTGCAGGGTCGTGGGTTGCCTAACGAGTAGCTTGGTCCACTTAGCATCCGATTTCAACGGATTTTAATGTATTTAAGCTCATTCGATGGAGCTAACGATCAAGATGATAGTTAGCTCCACAATAGTTTTTAATTTAAAGGTATATTAAAAGGTATGTATATATATATATATATATATATATATATATATATAGGGCCTCGTTAATCCGGAGAGGCAAAAACAGGACCCTTTCCGGATTATCGAAGCGTCCGGATTATAGTATGCCATATTTAATGGTAATAAAACACATGTTAAAGCTTATAGTTTCTTTAATCAATTTTTAAATTAAAGTATAAAGACAAAAATGTACATGTTCAAAATTACAACCATATAAGAAAAACAGTAAGTTAAAATAAAATATTAGTTAATTCTTCTTGAAAAAGTTTATAATACTCTTCTGTTTATAATTTTCGCACTTCATTTCAAAAGCCGTATATTAAATACTGTTAAATTTTTTTCTCTAATAACTTTCTGTAACTCTAGTTGGAATGGTCCGATAGCGGCTTCATCATTTGACAGTTTTTCACCGGGCATTTTTAAACGTCTTATTCCGTGGCGTTTTTTAAATTTGTCTAACCATCCTTGGCTTGCATTAAACCCAATATTGGAGTTTGTAATCTGGCGATGAAAAATACGTACACTGGGACCACGTTCTGTTAGGCTAACAAACTGTTCAACTGACTTAACCGCTGCCAATAATTCTTTCCTGGTCGGGCAGTAATTTCGTTCCGCCTTTGACAGCACCTTGCTTAACTAGCCGATGATCCTTCATGCCCGTCTTGAATGTGAGAGAGCACGCCACCAATAGCCAGGTTGCTCGCGTCTGTGTCCAATATGAAGTTCCCGTCCGTGCGCGGGTAGCTCAGTATCGGCACCAATACCAAAGCACGTTTCAGTTGTCGAAACGCTTCCTCACACTCGCCGCTCCAGATATACTCGCAACCGTCCTCTGTCAGTCTTGTTAATGGCTTCGCAATGTTTGCAAAGCCCCGGACGTACCAACGATAATAGGTGCACAGTTCAAGGAAACTTCGAACCTAGTGCTTGTTCCTCGGCGTCGGCCACTCTCGAACCGCTCGAATCTTCTCCGGATCGGCTTCAATTCCGTCGCGCGAGACGACGTGTCCAAGGTATTGCACCTTCGTCTGAAACATGTGGCTCTTCTTGCGGCTCAGTTTCAGATTCGCGCCCTGAAGTCTTCAAAACACCTCCTCCAAGTGCTTCAGGCGTTCGTCGAACGTACGACTGACCACATTTACGTCATCGAGGTACACCAAACAGGTCTTCCACGAGAGTCCCCGCAGAAAATAAAAAAAAAAAAAACAATTAACCTTAAATGACCGGGAATTGACATACTGTAAAGAAGTCACCTCTTAGGCATGTTACTAGACCACAAACTTACATGGATTCCACGTATCACCCAATTAAAAATCAAGTGTAAAAAAGTCTAGACCTTATGAAAATCCTATCCAATCATCGATGGGGCAGGGATCAAAAAACGTTACTAGTAATATAATAAGTTCTGTTGATTTTACTACAGCTGTTTATTAAATTCGGAATGAAAGACTTATGGAATCCAGCTTATTATGTTTTTTTATTCAAAAAAAATAATATATTATATTTTTTTGAATCAATTGTCATACAATGGTAAGATTAATAGTAGTAACCTGACGTTTCGCTAAAGCTTAGCATTTTTAAAGGTCTAAAATATATAAATGTATTTACAATTTTATATTATACCTATTTAGAATTTTGTATAAGTAAAAGAACAGTCAAATTTTTTTTTTTATAAATATATTTATGTTACTTACATTTTGTTATTAGAAATTATTATTTGTAGGAAAGTTATATATTTCGTTTTTTTCGTTTTTCGTAAATTGTTCGTTTTTCGTATTTTCGTGATGTTTATTTTAATGCTTTTCATTGTAATTATATGTATTTTTTATTGAAAGAATTTTTAATGTATGTATTGAGATGTTGAAAAAATTTTTTTGCGTAGTTGTTAAAATTGAAAAATAACTAAATTAATTTTGTTTTATGAGGTTGTAATATGTTGTATTAAGGTTTGTTACATCAGTTCTATAGTTGATTGAATTTTTATTTAGTGTTATATGTATCATTTCATAGATTAACCTTTTATTTAAATTTTTTTTCTATTTGTAGAATTTTAACGTTGTTAAAGTCAAAATTGCGTGAGTGATCAACTGCATGATCACTTAAAGCTGTGTTAGGTTGGTTTGGATTATGTTTTTTTTTAATGATTGAATTTTTATGCTGGTTAATTCTATTTTTTAGGTATTGTTTTGTTTGTCCAATGTATGTAGCTTGGCAATTTATACAATTTATTGAATAAACTAAATTTTGATTGGTCTTGTAATTTTGTTTTGTCTTTAATATTAGTATAGATTGATTTATTTGAAGTATTATTATTTTTAAATATTGTAGTTATGTTGTATTCTTTTAATAAAGTTGTTAATAGTTTATCTAGTATGGGAAAATAGGGTAAAGTTATATAGTTGTTATTCATAATATTTTCAAAATTTTCATTTTGTTTAGTATTTATTTGTGTTTGTGTTTCTGTGTTATTATTCAATTTTAATGTATGTAATCTATTTTTTATTTTTTTGTTGATGAATTGTTTTGGGTAATTATTATTTATTAATATTTTTTTTATGATTTTTAAGTTATCATTATGAAACATTTTGTGTGATAGTAGAATTGCTCGGTCTACCAAATTGTTTATGACACTTTTTTATATTTAATAGGTGTTTGAGATTGAAAATTTAAGTATCTATCAGTTTTGATGTTTTTTCTGTACCAATTAGTTATTATTGTATTTTGTTTATCTATTATTATAGTTAAATCTAAAAAGTTTATTGGTTGAAGATCATTAGGTTTTTCAATTGTGTAATTTAGTTTTGGGTCGTATTCATTAAAATGACTAAAAATGTTATCAATATATTTTGTTTCACTTAATATGAGAATATCATCAACATATCTTATATAGAATATTATTTGAGGATTATTTGTAACAATTTTTTTTCCATGTCAAATAACACTAGTTCTGCTATGGTTGATGATATTGATGAGCCCATAGGTACTCCATTTTTTTGATTGTAAGTAATATTATTATATGAAAAATAAGTTGTTTGTAAAATGAACTGGCAAATTTCTATGAATTCAGTTTTTGGTATATTTGTAATTTTTTTTATTTCTTCCCAATTGTTATATATTGATTCTATGGCTAGTTCTGTTGGTATATTGGTAGGGGAGAGTCGGGTAGCCCCGGCCGGCGGGTACCCTCGGCCAGTGTTAGTTACAGGGAAGTTCGCACACACATATGCACAAGTGTCACATCAACTCGACAGCAGCACCATTTAGCCGTATATTCATATCAAACGGGCTGCGACTACTCTGCGAACAACACGTGACGTTCGTTTGTTTAACAGTACCTATACTTTTGTGTGCGCCGTTTACTTTTTGAGTGCGGTTATTGTTTATACAATGTAAGTATTTCACCATAACATATTATTAATTCTGTAAGGTAGTCATTATAGTTAACGAATTAGGTAAATACTTGACGTTGTTTTTATTGATATTGCCGATATAAATAAAAACATAGGATCGAGGTGGTCGGGTACAATCGGACACTTTTTTGTCGGGTACCCCCGGACATTACTTTTATGACGAAATGTTTTGTTTCTTGGATTGAATCAAGGGCGTCTCCAGCCTTTGAGCCAGAGGAGGGCAGAAGAATGAGAAAAAAAACAAAAATTTCAGATTTTTGAGGGTTCAGATATTAAATATTAACACATTTATTGAATCCTTAAATTTGATTTTAGTTTCAGAGTGATTCTGCTGAACGCTGCATTTTATTACTTACTTATTCTGTGACATTAGGCAGGAAAACTTACTACTTAAAAAAATCCCGAACCTCTAGGGAGGGGCAGCTGCCCCTACCTGCCCCCCCTTGGCGATGTCCCTGGATTTCATAGTGAAATTAAGAACCGTGGTAGTTTCACCATGTCTGTTTGTCTATCCATCTCTATGTTACAGTCTTTTTTTATTACAATGTTGAGACAAGTGTATAAAATCTTGTATTTTGCAGATAATGCCAAAATTCAAAGGAAGGATTACGCCTAGAGGAAATTGGGACGAAAATATAATAATATGCGTACTGGATCGCTGGCTTACTACTATTGTGACGTATGCAAGGCTAAAGAACGATTTGGTCATCAGTAATTCTATGTCCGGGGCTACCCTCCAAAAATTATTTTAACAAATATTGAAGACTGCTTTTGAGACTTGATTTAAGCTAAGATAATAAAACTATCAGTTTGTAACTTAATCAATATTATAAGATATATGTTCAGTTGAAGTTATAGTTTAAAAATAAATGTTTATTTCCGTTGATTTTCAAGATATCATGAGTTTTATTTATGTGGCCGAGGCTACCCGACTCTCCCCTATATAGAGATATTATGTCAAAAGAATAAAATTTTTGGTTTTCTTGTGGTTTATCTAATTTATCAATTAATTTTTTACAATTCCAAGTATCTTTTGTGCTGCAGGGATTTTTTTTAGTGACGTTTATTAATATATTATATATGAACTTTGAGAGTTTATATGTTGGACTAGTGTAAGATGCGACAATTGGTCTTAAAGGATAGTTTTTTTTGTGAAGTTTTGGTAATCCGTATATTTTTGGTATTATACTATTTGTTGTTGTTAAGTTGTTGTATATGTCTTGTGTTATAAAGTTTTTGTTAAATAGATTTTTTATGATAATTGTATTTTTTTTTTGGTATGCTATTGTAGGGTCTTTATTTAATATTTCATAAGTTGTTTTATCAGTTAATAAATTATTCATTTTTTTATTGTAATGTTCTTTGGTCATTATTACTGTTTTTTGTGTTTTATCAGCTTTTGTTATTATTAATTCTGGTTTGTTTTTTAAGAAAAGTTTTGTTTCTTTTAGATTCTGTTGTATTTTTTTTATTTATTATAATATCTTGATATGTTAAACTAAATTTTTTTTTTTAATATTGTTTGTTTTAATAAATTTATTGATTTTATGACAGAATTCGTGTCTTAGATAATTTTGTTTATCGATAGGTATTTTATTTATTGATGCTTCTAGATTGGTGATAAAGTCATTTATCGGTATCTTTGTATTATGGTTTATTAAATTGAATTTAGGTCCTAATTGTAAAATTTTTTTAACATTTTCCGGAAGAGTTAGATTAGTTAAATTTTCAATCCAATCTTTGTTATAAGGAATTTCTATTTTTTGCATTAGTTTATTTTTATTGTATAATAATTGATTAATTTTTTTTTGTGTTGGTTGTATATTTTGTTTCTTAAAATGTTATTCTCTTTTATTTTTATTGTTAAAAAATTGTGTATTAAGCTTTGTGGTATGTGTTGTATTTCATTTAACTTTATTTTTAGTTTTTGTTTTATGAAATTTTTATGTATATGTGCATTAGTAATTAATATAGATAACCTCTCGAAAGCTTGTTTTATGAATAATTGTTCTAATTTATATTTTTGTTGGTTTGTGTATAAATTGATTTTTTTGTAGTTTGGTTTTAAAAATTGTGGAATAATTTCCTCTTTTTTGCAGTAACTTAAAAATTGTAACTGGTCATTTACCTTGATTAATTTGTTGTTATATTTGTTGATTTCAATAAAGATTTTCATTATTTTTCTTCCTTGTGTTTGATTTATTGAATGCAGCAATTCTTGTAGATCCATGTTGCTTAGTAGAAATATGTGTTGGTGTAGATTGATTTTGATATAACCCGAAGTCCAAATTCTTGGGTATTATAATAAGTTTTGTTGATTTTACTACAGCTGTTTATTAAATTCGAAATGAAAGATTTATGGAATCCAGCTTATTATGTTTTTTTATTCAAAAAAAATAATATATTATATTTTTTTGAATCAATTGTCACACAATGGTAAGATTAATAGTAGTAACCTGACGTTTCGCTAAAGTTTAGCATTTTCAAAGGTCTGAAATATATAAATGTATTTACAATTTTATATTATATTTAGAATTTTGTATAAGTAAAAGAACAGTCAAAATTTTTTTTTTTTATAAATATATTTATGTTACTTACATTTTGTTATTAGAATTTATTATTTGTAGGAAAGTTATATATTTCGTTTTTTTCGTTTTTCGTAAATTGTTCGTTTTTCGTATTTTCGTGATGTTTATTTTAATGTTTTTCATTGTAATTATATGTATTTTTTATTTCTCTTGAAAGAATTTTTAATGTATGTATTGTATTCAATTTTAACAACTACGCATAAAAATTTTTTCAACATGTCAATACATACATTAAAAAGTACATATAATTACAATGAAAAACATTAAAATAAACATCACGAAAATACGAAAAACGAACAATTTACGAAAAACGAAAAAAACGAAATATATAACTTTCCTACAAATAATAATTTCTAATAACAAAATGTAAGTAACATAAATATATTTATAAAAAAAAAATATTTTTGACTTCTTTTACTTATACAAAATTCTAAATATAATATAAAATTGTAAATACATTTATATATTTCAGACCTTTGAAAATGCTAAACTTTAGCGAAACGTCAGGTTACTACTATTAATCTTACCATTGTATGACAATTGATTCAAAAAATATAATATATTATTTTTTTTGAATAAAAAAACATAATAAGCTGGATTCCATAAATCTTTCGTTACTAGTAATTTTTCAAGCATTAATACGATCAAAAATTGACTACGGCAGCCCAGTATATCTATACTACTGCTAATAAAAATATACTAAATGTATTGAACATCATATCCAACAACGGCCTCAGAATTGCAAGTGGAGCTTTATATCTACACCAATATCGAGGCTTTTCTGTATTACTGACGAAATTTCAACACACATCAGACGTGATCAATTGAGCTTAAATTATTATGCTAAAATAATTAGCAACGAATCTCATATTAACAATAAAATATTTAAACGGCCAAAATTTCCTAGTATATATGAAAAAATGGTAAATTTATACAGACCATTACCGATAAGAACTAAATATGTAATCAGTAAATACGAAATCCCACAAACAACGCTTACCAAAACAACTCTTTCCGATATTGAACCATGGTTACTTCCACATCCAAATGTTAACATATCTATCACAGATATGAAGCCAAAAAGATTGATCACAAATCTATCAGAAAACATTGAAGAAATTCTTGGGAACACAAACATAAAAAAATTAATAGAACTCTTAGATCTAACGAAATTAATCAATCAAATTTAAAATTCAACTTACCTTCTGTCACATTATGTTAAAGGGACATTACACTTTTCTGGGTTGAAAAATCGGAATTTTTTTCACGGAAAATTGTTCTTTGACATCTTAAGAATGTCCCCTGAAAATTTTACGTTGATCCGACCACCCCTTTACCTCCAAAACGGACTCTATTCATGTGCTCACCTACATCTCGGTTGTCGCGCCGTACCTGTTTTTCTGGAATATACATTTTTCGCTACTTTGTCCATTTTAACTCGGGCTCTAATTGTCCGATTGCCTTCAAATTTGCACACAATGTTCTTAAGGCATGTCCGTTCAATATGTATGAAAGGTATTTTTATAATTTTTGATCCGACTTTGTTAATTAAAAAAAAACCCATGCCAAAAGCCGATTTTCTTTCGATATAATTTAAAAAAAAATTAAATAAAAAAATGGTCCATACATATGGAAGAGAGCGATATGAAGTGACAATTTTTTTTCATTCTGCTACAGCCCAGCAGCAACGCCTCCAGCCTGCACAAAATGAAATTGTAACTCCTAACGGGAACCTCGCTGGCGGCCGACATTTTGTTAAAAAATGTCATTCAATTATAAAGCCCTTAAATAAACATTCTTCAAAATTTGAAACAAATCGTTCAATTCCTTCCCTCCCTTCGCGCCTTCCAAACATTCGTCAATTTTTTTCCTCGAAAGGTGTAATGTCCCCTTAACATGTTTATTGTAGTTTATCGTATAATATGTTTATCATATAACGTTTTTGTATATTATTTTTGTATATTGTGCTAATGACCTTAGCAGTCGAAGCACATTTTTATTTGTTTTTCGCACTAAAAAAAAATCTGTTAATGTTTTAAGACATCTTATAAATGACGTGTTTCGGGAGGAAATTTCGTCATATTCGTGCAAAATCCTCTACAACTAGGGCTGCCACCTCTCCGGGTTTGACTCGGAGTCTACGGGTTTGCATGGTGCATGTCCGGGCTACGGGTTTAACATCGATATCTCCGGGTCAGACCGGGTCTTAATAAATATGATGCAATTTTATAAAAAATCAAGGGATTATTTTTCCTTTTTGAATTTAGAATTTTTTATTCTAATACAAGGAGCTTTAAAATGATACGAGCGAAACTGCTTCTGAGTGGACATGGTGAAGGCAGAGTTAATTGTAAAGATTAATTACAATCATCGAAGTTTAAGTCCATTATTTAATAATTTTAAAGTTTAATGGGTATTATGGACAAATTTGATGTGTTAAACTTTTTAATTTATTGCCAACGTTTGAACAGTCTTTACTGTCTTCTTCTTACAATACGAATTGCCAAGAATTTTTGAAGTTTTTGAAGAAACCTGAGCAAGAAAAGATGCTTAAACAATCCCTTCACAATAAAAAATATAGTTTTAAGTGTAAGCTGGTGCAAGTCAGCCTGGCACTAGCTAGGTCGTTTATATTTAAAAAAACCCGGGTCGCAGTGCCAAAACCCTGCCGACAATATAGTGTATTTGCTTATACAGGCAGGGTGCCTTTATTTTGCGAACTTAAGTTGGTTTTTGGGCAAAATAGAAAATTTGACTCCTTAATATACCCCTTAAAATCACATTTTTTTTCTTAATCGCAATAATATTATCAGTCGAACCTCTATACCAAATTATATACAACTTTCAGTAAATAATTCACTATCTACAAACTAGTGTTTTTATAAAATTTGTAAGTCCGGTCCTGTCGGGCCGATTTTATTAAAATTTTAGGGACACTTTTTAATTACTACCAGAGGGTCAAATTTCAATTCTGAAACGATTCGGAGAATTTTTTCGGTATTTTGGGGCCCAAAAACATTTTTCAACCCCTAAAAACTACCCTTAAAATGGCCCGATTAGGCCCATTTTAAATAGGCTACTTGCGGTGACGGATTTCAACACGTGGGCCAAATTTCGTTAAAATCAATTAACTCTTTCGAAAGTTATTGCCCGCACGTATATATATATACGTATATATATATATATATATATATATATATATATAAATATATATATATATACATATATATATAAACATTTTTAAAAATGGTGCCAAAGTGTTTAGGAGGTTATGAAACGTCGAGAAATTTTGGTCCGACCCCTAGGTCCCGCCATCCGACCAACGCCAATAGTGTATGTTGCCATATGGCAAATACACTAATAAATACATTGCCAATGGTAATTTACCATTACTTTTTACCTTAATTAATTACTTAAATAATTCATACTTAAAAAAATCTAAAATCTCCGGGTCTACTGTTTTTGAAAGGTGGCAGCCCTATCTACAACCCTAATTATCATCCGCAGGCTAATCCGGCTGAATGAGTGAATCCTGTCGTGAAGACGATGATGGCGTCGGACATCAAAGATGATCAACGAACATGGGACGAACAACTTCCGCGCATTGGTTTCGCGATCCGCACCGCAGTTCACGAGGTTACCGGATACAGTCCTGCATTTCTAAGCTTTGGACGAGAAATTCGGTGTGCTGGCGACGAAGTTGATGATGATGTCTCAGATGTGGAGCTAGAATTTTCCGAACGGACGGAGCGCGCTCAGCAGTTGGATCACCTCCGTGAAGTGGTGGACACCGTTACCCAACCACTACAGTAAGCTTACGAGAAAAATCGTCATTATTATGATTTACGCCATTGTCACGTTGTGTACAACGAATGCGACATTGTTTGGAAAAAAGATTTTCCGATGTCCGTCGCCAGACGACACTTCTCAGCTAAGTTGACAACGGCCTTTGTTAAATGTCGAATTCGGAGAAAACTGTCCAATGTACGCTACGAACTTGAAGAGCTTAACGGTAAAACTTTAGGCGTGTGGCACGTTTCGGATTTAAAATCACACCCCAGAGACGACGAAAGGAATGCTAGTGAGGATGACGATGATGATGAAGACACCACTGAAAATGAAAGCTAGGAGACGGCAGAGAGCGAGTAACCTAAAAGGCTCATTCGTTATAAAAAAATATATATTTATATATATATTATTTTTTTTGAGGAGGAAACGGGGATGTAACCCACTGATCGGGGTTTTTAACAACGTTTTTATAAAGGAGTTAAGTTTTGACTGCCCTCCGACGGCACTTAAACGAAATATTTACAGCGTGCTGATAACGCTTGGTTCGGAACCGGGGTAAGTTTTTTTGAGATGGCGGATTAGGGTCGTTGCTGTTTTTGAGAAGGTGTGCCGATAGTTTTCTGAGTAGAGTTTTTCTGTTTTTTTGGTACTTGGTGAAGGATACTCGCGATTTTTGTGTCCTGGAACCGTGGATCGATGCATTTCGCACCAATACATGATATTGTTGAAATTGTATTCTCGCGAAGTAAGAAAGTTTATGAGTCACGTGCCTCGAACACGTGCTGTATTTTTTTTTTGTACTGTGACAACGCCATTTTGTCCAACAAAGGGAGGAATTTTGTTCACCGACTGTCCTATAATTCATATTGACGGATCGGCGATTAAGTTGACCATAATCACAGCGGTTCCCGCTACCACATGTAACTTCTACAACATCGGACTACTGGTGGTTCCCTGCGTCAACGATTCCAAGTGTCGACGTCGGTGGGCGAGATACAATTCAACGGTTGCGAACACGATCGCGTTTGCCGGCAATCATCAGTGGCGATCCTGTGAATTTTACTACGGGGCACCAGTGCCTCCCCTGCTAAATACGTCTGTCACAGGTGAACACTTTAAATTACTATTTTATTTTGTTTAGTGCTCTCAGCACGAAGTCTATTGGCATTTGTGCTTGCTTTTAAATTACTGCTCTCAAGTGTTAGTGAACTGTTTGCCTTACTTCTCAAATTTTAACTTGTTTTTGTTTTTAGTGCTTTTGATCGTAGATCTTAGTTTGAGCACTATTGTCGTGGATTCGAGACGGGAATAGTGAGGGCTTGGCGCGGCACTAAGAAAAATTGTCGGAATACAATATAACTAATGGTTATAACAAAAACCCGGGTCGCAGTACCAAAACCCTGCCGACAATATAGTGTATTTGCTTGTATAGGGCCGTGTGGTTTTATACTTTTATTATGTGAAATTAAGTTTGTTTTTGGGCAAAATAAAAAATCTAACCCCTTAATACACCCCTTAAAATAACATTTTTTTCTTAATTGTAATATTATTATCAATCTAACGTCTACACCGAATTAAATACACCCTTCAATAAATAAGTCACTATCTGCAAACTAGTGTTTTCATAAAATTTGTAAATCCGGTCCTGTCGGGCCGATTTTTTTAAAATTTTAGGGACCCTATTTAATTACTACCAAAGGGCTAAATTTCAAGTTTGAAACGATTTGGAGAATTTTTTCGGTATTTTGGGGCCGAAAAACATTTTGCAACCCCTAAAAACTACCCTTAAAATGACCGGATTAGGCCCATTTTAAATAGGCTTCTTGCGGTGATGGATTTCAACACGTGGCCCAAATTTCGTTGAAATCAATTAACTCTTTCGAAAGTTATCGCGCGTACACATATATATATATATATGTATATATATAAATATATATAAATATATATATATATATATATATATATATATATAAATATATATATATATATATATATATATATATATATATATATATGTATATATATATATATATATATATATATATATATATATATATATATATATATATGTATATATATATATGTATATATATATATATATATATATATATACATATATATATACATATATATATACATATATATATAAACATTTTTAAAAATGGTGCCAAAGTATTTAGGAGGTTATGAAACGTCGAGAAATTTTGGTCCGACCCCTAGGTCCCGCCATCCGACCGACGCCAATAGTGTATGTTGCCATATGGCAAATACACTAATAAGTATTTATTGATAAGTGAAAAGTTGCAATTGTGTTATTCGATTTTATTTTGTATATATATACATTTTTTGTTACAGACATGAGCCTAAATGATAATTATCGTAAAAACATTCAAAAAAAAATTTTTTTGGAATCGAGCACAATTAATAAAAGCGGAATTTTTACAAGAACAATGGTTTTTCAAAATATCAGTTGGAAAACAAACATTATATACATTCACAAAACTTTTTGATGATAGAGAAATTTTTGTGAATGTAAATAGTGTTTGTTTTCCAACTGATCTTTTGGAAAACCATTGTTCTTGAAAAAATTCCGCTTTTATTAATTGTGCTCGATGCCAAAAAAATTTTTGTTTTGAATGTTTTTACGATAATTATCATTTAGGCTCATGTCTGTAATAAAAAATGTATATATATACAAAATAAAATCGAATAACACAATTGAAACTTTTCACTTATCAATAAATACTTATTGTTATAACCATTAGTTATATTGTATTTTAAATAATATAATAATTACTTTAATTAAATTATAATTTCAAATTTTAGTATTTTTTTTTAAATAAAATTATTTTTATTTAAATGATCGATATTATTAACTAATAAAGTTAATTAATTGTAAAAACAAAAAAAATAATTAATAAACAAAAAAAGAAAACTCACTTGGCCACAGGATTCGAACCCGGAGCGCTCACACTGCACACATAAACGTTGCCTTAGATAAGTACGTTACCGCTGCGCTATTCTGTTGTTAAGCACGCACTCACTTAACTAGTATATAAGCTGTGGGTGAATTTTTAAAAGTCATTTTTTTTCAAATTGGTTAAGAGGTGCGCGTTCCCACTTCAAGGGGTTGACACCCTAAAGGAATACAATGATTACACGAAGTTTCATCCCAAAATAAAATCTCAAGGTCGTGCCCTCCCCTTGTCAGACAAATGTTGCATATTTTTTATCGAAAAATCATAATTTGTGGTAAAAACTCTCATCCCTGTCTAAGTGGTTGGTTATTAGGCAAATAAACAATTAGCACCCTTTTTTAAAGGGATGTATTTTCTATAAACACTATTTAGAAGCAAATGCAAAAGGTTTCATCAAAAAATATAGATCGAGTAATTATTCCGACGTTTAGGCCTTATTTTATCTAATATGATTCCCCTAATAAGAAATAAATATTTCCTCATATAAACAACAATTTCTTGTAAAAGTTTTAATTAGAAAGTAGCAACCTCAAAGTGGAAAATTAAAAAAAAAATGGACAATTATTAAATCCTCGAAAAAATATATTATCAATTTCGTAATGGCGACACGGAGTGCTCACAAAGTGGCGAACTTTGGTTAAGCATTGGAAAGCAGTTTGTCTAAGAAACATGAAATTTGGCAGATATTGTAATCTTTACGATTACGACTAACAACCAATAAATTTGTCGTCAAAATCGTTCTAATGATTTCTAAAATATGCGCCTCAGAATATCAAATTTCTTGGCAAAACTATTGATCGTAAAGGCTGTATAAAAAGAAAAATAAAACATAATACACTTCGGATGCAAAAAACCGTTCATCGTTAAATTTTAATTAAGTTTGAGGCTAAATTTTTGTGTTTTTAGCCCGATTTCAGTATTTTTTTTTGAGAACTATAAATATATACATCTATTAGTTTTGACATCCCTGCGAAAATTTTAAATGATATTGTTTTTTTGACATATTGTACAAGAATAATCTAATTCTTGTTGTTTTTTTTTTTTTGCTTAATTTCACAACTCCCTGTGGAATACTTGGGCATCAAATTATTTCAAAATGGCAGTTTCCATTATTTGTCATTTTGTTGTTTTTTTTGTTACGTGCATTTGTTCATACACAAATGCAAAATGATAACCAGCAACAGCATTTTCAATTAAATAGATCTCAATACTATGTATTGCCTTCTCTATCTCCTAACTGCTGCCTGGACACGTAGGTTTATAACATCAATGAACCAGCAAATAGTATTTTCCGATATATTCTTGTAACGAATATTAATTACATAGCTTAACATTCAGAGATTTATTTTCATTTTTATTAGTACACTATAATATATGTGTACTAATGACTTGATTGACCCGACATTATGATTTACTAGCACAATTCAGTGGTACCATTGATTCGCATCTATGATTAGTTAGTGCACGACGCTTTGTTTTAAGGTGTCCTTTGAATACTAATTGTAAGTTCTATTGATTGACGTCCGATGTCATTACTATAGTTTTTATTAATTTTGCTATTTTTATCAATTAATATTTCTACGTCCGTGATTTTAAAGGCATGTGATCTAGCAACATTCGCCCGCGACCACTGAACTTTTGTATTTCGGGCCTATGTTTCGTATGACCGTAGATAGAGCGTGTTTGAATAGCGACCTCCTTTCTATTGTGTGCGGAATCCAGCATTGCGAGGCCTGTGAATCGTATGTTTGTACATTGACTGTGAGGATCAGACTAACCGGCGTCTGGACTAATTGTTGGCACGTGTTTGTATATCGACTATGTCAACAATGGTATAAGGACTCGTTAGACCAATCTACACACACACACACACACACACCTGGAGTATGTTAAAATAACGACTACCCAGCACCACACATTTACCCAGACCGACCGTATATTTGGCGACCGCATTGACCATAACCAATTATTTGTTAACATTCAGGTAACTTGATTGTTAGAACTGAACGTACAAACTAATGAAAAACACAACGTAAGGGGACCTTATTTTGATCTTGTGGACTTTTTAAAAAAGTCCGTTATTTGCAAACAACCATTGTTAACTGCCTAATTGGGAAATTTATTTATGTATAAGTTTATATGTTTATTGATTTTTGATACAATAAATCCTGTTTTTTATGACTTTGTTTAAATCAACCTAGCCTAATTTAATAACCCTACCAATCAAAAAAAGAATCATCAGAAAAAATGGTCGTAACATTCTCCGGATTTGAACACCATAGACTATAGAGCATGTGTGGGACATACTATAAAAATACGTAAGAGACCCAGAACTAACACCAGCTACATTAAGCGAACTTCAGGAAGAAGGGAGGAATATTTCGGAAGATGCTATTCGCAGGCTCAATGGTGGTATGAACTACGTATCCAGGCAATAAATGGGAGCTAGAGGAAATATTGTTGCTAATAATTCTGTATTTTGTGAATAAATGCACGTATTGACATGAACAAAAAAATACAAAATATAAAGAATAAATGACAGTTAATGAAATCTAGCATTTTGAAATAATTTTGCTACTCAATTATTCCACGGATGTTTTGAAATTATGTATAAAAAAAAAAATTTCGATTATCCTTGTAAAATATGTCACATAATCAGTTTCACATAAAAGTTTACAACAATAACTGTATCTACAGTCCTCTAAAAATTACTAAAATTTGATTAAAAATAAAAAAGTTTTCAAGCCTGAAACTTAATAAAATTTTTAAGATAATCGTTTTTTCGCAGCTGAGTGGATTGATGTCAATTTATTATTATAAGTTCAGTATTTATTTACTTCCTACCATATATTTTAGCAGTTTTGTTAGCAGAAAGTTTCAATTCAGAACGAATAAGGTGTAGTTTTATACCAAACTGTTGAAACATTTGTAAAATGCTAAGATCAGTCGGAATAAAAAAAATGTTACATATTGTTAAAGCTTAACTGTTTCCCCATATCTTTTTTGCCCAGTCACAGTCCTCCAGTACGCGGTTCTGGATACCTTTGTCATATACTTTTTCCTTGTCTGTGCTGAAAAGCACACATGTTTTTATCGTATTCGCATTATTAAATTGCGCACAACATTCCTACTGAACTGCCGTCATACCACAATCTTTTTCTTTATATTACGTAGACGTACAGCGTATAGATAGTCGTATGTTTCCAGAAACACTATACACTTATTTATTTCCAACTTTTATAACATCATATAGAACTGTCCCGTTTATTTAAACCTACCGATTGCCTTAGCTTTGACAACTTCAGTTTAAATACAACTGAAAACGGGCTAATGTCGGGAATTCTGTGTAACCAAATACGACTTTTACTTGTTCAAAACTCAAATGAAAATATATGTAACTTTCCTATAGCTCGGTGTCCTACAAGACGCTCTAGCATTATAAGATAAATTGAGAAATCCTCGTATAACACGGGCACTTACAAATTGGTTTCGATCTAACATAATTATTAATTTGCTGATACCCTCGTATAATATTGTACTTCTGCTATTTAACGTATAT
Source organism: Venustoraphidia nigricollis (assembly GCA_034508555.1). NCBI lineage: Eukaryota > Metazoa > Arthropoda > Insecta > Raphidioptera > Raphidiidae > Venustoraphidia > Venustoraphidia nigricollis. The sequence goes on along the minus strand of JAVRKA010000023.1, from coordinate 668,545 downwards.
ATATATTTATCTAAATTACGTACTACGGACACACTATAAGTATTTTAAAATTAATTTTTAGAAAATTATTTGTTTTCGGCACCTAATGCCACTTTTTGTACTGACATTGAGTCTCATATAACGCGATTATTCACAGTACTACATTTTCTAGGAATCTATCTAGGTATCTAGAATCTATCTAGGTTATAAGAAACAATGTGCACAGAGTGGAAATGTTGAGGTAAACTGACAGATCGCGTTCATTGGTAGAAAGAGAGCTGGGGCCGTTGCTTCGGTGTAATATTTATTTATGAAGATTATTGTTAAAACGAATAATTTTTTAAATACAGAATATTCTTCAATAAGTTCGGTGGGATTTTGATTTTTAGACGACAAATTCATAATCAGCAATCTTAAAATTCCTAAAGCACTCTAATAATAGACATTACTATTTATTTAGAATGCTTGCTCCTTTAAAAAATACATTTTTTTCGAAAAAAATGGAAATTTTTAAAGTATAGACTTTCTTATACTCACTTCTTGAAACTTGATTATAAAGAAAATCCCGAAATTGCCGCCATAGAAACTGGGTTCCAATATAAAATACTTATAACTTTACTCCACTATATTAACAATATTTTTTACCTATCACTATATAGATAAACTAAACAATAACTAATGTTTTATATATAAAAATTCATCTTTATTAAGTTCTCAAAGAAACATTCTCTGTATGTCGCATTTCTTTAGAACAGACTAATTAACAATTTTTTTTAAGACATGATTTTAAATGTTTACAAAATAATTTTAGGTTATTGATTGGCTGTAATTTCATGAGTAATTTGTTAAAAAGAATAGGTGCAGGATATTTTGATAATTTATATTTATAGATATATTTTAGAAAAACAAGATTTTTTGTTAACTGTCTTGTAAAACGATTATGATTAAGGCAATCATCCATATACTCGTATAGTACGTTATCTAAGTATATTTTTAAAACATTTTTGAAACTATTTCTATTCTAACCTTAAAATATGAATTTAATAAAAAGTGTCAAATATCATAAAACACAAAACTTTTAAAGACCTTCTAAGAGAAGGGACATATTTTTCAATAAAAAGATTACAGTGTCTGCATATAAAAAAGCGAGTTGTTAGTCCAATTATTTCTTCAACATTAGCGTCTATAAACCCTGTTCTTTATATATAATATACAGTCACATGCAAAGATAAAGGTAGGCAGAAATTCAGTGAAAACTTTACTACACACAAAAGTCTTGTGCAAAACTGCCAACGACTTTCTGACACAACCTCTATAAATCTCACTCCACCCTATACGATACGGGTGACGCACTCTTTAGGTAGCTACAGGCGAGCAAGGACTAGAAACGTAGAGGTGAAGAAACGAAAGCGACTCTTAAAACTCCAGGATTCCATCGTTGTAACGTTACTGTTCACATTTTATCAATCGTTTGTTCTTGAAAAGAAAAGATAAAAATCTACGGATTAGCTGGACGTATACACTTTGATGTACGCAAAAAATTAATTCAAGAATCAGTTGGATTTTTTCACATCAATCGACAAAAGGTTTTGCTTAGTCTAAGTCTAGGAGGCCATGTTTTTTTTATTCCGTGTTAATCTTTTACATTCAGTAAATTCATAAGACAATATTATAATATTGTTGATGTTATGTATTTAAATAAAAATGGAAATTAAAGTTTAAGTCAGAAAAAATGCATATGACCTCATATTATATACTACTACTGATACTATTAATTATTAATCAAAATATTATAGCACTGTAATAATAATAATAATGCATACAATAATTAATTGATTTGCAATGACTTTTACTATTCAGAGAAAGTTATATACAAATTAGAAATCAGGTATCAATTTATCTAAAAATTATTGTAATAATAGTAAAAATAAACATACAATTACTTGTAAATACCAAGAGAGTGAAAAAAAAGTATTAAAACATAAAATGAAGCTTAATGATTGTTATTCCGGCAGCACATGTGCAACCCTAAATACGTGCAGACAGAAAATATGTATTTTGAAGACAAACGATAAATAACACAAAATGAGAAGGATACGAGCGATTTTAGTGCTATACTTGGAAAGACGAAGGTGCATTGCTTCCATGTATGCTAGGATTAAGGTTATATAACAGCCATACTTCAGACTCAGGTAGAAGAAGGAAACCTGAATGTCCATTTCACATATACATAGAGACACGTTAACGGCAGTGCACGTAGCATAGCCTATGTAGCCCTCTGCGACGAAAAAGTACATCAGCTACACCGGCCTGTTACACATTCAGTTCTCCCCCCAACGTAGACAAAAGCAAGAGAAAATATATGAATGAAGATTTTTATTAAATTACATACAAATGGGATTTTTATTTATTAAAGTTTTACCCAGCATAATGTCGGATTATAATTCATTCAAATGGGTTCTAATAATTTCACCGTGTTTATCAAGCGAAATTTATTGCATACTTCGTGAAAATTAAATAAAAAAATTAATGACTTTAAGGAACGTTATTTTATATTTTCTAATTTACGTAAATATTTTTTATTATGTTTAATAGCTAATGACCATAAAATTCAAGTACAACATAAATCCGTGGTTTATTCAATTAAACACTGTACACAAATTTCTACAAAATTGATTTGACTTTTTATTGTGACAAATGAAACTTTTATAAGCAGAAGTACAAAATAGTTACATAGGTTAAATAGGTATATGTATAAGTCAAGAATTTATTGCACGCACGGTAGGTGTTATAAAAACCACAAATTTTATTCTTAACTCTTAACATAGACAAACCCTTTTATAATAAAACGAAAATTTCACTTATTGAAATCTAAAAAAAAAAATTAGTATCGATTTTTGAAAAAAAATATTCTTATAAAATAAAACATTTTTTAATCTCGTTTCTTTGTATGTTTGTCAACTTATAACTCGTGAACCGATGAACCGACTCTATGCGATTATCTTACCCGTGTAGATAAATTAGCAGTCTGGTCGCTCGTTTTAACAAAATGTCACAACTCGTACATAAAAACTGCATTTACGTTATAGATACATAAACTACTATTTTAAATTGAAGAGTTTGTATATAACTAAAAATCTTTCAATAAATTACAAAACTCATTATATAATATGTAAATTCCGGAAACGCTTCTAATATAATTGCAAAATTTGGTTTTTCGTTAAAATCGTTCAACTTGAAAAAATATTCAAGCGCGAAATGTTCCTACAGATGATAATTACAGATAATAATTAGTTTGAATGTGAAGATGCATTGCGGTTGTTTAATCCGCAAAGGAAGTAAGGCATTTGAAACTGCAAGAGGAGCTGATGGTGTAGACTCGGTGGGCCACCGGAAAACACACGGAGTGAGGGTAGGACGACGTGCCGCACTGCAACGTTGCCTCCCACCAAAATTACACGCATTCCGATACAGTACAAGCTAAATCTTTAAACAGGAGAAATTCTCGATCCAGCTTCTACAAGGTGAAATACTAATTAAAAAACTTGTTTGCTCTATGCCGCCATCGCCACAACAGTTTTTCAAAATTTAAATGGGCAAAAATTGATCAAGTAATTACTAAATGGAAGAAAATTTGCTCAAAGAATATGCAAAAATTATTTTCTTCCAAATTTGTTATTGCCAAGGCCAGATTTTCCAAATTAATGCTCCGATATATTCAAGAACACCGTATATCGTTATTATCGCTATTCTGTAAGTCGAAACTGTACAGCATGAAAGGTGAGAGGAAGATTCTCTCCAAATTAGCTACTTGTCATATCAAAACTCTACATTTACCAAGTGAAAAACGGGCCTGCGCGCATGCCTTATCCACATGATCGCTCGTATTTCGCGATCATCGTTCCTTATCTCGAAAGTGCCTGAACCGATTCGAATCAAATTTTCACACAACATTGTGACATGCTAGAGGAAGGTTCTCTCCCGACCTTGAAGTTCTGCAGTAAAAACGTTTGATTTGGTAGTCGGGAAACACACTGACGGAGTTTATTAACTTCCTGCTAAGAAAATTGAAAATTTTCAAAAATTATTGGTTTCACCCCGATTTTCAAAATTCGTGTTTACGTCAGATTCTTTATCGGAGTTCTTGTTAACTTCGAAAACTCAAGAAGCAATTTCTCGGTAACAAATTGATCGAATTGAAAAAAACAAATACGGTTGTGTAAGTAATGAAAAACCCTTCCAAATTAGGGATCATATGACCCCACGTCCCATTAAAATAATGGGGGGACTGCTACCCCCCGCACAGGGCTATAGTTGCAGGAATGATTTTTGCATAAAAATTGCTCCCCTTTGATATAAAAATCGACGTGTTTTTGGATTTTTGACAAAACGCTTATTTTGCCGAGTTTTATGGGGATACACAAGTTTACGTTCGGTCACCGTGTATACTGAATGTTTATACTAAAATCATTTGACATTAATAATAAACTTTTTATACGCGTTTGGTAACTATTCATTGCATACTTACCAAACGTGTAATAACAACTCAATTTTGCTTCCCAACCCTAATCTAAATCTTTTTCGTAATAGCCCTGAATATTCGACTTTAAAATACTATAACCGTCTGCCTACTGAAATGAAGATATTACCATTGTCTAAATTTAAAAGAGTCCTTCAGTCATTATTAATTAAAGCTTGTTTATATTCCGCTATTGAATTTTATTATGTATGTGTATAATTTTATGATGTATTTTTATATTGCATTTAATTTAACGAAACCTGCCTGTTGACTATTAGACCAGGGTCGATAGCTTTGAAAATGGTAAAAAGTGAAAAAAAATTATAGTAGGATGAAACCCATTGGAAAAGGTAGAGAATATAATAAAAATGAAAGGAAAAATAAATTACGGTCGATCTGAGGTCGGGAAGGGGAAGGGGGTGAGTTTTTAAGGGTAAAAAACGGTTTATCTCAATTTTCGGCAAAACTACAAGTCCTATGAAAAAAATTAAATGGCAAAGTTGTAGGTAATAAAAATATCTACAGCTTTTGTTTTTACACTTTTTTCACATAATCTCAAAATGTATGTGAAAAATTCAAATAACCAAGTTTTTGGTTTTTTATTTTTATCTTTTGCAAAAAAAAATATTTTTTCACGTAATTTAGTAAAAACTTACCTTTTTATGTCCCAAACACATAGTAGTTTTTTTTATTTAAAATATTCATTTTTTCACCTAATTTTGACTTAATATCTAAAAAGCACCCTAATTTTCAATTGAAAATTCTCACGTCAAAATGTTTGCTTTTTTAAAAAAGTCGGTGGGCTTTTTGTTCCTTGCAATCTCTACTTTCTGATGGTATGAAAAAAAATATACATTACTACGGTAAATGTTCTCAGAAAATGCAAAATTAAAGTGTAAATTTTAATAAATAGCCCAAAATTGTACGTATGTACAATTTTGAGCTATTTATTAAAATTTACACTTTAATTTTGCATTTTCTGAGAACATTTACCGTAGTAATGTATATTTTTTTTCATACCATCAGAAAGTAGAGATTGCAAGGAACAAAAAGCCCACCGACTTTTTTAAAAAAGCAGATATTTTGACGTGAGAATTTTCGATTAAAAATTAGGGTGCTTTTTCGATATTAAGTCAAAATTAGGTGAAAAAAATGAATATCTTAAATCAAAAAAATTATTGTGTGTTTGGGACATAAAAAGGTAAGTTTTCACTAAATTTCGTGAAAAAATAAATTTTTTTGCAATAGATAAAAATAAAAAACCAAAAACTTGGTTTTTTGAATGTTTCGCATAAATTTTGAGGTTATGTGAAAAAAGTGTAAAAACAAAAGTTGTAGATATTTTTATTACCTACAACTTTGCCATTTAACTTTTTTTCATAGGACTTGTAGTTTTGCCGGAAATCGACACCGTTTTTTACCCTTAAAAACTCACCCTCTTCCTCTTCCCGACCTCAGATCGACCGTAATTTATTTTTCCTTTCATTTCTGTTATATTCTCTACCTTTTCCAATGGGTTTCATCCTACTATAATTTTTTTTGGTCTCAAAAATTATCGACCCTGTTCTATATTTCGGATAATAAATTTATTCTAATCTATTCAGATCAGAGGAAAAGTGTAAAAGTCATACTTTGTAGAAAATTAATTATATTTTATTTTCATAAAAACATTTTTTGCCGTATAAGACGAGAAAGAATCTGTTTTTAGCTTTTTTTGCGCCATATTGCAGGTGCGATCATATTTTGCTTGTTTTGTCATTTCATTCAGGGATTCAAAACTTTCGCACTTATTTGGACCGACATCTGCATATCGGCTGGACTATGAACCAAATTAGTATTTCTTATACGGGCAATATTAATTTGATGCACATTATTCTAACTAGCGTTATATATTGGTTAGAATAATTCACCAACACCGTGTCGAATGGAATTCATTTATCAATATATTTTAAATGTAAGCAGTTGCCCGGTTTTTTAGTTTATGAAGATTAGACAGATTCGTACTATATTATTGTTTTTTTTTTCAAAAACTGTCGACTAAAAACAATAATAGCGTATATATCTAGGACCACTAGCTTTTTAGAAATTTTAACGGTAAGTAACTAGTTCTAAGAATAGAGAGGAGAAATAGTTTTCAAGATGCGTTCTCATGAAAATTTCAAAAAATATGCAACATTAAATTCTGAAAAAAAAAATTGTAGTGAAACCCTTAAGAAAAATATTTTTAAATGATATCCTATATTGATGATTTACAAAGACATCTTTTTTGATGTCAAACTTTACAAAATTTACGGAGAAATGTTTTTAGGGTCTGTTTATGGAACATAATATACTGCACGTTTGAAAGTCAAATTTCAACTCTATGCCCGTATTCAGTCCAGTCAAATTCAACTGTAACAGACATTATTACAAACAGGACAAATGATTTGTAACGATGTCCCCCCATCGTTACTAGTTATCCAGGAAGTGTTTTTGTTGTTTTAATTTTTATGAGTGCGTGAACCGTATATTTAGTTTTGTTAAGCAAAGTGAACATTAAGTTTTATAATAAATGGACAGTTATTCTTTTTTTTTTAAACACAAGAACTATTTAATTTTGTTTAAACATATAATTTTGTATTTTATTTTTATAATAAAATATCTCTTTTCCGTATATTTGAGAGTCGTAAGAGCGACAATGCAAAATTATTAATTATATTGTGTTGCATCGCTTAAACAGCCATCGTCCTGACATAAAATATTATTTAAATATTTTTGTAAAGTAACTATCCAACCGCTCTCGCACTCACTGCGGTGCAATGATATAGTCATAAGAGCCGACCGATCAATGTGCGGTCGACTAGTGTTCCGGTCATATAATCCGCAGTCTAATCTTCGAATGTAAAGCGTTAGCCTACAGTCTGTAGACTACCAGTTAGCTGTTTCTACCAGGTGTGTCGTTGTCTGGTATAGAGAGGCCACCCAAACCTTTATTAAGGTAGCGCGGTAGTCTACTGGCAATAATGGTCCCTGTTTCCCGATTAGTTCCACCTGGTCCGGAGTAGGTTTTGCTTTCCGATAGGAAACTGTGGCGCTAGTTACAAGTACTTTACCCGTCCTGTCTAGTAATTCTGCATTTCGCTAGAGAGCTGTGGTGTTAACCATTATTACTAGTCCCGTCGTAGTAGTGCCGTACTCCGCCAGGATACCGCGGCGTTAGCTGTGACTACTTCTCCGTCCCGTAGTGATTGTACATTCTGCTAGGGTGTCGTGACGATAGTCATAATCACTAGTTTCTCTCCGTAACAGTTCCACTCTCCGATAGGGGAGTGTACTGATTACTATAACTGTTCGTCCGTCCGCTCGTGATTCCACACTCTGTTAAGGTGTCGTGGCACTAGCCATAATCACGAGATCCCCGAGTAGTAGGTCTGCCATAGATTAGATAGTTTTAGGTCTGCCCACCGACCGGGGGCTGTACGTTAGTACACCTACTCGTCCGTTTCTCAGTGTCCGTAAGCACGCATGCCGTCAGGATGCCATAAGGTTACGGAACACTTATAAATTATTTTTTTAAAGATTTAAGTACCGAAATTGTAAAGATCGATGTGCCGCTATTGTCAAGATTGATGTAATGCTATTGTAACTGTTATTGTATTTGGCTCCTGTATAGTTCTGTACACCAGTCATATTATTATTTTCGCACATGTATATACGTTTCTTTAACTATTTTATTTTGTAAATAAACACAACAGAAAATACGCCACTGTGTCTTTATTTCAATTACTTTTAAGATTGCTGTTTTACGTTCATTGAATCCTGGCTATCCGACGAGCAGGTCCGGCCGTACGTAAACTTAAGAAACAGCAACCGTCGCAGATTGATTTCATAAGTGTTTCATTTTTTTTTTCATTTTAAGGTATGAAACTAAATTAGTACAGAGTACTAAAATCTAGTTAAACACACTCTGTATAAATGATAATGTTTAATATAAATTTTCCTAGTTTCCTTTCCTCTGACCTATGATTTTTAAACGTGTTACAATAGTAAAAACGACAAAAAATGTACGAAAAAAGCAAAAAAGCTTATATAACACATTTTTTAAAACTATTAAAACGAAACAGAAACGCAATAAACGTTACTTTCAGTTGGATGCACTTTAATTTGGAAATGATTACTAGACAAAATTATTTCATGCCGTGGAAGGTGCAATTCTTATATTACGTCCACTAACACACTAACACGTAGCACAGGTATACTCGTATAATAACGAGACAGTATACCGCATCACAGTAAGTGCACTCTGAGCAACATTAACCTCTAGTAAACAACAAACTTTAAAAACAAAATTGAACCTCCTTAAAAAAAACACTAAAAAGCCTAATAGTTGAGAAGTCTAGATTATGATTTTTATGAGCATATCTTTCGACAAGCTTTAAGGTAAATCAATAAGGATAAAATGATTTTACTTGTTTGATTCAATAATTTTTCAGTTACCTATACTAACATTTACCCATCGACACTGGATCCATTTTTGAACTAGGTACCGCTATGTCCCAATCAAGTCGCGTAATATATATATATATATATATATATATATATATATATATATATATATATATATATATATATATATATATATATTTATATATATATATATATATATACTCATATTCTTTGAATAATTTTCTAAAACTTCACTAATTTAATTCTTCTGTTTTTATAGGCCGTACAGACAGACAGCAAAAGTGGTGAATAAGAATTACATTACATATAAACATCACATATCTATTTATCTCCTAAGAAAAGATTTAAAAGTTGCTAAAAGATGGTATTGAATCGTTATTAGTTTATTGAAAATAATTAAAATACACAACAAAAAGTGATACTGATTCTATTTTTCTACCCCCCCCCCACCCCGGAATCGGATCACCGGGTCAGACTACGGACCGAGTTGGCAACCCTAGTTGGTTACAAGACAACTTACAGCTGATAACTCCAGAACTACCAGTTTTACAAGTGACAGTAAAATATCTTCTAAATAAATTTTGCGTGATTTACGTTCGACCCGATTTAAGGAAATCAGTTGTTTTGGAGTTGTTTGTTTTGCTAAAATATGGATTTGTTCTTAACAGCTGGAGCAAGACCTAGAATTCAGCCAACAGTGAAGTTATATAATATATATATATATATATATATATATATATATATATATATATATATATATATATAAACCTACACCACTGAAAAGACCTTAAAAAGTTATCAAAGAATGGTTAATGAAATTTTCAAATATCTTCATAAATAAAAAAGTTATGGCCAGTTTTCATAAATGGCAATTTTCACTATTTTTTTAATAAATTCATAGGGTGGCAAAATTCAATTGTTTTTTCGACGGGACGTTAATGACCCCAATTTTCTGCACTACTTTGTCCACTTAACCGACTTTCTATCTCCACTAATAACAAAGTTACCCATGTTAGCAAACGTCGGTTGACACACCCTGTATATATATATATATATATATATATATATATATATATATATCACGATATTATGGCTACTGTTGAACGTTAAGGAGTTGCAAATTGAGTCAATTATTTATCCTGGCTGCAGCATGAGGTCAAGCATAAGTATAGCATAGTGTACAGAATAGCTTTAGTTTCTGATAATTTTATTCTGTATATTTTAACAAATACATTATTTTGTACTATACATTTTAGATATTGACAAAAACTACTGAAAAACTTTTATTGTTCTGTTTTTATTCATGGCCAACCTGACTTCGATGTTTTTGGACTCGACATAGCTATCGCGATTTCCAAGATACCGCCCGTCTCGTTCTTCTATAATTAGAACGATATAAGACCTGAACTAGTGCAATTAAATTAATAATGTCAAATTAAACAACAAGTAAATAGACGACAAATAGATTGGTGTTAACACAAGAGTCACTATTAACCGAGAGCTTAATGGCCGCCCGCCATGGCGCGTGGTAGTCCGAGACGAATAATTCTAACAATTGGTCTCAAGTATGTCGATGTTGCTCTCTTTTCAATGTTTTGACTTTCTTTTAATTTGATGTTTCTTATGTTTTCTCCGATTTCTTTCCTTTTTGGAACTAGAACTATCCGAGCTACTTTATGCACTTATGGGGATGTATTTTGCGTTTTTGGGGGTTTTTATTGCGTTTTTGGGGGTTTATCATTGCGGTTTTGGGGGTTATATTGCGTTTTTGGAGGTTTATATTGCGTTTTTAGGGGTTTATATTGCGTATTTGGGGGTTTATATTACGTTTATATTGGGTTTTTTGGGGTGTATATTGCGTTTTTGGTGGTTATATTGCGTTTTTGGTTTTTTTTATGCGTTTTAGGGGGTTTATATTGCGTTTTTGGGTTTTTTTTATGCGTTTTTGGGGATTTATATTTCGTTTTTGGGTTTTTTTATGCGTTTTTGGGGGTTTATATTGCGTTTTTGGTTTTTTTAAAGCTTTTTTGGAGGTTTATATTACGTTTTTGGTTTTTTTATGCGTTTTTGGGGGTTTATACTGCGTTTTTGGGTTTTTTTTATGCGTTTTTGGGGGTTTATATTGCGTTTTTGTTTTTTTTTTATGCGTTTTTGGTGGTTTATATTGCGTTTTTGGGTTTTTTTTATGCGTTTTTGGGGGTTTATATTGTGTTTTTGGGGTTTTTTTATTGCGTTTTCGGGGGTTTTTTATTGCGTTCTTGGGAGTTCATTATTGCGTTTTGGCGGTTTATAATGCGTTTTTGGGAGTTTATTATTGCGTTTCGGGGGTTTATAATTGGTTTTTGGGAGTTTATTATTGCGGTTTGGGGGTTTATAATGCATTTTTGCGGGTTTATATAGCGTTTTATGGGGGTGTATATTGCGTTTTTTTGGGGTTTATATTGCGTTTTTCGGGGGTTTATATTGCGTTTTTTGGGGTTTAGATTGTATTTTTCGGGGGTTTATTGCGTTTTTCGGGGGTTATATTGCGTTTTTGGGGGTTTATATTGCGTTGTGGACGCTTAATGTAATACAAAATTATTTTTACAAAAAAATTGACATGATGCTAATTAGGATCAAGATTGATTAACATGTAACCGTAATTATAATTTTTGGTAATAACCAGGCTATTTTCTCACGACGTCGGGGTCTATCAGAATACGTCGTCAATAGGTGACGAATTAAATTAATCGACTTTATTAATTAAAAAAAACCCGGGTCGCAGTGCCAAAACCCTGCCGACAATATAGTGTATTTGCTTGTATAGGGCCGTGTGGTTTTAGACTTTTATTATGTGAAATTAAGTTTGTTTTTGGGCAAAATAAAAAATTTAACCCCTTAATACACCCCTTAAGATAACATTTTTTTCTTAATTGCAATATTATTATCAATCTAACGTCTACACCGAATTAAAGACACCCTTCAATAAATAAGTCACTATCTGCAAATTAGTGTTTTCAAAAAATGTGTAAGTCCGGTCCTGTTGGGCCGATTTTACTAAAATTTTAGAGGCACTTTTTAATTGCTATTAAAGGGTTAAATTTCAGTTTTAAAACGATTCTGAGATTTTTTTCGGTATTTTGGGGCCCAAAAACTTTTTTCAACCCCTAAAATTCACCCTTAAAATGATCCGATTGGGCCCATTTTAAATAGGCTTCGTGCGGTAATGGATTCCAACATGTGTGCCAAATTTCGTCAAAATTAATTAACTTCTTCGAAAGTTATAGCCCGCACACATATATATATACCTATATATATATATATATATATAAATATATATATATATATATATACATATATATATAAACATTTTTAAAAATGGTGCCAAAGTGTTTAGGAGGTTATGAAACGTCGAGAAATTTTGGTCCGACCCCTAGGTCCCGCCATCCGACCAACGCCAATAGTGTATGTTGCCATATGGCAAATACACTAATTATAAGCTCAAAAAATAGTCGATAATAAGATTTTAAAAAGACGATATCTCGAAAACTAAGCGAGATATCGAAAAATTTTATTCCTTTTTTTTTTTTAATCAGAACGTCGAGGTCTATCAGAATACGTCGTCAATAACTAGCGCCACGGTTTACATAGTCTTGCCCGAGTAACTATAAAACCAATTAAGCAGAATTAAATTGGTTGATAACAAGTATGCGTTCTATCGTTTGTGTCTAAACTTTGTTTATATGTATTCACATTTAGTGAATTTTTTACCGTTTGATTTTAACAGCACATTATAAATTCCACGCAATATTGTATCAGGATCGAAGGACCATGTTCAGAATCGCTTTAGTTTCTGATAATTTTATTTTGTGTATTTTAACAAATACATTATTTTGTACTATACATTTTAGATATTGACAAAAACTACTGAAAAACTTTTATTGTTCTGTTTTTATTCATGGCCAACCCGACTTCGATGTTTTTGGACTCGACATAGCTATCGCGATTTCCAACACATAGGCTGTTAAAAAGTTGCATAGTGAGCTAAGTCTCTGACTATATCCTGATTGCAGCATCAGGGGCTATCAGATTATTGTATTGTCACTATAAAAGTATGCAAAATTTCAAATTAACAAATAAAGTGAGTGGTTAAAAGTCGACTGACAAGATTTGACCCAAACTGACTGACTGACTGAAAAACATCTGAATTTGAACAAAGGCTTATTACAAAGCATGTAATAAAATAGTTTATAACCATTAAATAACTGAATGTGATTCGATTAATTTCAATAGGATTCTACTTTGTTAGCAAACAAAGCGAAAAAAAATAAACGAAGGCGATTCGTCAAAACACAGCTCAGATGTACGTATCGCACGTACGTACCGACGACTTTAGCTGCTCACGATTTTCAATTAGAATTTTAGATTAAGAACTCAAATCAATCTTAAAATAGTTCCACTGTATAGAACAGAAGCTCTTCTTTTCAAAAACCTACAATTTGAATCAATTTCTTACGAAATTAAACTGAAAGCGTTACTAGAGCACATACCGTTGGCGTTGTGTGCAAAAGAAAATCTTTTTTCTATAAATCTGCTTTCAGTTATAATCACTGGATACAAAAATACCAGCATATTTTCGGAATGTCGTTTTTTTTTTGCCAAATTCTAATATCTTGAATAGAGCTGCATTAAACGTAAGCTAGCCCTATCCCCAAAATTTACTACACGATTGATATGAGAGTTTGGCACAGAAAAGGGCGGATATCTGCGAGTGCTAAGAACGTGGTAGTCGTTTGCACAGCATATATGCGCAAATTAGGTCTTAGACTTCAAGTGATAACCTATTGATTTAGCTGGCCCGATTAGTCTTGGGAATAATCGAATAATTTTGATAATAATCGAAGAATTCATTCGAAGTGATTCTTTCAACTGATGTATTATAATTAATAATGGCACTACGCGTAAGTGGATGAATATTTCAAGTGTAGTATAAATTTTGCTCTCAGTTTCGATTGTGAGCCTTGATAGAATCATAGTACTTTATAGCGCAGATTCAGTACTGTACAATGCACATAAGCATCTCGAGTGATTAGGATGCGAGTGAAAACAGAATTTATACTAGCTGTCTATTCATTCAATACGATTACTATAACGAATTAATTTTCGATTATGAGACTTAAGAGAGTCACCTGTATGCAGTACTTCCAGATCAGTATCAAATAAAAGACTGAGTCATTATATATAAATACTGTGAAACCCAACCTGAGAGAAACAATTGCATGCAGTGTTTTAAAAGTAAAGAAAGAGCATAATATAATAATTTATTACAGAATATTGTATTATAAGTCGTCACTCGTAGCTATAAAAATCACTCGAATTATTATAAATATCTTCTCGAGATATTTTATTAATAGAATAATTCGACAATTTTTACTCGAAATATCTTTAGACTCGGTACGTAATAGAGATGGGAAAACCTGTTATTTTCAAGTAACAGGTACGACCTGTTCCTGTTACTTTTAAATATCAGTTTATAATAACAGGTACAAAAGTAACTGTTACTTTGCTGCTTTAGCACAATACGCACTACGCAGTTTGGTAGATAGGTACTTTAGTTTTAATAAGAAAAAGGAACAATGCTGATTATTGAATACCTTAATACAATAAAAATATCGCCCTTCCCTCCACATCCCTAATAATTCTAATCACACAATTTCGACAATCGAGATGTACTTCCGCGTCGACAATCGTGAATCGAGACTCATATATTTGATGGTACGGAACCCTCGCCGCGCGAGCCTAACTCGCACTTGCCCGGTTTTTTTTATGAGAATGTCAGCAGATTGCAGACACTCCCTTTTTTATTGTTACAATAATTATATTTAAGTTAGGTACGTATTCATTTTAAAGTATTGGATTTTTTTATTAAAATAATGTTTTGAACATTAGATATATATGTGTAACTGTACTTAATGAAAATACATAGCTTACTATACCTATTGTTTAATTATATTTTATTACCATACCACTCTATTACTAGTTTTTTGTAACAATAGAAACTACGTATTCGGATTAAACCTGTTACTTTGTAGTTGGTTATTCAATTATTCATTTGTTAACTGTTTTGTTGCAAAAAAGTGAAGCAGCGTAGAGTACCTGTTACTTAAAGTACCTGTTACTTTTTAAATCAAATAACAGATTGTATCTGTTACAAATGAATAACAGGTACAAAGTAACAGGTTCAAAAATAACAACCCATCACTAGTACGTAATCCTATGTTAGAGATAGAGTTAGACATCGCATTCGCGTCGTCGTTGCGTCGAGTCGAACGACAGTACCAGTATTTTTATTGTCTCAAATGTTAATCGCTAAACCAAAAAAGTAGCATATGCAGAAATATTTTGATAACCTTCCAACCTATTGTTTCAAAAGAAAAAAATAGACTATTATAAATTGTAGAGAAAGCATACTTAAGTATACTGGTGAAAAAATAAGATACAAATGTCACCATAACTAACCGTTTAAAATAGAGTAAGGACCAATATTTGAAAAACCTAACAAAAATTTTAAATAAAAACACGGTGCATTTGCAATTACCTACTGTTAGAAAAACTCGCAAAGTGCTCTTACTGAATATTTGTTTCAGTTCTGTGACGAAAAGTTGTAAAAGACAAGCAGCGACTGCTACGGGGTGCGGTGGGCCGGAAGCAAGAAAAAGAAGGTTGGTTAATAATATGAGGTGGAGATGTTGTTTTTTTTTCTATTAAAAGATAAGACTGTTCACCTTTCGCACTTTCATATGGCGTCGTTGTTAATTCAGTGTTTCTAAATAAAGTTTGAAATATTCACACCTTTGATTCGGGATATTAACATTAAAAAACGGAAAGGTCCAGCATGTACTTTATTTTTCGTTACACAGGAAAGAAACAGAATTATTTCTCATATAAATGTGGGTATATTTCCATTGCAAAAGTCTCATAAGCGACACGACAAACGAATTTTATTAAATATCACAATATATTAAATTTAAATAAACTTTAATATAAACATTAAGAGCACTGTGGTTGGAACAATAAAAAAACCCGGGTCGCAGTGCCAAAACCCTGCCGACAATATAGTGTATTTGCTAATGCTGGCAGTGTGGCTTTATTATGCGAACTTAAGTTGGTTTTTGGGCAAAATAAAAAAGTTGACTACTTAATACACCCCTTAAAATAATATTTTTTTTCTTAATTGCAATATTATTTTCAATCGAACCTCTATACCAAATTATATAGACCTTTCAGTAAATAATTCACTATCTGCAAAATAACGTTTTCATAAAATTTGTAAATCCGGTCCTGTCGGGCCGATTTTATTAAAATTTTAGGGACACATTTTAATTACTATCAGAGGTTTAAATTTCAATTTTGAAACGGTTTGGAGAATTTTTTCGGTATTTTGGGGCCCAAAAACATTTTTCAACCCCTAAAAACTACCCTTAAAATAGCCCGATTAGGCCCATTTTAAATAGGCTTCTTGCGGTGATCGATTTCAACGCGTGTGCCAAATTTAGTTGAAATCAATTAACTCTTTCGAAAGTTATTGCCTGCACACATATATATATAAATATATATATACATATATATATAAACATTTTTAAAAATGGTGCCAAAGTGTTTAGGAGGTTATGAAACGTCGAGAAATTTTGGTCCGACCCCTAGGTCCCGCCATCCGACCGACGCCAATAGTGTATGTTGCCATATGGCAAATACACTAATAAAATAAAAGAATCGTTACTTCTTACCACAACACATTATTCAGTTTTGCTGAAGATGGGAGCTTAGCTCTTGAAATGTGCATCCACTGAATAAATCTGTGTGGTAAGAAGTAACTATTCTTTTATTTTATTAAATATGATGAGCCCCATTGTTTTTGGGGGAAATCGACGCATGCGCAGAAGAGATATATTCTATAATGTTTTTTGTATAATGATGGTATACTTTTTATAACAGTTTAATATTCTAGTACCTGGGAGACCGAGCTTTGCTCGGAGAGTTCAATAAACATGGTATAAATTTCCTGTGATTTCTATACGTTTTTTAATTAATGTTTTTCTCACTTAAGGAGGTTCGTGACCGATTATTTATCTGGGGCACCTTTTAAAAAATCCATTGTCTTTTTGCAAGATGACAACTCTTACCCACCAAATTTTCACATAAAAAATGTTGGTAACCTGCATATTTTTTAATAAATATTATATTTTACTTCATACAAAAATCTTAATTTATGTAATAAAAACATTTTCTTTCATTAAAAAAGTGTTTTTAACGAAATGATTAATTAAATTATTTACACGAAAACAGTGCAACACCGCTTGACCGTTGTTAAGTAAATAATATATGAAAAAATTTGTTAACATATTATATTGGAAATAAAAATTGAAGTTTTATGCCTATAATTAATTAAAATGGAAAAAAGTTATCAAAAAGAGGTATTATTGGAATGGAAATTTTATGGCTGATGCAATCATCGTGTAACGTTCCCTTCCCTTAAATTGGCTCTTTACCGTCTAGGGGTGGAAGGGCCGTACAAAATAAAAACCTTTCTTGACTTTTTTATATTAATTAACAACACTTTGAGTTTAAGAATATTGCTCACCATGAACTTTTATTAGAAAAAATAAAATGACAAAATATTCACACTATTAATCAATAATAAAAAATAAATAAAAAAATGTTTGATGCATGGGTGTAAGGGGTGGAGTTGGGTGTCTAAACTTGAAAGAATTCAAAGTTTAGACACGGACAATGGGAAACGACAGCCCCCAGAAATAAATCCGTAGAGAAATTGTCGTTAGGAGTTGGTAAAATTGGATTAAGTTACTGTCAACAAGACGAGTAACTGGGTGTAAAAAAAAGGAATACAAACCAAAAAAAACACTTCACAAAATAAATCACAAAAAATTGAAATACAAAAATATTAAACTCAAAAAAAATCACTGTACTTAATAAAAAAAATTGAAAGAATTATTGATAAATAAGTTTATAAAAAATATGGTCACCAAACGGCGTTTGACTCTAATTAACTAAACAAAACTAAAAGACAGACTAAAAAAAAATTACCACTGACGCGACCTTTTATACAAAAAAACAAAGACAGAAAATAATAAAAAATTACCTAACAAAAAAATAATAATTATGTAACGTACAAAATCGTGTCAACTTTTGTAAAATAAAATAAATTCTAAAATTATGCATAAAAAGAAATAAAAAATTATCGAATATACTGTAGCGTACCGCTACAATCGCAAAAAATATTGAATAATTTATCGTATTATAATATTATGATACTTGGACAACTAAAAGTGGTTTGAATTTCCCGCTGTTTTGTGATTTTACCACAGCTGAAATGCATTCATGCTAAATTTTTTCACTGTTCCAATGTTTTTTCTATTTTTCGAGACGAATGACGTCATCGACTTGTTTTGGCGTCTGTTTTTATCTATAACTAATTAATTAATTAGTAAAATAACTTGAGAAATATAAAAAATTGTTCAGAAATATCAAATTATTAAGTACCGAAAGTTTCTTTCCATTGGTAATATTTTGACAAAAGTTACACTGTATAAAAGAAAATATCCATTTAGGCAGCCATTACACGGTCAATCCAGATCGCGATCCGTGATCGTGATCAGTGATCTCGATCCAGATTGACTGTGTAACGTGTTGGATTGACGGATCGCGACATCGGATCACAAATATCTAGATTTTTTGAAATCAATATACTCGATCCATTGATCGCGATCCAGATTGAGCGTCTAATGTGAAATATTGTCAATTTACGTCAGTCAGTGTTCGCATCGCGATGGAGTCGGACGATAGCAGTGACGTTCCGGCACGGCCTCAACTGCCCTCAACGTCCAATACTTCTCCAGATGAAGATTTTATCCTAACTCTGGAAACTTTGCCAGAGTTATGGGATAAGAAGTGCACTGATTACACGAATAAGTACAAACGAAGAACTGCATATGAGAAGCTCCTAAAAATCTTTGTGAAAATTAAACCTCGTGCCACTGTCGACGACGTAAAGAAAAAAATTAATAGTCTGCGATCAAATTATAGAAGAGAATTAAAAAAGATAATTACTTCAAAAAGGTCGGGTGCTGGCACGAGTGAGGTTTATGTACCAAAATCATGGACATTTAAGTACCTTACATTTTTACACAACGCAGAACAGCCAGTTTCTCAGGTAAGTTTTAATTGTCTCAATATAAAATTAATTTAAAGGATGACTCTGTCCATGATTCTCAACATTTTTTACACCTTGTATACAGGGTGTAGCTGAAAGGTGTAAGAAAATTGAAAAACAGGTCAACAGCCATTTAATGAAATCATTTATTACCTACCTAAATGATACCCAAATATAATTGTAATCATCAAATAATTGTTAGGTACTTATATTCTATTCTACACTTAAATAATGACATATTTATTGTTAATCATTTTGAGGTACGTTTTATATTTTACCTTCATTACAAAAATATTTACATAAATTTTCCCTTATCACTTTCGCATCACGTGGTGGGTTTCGATTACGAGTGCACGCCAAGTCAACAAACGTATTTGTACGTTTTGAATTGTTTTTTTTATTTGAGGAAAGATAAGGTTTCGAAGCAATTTTCATGAGGTAATTGTGTAAATAGCAACATGTTGCTGTTATAAGTTTTGCTTTGCTGGGTTCGAAGGCTATATCTCTTTGAAAAATACCAAACTTCGATTTGATTATGCCAAAAGCACATTCAACTACCGATCGTGCTCGTGAGAGGCGATAATTAAATACTTTGCGCTCTTCATTCAGTGAATTTTGTGGGAAAGGTTTCATTAAATTTTGGCCCAAGGCGAACGCTTCATCAGAAAAAATCACATATGGAGATATTTGTGCAGAATTTGGTAATATTGAAGGTTCGGGTAAATTCAATTTTTTTTGTTGGTAAAGTTCCCAAAATTTGGTATAAAACAATACGCCTCCGTCAGATACACGTCCATTAGTTCCAATATCGATCATAATAAATTCCTTTTTTGCATTCACTAATGCCATAAGAACAATGCTATGGAAGCTTTTGTAATTATAGTACAAAGATCCAGAATGAGCAGGTTTTATAATTCCAATGTGCTTCCCATCCAAAGCTCCCAAACAATTCCAAAACTGGTATCTGTTCCCAAACTCCTCTGCAACTGTTTTCCATTCATCTTCAGTAGTTGGCATCTGAAACAAATAATTAAACTTTATTTTAGTATACTTAATAAAAATTATATGTCATGTGTAGTGTATGAGTGTATATGCAATGCGACTAACTAAAATACATTTTTATTCTGCAGATTCCAAATAATGAAGATTCAGACGATTCCAATCATATACAACAACAAAATGATTCTCAAGAAGATGAAGAACTATTGCGACAAGGTCCTAGCCAACAAAGTAGTACCTCACTGTCCTCTATCAATGTAATGCCAGCGCCTGCTGCAGTTAATGAGGGATCTAATGCAAAAAGGAAAAAATCACCGATCGCTCGCACTCAAAATGAGTTACTAAAGAAGGCCTGCACATACTTATCTCAACCGACGAAAGTATGCAACTCAGCAGCATTGGTTTGGTCTGAAAAACTTGAAGAATTGGATCCTACACAAAAATTATACGCCGAAAAGGCTATAAATGATATTTTGTTTGAGGCACAGTTGGGAAATTTGAATAGATACTCTGTAAAAATTAACCAGTCGTCGTTATCTGCAGATGCAGCGCCCTCTTGTCATTCGTCATCACCAGCATATACACCGTCGCCTCGTGAAAATCGCTATAACTACAGTAATATATACACACCATCACCTCCATCATCACTGGGGCAACCCTATGAACATTCTTCATCAGCAGCGTATACACTATTATCTGCACCATCACAGTCGCAAATAATAATTACCAATCCTGCTTCAAATCAAAACATTCAGACTTCTCAAACATCACCTACATCCCCACCACCATCTTCATTTGCTTCGTCTACACCATTAGTAGTACATACAGATCCTCCAAGTCAACAGGACAGCTATAGTCTACACATTCCATCACCGTCTCATGCCACTTCTCAGTTAACATTATCGGAGTATAATGTAGGAACATTGTTTGCTGAGTTTAAGTCGAATTTGTAATGTTTTTTCTTTTGGAATAAAAAATAAATACTAAGCCTATGTTTTTTTACATACCTTTATATAAGACTGAAGAACATGAATAAGTGCTCTGCATGTGTCTATAATGGCTTCACCAATGGCAGCTGGGGACATTATGACTGAAAATTTTAGGCATTCAATAGTTCTGCCAGTCGCGAGGTAACGCAATGTAGCAGCCAATTTTTCTTTAGGAGTTATGCTCTCTCGCATGCAGGTATCTTGTTTTAACAAGTGTGGTGTAACCATTTCCAACAGATGATCAAAGCATGCCTCCTTCATCCTGTAGTAATTTGCATAATCCTCCTCCTCCTCAGTACTATGAATTTCATCTAATAAGTTCAGATGTGTGTAGATGTTCCTCTTTAATAACCATGGTTTGACCCAACGTTTCCTCTTAACGCGTTTCTTCAGAGCAAAAGCAATAATTATTGCTACACAAGCTTTTTTCTTATTCAGATCCATTTTGTGGTTGTGCACGCGTGTTGCGAAAAGTGGACTGATATGATCTGGATTGACCGTCTAATCTCACAATCATCGCACCAAGATCCGTCAATTCACTGCGATCCGCGACCTTGGTCGGATCATGATCTAGATTGACCGTGTAATGGCTGCCTTAGTCCCGGTATAAGATCGAATTAAAAAAAAAAAATTTTTCAAAAACGCTGTAGTGAATGATGTTGAAATTTCGGCAGTGAGTATATTGTGTACCCATCTTTCAGTGATTAGAATTTCAAAACGTTCTTATTATTATGGATTGTCTCGAACTTCCTTAAAATAACAATTGAAAAAATTAGTAACAATGGACCAGCAAATAAAAATTTTCAAACAATGAAAAAATACCGTTAATTTATTTCAGTTACATTTTAATACCTTTAATCTTGAGCGATAACTCGCATACAATGATACACGTATGTGAAAGCTGTGATTTAACTGTGCGTGATAATTTACGAAGATTTAACAATATATAGGAGTCAAATTTAAGTTCAAATCGTCAATAAAAATATGTACCCGATTTTCATACTTAAACGCCGCGTTATAAAAATATCGCACCTTGAAATTTTAGAATTACTTGTGTAGCAATAGGTTTAGGCAGTCAGTGCGTTTAAAAATTCAACAAAAATCGCATATGTGTTTATTCAGTGAAATTAAATATGTCATCTGCAGTATTGTGTTTTTAAAATTAAAAAGTTCAAATCAATTATCTGCACTTAAAATGAATGATAATATAAATTTGTCAACCTATATTACTTATGTTTTGTAGATATTGATTATTCCCAAAGGAACTGCAAAATGTTTAACGATATTAAAATGACAGTATTAAGTTCTATTATTTTCATGTTTTTGTCATGCTTTTTAGTGTATTTGCCATATGGCAACATACACTATTGGCGTCAGTCGGATGGCGGGACCTAGGGGTCGGACCAAAATTTCTCGACGTTTCATAACCTCCTAAACACATTGGCACCATTTTTGAAAATGTATATATATATATATAAAATGTATGTATATATATATATAATATATATATATATATATATATATATATATATATATATATATATATATATATATATATATACATATATATATATATATATATATTTTTTTTTTTTTTTTTTTTGTGAGAGTAGGAAATGCTAATGCACACCAGCAGGTAGTGTCGGACTCGCACCGACTAAAACCTCCTCTCGATCACCTCTCGTTTTCCCGGAACCGCGCGAGCATTACCTCAGGAAAAGAGACCCAATAAGTATTACTCCATTTCTTCCTTCCTCCGATCTTCCACAATTTTCCGTACAAGTGCGTCAACAATTTTCCAGTGCTCTTCGCTTTGGAGCATAAACTCCACACAGTTCTGGGCAGTTAGCTTGATACCCGCAGTAACCTCGGCCAGCACCCTGTGATGGATCCATTTCTCGCATTGGAAGAACACATGATCAGCGTCTTCCACCACATTGCACTTGATGCACAATCCATTTGAGCCGAGATGAAACCGTTCGCGATAGCTATTAAACCATCCGTGGCCGCTTAATAATTGGCTCAGGTAGAAATTTATGTTTCCGTGCTTCCGTGTTACCCAGCTAGCCAGATCCGGTATCATAAACTTGGTCCATTTAGCGTTGTCGCGTTCGCTTGTCCACCGTTGTTGCCACTCTTCTAGAGCGTCCTCGTCACCACAGATATCCTTTCCTTTAGAAACAAAATACTGCAGGCATCTCTTTGTGACCTGAATGTCGATGGGCACCACACCTGCTATCACCAGCGCAGCTTTTGTTGACATTGTGCGAAAGCCACAACAGATTCTAAGTGCCATTCTACGCTGCACTTTAACGAGCAATCTTCGGTACTTTTTCCATTTCATAGCTCGACTCCAAGCGGGCGCCGCGTACAAAATAATTGAGTGGGCCACATTCGCCAACGTTTTTCTATTGCTTGCCTTCGGGCCTCCAAAGTTCGGCATTATTCTGCTTAGAGCAAGAACTGTTTGTTCTGCCTTTGTGCTACATGTCACCAGTTGTTTCTTCATGTGGCAGTTGTGATCAAAAATTACCCCTAGGTACTTTAACTGAGCCTTTGTTTCTATTTCCCGATTATCCAGGCAAATGGTGGCCTTTTTAAACTTGTTCCCCCCGTATAGGATTATTGCCTCGGTTTTCTCTGGCGCCAGCTTAAGCCCTTTCTTCTTAATCGCTGCAGATAATTTTGCCAGAACCCAGTTCATGTTGTTCACTAGCTCTAGCTGGGTCTTTGCCTTACAGATCACTGCTGTGTCGTCTGCGAATCCAATAATCGTTGTGCCTCTGGGTACAGTCGTCGTCAGTACTGAATTATAGAAGATGTTCCATAAATAGGGCCTAGAATGGAACCTTGTGGCACTCCACATTCCATCTTCATCCTCATCTCGCACCCAATCGCAATGGACCTCTCCGATAGGTAAGCTGACAAGATGCGACGCAAGTAATTCGACACTCCCATGTTTTTCAACTCCTTCAGGATTTCCACCCACGGTGCCGAGTTGAAAGCGTTCCGGATATCAAGCGTGGTCATTATGCAAAGTTCCCGATTATTTGGTGCTTTTGACTTAATGGCATCTACGATTTTAAGCACTTGCTGCATTGCATCGACAGTAGATCTTCCTTTTCTGAATCCAAACTGGTGCGAGTGGAGCCTATCCTTTACTTCATCATGTAGTCTGTTAGCAATTAGCCTTTCAAACAGTTTCCCAAAGGAGTCAAGAAGGCAAATTGGTCGGAATTTATTTGGATCACTCTTTTGGATTAGCACCAACTGGGCTATTTTCCACTGTTTCGGAAATTCTCCCTTAGCGAGTAGTTATATATATATATATATATATATATATATATATATATATATATATATATATATATATATATATATTATAGGCGTCGTTCGGCGTTGTTCGAAAGTATTCGGCGATATTCGAATTTATTCGAAATTATTCGAAGTTCAAAAAAAACTTGGTGTAGGGTTAATATCTTTCATTTATAGCACCGAAGAACTGAATCCGAATTTAATCGGTTGCGCGGCTAGCTTCAGCTGGCGCTGGGCCGGGGTTTAGTTTAAAAAATTTCGAGAAAATAATCGCATAAAAAAATACCCAAACACAATTACGAAATGCGAATCACCAATATTTAAGAAAATGCCTTAAAAGGCGTTTAAAAATCCACCACCTACCACACGACACAAAGGACAGCACAAAATAACGAGTTCTCAAAATATATTCCAACGGAATGACCGTAGAACGGCCAGAAAAATCCTACCACCTAGCACTCGGACAATTAGTAACCACAAGACACGAAAACAAATAGCTGACCAAAATCGATTCTGATATTCATAAAAAATTTACGTATTCTCCGACTGAGTTACCAGGGGCGCCAAGACACGAATCGTAAATAGCCACACCTAGATGGTCCAGACAAGGAAGCTTAAACACAATTGGTTTAACTACAACCCTGGAAGAGCAAGACACCAGACACAGTAAACGAAACAATATCAATAACACGTTATAAACTATTTGGACTAGAACGCAAACATATCTTATTGAATACTTGATCCGGGAATTATCGGACACCCGGTATATTAAATTCTAAACGTCAAGATACACTTAAGATTGGATTGAGATAAGCAGAAACAGTTTGCAGGGCGATAATTAATCCGTAAATTTTCGTACATCCTGTATATAGAATCACTGACGTCACGGGAATAAATAATGTCTGAGATATGCGTGAACGACAACAAAGAAAAGAAAAAAACACAGCAAAAGTAAACACGTAACTTTGTAAACATTCTGTATATGACGTCGGTGACGTCACGGGAAGCGTTATTGTTGGTTGGGATACACGTAACAACCATCAAATAATAAATCCGGGAATTAATCGTAAGATCTAAAACACCATGTCGAAATGTGGCTTAACTGAACTGAATGCAAATTCCGTAAATATTTTCTCGGTCCGGATTCCCGAACTGAATTTTTATTAGTCCGACAGGACAGTCGGTAATAGTTCGCCAAAAAGTTTTTTCAAAACCGAACCGATGCACAGGAATGTTCGAAGTAAAATACAATTGTAACACAGTTCCAGAAAACTGTGGAATGTATTCCTGTATTCCAGAATCCAGATCCACACAATTACGAAAATCTAAAAGATCCTTGATGAATAATTCACGGTTAATATTCCCTATTCACAAAAAAACGCTCCTAATTCCAGGTATATAATGGGCAACACGGAAAGCTTACACTCCCTAACAACAATCACAACAATCACTAACAATCGAAATTATCCAAAAATCCAGAAATCCAGGAAAATACGGGAATTACGATAAACGGGATAAGACTTCAGGATAGATACGATAAAGCTGGAGTCAACAACGAAAACTAGAACGATACACCTCCAGGTTAGCGACAGATAATAGCAATCGAAATTTGCGAGAAAAATAATTGTTTGTTGGCGATAATAATATTTCATTTTATTTTGCTGTGTTAAAATATCTCACGCTAGTAGTCTATCCGAACGGCACCAAGGCCGGTGGACGACTGCTCGTTCAAAAATTAGAGACAAAATACGCGACTTGGACAAGTTCTCTAACATGAATCGGCGAAATCTATGCAGTATCTATCTTTCTTGCTACCTAAAACATAGATCTTCTGTTTCACTGTTAGAAACACCGTCTTATCTGTCATTATACACAAATTTTTGTAATATAAAATTTATAGTGCGTTCACTTTTACTGTAATAAAAGATTTTTGCTTTAATTTTGTTGATACGCAATAAATGTTTCTTTTATTTTCATGAAAAGCAAAAACGATCTGGTGTTGCATTCTTATGTATAATGAAATTCAAACTTAAATTGCTTTTTGGGCAAAATAAAAAATTTGACCCCTTAAAATAACATTTTTTTCCTTAATTGCAATAATATTATTAATCGAACTTCTATACCAAATTATATACAACTTTCAGTAAATAATTCACTATCTGCAAACTAGTGTTTTCATAAAATGTGTAAGTCCGGTCCTGTATATATATATATATATATATAAATATATATATATATATATATATATATATATAAATATATATATATATATATAAATAAATATATATATATATATATATATATATATATATATATATATATATATATATATACATATATATATATATACACAGGGTGATCCATTTTAATCGATACACCCCGAGAATCCGGAGAAGATGTTGTTTTCGAACAAAGTTGTTCAGACAAAAGTTGTTTGGTTCGAAGGGGGACATTTTATGCCTGTAGTACTTTTGACCTTGAGCCCAGGGTTTAACGTCATTCAAGGTCAACTTTTTTTTTTCAATAGGAACCCCTAATTTTTACCTTGGCAATCGATTAAACGTCAAAAAGCATGAAACTTTTGTCCAAAATTTTTTTTAAAAAAACCCAAATTTTCCAAAAAAAAACTTATTTTTAAAAAATTTTTGTTATCATTTTTTTATCATTTTCAATTTTCAAATTTTGAGCAATTCCTCTAGAGGACAGAACGAGGGATGCACAGCCCGATATGCGCTGCGTGGAGGCTGTCGATTGGATTTTGTACATCATTAGCCCTGAAAAGGGCTGTTTAAGTGAACAGTAGCTCTGAAAAGAGCTGTGCATCCCTCGTTCTATCGTCTAGAGGAATTGCTCAAAAATTGAAATTTGAAAATGATAAAAAAAAATTTTGAAAATAAGTTTTTTTTGGAAAATATGGGTTTTTTAAAAAAAATTTTTGGACAAAAGTTTCATGCTTTTTGACGTTTAATCGATTGCCAAGGTAAAAATTAGGGGTTCCTATTGAAAAAAAAAGTTGACCTTGAATGACCTTGAACCCTGGACTCAAGGTCAAAAGCACCACAGGCATAAAATGTCCCCCTTCGAACCAAACAACTTTTGTCTGAACAGCTTTGTTCGAAAACATCATCTTCTCCGGATTCTCGGGGTGTATCGATTAAAATGGATCACCCTGTATATATAAACATTTTTAAAAATGGTGCCCATGTGTTTAGGAGGTTATGAAACGTCAAGAAATTTTCGTCAGACCCCTAGGTCCCGATGACAATAGTGTATGTTGCCATATGGCAAATACACTAATAATGTTTAATAAATACGTCATGATATAAAAATAACACACCTTACGCTAATTATTGAAATATTAGTTAACATTATATATACCTAATTAATATTTCTACTTTTTTATTAAAATGATTTACGTTTTACTTAAGAGTGGAGTGCCGTTAGACATAAAAATTGTAAAATCTCGGAATCCAAGGCCAGTCAATGAATCTTCATAAAAACTGTTGGACTGCATTGTTAAAAGCTCAAATAAAAAAGTTAAAAGAAAAAATTTTGCCGCTCTCGATTGCGGGGTGGATGCCACCCTTTCTCGGGGGTGAAAAATGTTTCGTTGAAAATAAGCACAGAAATGGATAGCTTGACTAATTCTAAGCAACTTTTGTTCTATAATGTTTTTTCTGAAAGTTCATACTTTTCGACTTATTCGCGAGTGTGTCAATTTTTCAATCAATAAACCCACGTTTTCAGATGGTTTTTCCCGAATAACTGAAAAAGTAAGTATTTTATCGAAAAAATCATTGGTAGTAAAATGTAGCTTATAAAAAAACAAAAATAATGGTGAGTTTACAGTGTCTGTAGACCCAATACAAACGGAGTACTGCCTTGTTGAAGGTTGGTTCTTATTCGTCAAAAGCCAAAATTGAAAGTTTCAACGTGAAGTTACCAAAATACAATGCATTTTTCGGGGGAAACTTATGGAACATTTTTTGAAGTGCTTGAAAGAACCTTTATTTTTATTTTTATAAAAGTCCCTAGCATCAAAACTAACTGAGCTCTGACGAAAATAATGTTGGTCCCTATTTTTTTCGACGTCAAAAAATGTGAAAGTCACACCCTTATTACCACACAAATTAAAAATAATCGTTACTATTTCACAATTCACTTTATTTATGTACTTGTACCATTCTCTAGAAGTTTGACCGGTTAAAAGTGCTTGAATTTTTTAAAATAACTTTTAAAAAACACCGTAGAGGTAAGCCACATCACAATGGATCCAGGGATGGCCTGCAGGGTCAACCGTTTTCCAGATTTTTTAAGTTGGAATGGTTCTGTTGTTTTATTGGAATTTAAACTAAGATTCATTTAAAATCTACTAAGAGTTTGAAAGTCGCTGTATTTTCAGGTGCTTCCGTTATTTTAGGAGTTCCTCTTACTTCCGTTATATAATGCGGCTCCAGAGAAATGTTCATTAATGTAAATGATATCGTACTAACAGGTACTTTGTGTACGTCTGTGCTTCTTGCAATTTATTTTATATTTTTTCCTTACTTTATGTTTATCGAAATATTTACTGTTAGAACATTTTTAGAACTGCTGTTTTTCACATGTGTCTACTGTACACTGATAACGCTAAAGTATAAACAATATGTGTGGTTCAGCCCTTAGAGATCAAGGGCAGATGCCAGGAAAGCGGAGTCAGGAGGAATAGAGGCACATTGTGGATGATAAAGATTATTTTTTAGTTAGTCGATATTTGGTTGTAAAATAACGCAGTACAAATGCTCCATAATAAATAAAATCGTTTGAAAAGATCACAATGTGATTATTAATTATTTCATTTTTACCCTTTAAAAAGTAGTTCTAACATTTCAGAAGTTGGGATTATTGAACTTCATGTGTCCTTTCTAAATTTATTTTTTTTTTGTGTCTATAATTTTATTGTGTGTGTGTTGTATCGTTCGGAAGATTGTTGCATCTTAAGCTCGGAACTGGTATTTCTAAACATTTTTACTCTTGTGTGGACAGTTGAGATAAGTTTATTATTTTTTTTTAAACATTTCTGTTGAATTTTTATTTGTTTGAACATTTTATTTTCATAATTTAATATCTATTTGTTTGAAAATTTATTTTTGAACATCGTTTTTAAATAATTTAATTAAATTTTAAATTTTAAGAAATTGAGTTTGTGTTTTGTGCTTTGAACATTTTATTTGAACAATCTATTTGTTTTGAAGTGTATTTTTGAACAATTTTTCACTACATTTTGAATTTTGGGAAATTGATTTGTGTTTTGAACATTTTATGTGGACAATCTATTTGTTTTTAAGTGTATTTTTGAACATTTTTACCGGATCACTTTTAAGTTTTGAGGATTAATTTTTGTGCGCTATATTTGTTTTGAACAAGATTAGATTGATTTTTCTATTCTGAGTATTTTGAACTTAATTTCGATAATTTTACTGGACATTTTAAATATTTTACGGGCTATGTGAAGCATATTTTGGTTTATGCTTTCACTTTAGATAGTCCTATTTTATTTTGTTTGTTTTGACACCTGATCTGAGTATCTTTAGAGGTGTATATTATATTTTTACGGGCTATGTGAAGCATATTTTGGTTTATGCTTTCACTTTAGATAGTCCTATTTTATTTTGTTTGTTCTGACACCTGATCTGAGTATCTTTAGAGGTGTATATTATATTTTTACGGGCTATGTGAGGCATATTTTGGTTTATGCTTTCACTTTAGATAGTCCTATTTTATTTTGTTTGTTTTGACACCTGATCTGAGTATCTTTAGAGGTGTATATTATATTTTTACGGGCTATGTGAAGCATATTTTGGTTTATGCTTTCACTTTAGATAGTCCTATTTTATTTTGTTTGTTTTGACACCTGATCTGAGTATCTTTAGAGGTGTATATTATATTTTTACGGGCTATGTGAAGCATATTTTGGTTTATGCTTTCACTTTAGATAGTCCTATTTTATTTTGTTTGTTTTGACACCTGATCTGAGTATCTTTAGAGGTGTATATTATATTTTTACGGGCTATGTGAAGCATATTTTGGTTTATGCTTTCACTTTAGATAGTCCTATTTTATTTTGTTTGTTTTGACACCTGATCTGAGTATCTTTAGAGGTGTATATTATATTTTTACGGGCTATGTGAGGCATATTTTGGTTTATGCTTTCACTTTAGATAGTCCTACTTTATTTTGTTTGTGTTGACACCTGATCCGAGTATCTTTAGAGGTGTATATTATACTTTTACGGACTATGTGAAGCATATTTTTGTTTATGCATGCACTTTAGATAGTCCTATTTTAATTTTTGTTATAGTGCCCATATTTAATTAAAGGCCCTTTGTTTTATTTGTCTCTGACGTACGACTTGTGGTCATGGCGTCTTCAGAATTTTGTTGATCGGGGCGATCAAAAGCAGAATGGCCGAATGTTAGAACATTTTTAGAACTGCTGTTTTTCACATGTGTCTACTGTACACTGATAACGCTAAAGTATAAACAATATGTGTGGTTCAGCCCTTAGAGATCAAGGGCAGATGCCAGGAAAGCGGAGTCAGGAGGAATAGAGGCACATTGTGGATGATAAAGATTATTTTTTAGTTAGTCGATATTTGGTTGTAAAATAACGCAGTACAAATGCTCCATAATAAATAAAATCGTTTGAAAAGATCACAATGTGATTATTAATTATTTCATTTTTACCCTTTAAAAAGTAGTTCTAACATTACATACAATTTATTCTGCAACAATGAACACTAAATGCTTTCGGTAATTAGTGTTTAGTTAAATATATAGGTTTTATCTTACACATAATTATATAAAATGATTAGGTAAATTCCTTGTGTTAGTTATATTTAATTAAGGTTATATTAGTAGGCAATTATTAAGTTAAATATTAAACATTTAAGGCTGAGCTTCAAGGATTTAGTGGGCAAGATATCGTATATGGCAAATAATATTTAAACCACACTGGCTAATAGTATTAAGAACCAGCTCACCTATAGAGCCATGAGGGGCGCAGCTCCGAGGGCAAGACTGTAATGAAGTGAAGCTAAAAGCTCGACAAAAGGAAGCGAAACTTCTTCCTAAAACCGAAGGCTCTCCAAGTTTTACATAGAACATTGTTTCATCTCAATCTTGAACGAAGCCGCGGGTATTGGTTAGTATTATATAAATAAACAACGCATATACATTTTTAAAGCATTTTTTTACCTTTACAGATATTATAATTGGTTGTCAAAAAAATTGATTTGGCAATACTTTTAGATTGTGTTTATATGATATTTACAGTTTTTATACGTATGTAGTTTAATGTGGCTGTGAAATGTAGAACATCAGATTCTGCTCGCTGCACAAAAACAAGTGATTGATCTAGAAAACCTTGCTTTTGAAGCTAAATTAATATGCGTAGAAAAAGTTTTTTTTAAGTGAAATTGTACAAAAAAACTTTGTTAAATACATATACATATATACAGTTAAGGAAATTCGAACGAATCTACCGTAAAACGAATTTTCCACGTTTAAGATTTGCATTTTAGTATATACATATAAATGAATACTTTAGTGATGTATTCTGAAAATTTGAAAATGAGCCACCGTTTAGTTTCTTAGAAAAATAGTTTTAAAAATAACGTTTTTAAAGTTGTTATACACAGACTTTTATGCGGTTGAAAAGCTTCCGTCACGTCTCGTCTAATTTTTAACTTCCCGCTAAGAAAACTGAAAATTTTCAAAAATTGGGAAGTTATTGGATTTTCGAAATTTGAGTTTTTGTCAGATCTCGACAATTTTCAAAATGATGTCCGTATGTCTATGTGTGTGTGTGTGTGTGTGTGAGAGAGAGAGAGAGAGAGTGTGTGTGCGCGCGCGCGCGCGCGCGTGTGTGTGTGCATGGAAACCTGTCATAACTTTTGAACGGGTGGACCGATTGAAACGCGGATTACGGCATCTGAAAGGAACTTGCTGAACTTAGATTTTCTGAAAATTGGAACTGATTCGGCCAAGTAGATTTTGAGAAATCTCAAAAATAAAGCTTTTTGGAAAGCAGTTTTTTTTATATTTTGAAATATTTTCGAAACTAGTGTACCGATTAATTCCAAAATCTAATCAGCTCTATTCCTCCGCCGCAAACCGCATCAAAATCGGTTAATTCGTTCGGGAGAAATGGTCGGAGAAAAATTTTGAAAAAAAAGTTATTTCAAAAAATCTTCTCAAATTTTTGCCAGATTGATTTTTTTGTAATAAATTATTTTTTTGTGCTTAAAAAAGTACATCGATTGCCGCAAACTGCACCCCGATCACTTGATTCGTTCAAGAGATATCGTTGACAAACAAATTTCTAAAAAAGTGTTTTTTCAATATATCTTTCCAAATCTTTGTCAGAATTTTATAACAGTTTATAATTTCAAACAAAAACATCAAACACTACTTTGACTCATTAGTTTCGCTCGAACCTCTTTAAAAACAAAAATATCCTTTCAGTTGATCATTTATTTTTCGAGCAAAATCAATTTTAAATGCTACAACGCTTTTGATATGGAGAAATATGTGTGATCAGAAACTAATATCATTGTCAAATCAGATTTTCTGAAAATGCTTTTTGCAACTCAGCAGTAAATAAAATCTCCCAGCTTGTTTTTAAACGATTCTTTTTGTTTGTTTGACTTCTCGCAGTGTTAACTGATTTGAATAATTTAAAGGCCGTTGAGTTCAGAATGTTTACAGAACCGATTTAAAGAAACAAAAAGTATATGAAACATATAATTTTTGCTTGTTTAAGGCTACGGAACGCTCTGAATTTTGTTTCTGCTGAGACCCAGCGGTAAGGGGCGAGATAGGCAAAAGACATATTGTGGGTGTGACTTTCTTTAGTTCTGTCTCGCTCAAATCATCCACACGTTTCAATTTTTGGCTGTTGCCAACTACGAGGCTAAAAAATGTTATTGCAAGGGTGCCGCTGTCAATTGATTACTCTAAATTTTGGAAATATTATGAAGATTTAAAAAACTTTTCCGAAAAAGGAAGAGTCACTTTAGGTTTGTAATGGAACAGTTTTGTGAAATAAATACGAATAAGGTCGTAGTGTGACACTGAAAACGTGTGTTTTTTTAGCACTATTAATGTCAACTTTTTTCAGATATGTCGTACATAAATTACAAAAGTAGTCCATTAGAGACCTAGATTTGTCCTTTATCTTCCTTATAGAGAAAGAATTTTCGCAGAATGTTGACGAATAAGTCTACAATCAGTTGACAGTCGAAGCTCTATTTTTTACTTAAATTCAGAGCGTTCCGACAGCTTTAAATCGGTTTACTTGTTTCTTTGAAGCTATACTTCTTTTAACACGTTACAAAAAATATTGAGTGTGAACTAAATTAATAGGACAAATAGGAATAGGAATAGGAATAGGAGAAACTACTCACAGAAACGGCTATCAACAGAATAGAGGTAGAACAATTGACTTACACTAGTGAACATGCCTTAGCCATATATCGTTGTAATGTTGAATTTTTTTATAAAAAGAGTGGCAAGAGAGAGATAGTAGATTATAGACGCTCAACTTTCAATATCTCTCTCTCTCTTGCCACTCTCTTTATAAATAAATTGAACTCTAGTTGTTTTTCGGTTCACTGGTTGAGAAAGATAGTGTGTTCTGTTTGCTATATTTATGCTCTTCTCTCACCAGTTCGTTTATTATTTTATTTCAATAAATTATTTGCGCGCCAAAAGAGCAAAACTTCTAATGCGCATCCTAGGTACATGCACCAATTTTTTTTCTTTAATTTTAGTAATCAAATATCAACAGACAAGTGGACTAATAATGTGAGAACTACGTATTTTATAGCGTTACTAAAGACTATAAACAAGAAATTTTCAAGAAAAAAATATAACTTCTGTAAAAAAAAACCTTAAAAGAGAAAAAGAAATATATTTTGCGGTCGGCGCCAATTAAAAGTGTATAAAAAGTTATAGTAGCAAAATTGGCATCGATCTCTTATTTTTGTCCACTTTTTCTTGAAGCAGGTAGGTAATTTATTTCTTATATTAAAATTATTCGTTGTCTTTAAAAGTTTTAAATCAAAACAAGACTAAAAAAATATTTATAGTTTAAAAAGGCAAATTACCAAGTTACTTTATTATATATTTTAAATGTACATTTAAATAAATTGTCTAGTTTTAAAACAAGCAAATGTCTTTAAAATGGAGATTGTATTTCAGTTACGACAAAATCCCAAAAGTGTACAGTTTTTACAGTTCATTTCTGACACTGCTTGCAGACTTAATACCTGACTACACTCACGTTCACATACAGAATATTAGAGTTGAGACTTGAGAGTTAATTCAGTAGTCCATTGTACGCAGTTCACATGTGTCATAAAGATGTGGCAGGAAACCAAGTTGAGCATCGCAAGTTGACGCTATGTCGCTATCCAGTAACACGAGCTTTACGTGATCGCATCGGTTTTGTGTCTCTTTTCTGCACAAGCACACCTCGCACACCCAAGTCGCTATGTTATCTGCATTCTGCCTACAGCATTTAACATTTTAGGACCGTGAGGAAAACTGACAAACACACCTGTACAGAACTACTACCATCAACTACTACAAACAAACACGATTCATTTGACAAATGTTACATTTATAAATGAAATTACGCAATATGCATACAGCATATTTTTTAGACTTGTAACTTGTTTGAAGTAGCTCTTCTTATAAATCAATCCTTAAAAACGAGCTGTTGACTGAAGCAGCGCAACAACTACTATTTTGGCCCCTTTATAATCCACCTATACAACCCATTTATTAGGAAGTATAAGGAAATTCAGGGGTGCAAGTTGTATACTGTTAGATATTTTAAATTTTATTTGAATTATTATTATTTAATAATTTGTACTACTATGTAATAATTGTACTTATTATGTAACAGCATTTTATTTTAATAGAATTGTATTTTTAATTTTTAATCATTACTAAAATAAAACTGTTTGAATAAACTGAATTTTTATTAACAAAATTTAAAGAAACCTAACAAATTGGCGACGAGAAAATGGTTACTTATTACGGTTCAGTAAGAACTTTTGATATGAATACAAGCGATTGGTGTGTTCATTATAGATTATTAAAACAATTTTTTATAATTAATAAAATTGAAGAGGCGTCCCTTAAACGTGCATTTTTGATTAGCAGTTTGTAACGGTACATCCGTTTTTGCACCGTTACGAGTGAATTGTGTTGTTTTTGGTTATATTAAATCAAACTAGTGATGTTTAATTTCTAAGTATGTTACCTGGAAAGACATTATTTATTTATTCAGAATTCATTTTTATTTTGTATTAGAAATATATAATACATATAATTTTAATAAAACCTTTTAATAAATCGAAACCGTTTTATCTAAAGATGTTTAGATACAATAACACAACCGGCCGTCCGCTGTGCGAGAGTTATTATAAAAAGCCACACGGACGTTCGTTTGTGTTCGGCTGTACTTCGTGTACACGAGCTATACGCTGTTAGTCCACCGTACGTCCGCTGCAGTGGGGGAACAGCTATGCATATATAAACCGTCCGCATGGCAGTTTACAATCAGGCTCGCTTCTCGCTCGTTAAGAAGCAAGCCTCAGCTTATGAAAGTAGTATTACTGGCTACAAGTGTACCGTTTACCTGATACCGTTCCATCATACCGACCTGTCTCATTTCCACAGTTAGTACACTGTGTAAAGTGTACGTCGCGAAAGCGATAGCTGTATACCTGTCTCATTTCCACAGTTGGTGCACCGTGCTAAGTGTACGTCGCGAAAGCGATAGCTGTATACCTGTCTCGTTTCCACAGTTAGTGCACTGTGTTAAGTGTACGTCGCGAAAGCGATAGCTGTATACCTGTCTCATTTCCACAGTTAGTACACTGTGTTAAGTGTACGTCGCGAAAGCGATAGCTGTATACCTGTCTCATTTCCACAGTTAGTGCACTGTGCTAAGTGTACGTCGCGAAAGCGATAGCTGTATACCTGTCTCGTTTCCACAGTTAGTGCACTGTGTTAAGTGTACGTCGCGAAAGCGATAGCTGTATACCTGTCTCGTTTCCACAGTTAGTGCACTGTGTTAAGTGTACGTCGCGAAAGCGATAGATGTATATGTCCCGCTTCCACAGCTAGTACACTGTGTTAAGTGTACGTCGCGAAAGCGATAGCTGTGTACCTGCCCCGTTTATACAGTTAGTACACTGTGTTAAGTGTACGTCGCGAAAGCGATAGCTGTAGGTTCCGATTGATGTCAAGATTTATGTACTAATTTATGTCAAGATTTATGTACTGATATTTATGTAAAATTTATGTACTGATTTTTGTAACGAATTTGTATTTTTGTTGATTTGAATATTGTACTGAGTTCTTATTTCTCTAATAAACATTTTTTTAAGAAAATACGCCAGAATCTTTTATTTTCTTTATTTTATTATTATTTCAATCGCTGCCTATGTACTTGAACTCTGGCTCCGGCGAGCAGATCCGGCCTGACATAGACTAAAAAGCAGCGACCGTTACAAGTTTAAGCGAGGATGCGTATAAATTACTAACAGATTTAACGGTACCTAACGAGCCAGAAAACAAAACTTTTAAAGAGTTAGCCGAACTGTTGTATGACCATTTTGGTGCTAAGACTTCAGTTTGGGGAGAGCGGTCGTTATTCTATGATGCTAAACAAAAAGAATCCGAAACAATTACTGAGTGGGCTGCTAGAGTTAAACATTTGGCGGCTAACTGCAAGTTTGGAGCAATGTTATCCGATTGTTTGCGAGATAAATTTGTATTTGGAATGCAGAGGGAAATAATTTTTGAAAAATTGATTCAAGAAAAACCGGAAGAGTTAAGCTTTGAAAAAGCTATAGAAGTTGCGCAAAATTTAGAGAAGAGTAAGCAATATTTTACAAGGGCAGAAGTCATGAGGGCTTCAACGGCGATCAAGTCCGAACCAATCTACAGGGTGAAGGAAAACAAGCCAGCCAAGGATAATGAACAGCAGCGACAACGTGCCTGTCGGGTTTGTGGCAAGACGAACCATTCATCGGAGAAGTGCAGGTATAAAAGTTATAGTTGTCACACTTGTGGTAAGCAAGGACACTTATCACCGGTTTGCTATCAAAATAAACAAAACGAGTCTTCAAA
This sequence comes from Venustoraphidia nigricollis, assembly GCA_034508555.1. NCBI lineage: Eukaryota > Metazoa > Arthropoda > Insecta > Raphidioptera > Raphidiidae > Venustoraphidia > Venustoraphidia nigricollis. The sequence continues at coordinate 630,901 of JAVRKA010000023.1, read as the reverse complement.
TAAAAATATAAATGAAAATGTTAAGGATACGAAATTTTTGGAAACTGATTCTGCTCCGATGTTTAATTTAAAATCGAATAAAAATGATCCAATATGGTTAAGGGTCGTTTTAAACGGTGTTCATCAAAACATGGAGTTAGACAGCGGCTCTGCAGTCACAGCTATTTCAAAAAATTTGTATCTAGAATTTTATAGTAAAGTAGAATTATGTAAGACACCAATGAAACTGATGACGTATACAGGAGAGGAAACTGTACCAGTAGGATCATGTAATATGCAATTTCAATTTAATGAACAGTCGAAATATTTAGAAGTATTTGTAATTGATGCAGGGGGACCGCCCATAGTAGGTCGTGATTTTATGAACAAATTTTCCTTAGGAATTACGGGAATTAAAAGTTTAAAAATAACCAATGAGGTAGATAAAATAATTCTAAAATATCTTGACGTGTTTTCGGAGTGTATAGGTACTTTTAACAAAGAGAAAATCAAGTTAACATTAAAAGAAAATGCTAAACCACAATTTTTCAAACCCAGACCACTTCCATTTGCATTAAGGGAAAAAGTTGAAAATGAATTAAATAAACTCATTAAGCTGAATATTATAAATTATGTAGATTTCAGTGATTGGGGTACACCAATTGTCCCGGTACTTAAATCTGATGGGTCAGTAAGGATATGCGGGGATTACAAAGTAACTGTTAATTCACAACTAGTAACTCATAAGTATCCCCTACCCCGGATAGAGGATTTATCTACTAAATTGCAAGGTGGGAAAAAGTTTTCTAAAATAGATCTGACATTTGCGTACCAGCAGATTCTGTTAGAAGAAAATTCAAAAAAAATCACCACGATCAGTACGCACAGAGGGCTGTTTGTATATAACAGACTTCCATTTGGCTTAGCCTCGGGTCCTTCATGTTTTCAAAAAATTGTTGAACTAATGTTTCAAGGTATGGAGGGTGTAATTTCATTTTTAGATGACATTTTAGTAACTGGTCGTGATGATAAGGAGCACATGGAAAATTTAAATTTACTATTAAGCAAATTAAATGATTGTGGGCTGATTGTAAAAAAAGAAAAATGTAAATTTTTTCAAGATGAAATACATTATTTGGGTTATTGTATAACTGAAAAGGGTTTAAATAAATCACCTGAAAAAATAAAAGCAATTATGGAAGCACCTTGTCCAAAAACGGTAACCGAAATGAAATCCTTCTTGGGCTTGGTTAATTATTATAGGAAGTTTGTTCCAAATATGAGTGAGATACTAGAACCTCTTTATGAATTGACATTAAATAATCATACATGGAATTGGACAACGAATTGTCAATATTCATTTGAAAAAATTAAACGTATAATGGCATCATCTGATGTGCTTGTACATTACAATCCAGATTTAGAATTAAAATTAGCATGTGATGCTTCACAAATTGGTTTAGGGGTTGTATTGTATCATGTATTCGAAGATGGTACTGAGCGTCCCATTTCGTATGCTTCAAAAATTCTGTCAAAATCACAAAGAAATTATTCTACAATTCATAAAGAGGCATTAGCGTTAGTTTTTGGCGTACAAAAATTTTATCAATATTTATTTGGTCGAAGTTTTACATTGGTAACGGATCACAAGCCTTTGGTGGCAATATTTGGAGATAAAAAGGGGATTCCGACTATGGCTGCTAGTAGGTTGCAACGATATGCTTTGTTGTTATCTGGTTACAATTACAAAATTGAGTATATTTCTTCGAATAAAAATGTCTCTGATGCATTTTCCCGATTACCTATCGATGACGTGATTGAAAATTATGATTTTATAAATGAGTATACGTACTTAAATTATGTGTCTGATAGTAATTTAAATTTAAATATTGAAACGATAAAACGCGAAACATGTAACGATCCTATTTTAAGCGAAATAAAACAATTTATAATCGGAAATTGGCCACACAAAATTGACAATCCCACAATTAAAGCGTATTTCAATCGAAAAGATTCGTTATTTATCGAAGACGATGTAATTATGTGGGGTTACAGGGTAATAGTACCAACCACCATGCGACCAGAAGTGTTAAATGAATTGCATAATTCTCACATGGGGGTAGTTAAGACAAAATCATTAGCAAGGGCATATTTTTGGTGGCCTAATTTGGATAACGAAATCGAAAATATTTGTAAATCTTGTTTAATTTGTGCAAAAGTAAGTAGAAATCCTGAAAAAACAGTGCTAGTTCCCTGGCAGTATCCTGTAAATAAATGGGAGCGGCTGCACATTGATTATTTAGGTCCTATAAGTGGAAAAATTTTTTTAGTTATAGTGGACGCTCACTCCAAATGGATTGAAGCATTTTATATGACGTCAACAAATGTGGAAGCTACTTTATGTAAATTACGCGAAATTTTTGCACGGTTTGGTATACCGAAAACTTTAGTAAGCGATAACGCCACGGTATTTACATCTAAAATGTTTCAAATCTTTTGCGAGCAAAATGGTATCGCTCACAAGCGTGGCAGTGCTTTCACCCAGCGACGAATGGAGAAGCCGAAAGTGCTGTGAAAATTGTTAAAAACTATCTGTGTAAAATCAATTTAAATGAATCTATAATAGAAATTTCAAATAAAATTAATACATTTTTAATAGATTATAGAAACAGCATTCACAGTACAACAGTCGAGACCCCTACTAGACTTATGTTATCTCATCATATACGTAATCGTTTTGACTTAATTCATCCTTTAAAATTGCAGGAACATAAAATTGATAAAAATAAATTATTAATACAGGTTCAAAATTCACAAAACAGACAAATTAGAAACAGTGGGGGAAAGAGAAACATATTTTTTGATAAAAACGAAATTGTTATGTGCAAAGATTATAGAAAAAGACCGGATAAACCTGAATGGGCTCAATGTAAAATCATAAAACAAATCGGTCTGAAAACTTATATCGTACAATTAACAGATGAATCAAGTATTACGTGGAAACGCCATGTCGATCAGATTGTAAAAATTGAAAACACCAATAATGTGTATTCTAAGACAGTACAGCCTGATATTGATGTTAAAAAAACTGAACGTCCTAAACGTAAAAGAAAACAACCTGATCGATATGTTCCAACTTAAACAGGGAGGAATGTTAGATATTTTAAATTTTATTTGAATTATTATTATTTAATAATTTGTACTACTATGTAATAATTAGTCTTGGGCGATTATGAATGACATAATCGAAATATTTCGATTATGGCCAAATAATCGATCATTCGATTATGTTAACCGAGATATCATTCGTTTGAAACGATTATTGTTAGCGAGATATCATTCGCTTCAATCGATTGTGAGATATGAAATGTATGTGAATTAATCCCGACATATATCATATTATATCATTCGGTTTCTGCATTTGCGTGCACTGAAGAGTGGGGGTACTTTCGTTTGTTCTGTGTTGTACTGTTGTACTGTTGTACAGACTCCAGTAGACCAGTCATTGACTGCATTACTTAAAGTTAGAGCGGCGGCGTATCTTTTGAGATTACGTGTATACGGTACATACATTTCTCATAGTGACCGGTTATTAACTTATTACTTATTATTCACTGTCACTATATTACTACAAAAGCCGTTGCAATCATAAAACAATATTTGTCAATGCCCGATATATCTCGCTCTTCCAATCCCCTTATTTTTTGATCAGAAAACAAAAATTTGTTTCCTGAATTATACGAGCTTCACAAAAAATCTCTCTGTGCGCCAGCTACCTCCGTGCCTTCCGAAAGGATATTTTCAAAAACTGGTGTCATTACTAATGCAAGGAGGAACAGACTCTCACCCAAAAATTTAGATTATATTGTTTTTTTAAATACAAATCTATGAGTTATAATTAATTTATAATAATAAAGAATTCGTTTTATTTTTGTATTGAATCATACCAGCGATTCCATTATTAATGTGTTTTGTATTAACTATTAATCCCGACACAGTACTATGTCGAGATTAACTATTAATCCCGACACAGTACTATGTCGAGATTAACTATTAATCCCGACACAGTACTATGTCGATTGTCGATTATGAATTATCATACATCATTCGATTATGGCAACCGAGATATCATCATATCATTCGATTATGCTTAGCAAGATATCATTCACATGATTCGATTATGCTTAGCGAGATATCATTCGATTATGCTTAGCGAGATATTCACATGATTCGATTATGGTTAGCGAGATATGAAATGTATGTATGTCGATTGTCGATTATGAATGATATATCATTCGGTTCTGCATCTGCACACATTGGGAAGTCTGTTGCACTGGAGGTGGGGGTGCTTTCGTTTGTTTAAACCAGGGGCTCCCAAAGTTTTTCGTAGGCGGGCCAATTTGATATTCCCGATTTTTTTGGCGGGCCAAAAAAAAAAGAACGTAATAAAATCAAAACCAATGCGTAATAACTAGACTAGACATACTACAATAATTTTTTAAATATAAAGAAAACAATATTTTATTCATACAAACGCGTATGGTTAAAGTTCTGTAAGAATTTTTTAAAAATATTAAAATATTTTATTGTATCTTATTTGTAATATGTATTATTTATTTTACTATTTACTTATTTATTTTTTAATAAAAATATAATATATCTTATCGATATCGCGGGCCGAATTCACAGGTTTTGCGGGCCGCATCATAATCGATAATTCAAATCATTCATAATCGATAATTCGAATGATCATTCGATTATAAAAACCGATTATTTCGATTCATTCGATTATTGAAATGTATCGATTATGCCCAACACTAGTAATAATTGTAATTATTATGTAACAGCATTTTATTTTAATAGAATTGTATTTTTAATTTTTAATCATTACTAAAATAAAACTGTTTGAATAAACTGTGAATTTTTATTAACAAAATTTAAAGAAACCTAACATATACTAAGTGTTAGAAATAAAATCATAAAATCAATAAATAAATTCAGTTATTGAATGATATACAGTAAGCCACAAAAGTCTTCATGTACGTACCTTAATGACCACTTCACCAATAAATTATATATAATAACTAAATAAGTGTAATATTAAATGAAAACATAATCAACATTTACTTTAGTGAAAACTTAAAAAGTTACATATATCAAAGCAGTAAAAAGAGAAAAATAAATAAACCAAAAAACTGCTTCACAAAAGTCTGCGTACAGTCGAGAATAGGTGTTTTGATTCGAGCTATGAGTAATGACGTTGCGTTGCACTGAGATTAGTCAGTTGTCGTTTGTTACTGTTAAGTAAACGAACATCTTTTGCGTATATAATTAGTGTATTTGCCATAAGGCAACATACACTATTGGCGTCGGTCGGATGGCGGGACCTAGGGGTCGGACCAAAATTTCTCGACGTTTCATAACCTCCTAAACACTTTGGCACCATTTTTAAAAATGTTTATATATATATATATATATATATATATATATATATACAGGGTGTCTCACCGAACGTTGGCTAACATGGGTAACTTTGTTATTAGTGGAGATAGAAAGTCGGTTAAATGGGCAAAGTAGTGCAGAAAATTGGGCTCATTAACATCCCGTCGAAAAAACAATTGAATTTTGACACCCTATGAATTTATTCAGAAAATAGTGTAAATTGCCATTTATGAAAACTGGCCATAACTTTTTTATTTGTGAAGATATTTGAAAATTTCATTAACCATTTTTTGATAACTTTTTAAGGTCTTTTCAGTGGCGTAGGTTTAATTTTTTTATTTCCACTACATAATGAGATATTGACATGAACTTTGGTTTTTCTTATGGACGGCATTTTTGATTTTCAGATATTCGAATTCTACTTATTTTTCTGAATAATTTGACATAGCATATCCTATATCTAAACCAATCAGAAGCTACAAAACTGGCAAAAATAGCTTTTTGGCGTTATCAAAGTGTGCCGTGTAAAACGAAATTTGTTAAAACAAATACATATCGACAGGTTAACAATCTGTCGAGCGATCGCTACAGTTTTGATAATTCATTTTGTTTGATTTACTCTCTAAGATGGCTCAAGCATTCTCAAATTTGGAGAAACAGGCTATTTTTGCGCATACATTCAGCGTAACAAAAATACCACGTGGGCTCAAGCACAATACTTGAACCTTTATCCAGAAAGGCGACAGCCTTATTCAATAACTTTTAGGAACTTAAATAGAAATTTAAAGGTATACGGTTCATTTTCAAAGAAAAAAGGCAACATTCAACACTGTGAAGAAGAATTAGGTTTAGCAAACGTTGAAATTAATGGAGAAACGTTCCTAAAAGTTATTGAATAAGGCTGTCGCCTTTCTGGATAAAGGTTCAAATATTCTGCTTGAGCCCACATGGTATTTTTGTTACGCTGAATGTATGCGCAAAAATAGCCTGTTTCTCCAAATTTGAGAATGCTTGAGCCATCTTAGAGAGTAAATCAAACAAAATGAATTATCAAAACTGTAGCGATCGCTCGACAGATTGTTAACCTGTCGATATGTATTTGTTTCAACAAATTTCGTTTTACACGGCACTCTTTGATAACGCCAAAAAGCTATTTTTGTCAGTTTTGTAGCTTCTGATTGGTTTAGATATAGGATATGCTATGTCAAATTATTCAGAAAAATAAGTAGAATTCGAATATCTGAAAATCAAAAATGCCGTCCATAAGAAAAACCAAAGTTCATGTCAATATCTCATTATGTAGTGGAAATAAAAAAATTAAACCTACGCCACTGAAAAAACCTTAAAAAGTTATCAAAAAATGGTTAATGAAATTTTCAAATATCTTCATAAATAAAAAAGTTATGGCCAGTTTTCATAAATGGCAATTTTCACTATTTTCTGAATAAATTTTTAGGGTGTCAAAATTCAATTGTTTTTTCGACGGGATGTTAATGAGCCCAATTTTCTGCACTACTTTGCCCATTTAACCGACTTTCTATCTCCACTAATAACAAAGTTACCCATGTTAGCCAACGTTCGGTGAGACACCCTGTATATATATATATATATATATATATATATATATATATATATATATATATATATATATATATATAGGTATATATGTGTACGGGCAATAACTTTCGAAGGAGTTAATTTATTTTAACGAAATTTGGCACACATGTTGGAATCCATCACCGCACGAAGCCTATTTAAAATAGGTCCAATCGGATCATTTTAAGGGTGGTTTTTAGGGGTTGAAAAAAGTTTTTGGGCCCAAAAATACCTACAAAATTCTCAGAATCATTTCAAAATTGAAATTTAACCCTTTAATAGCAATTAAAAAGTGCTCCAAAAATTTTAATAAAATCGGCCCGACAGGACAGTTATTTTCTGAAAGGTGTTTTTAATTTTGGTGTAGACGTTCGATCGACAATAATAATGTAGTTAAGAAAAAATGTAATTATAAGGGGTGTATTAAGGAGTTAATTTTTTTTTTGTTTTGCCCTACAATCACCTTAAGTTCACATAATAAAGCCACAAGGCCTGTATTAGCAAATACACTATATTGTCGGCAGGGTTTTGGCACTGCGACCCGGGTTTTTTTATTTGTTATTATTATTTTGGAAATTGTTGCGTCCATATTTTTTAAACATACACAATTAAGTTAACAGGAAAGTGGACAAAATGATGTTAATCAATAAACCAATTATTAATTTAGCGACGTTTCGATCAATATATATATATCAAATATATGATCGAAACGTCGCTAAATTAATAATTGTTTTATTGATTAACATCATTTTGTCCACTTTCCTGCTAACTTAATTGTGTATGTTATTATTATTATTTGTTTATAGGAGACGTCAAATTACATGGAACTATAGCAGCAACTACGAAACAATCTTTCAATTGACCAGCATTTATGAACACAGCTTCCTACTTTGTGCCCGTCTGACGTCACGGCAAACACATGACAAGTATTGACGTTTTAGATCAAATTTGAAACAGAATTTAAAATACATGATTTTTAAGAATTGAGCAGTATTTAAATAAAAATAATAAATATTTGTGGCTATATTAAGTACTTATGCACGATTTAAAACACTTTCCCAAAAATAGTCAACATCCCTATTGACATTTTTAAGTCTATTTTATTTGCTTTTGGTGATTTTTAAGTGTAATTTAGTTTTTATTCTCGTTGAGTTTGGTATTTAGTTATATTTAGTTATTTAATTATTTATTTTTTTATCTTCATTGACTTTTATTTTAATTAATTTAGCTAAATAAAAGTAATTGACGATTCTCATAAAGAAAATTCCGTTTCCCGCTGCCAGAGAAGCTAGTCGCCTTTGAGTTCCGCTCCGTACTAATAAATTCTGATCCCGACCTCTGGTCTATATTATTATTTTATTAAAAGTCTGTCTGTTCTGATGTAAATTATTAAATTTATTATTATTGAGACGTTACGGTTGTGAATTCGGCTTAATAAGTTTGTTTAAAATTAGGTGATACTTTTGAACTTACATAATGATTAATTTTATCTGTGAAATGAAATTTTTATTGTAAAATTTTAGTTAGTTACACTCTCTTAGTTAACACAATTATTTTATTTCTTTTCTTGTAAACTGTACTAAATATTCGGACTAATAATTCTTGTAATTTGTGCGCTTAAATTATTTGCCTTGTAAATCGTACTTTTGTAAGTCTAAATCTAAATCAAATATTATGTATCTTTTTTATTCTCTTAAAATACAAAAATCTGTGTAATTTTATATATTTTTCTAGTTTGAATCTACGACTGGTCAGATATGAACGAAAACTGCAGGAATGGGCCCGCTCTTGCTTCTTAATTATTTTTATCAAACACTGCAGTTTTCCATAAAACTTATTCTGGACTCTCCATCTCATATCTAACCAGGTAGCGAAAATGCGCAACGCTACATTATCTTATGATTATATTCTTAATTAATAATTCTGTTTGTTTTTGAAATTAAAAGTTCTGTCTTCATTAACTGGTGGCATCGTTGTATTATTTGTTAATCAAGGACATGACCTGTAAGGAATAACATCTGCTACTCAAATCCAATATTGTTAGATTTTAGGCCGTGTTACACCGTTGCTGGTTTACAACAAACTGTAACATCTAAATAGTGTATTGAGAACAACGAGTTTAAGCCTCCAGAAGCTTTTCGAGCTCCCAAGTTTGTGCATCACTGGTTTACGTTGCACCACACCATATATACGCGTAAAGGTGTGTGCTATAAAGTGGCGCGCGATGCGGTACGCGCCATGGTATGCCATCCTGTACTTCCAGCAGGAAGCGCCTGGGATCCCTGCATACTCTAACTACACTGTTATTATCAACATATCGTCAGTCGGCGCGAACTATACAATTTCTACGTAAATTAGCATATGTCGTACGAAACGATAGCAGCCACAGCATCTATCCTTGCAGGACCGAATCAAGGACAAAAAAGAAAAAAAAACCCGGGTCGCAGTGCCAAAACCCTGCCGACAATATAGTGTATTTGATAATATAGGCAGTGTGGCTTTATTATGCATACTTAAGTTGGTTTTTGGGCAAAATAAAAAAATAGACTCCTTAATACACCCCTTAAAATAACATTTTTTTTCTTAACTGCAATATTATTATCAATCTAACACCGAATTAAATACACCCTTCAATAAATAAGTCACTATCTACAAATTAGTGTTTTCAAAAAAATTTTAAGTCCGGTCCTGTTGGACCGATTTTATTAAAATTTTAGGGACGCTTTTTAAATACTACTAAAGGGTTAAATGTAAATTTTGAAACGATTCTGAGAATTTTTTCGGTATTTTAGGGCTCAAAAACATTTTTCAGCCCCTAAAAACTACCCTTAAAATGGCCTGATTACGCCCATTTTAAATAGGCTTCTTGCGGTGATGGATTTCAACACGTGGGCCAAATTTCGTTAAAATCAATTAACTCTTTCGAAAGTTATTGCCCGCACACATATATATATACGTATATATATATATATACATATATATATAAACATTTTCAAAAATGGTGCCAAAGTGTTTAGGAGGCTATGAAACGTCGAGAAATTTTAGTCCGACCCCTAGGTCCCGCCATCCGACCAACGCCAATAGTATATGTTGCCATATGGCAAATACACTAGAAAACGAGATTGCAGTTCAAAACTTTATTACGTACAACAATTTATCATACGGAATGTAATTATAATGACGGATTAAACATTTGAAATAATTTGGATGTGACTTTACAAATAGACACTTCATAAATGTATATAGAGTAAAAAGTTCAAATTTTGTAACTTTTAAAAAAAGGTTTACATGAGGTTCGTACAATGAGCTTAAACAATGCTCTGATAGTCTTTTTTTAATTTCCATTTTATTGGAATTCATTATTTTTGCCTATATGGATAATAGGGAATATGCATTTGGATTAAATTGAATTGATTTTTTTTCCCTGAATCCATATTGTTCTGAAATTATATCTGAACCATTATTTCCTTATTAGCGTATTTGTCATATGGCAACATACACTATTGGCGTCGGTCGGATGGCGGGACCTAGGGGTCGGACCAAAATTTCTCACGTTTCATAACGTCCTAAACACTTTGGCACCATTTTTAAAAATGTTTATATATATGTATTATAGCATTTTAATATTTTTGTGCCCCGAAATAATAAATAATTTCGAGCCTATGTGCGTTTTATCAATTAAATGTATTTACTATTGTCAATGTTAATGAACCAGTAAGAAACACGACCTGCTTGGTATGATAACGCACAGTTTTTGGCCGACGAAGAGACGACTAGTGCACTTAGCGCGTGTGCAAGAGAGCAAGTATTAGGCGGCGTGTGGCATTAGACTTGCAATTTTGAATGCGAACTGATAACGGCACTCGGCACGGGGACGTCGAACGGTACGCATATCAGATGAGAGGTGCGGCCGTTGTTTTGTGATGCGACTGCCAAGATTGTGGTAGATCAACTATTTATGTTGCGGTTTTGAATTTAGTGATTTTGGCGTTTGATTTTTGGATTTATAGATTTTGTTTTTGTGGATTCCCTCCGTGACAAAAATTTAGGACCTTTGTTTTCTTCCGTGTCTGTTTATTGCGTTGTTGGTCGCTAGATTTTTTTGTTGATCACTTTATTAAGTGTTTGTTGGCCGTTTATTTATTTATTTATTTAAATTTTGTTGGTTGTGGCGTGGTTCTATACCACGAGTTGTTGGGATTAAATTTAGGCTCGGTAGTTTTTTGCACGTGCAGTTGTTTGCTGCAACTATTGTTAGTTTTGTTCATTACGTCTATTGTTGGAATTTTTTATCAAATTGGAAGTATACTTTGCACATTTTCTGGAGCTCTCAGCGTGGATGAACTGAGAAATCCTCGTACGATATTCAGTCCTGGCGCCCTTATATAACCGGTCGGTTATGTGATACGTACGATTTTTGTTACTCAGAAAATCTAGGCAAAGTTACTTCGTTGTTAGTTTTAAGTTGTCCTTCGTCTGTGTGTCTTGTGGTAGGTGGTCGGGTTTTTATTGACGGCTATTGCCTGTGTCGGTATAACATTGGGCAGTTTCTAGAGTGGAAGGTTTGTGGAGAAGTTGCGAGCTGTTTTTTATTTTTATATATCTTATCCACGACCTAGCGCCGCTGAGCTTGCTAGCCGGATTTTTTGTCACACAATTGGCGCCTCAACGCTTGGGCTCTAGATCTTTGCTTTACATTTGTCTTTACTTTAAATTTGTGATTATTTATGAAAATTTTGTGGTTAGCCGAAATTTTTTATTTTTCATTTCGGTGTCTTGGGGTAGTCCTTATAAAGTTTTGGTAAACTTTTTATTGTTATTTGTTGATTATTTATTTAATTACTTATTCTTAGTTGGATTTTTTTTTTCGTGTTGGATTGTTGGTTTGTGCAGCTGTTGATCTTGCACTATTGCGTTTAAATATTGTACTTGGTTTGTTGTGTTTGAGTTAAGCTATATCCAAGATGGAAGTTTCATATGATATTGATGTGGATTACTTAACCACGTGTGAAATAAATTACGAACTATCTATTAGGGGGTTTCCTGTTGTGGGGGATGATTTAAAGAGAAGGAAATGTTTACGACGACTGCTAGCTATGGATTTAAAACGGCCCGGGGTTTCATATGCATGCAGCTCATTTAAATGTGATATTGACGGAGCTGAAATTGACAGTAGTATTGCATCAGTCAGTTCTTTGATTGAATTATTGTCGGGACGCATGGATTCCGCTTGCCATGAAGTACGAAGTCGATTAAACCATATTATAGGCCGACTTTTGAGAATTAATAGCACTGATGAAAATACCCAGTTCTTTAAAAGTGGCAGATTAATTTCGGCCATTTCTTTGGAGGATGACCTTCTGACGAAAATTGCTGAGGCGTCACCAGCTGAAGGGGGTCAGATGGTGGTCGAGTCCGAACAGCCCATTGCTATCCGTCAGGGGATCAATGACTCTGTGACGATTCCCACCTCTGATATGACTGAGGTTTCGGTTGATAATCCTGCAATTCTCGCTAATACGCCATACCAACAACAATTGTGCATTCCTGTCTATAAGTGGGGAGTAAAATTTTCTGGTGAGCTTTCAGAGGAAAGTGTTGCCGAAGTATTACAAAAGATCGAAGAATTTAGAGTTTCCAGATGTGTCTCCAAGGAAAATTTGTTTCGTGCTATTTCAGACTTGTTGGAGGGTCCAGCTTTATCCTGGTATCGTTCAGTTCGGAATTCAATTATGTCCTGGGATGAGTTTGTTACGCGATTGAAAGCGGAATTTCAGCCGTTAGATTATGAAAATGATCTGTGGAATGAGATATTTCATCGAGTTCAGGGACCCGATGAGAGGGTTGGCACATATTTTTCGTCCATGATTAATTTGTTTTCTCGCCTCTCTACGTCTACTACCGAGCCACAACAATTAAATGTTATTCGACGAAATCTCTTGCCATACTACCTAAATCATTTGGGAACGACTGTAACCAACACCATTGAGGAACTTAAGATCGCGTGCAAACAGCTAGAAGAGAACAAACACCATGCTCAAAGGAATTCCACTACTCAACTGACGCCGCGTTTGGTAGAACCGACGTTTGCTTATAATAAGTTAAAGCCTCAATATTCGAGTCGTGCCAGAAATGTCTCAACTCTTTCTGATCTGTCGTGTTGGAACTGTCGAGAAACAGGACATTTAAGTAGAGATTGTGGTAAGCCCCGAACAAAGTTTTGTTTTGGTTGCGGAAAGCCCGGAGTCACACGCTACACATGTCCATTGTGTCAGGAAAACGCAAACGGAGGAAGCCGTTAGGCCGGAGCTTTCCCCAAAGTAAATCGGCCTATAAACCTGCTAGTGATCCTGTGTCGTGGAAAGAGTGGTTGCGGGTTGTTGCAAATTTTTGTTCTGCGTCCAAATCAGCAGAAAATATTAACCCTTTGATGGTGGCTAAGCCTTTTGACAATCGGCCATATATTGCGATAGATATTTTTGGTGAAGAATATGTTGCACTCCTGGATTCTGGTGCTAGTGACTCTGTCTTGGGAAAAAATGGGTTGAAAATTATAGACAAGTATGCTTTAAAAGTCCATGAGTCAAAATCTCGGTCTATCAGCACCGCTGATGGCACCGCCCAAAAAATTACTGGGTATGTTTTGCTGCCTGTTTCGATTGGGTGTCTGGTACGTTTAATAAAAGTTCTAGTTGTGCCGTCATTATGCCATAGTATGATCTTTGGCAGTGATTTTTGTCGTTTGTTTAAGTTGGTTTTGGATTTTAGTACTAATTCCTATTTGGTGGGTGATAAAAAAGTTTGTGTGTTGGAAAATGAACCATCGCAGCACCAAGATGAGTGTACTGTTAAGAGTAGAGTGGAGTTGAGTACAGTTCAACGTCGTGAGTTGAATCGGGTTGTTGAGAAATTTAACGAGTTGTCGTGGGTGAATGGAACCAAACTTGGGCGGACTGATAAGATCACGCACGTCATCGATACTGGTGAGGCGCACCCTATTAAACAAAGACAATACCAGTTATCTCCCTACATGTTGGAGCACTTATATAAAGAATTAGACGAGATGATTAAGTTGGGTGTCGTCCAACGGTCGTCAAGCCCTTGGTCGTCGCCTGTGCTTCTTGTTAAGAAACAGCATGGAAAATACCGGTTATGCTTTGACGGTCGTAAGCTCAACTCCGTGACAAAAAAGGATGCGTACCCTCTACCAAGGGTGGACCATATCCTTAGTAAGTTGGCGGGGGCCCGTTACTTGTCGAGTATTGATTTAAAGAGCGCTTTTTGGCAAATCCCTTTAGATCAGAAGTCTCGAGAGAAGACAGCATTTAGTGTGCCTGGCAAGGGACTGTTCGAATTTGTGGTTATGCCGTTCGGTTTAAATAATGCTCCTCAAACCCAACAGAGATTGATGGATATGGTACTTGGTCCAGAGTTAGAACCTTACGCCTTTGTATATTTGGATGACATTATTGTCGCAACTCCCTCTTTTCAAAAACACTTGGAGGTACTGATAGAGGTACACAAGCGCTTATCTGCGGCAAAATTGACAATAAATTCCGAAAAGTGCCAGTATTGTTTCCCGTCACTAAATTATTTAGGATTCGTTGTGGATCAACACGGGTTAAGGACGAACCCTGAAAAAATTTCGGCTATGGTTGATTATCCACGACCCACGAACACGACCCAGATTAAAAGATTCATTGGTATCTGCTCATGGTACCGGCGATTCATACCAAATTTTTCCACCTTAACTGCACCCATTACAGCCTTAATGAAAGGAAGGAAAAAAGGGCACCGTATCGATTGGAGTGATGAAGCTGACCAGGCTTTTGTTGAAATAAAGCAGTCCCTGGTTTCCTCACCAATCCTAGCTAGCCCAGATTTTTCTAAGATGTTTACAGTACAATGTGATGCTTCTAATGTGGGCCTTGGTTGCGTGTTGACACAATCGAATGACGATGGAATTGACGTGCCTATCGCTTATGCAAGTCGTACCTTATCTTCGGCTGAACGCAACTACACGGTCACTGAGAAGGAGTGTTTGGCAGTTTTGTTTGCCATCGAAAAGTTCCGACCTTATGTGGAGGGCGTTAAATTTCGCGTGATCACTGATCACCACTCCTTGCTGTGGCTCCACTCTCTTAAAGACCCAGTTGGCCGGTTGGCGAGATGGTCCGTGAAAATGCAACAATTTGATTTTGTGTTGGAGCATAGGAAGGGGTCTCTAAATGTGATTCCTGATGCTTTGTCGAGAGCTCATCATGAATCGTGCCTGGTTGAGCTAAATGACGAGTATATTGCTGATGACCGCTGGTATCAGAATATGATCAGGATATTGGAAGCTCATCGTGATACCTTTAAGAACTGGGACATTATCGAGGGTCGGCTTTACAAATTTGTTCCTTCTGATATCGGGTCGCAGAATCCAGTTGACTGGAAGTTGGTTGTGCCTGTGCGTCAAAGAATTGAAGTAATTCGCTCGTGTCATGATGCACCTACCGCGGCACATCTTGGAATATTTAAAACAATAAATCGGGTTTGTGAACTTTACTATTGGCCAAAGATGCGTCGCGACATTAAGCAATATGTGCGCCGGTGTAGAGTGTGTGCCGCGCAGAAGATGACTAATAAAGCACGCCCCGGTTTTATGGGAAACCCAAAGCGGGTCTCATATCCTTGGCAATTAATAGCGGCCGATATTATTGGTCCTCTCCCCAAATCTACTAATGGCGCTTCGTATTTATTAGTCGTGACGGATTGGTTTACGAAATTTTCGCTGCTTAAACCTTTACGACAGGCTAATGGTGCTTCCATTGCGCAATTTTTAGAAGAGAATGTGTTCCTCTTGTTTGGTGTACCCCAAATTTTAATGTGCGATAATGGCACAGAATTTATTAACAATCGCATGCGAGAACTGACTGCTCAATACGGAGTTAAACTATGGCCAAATGCTCGTTACCATGCGCAGGTAAACTATGTGGAACGTTACAACCGAACTATAGGCGCTGCTATTAGATCATATTTGGACGAGGCTGATCACCGCTATTGGGATAAGGAAGTGCAGAAAATAGCGTTTGGACTAAGAACCGCTGTTAGTGAATCGACCGGGTTCTCACCATCTTTCTTGAATTTTGGACGTTTCGTGCCCTCTAACGGGAATTATTTTGGTCGTCTTAAGGACGAGGATGAATTAGATGTGGACGCTGTGCGGGAATTTCATGTAAGGGAATTAGAGGAAATGCCAGACATTTATAAAGAAGTTAAAAGGAAGTTAGGAGAGGCATATGACCGGAATGCCAAAGAATATAATAAAGGAAAACGGGGTGCCGATGTGTATAATGTGGGTGATAGAGTTTGGAAGAGACAGCATGTGATGTCCAGCGGTGCGCGACATGTAGCTGCTAAGCTAGCTCCTAAGTATTCTTTGGCCACTATTAAGAATGCTATCTCTAATCTCGTTTATGAGTTAGCTGATGAAACAGGGGTCAGTCTTGGTCGGTGGCATATCAAAGATTTGAAGCCGTATCGTGATGTCCCATCGGAGTCGTCCGACTCGGAATAATGTCTTGTTAAAAAAAATGTTCACTGGTTCACATTTTTTTACCAGGAAAAGGGGGAGTATAGCATTTTAATATTTTTGTGCCCCGAAATAATAAATAATTTCGAGCCTATGTGCGTTTTATCAATTAAATGTATTTACTATTGTCAATGTTAATGAACCAGTAAGAAACACGACCTGCTTGATATGATAACGCACAGTTTTTGGCCGACGAAGAGACGACTAGTGCACTTAGCGCGTGTGCAAGAGAGCAAGTATTAGGCGGCGTGTGGCATTAGACTTGCAATTTTGAATGCGAACTGATAACGGCACTCGGCACGGGGACGTCGAACGGTACGCATATCAGATGAGAGGTGCGGCCGTTGTTTTGTGATGCGACTGCCAAGATTGTGGTAGATCAACTATTTATGTTGCGGTTTTGAATTTAGTGATTTTGGCGTTGGATTTTTGGATTTATAGATTTTGTTTTTGTGGATTCCCTCCGTGACAAAAATTTAGGACCTTTGTTTTCTTCCGTGTCTGTTTATTGCGTTGTTGGTCGCTAGATTTTTTTGTTGATCACTTTATTAAGTGTTTGTTGGCCGTTTATTTATTTATTTATTTAAATTTTGTTGGTTGTGGCGTGGTTCTATACCACGAGTTGTTGGGATTAAATTTAGGCTCGGTAGTTTTTTGCACGTGCAGTTGTTTGCTGCAACTATTGTTAGTTTTGTTCATTACGTCTATTGTTGGAATTTTTTATCAAATTGGAAGTATACTTTGCACATTTTCTGGAGCTCTCAGCGTGGACGAACTGAGAAATCCTCGTACGATATTCAGTCCTGGCGCCCTTATATAACCGGTCGGTTATGTGATACGTACGATTTTTGTTACTCAGAAAATCTAGGCAAAGTTACTTCGTTGTTAGTTTTAAGTTGTCCTTCGTCTGTGTGTCTTGTGGTAGGTGGTCGGGTTTTTATTGACGGCTATTGCCTGTGTCGGTATAACATTGGGCAGTTTCTAGAGTGGAAGGTTTGTGGAGAAGTTGCGAGCTGTTTTTTATTTTTATATATCTTATCCACGACCTAGCGCCGCTGAGCTTGCTAGCCGGATTTTCTGTCACAGTATATATATATATATATATATATGTATATGTTTATATATATATGTATATATATATATATATATGTATATGTTTATATATATATATATATATATATATATATATATATATATATATATATATATATATATATATTGTAACGAATATTAATTGCATAGCTTAACATTCGAGTCTTTATTTTTATTTTTGTATTTAGATACACGGTGATAACTTGTGTAACTAAAATTCGACCAAACTACATAAGTTAATAGTGCCACCTAGCGCATTTGGGTGCGTGTCTATGCTGATGTCCATGATCGACAATACTATAACGTCGTTCAATTGTGAACGTCTGATGCCATTAGCATCGTTTATCGTTTACAAATTTCTTTTATTTTTATCACAACGTCCGCTTGGTTCGTGACGCCAATTCTATATGGCTTTGCGGACTGCGGCTGCATAATTTGTCTTCCGAAAGCGACCTTTCGTTATTCGTATGACTACTGGATATAGTGTATTAGTATATCGACGGCATATCTAGTTTTCTACGGAATCAGCATTGTGAAGTCCGAGACCCGTGTGTTAGTACAGCGACGGCGGGAATCGTTCTGAACGGTGTCTGGATACTGGGGACTAAAGTTGGCGTGTGTTAGTATATCGACGGCGTCAACAATAGTCTGGCATTTGGATAGACCATTACACTTTACACACTTTTACACACACACTCAGAGCTGGTCATTACAGTGACTGCTCTGAACACACTTAAATCTGAACCTCGGTTCAGCACCACAATTTATACTTTACACCTTGACCAATTTGACCTCGACCGTTGTAACAATTAGTAATTTTCATTGTTAGAATTGACCTGACCATTTAATAAAAAAACACAACGTAGGGGACCTTATATTATATTTTGGACCATCAGTCCGTAATATTAAGACTCAATCTTGTCCGTTAATTTCACGCGTAATAAGCTATTTGCAGAGTACATTGTTATGATATAAATATTTGTTTATGACCGATTGTTGTAAGGAAGATAAAGTATTATTTTATATGTATGTTTATGATCTATTTGATTTGTTTAATAAATCCTATGTTATTATATATTTTTAAAAGCTTTGTTTTATTCAACCTAGCTTAATTTAAACCCAGCATAACAAAAAATATCCCATCGAAAATTGGGTACGTAACAAATGGTGCCGTGACCAAGATTTATTAAAGTCAAATAATGTTTAGACCGTAGTAGACCGAGATTAGTTTAATTAAAATCAATTGACTTAGAGACCGCGTTGATTTAAATTAGACAAAGCCCAGATTGTTATAATAATCAGACCGTAATAGACCGAGATTAGTTTAATTAAGATCAATTGACTTAGAGACCGCGTTGATTATAATTAGACAGACCTGACCGTAGTAATTAAGGTTATTATAATAATCAGACCATAGGTTGACCGAGATTATAGACAGATAGCGTACCGCGCGTTAATAATTTTTTTTGTTTAAAACTGACAAAATGGACGTTGACAGACTTACCCGAGATGAACTGACCTGGGAGGTGACCGCAAGAGGGATCAGAGTGGATCCTGAAGTAACTGTCAACGATTTAAGGAAGAAATTACGTCAATTATTAAGAATTGGCCAGACCGGAGCTAATTTGAACCAAACACTAACCACTGAAGATGGCGACCGAGAGCTAAATAACTGCGAAAGCAAGATCCAAGAGATCCAGGACCTATTTCGACAAGAATTGAACGCTGGCAATTTAAAGAAAATCGCCACGAAATTATGGCACGTTGGCAATCGTCTTAATACTGTTATTGCTGACGAACATCAACATCGACGTACTCAATTAGTTGAACATATGCTACAACTACAGGAGAACCTCGATGAACACATTGCTCGACCAGATATGCCACGACAGTCGACCTTACGTGACCCTATAATTGACGACCCGCCCCTAATCACGTCTCCTACCCATGAACCAGCTCAACCTGAACCAGGCATGGGAAACATCGACCAAATTAATAATTTAGAAGACCGAATGCGTACATTGAACTTTGACCTTACGCCAGCTGCCCGTCCTTATAGACCTATTCCTGTATGTAAATGGGGAATAAAGTTTACTGGAGACGGTGACAAAAGTTTAGAGACGTTCCTGGAAGACATAGAAGACCGCCGACGCGATAATGGTATAACTTCAACCGAATTATTGCACTCAGCTTCAGCATTATTTGGAGGCTCAGCATACAAGTTTACCGCCACTCTCGCGATAAACTAAATACTTGGGACGAACTAGTACAAACGCTACGAAAAACATTTAGAGATCCCGATTATGACCACTTATTGAGAATCGAGATCGATAAACGAAAACAAGGACCGACCGAACCATTTTCAGTATACGTCGCGAAAATGTCCAGTTTATATAAACGCCTGGAACATCCGCCCGCATATCGTGAGCAAATCCAGACCATCGAATTAAATTGTCTACCGGCTTATCAAGAACAAATCAGCTTGACAGAGCCTCGAACTATTGAAGAACTAGAAATTTTAGTTTCTCGACTTGAGCGGGGACGACTACGAGCTCAACGCCAAACCGCCCCACTGAACAAGATATTAGAACCCGACCTATCAAAAATTCCTGGCCTACCAAAGACCTCACCTAATCTGACACAGTCCACCCCCCGACCCCGTCCTAGTCCAGTATACGAGACCAAAACGACCAAAAATAATAATAGGCCATTCCAATATAAATGTTGGAACTGCCGTCAAACCGGACATGCATATCGCAATTGTCCTGCGCCGCCCAATCACCAATTTTGCAATACATGTGGATTGCACGGAACTACGACCAATAATTGTCCCCGGTGTCGTCAGAGACAGGGAAACGACCGACAGGCACGTTAACAGGTCGTAGACGCCGCCTGAACGCCCATAAACCGACCTTGGAAAAATTTGTACCGCACGCCGCCCATAATGTACTTACAAAAATACCCGGAGATGCTTGACCGTATCTGTTTGTTGATATTGGAGGAAGAGAGTTTCCCGGATTATTAGATTCAGGAGCTAGCCGAACGATGGCCGGACCGAGAGGGAGATTGCTACTCACTGAACTGGGATTTCGTCCTCGACCTTCGTTTAACCACAGTATACAGACCGCTGATGGCACGACGTATTCTGTTGCGCAAGAAATGAGCGTGTTAATGACCGTATTTGACCGAACGCGACTCATTACTGTGTTACTGATACCCGAGCTACAGCACGACCTGATCTTAGGTATTGATTTTTGGACCATAATGCAAATAGTGCCCGATGTGAGCCGAGGCACTTGGTCCTTTTCAACAACATTAGAACATGCGGCAAGTATACAAGCAATCACGCCAAAAGACCGACTGACCGCAGTACAAAGAAAACGGTTGGAAAAATTAATCGAACAAAATTTTAAAATGATGGGAGATCGACTAGGTTGTACACACCTAGTACAGCATGAAATTCGCACAACAGGCCCGCCGATCAAACAGCGATATTATCCTGTTTCACCATTTATACAACAACAATTAAACGCTGAACTGGACAAGATGTTAAAATTAGGAGTAGTGGTGCCAAGCCACTCACCTTGGGCCTCTCCTGTAATTCTCATCCCGAAACCAGACGGAACCAAACGCTTTTGTGTCGACTATAGAAAATTGAACGCTGTGACTGAGAAAGATAGTTATCCACTACCGTATACGTCAGTAATATTAGACCGACTACGCGACGCAAAATACTTATCATCAATTGATATTAAATCTGCATATTGGCAAATTCCAGTGTCTCCGGAATCACAACCAATGACCGCATTTACTGTACCTGGCCGAAGTCTATTTCAATTCACTAAAATGCCGTTCGGACTACATAATGCCCCGGCGACCTGGCAACGCTTTATTGACAGAATACTAGGAAGTGACCTGGAACCTTATGTTTTCTGTTATCTAGATGATATAATTATTGTGACGCAAACATTTGACCAACACATGAAAATTTTAACAATTTTTGAACGTTTGAAGACCGCTGAAATTACGGTTAATCAAAATAAGTGCGAATTTTGCCGACCTGAACTAAAATATTTAGGACACATTGTCGACGCCCAAGGTTTACGGGTTGACCCCCGAAAAACCGCCGCCATAATGGATTATCCAAGACCTAAAAATGTAACAGGAATACGACGATTTTTGGGTATGTCCGGTTGGTACCGCCGTTTTGTGCCAAACTTTGCATCCAGAACCGCCCCTTTGACCAATTTAACTAAGAAAAAGCAAAGATGGATTTGGACTGACGACGCTGAAGCTGCTTTTCAAGATATTAAGCGAGCTTTAGTAGAAGCACCCGTTCTTGCTTGCCCGGAATTTACTATTCCTTTTCGAGTACAGACCGACGCTTCAGCCTATGGACTCGGCGCTATTCTCTCGCAAGAAACCAAGGAAGGCGAAAAAGTAATCGCCTACGCCAGTCGTAGTTTAAGCTCAGAAGAACAAAAATTCTCTAGTACTGAACGCGAAAGTTTAGCAGTGTTATGGGCCACTGAACATTTCCGCGCCTACCTGGAAGGAAGTAAATTTACTGTGATCACTGACCATAAATGTTTACAATGGATTCATAAACTCGACCATATTAAGGACCCGTATGGACGTTTGACCCGCTGGGCCCTACGTCTACAACAATTTGACTACGATATTCAGTATCGCAAAGGAAAAGACAACGCTGGACCTGATGCGTTGTCACGAGCCCTGTATGAACCGCCAGAAACTGTTGCGCCCGTTGAAGCATTGTATTTCCCACAGCAAATACAAGACCACTGGTATAACAAAATGATTAAAAATATTCAATCTAAACCAGACCACTATCCACGTTGGGGGGTCCGAAATGGAAAAATTTATAAACAAATTGTCGACCGAGACCATTTTCCTAACCCAGCGTATGAATGGAAATTGGTCGTACCAAAAGAATTACGACCAGAGGCGCTCAAACAATTTCACGACGCACCGACCGCCGCACACTTAGGTGTCAGTAAAACATATGACCGAATGCGACATCACTATTATTGGCCAAAAATGATTGTTGACATAGCCCGATATGTACACGAATGTCCAATTTGTCAACAATCGAAACCCGACAATCAAGCACCCCAAGGATATACGGGACACGACCGGACCGCAGAAGTACCCTGGAGAACAATCAGTGCCGACCTAATGGGCCCCTTTCCTCGATCAAAAAAGGGCCACAAGTACTTACTGATTGTACAGGATACGCACACAAAATACGTCCTATTATTTCCCTTGCGGGCCGCTACGTCAAAATTAGTTGCCCAACATTTGAACGACTCGGTATTTATGGTACACGGTGTACCAGAAAATTTAATTTCTGATAATGGAGCCGAGTTTACTGGAAAAAATGTACGTGACTTATTGAAACGTTTTGGGGTTAAAGCACTGTTGAACGCTAGACGGCATTCACAGGCCAACCCTACTGAACGAACAAATTTAACTATAAATAATATGCTACGCTCATATGTGGCCGACAAGCACAATGAGTGGGACAAAAATCTACCCGAGCTTGGTTTCGCATTGCGTACAGCACGGAGTGACGTCACAGGGTATACCCCGGCATATTTGAACCACGGAAGAGAACTGAAAATTCACGCTAGCGAGCATCGCGACGCCGGTGAAGACACGACCAGCGACCACGTTCCCGACCTAAAACATCTTTTTCAAGATGTAAAAGAACGACTGGTTAAAGCTCACCGCGACGCCGCCGTCCGATATAATTTACGACGCCGCAAGCACGAATTTAATTTGGGAGATTGGGTACTCAAAAAGAAGTACACATTGTCCGAGGCTGCCCAAGGGCATGCAGCAAAACTAGCGCCACGATTTGAAGGTCTTTATAAAATTAGGACGAAAATTTCGCCAGTAGTGTACGAGCTGGAGAAAAACGACCACAAAAACATAGGAATCTGGCATATTAAAGATTTGAAGAACTTTAATATGACCACGATTTAGACCGAAGGGCTAGTTTCGACCAACGACAATAAAAACGTCCTGTTCATGACGTCATCAACACTTCACGCAAAGCTACTTACCAGACACTACAGGAGGCCGTGCGATCATAATAATCGCCACACTATGCCGCTAATTATCAAAATTCAACCCCGACTGGCCGTGGATGCTGATCCCGGAAGACCGCCCCTCGTCATGACGTCACCGAGAACTCCCACGCCAAATTTCGCGGTTGTGATAACATCGACAAAAATCAATTTGTTGACATGTTTTTTTTTTCAAGTTACAAAAATTTATCAAATTACGTAACGTACAAAATGAATTTTACTAAAAATTATGTCAAAAAGGTATTGTGTAATCAATACATCACAAGGTCGACACTAAATTGCTATAAAAGCATTGGAGTGACTGCTAATAAATTCAGTCATAATGGATTTTCTCGACATTGACGATATACCGTCCTTCGATGATGAGACTACGCCACCGTCACCGCCACAAAAAAGGGCCGAAGGAACGCGACCGGCGCTCAGTACAACTGTGCCGCCCCCAGCCCGACCGAGACCGCGACCGACGCCCCGTACGACTGCACCGCCTTTGCCGACCTGGACGACAAAGCCCGGACGGTGCCGCCGCACCATATATCTGGCCGATGGCCGCCTCATGCGAGTGACCCGCTTCTCAAACGGAAGTATTCGTATGGGAAAAGTCATCCCGACGCCCAGGTAGTGAAAAAGTGGATAGAGACCATCCGTAAGGATATTTTTTTTGTTTTGTGTACCGCTTTGATTAAAGTGAATTAATTTTTGACCATGAACTTTAGTTCTTGTCCTGAACAAAATTTTTTTTATGAACATTGTATTTATTTTATTTTTTTTTTTTTTGATATTATGCTCGTTTATATTGACCATTACATTTGGAACTTTTTGTTATTTTGCTTTTGCTAATGAACTATTACATTTGTGTAATATTTTTGAACATTACTATTTATGAGACCAAGTGAACTTTTGAATTTGCTCAATATTTTTTTTTGAACATTAATATTTATATGACCAAATGAACTTTTGAATTTATGTTTAATATTGACCAAATTGAAATGGAATCTGATTGATGACCAAATAAAATTTTTTTTTTGTTTAAATTGCAACCTTTTTGGTAATTCATCTGAACATTGATTATATGACCTTTTGACCGTTCATTTGAATTACAGACCTGACCGTTAGTCCTTTGTAAAGCTTTGCATTCGTTCAAAGTAAAAGTGATTGATAATGAAGTTGCATGAAATTTAAATATTGACCTGATGATTCTGTTTGAGAATTAAGTGCCCTATTTATGAATTACTCAGAATGCTTCAGATTCTATTTCTCTTTAATCTGTGATACCTTTTTGTATAGCTATAAGACAGATGTTTAAATTTTTTTTTTGCGTGAATATAACTATGACCTAATATTCGCGTTATTTTGAACGGACCGGGGAAGTGTAACGAATATTAATTGCATAACTTAACATTCCAGTCTTTATTTTTATTATTTATTATTATTCCCGACGGCGGGAATCGTTCTGGACGGTGTCTGGATACTGGGAACTAAAGTTGGCGTGTGTTAGTATATCGACGGCGTCAACAATAGTCTGGCATTTGGATAGACCATTACACTTTACACACTTTTACACACACACTCAGAGCTGGTCATTACAGTGACTGCTCTGAACACACTTAAATCTGAACCTCGGTTCAGCACCACAATTTATACTTTACACCTTGACCAATTTGACCTCGACCGTTATAACAATTAGTAATTTTCATTGTTAGAATTGACCTGACCATTTAATAAAAAAACACAACGTAGGGGACCTTATATTATATTTTGGACCATCAGTCCGTATTATTAAGACTCAATCTTGTCCGTTAATTTCACGCGTAATAAGCTATTTGCAGAGTACATTGTTATGATATAAATATTTGTTTATGACCGATTGTTGTAAGGAAGATAAAGTATTATTTTATATGTATGTTTATGATCTATTTGATTTGTTTAATAAATCCTGTGTTATTATATATTTTTAAAAGCTTTGTTTTATTTAACCTAGCTTAGTTTAAACCCAGCATAACAAAAAATATCCCATCTAAAATTGGGTACGTAACAAATGCGTGATCAGAACGTTCAAGACAATGGAACGTTATAATCGTTATTGATAGAAAATGCTAAGCGAAAACTTAGCGGATCGATATCGAAAAAAAATCATCACTCCAATAGTGATATCGAAATTAAAGAATCACCGGTTCTAGCTATGACGTTACGGAATCTTATCGTAAATCGGAAAATTCGGAAAATCGTAAACAGACCAAGAAATTGTAATATGTCGCTTTTCGAAACTGATACTTGTTAATTAAACACATTAAAACATTAGATTCAAAACAGTATCATCATAATAAATGTAAAACAGCGTTAAAGTGCAATAAATTCAGAGCAGACGCAACGATAAAAAGCTTACATTAGTTTGAGTACATCTTAAACAATGAAATAGTCAGCCATTTACAATTTGTATTCGTTATAAGAATGGGTAATATCTAAATCAAGTATGAATTTACTTGTCAATTGCATAGGGGGCGATGCCCTCTGTATCAAAACAAACCAGCTGAACTGAGACGTAAAGTTTGAAAATCGACGCAATTAACAGTATTATCGCAATCAACAAACAATTCACACGTAAAAAAATGAAGTTAGTGTTTTATTGTAATAGTGAAACAGTAAGCATGAATTGTAAATAATTATCAGTCAAAAGTTTTAAGGTTACAACACGTCAGCAATTGTAATCAAGGACATTAATTATCGCGCACATGTCCGAAAACAGGTTTACTAGGCCTGAACAGAACGCCAACACAAATCACAAATGATTTCAGGTAATAAATTGTAACCTTTATGAACGAGTTTATGAAACAGCTTATGTGTAATTTATAATGTCGAACAATCTACATACAAAATTCACTGAACAATTTCAATTCGAAATTGCCGCTAACTTGAACGGGAACGAAATGAATGCACAACACTGATGAAAACTCTGATGGTTTCCGAGTGTAAATGGAGATTACAGTACCTTGTAGAAGCTATATCTCGACAAATAAACAGTGACGCGGTAACCAATACTTTTCTGCGAGAACGGCAACGATATCTCTCACTTCTTGTCAAAAAACTTTATTTTCCGAAATTCAGTCGCAAAACGGCGACCACGCCGTTCGACGGCCGCGTCTCTCCTCTCTTCCGAACTCAAACGTCAAAAAAAAAAACTGAAAACTTTTCAATAATCACCTAACTTGTTTTCTTTTTCTCAGCCTGCTGCTATTCGTAAATACATGGCTTACTGTACCGAAACGACTAAAACCAAGCCGACTAAGTTTTTCTTTTTTTTTATATGCAAGGGCAGGGCCTTATTTATGGATGTTCTGGGAATCTCCTAGGGTCCTTATTTCAACTCGTTTCAATATATATATATATATATATATATATATATATATATATATATAACCTTTTTTGTTGCTATTTTAGTTGACTACTTGGTTTGTTACTTGTTGGTGATTCGAATTTAATCAAACCTCAGTCAACTTCAGTTGGCTGCGGGGTCGTGGATCAGATTAAAAAAAAACAAGAAATACCAAGTTAAATTGCAATACCGCCATCCTTAATAGAATGCAATAAAAAACTTTAAAACAATAATTTCACTATGGCTTAAAACCCAACCTCTTACCAACAACAACAATAATACGATAAAAGTAATCTGTTAACAAATAGCCCCAATAAGGGCTCAAAAACCTAATCACCTACTACTCGACACAAAGGACAACACAAAATCCAAAGACATTTAGCAAGTCAAGTCCTATTCAAGTTCACGGCAGAGTTTTCGGATCCACCGACTGAGAGTAATAGGGCACCAGGACACGGATCGCAAGAAGCCACACCCAAAGAGTCCAGACTATGAGGCTTATAATAGTTGTTGACTACTAGAACTTCACAGAAAACTTTAAAATTCATACATTTAATATACGTTAAAATAATTAGTCGGTAAAAAATAATTGAAAAATATTTGACCGCATCAAAACTGAATTGTGGATCAGGCCTTTGAGACCCAGAGCATTATCTGACTTAGACACCCAGAATCGTCTCTAAAAAAATGTTTTTACGTTAAAAATAAAAACAATTACGTTAAAAAAACAATTGTAATTTCATTTTAGTTTCTTCTTTTGATAAAATTTCGACCCCGATATTGGAGAAAATAATCATTTAACGGGTAAATCATTGGAAAAGGTGTTGTAACAAATGTATTTAGCTTTAATTTAAGCAAAGAAAGACGTCTACGAGTATAGGCCATACAGTTTACTCACAAATCTTAAAAATCCGAAAATTAGTAAAACTTCATTTTTCGCAAAGTTTAATACCTAGCAATCGTGTAAATCTAATTAGTGATTTTAATGTGATTGAGTAACATAATAAAATATAGTAGGTATGCGATCTAAATCTGTGATTTAGATATGAATAAAATATAATGCACCAATGAAAAGAAAATTTTTATTTTTTCCTCAGTACTGAAATTAAATTACAGGCGCAGAATGCCAGTTAATGTCAAGACCTTTTGGAAAAAAATAAAGAAAAAACAGTCGTGCATATCATAACCTGTATTTCTCAGTTCTCACTCGAGCGGAGCAAGCCAGTGTAGTGACGAAAAGACCGTGAGGGATATCAGCGCAGGGTACGTCAGCTACACCTTCAATCATTTCGCACGGAACGTTGCTGTGGTATTTGACGGATATCCTGAGGATGGGGCACAGAAGAATACAAAAACTGCCGAACGCGTAAGACGCTATGGTTCTCTGCAGTGTAACGAAGTCATCTTTGAAGAGTTAACCATAATAAAAATGGCCCAGGAGAAGTTATTGACCAACGACAGCAACAAACAACAACTGATTGCTCTGATATGGTCCGCCTTCCAAAGGTAGGAAATTAAGACAAAGCAGGCAGTCGATGATGCTGATTATGACATCGTTAAGGTGGCACTTGACAAGAGTACCTTTTTTCAATCAGTGCTAATCATTGGACAGGATGTGGACTTCTTTGTCCTTCTTAATAGTTTGAGATCTGCTGTGAAGAATATTTATTTCTAGAAAAGTGGCAGAGGTGACTCTGGCCCCTTACAATATACCTCAACCTCATTCAATCGTGGAGATTTGGAAGTCCACCCAGGATTCAAGTTGTTTCCCCACGCCTTCACTGGGTATGACACCACCTCTGCCCTTTTCTGGCATAGGAAGAACAAACTATGGAGCGCAATTTAAAAAAACGTTGAACTCATTACCACAGCTGAAGTATTCCTCCAATCTAATTCAGCCTGCCAAGCCATAGTGAAAGCCGGAGCAAAGTGCCTACTAGCTCTGTATGAAATAGACTACATTCAAGATACCCTCTACAGCCTGCGCTACAAAACTTTGCAAAAACAGCCGACTTTGCTAAGGTTGACCTCGCCCGTTTGCCTCCAACGGAAGATTGTGCAACATTGCACGTTTACAGAATTTACCACCAAGTTCAGAAGTGGTTGGGGGTGGAAAAAGATGCCCCTCAATGGGGATGGAAAAAGACCGAACATGGGCTCATTCCATCAACAATGATGAGTGAAGTAGCACCCCCTCCCCTTCTGAATTTTTATCATGCGTGTGCAAGAAATGCTGTGGCGGAGGCGGCTGTACCTGCGTAAAAGCAGGCCTCAAATGCTCGGCACTCTACAAATTTTGCTCCGGTGTCTCTTTCCATAACGTCGTCGAGCTTCAAATTGCCGAAACAAGAGAAGACGACGTCAACAATCATGTGCCGATTTTCAGACGGAATCGGACAATTTTTATGATCCACCCACGAAGCGTTTAAAATGAAAAATTCTAACCAAAAATAATGCCTTGCAAATATGCTTAATAAATATTTACAACACTAATAGTTTAAAAATATATTTCCTGTGGATGAACATGGTTTTTCCATTCAAACTAACCTCTAACCATTGTGAGAACTAAATAGAGAAAACTTGCAAAATAGTCTGTTTTTCAATTTTTTTGGATTTTAAGATTTGTGAGTAAACTATATGGCCTACAGACGTTATTCTTTGCTTAAATTAAAGCTAATTACATTTGCTACAACATCTTTTCCTATGATTTTATCCGTAAAATGAGTATGTTCCCCGATATCGGAGTCGAAAATTGACCAAATCTTAAAAGTTCACTTTTTTAGAAAAAGCTGCCAATTTTTGGAGAGCTGTATCTCGGTAAGTATTAAACCTACAGAGCTGGTTCTGGTCTCAAATTGTAGCAACTTTAGTCTACTTTAAAAACGTATAGAAAATATTTTATAAAAAAACGCATAGTTTAGGACATATTGAGAATACTAAAAAAAGTGCGAAAATTTCGCGATTTTTCGAGTGCTACAAAATTAGCACAGGTCTTTCGAAGCTGCAAACTTGGATTTACGCTACTGGTAGTTGTCCTAACAACTATTAAAACAAGTTGACTTTCTTGTACAGACTGATTAAATTTATTTCATCGTTCATAGTTTTTACAATACGTTACATAATTTTGATACAACAAAAAAAAAAAGAGTATTACTTAATACACAAAACAAATTACATCCCCACTTATCAAAATAAAGGTAAAACTATAATAATAATTTTTCTTTAATTCAATTAAACATAATTTTAAACTAAACTGGAATAATTCCAATCATTTTCATAAATTTATAATTTTTTGGTGAAAGTAGGCCTTTGGTTAACAAGTCTGCAGGCATTTCTTGAGTTGAAGTATATTTTACTACAATTAATTTATTTTTAATAGCATCTCTAACATAGTGATACCGAACATCAATATGTTTTGATCTGTTAAGTGACTGCTGACTTGCTGCCAATTTTAATGCACTCTGATTATCACAATACAATGTAATAACATACAATTTTCCAGTAATCTCATGCATCAAATTTCTTAAATAAACAGCTTCTCTAGAGGCTTCCGAGAGTGCTACGTATTCAGCCTCGGTGCTAGATAAAGAAACTGTTTTCTGTTTCCTGCTCTGCCATGATATCATAGAACTAGACATGGTAAAGCAGTAACCAGTATATGATTTTCTATCTAAACTGTCACTAGCCCAATCGGCATCAACAAAACCTTGTAGTTCAACATTATCCTTACTATATTTTAAACAATATATTTTTGTATTTTTCAAATATTTCAAAACTCTTTTGGCATAACTATAATGAGTTTCATTGTAGCAATTGTTAAATTGGCTTAAATAGCTTACAGTGTATGCAATATCAGGTCTTGTCAAAACAGCTAGGTACATTAAGCTGCCTATGAATCTTTGGTACGGAATGTCTATTACACATTGTTCAGATTTTTTAATGTTTAAATTTACATTCGATAGGAGTATCTAAAGATCTACAATCAGACATATCAAATTTAAGTAATAATTGCTCTATGTATTGTTGTTGATCTATAGTTATGGTATAACAATTCTTATCCACATTAACTCTCATACCTAAATAACGTCTCACAGTACCCAGATCTTTTAATTTAAATTCAGAACGTAATGCAATTTTCAATTTTTCTGTTTCCTGAACATTGTTCGAAAAAATCAAAAAATCGTCAACATAAACAGTTATTATGATTTTAACATTATCATTAATTTTATTGAATAAATAAGGCTCAAATTTACTATTTTCAAAACCTAAGTTACATAAACAATCTTTTACCTTTTCATACCATACTAAAGATGACTGCTTCAATCCATAAATAGCTCTTTTAAGTTTTAAAACCTTATTATTAGTTTTGTTTCCGAAACCT
The DNA here is from genome assembly GCA_034508555.1 of Venustoraphidia nigricollis. Lineage (NCBI taxonomy): Eukaryota > Metazoa > Arthropoda > Insecta > Raphidioptera > Raphidiidae > Venustoraphidia > Venustoraphidia nigricollis. Next base: position 599,354 of record JAVRKA010000023.1, on the reverse strand, counting down.
TCGGGAATAGACATGTAAATATTCTCCTTTAAATGCCCATTCAAAAAAGCGGTTGCTACGTCCAGGTGAGTAATGTCCATATCCCATTGTACACTAAGTGCAAACAACATTCTCAAAGTGGAATGCTTGACAACAGGAGAAAAGGTGTCTACGTAATCGATGCCACGTCTCTGTGTAAACCCTTTCGCCACAAGCCTGGCACGGTATCGGATTTTATCATTCAAATCAAGTTTTTTGTTAAATACCCATTTGCATTTCACTATAGATGCACCATTCGGTACATCGACTAGCTCCCACGCATCATTGTACTCAAATGACTGCAGCTCTTCTTGCATGGCCAGTTTCCACTGTTCTTCCTCCGGTCCTTTTAGTGCCATAACGGTCTGGAATTTTCCTTGTTCTCTTGCTTTCTAGAATTTCTGGAGCTTCTTGAATCTCACTTAATGAAATATCAGTCTCAATGTGTGATGAAACTAATGTGTCGTCAGAATCTTCACTCTCTGGACCTGTATACACTGATGTACTGGAACTTGAACTGTTCAGCGAGTGATTTAGAGATTCATTCATTGAAGAATCCCCCACTGAATCTCTATTCTCTTCATTATTTTCTCTTGCTTCATTCTGAACCCAGATCACATTTTCTTCATCAATATTGTTTGTACCTGTATTTTCTTCCATCACAATAACATCCCTCTTTACTGTGACAATATTTGTCTTCGGATCATAGACTCGATAGCCTTTCACGTTTTCTGAGAATCCAACAAGAATATATTGTTCGGCTTTTCTATCCCACTTCAGTCTTCTTTGTTTCGGAACGTGCACCATGACAGGGCTTCCAAACAGACGAATATGACTCAAGTCAGGTTTCTTGCCATACCACGCTTCATACGGAGTTTTATTTTCTAAACTTGATGTAACAGATCTGTTTTTGAGGTATACGGCTGTATTTGCAGCTTCACCCCAGAACTTCTTTTCTAGCTTTACGTCAAATAATAAGCATCTTGCCTTTTCAACAACAGTTCTGTTAGCCCGTTCACAAACACCATTTTGCTCTGGCGTGTACGCCGTTGTTTTCTGGTGTATTATTCAAAATTTTGTCAAATAAATTACCATTTCAGCATTGCAAAACTTGCCACCGTTGTCAGTACGCAGTATTTTTATTTTCTTGTTTTGCTGGTTCTCAACCATCGCTTTGAAATCTTTAAATTTATTGAATACCTCACTCTTGTGCTTCAGGAAATATATAAAGGTCATTCGACTAAAGTCATCCACAAATAAAAGAAAGTATTGTGAACCTGCAATAGATTTTGTTTCCATGGCACCACATACATCAGAGTGTATTATCTGTAGTGTCTCAGTACTTCTCTGACTCACATGTGAAAATGTTAACCTCGTTTGTTTACCCTCGCAACAGGTCACACATTTGTCTTTCATCATGTTACTGGTAGCAGGATAAGACAGTCCATCAACAATTCCATCTTTCATTTTTTTCAAGTCACAACTGTTAATGTGTGCTAGCCGTCTGTGGCAAATATCTGCGCTTGCTATCGCTGATGCTGCTAACATACAATCTTTATTTTTCAACTTGAGTTTGTAAACACCATTTGTCGATTCTGCTGTTGCAACTAACTCATTCTTCTTGTTGCAAATGTAACAGTGACTAGCTTCAAAAACAACGCTGTTTCCATTTTTGATAAGTTCACTCACTGACAACAAGTTTGTTGTTAAACTTGGTACGCATAGCACATCTTTAACTGTGATGTCGTAATTCAATTCGGTCGTGATTTCTATATCTTCGGAACACAAAATGGGCACTTTCGTTTTGTTCGCAATAATAATTTCTGATAAACTCGGCTTGTAGTTCGCGTTGTTTATCCAATTCACATTTGCCGTCATATGTGCACTTGCGCCGGAGTCTACGTACCATCCATTTTTATTAAATGTTACATTCAGAAATACTGCACTGAAAGCATTTGACTGTTTGTTTTTCTGCAATAAAGGGCATTTGTTTCTATAATGTCCACTTTGCTTGCATTTATAACAAGTAATTTTCTTTTCACCCGACACTGCCATGTTTGATGATGTAATTTCGCCATTTTTACTATTGGTGTCATTATTTTTTCTAGATGGCGGTTTTTTCGCAGCGAATGCAGCGCTACTGGAATCCGTGTCGGTTAAACTTGAAACTTCCATATCTATTAACTTTGCCTTAATCGCGTCAGCAGTAATCTGAATACCTGAGTGTTCAATTGCCATGATCATCGGAGAAAATTTGTCTGGCAAACCTGCTAATAGTAAAGATCCGATCCATTCATCAGTAATTGTAAATCCTGTGCTTTTTAATCTTTGCGCTGTTTCGACAATTTGCGTTACATAAGTGGTCATTGAATCGCAGTTCTCTTGTCGTACTGAGATTAAATGTCGTAGCAAGGTTATTTTTCTCGAAAAACCTGAGTCAGCGAACATATTTTTTAACTTATTCCATAACTCTTCCGAGATTTTAGTTTCCTTGATATGCACATACAATCCTGGATCAATCGTCAAAATTAGCTTCGCCTTAGTTTTTTGGTCATCTGCAGAATTCCTTTCGGTGACGGCCACTGTTTCAATGTAGTGATTCATGCCCTCAAGCACCAACAAATTTTCTGCCGCAAAACTCCATTCGTCATAATTTTCTCTGCCTTTTAGCTTTGGAACACTTTGAATATAATTCGAGGTCATATTTACGTGAAAGTACAACAAATATTTTAAACTGTAACTTTGAAAAATTACTTAAAATATTGTATAGCCCATAACCTATTAAAACAAGTTGACTTTCTTGTACAGACTGATTACATTTATTTCATCGTTCATAGTTTTTACAATACGTTACATAATTTTGATACAACAAAAAAAATATTACTTAATACACAAAACAAATTAGGTACAACAACATATTAAAAAAATCAGAATTAGCGGTCAGCTTGCGATTTTAGCGATTTCTAGAGTTAGATATGACTGGCCTAATAGCTATGAACTTACGTATAAAATTGTCCAATACTTTAAACACTGTATCTCTTGGATTAGGAGTTATGCGCGTTTAATGATTTTTTCATAATTTTTTTTGAAAAAATTGTTTCAAAAAATTTTAAAAGCTTATTTATTTTTTTATTTTTACATTTAAAATACTTTTTAAAAGTTACTATAAAATTCTTTAATATACCTTCGCCGCACTGGAAGTGATGAACGTTGAAAATAATTTAGTTATTTCTGTAAATCTTTAAATGATCACAAATTCTATAGGTATATTATGTTATTAATGTGTCATTTTAAATATATATATATATATATATATATATATATATATATATATATATATATATATATATATATATATGTATATGTATATATATATATATATATATATATATATATTGTGACACCAGCCTTGGCTGCTCCAGGTCGGTTGCAGGGGTGAGTTGTCCGAAGTTCCAAGACAAAACAATTAAAAAAATATTAAAATACCACTGTGCTACTTATGGTAGAACTCTGGCCCAGCGCTTATTATAAGGGACTAAGGGATTATTATATTATTTTGTCCCGTAAATATTGATGATGTTGGGCGCCAGAAATCACGCTGGACCGTAGCGAAGCAGGTGCCGTCGACTTCAAACGGACCTGCTGCAGCACTTTACAATCTTCACAGACTCTTCACACAAGTTAGCAACACAATGATTAACAACTAATTATCTTTCACTAACTATATTTCACTATGTTTCAAAAGACCGGGTCGTCAGCACTCAATCAATCGCGAGCTTCTCTACTTGTCAAAATTTTTCCGTGAACAACAACCACAACAAAAAACTGTCATCCTTTCTTTTCCATGCCAACGAAATCTCATACAATAAACATTCTTTTTTCATTAATTTATAGCTAAACCCAAATCTTAAAAACACGTCACAATATATATATATATATATATATATATATATATATATATAATATATATTATATATATATATATAATATATATATATATATATATATATATTGTGAAACGAGTTGAAATAAGGACCCTAGAAGACTCCCAGAACATCCATAAATAAGGCCCTGTCCTTGCATATAAAAAAAAAAGAAAAAACTTAGTTGGCCTAGTTTTAGTCTTTTGGGTTCGAGAGTAAGCCATGTATTCACAAATGGCAGCAGGCTGAGAAAAAGAAAACAAGTTAGTTGATTATTGAAAAAAAAAACAGTAGTTTTAGGTTGACGTTTGAGTTGGGAGGGACGGGAGACACGACCGTGGGACGGCGTGGTCGCCGTTTGGCGACTGGGGTTCAGGGTACAGAAAAGATCGAAAAATATCGCGTTTAGTGAGGCTACGTATCGTCGTATATCGTTATTTTCGTTATCTCGTTTGCCGTTTTGTATCGAATTATTATAAGTGAAGCGTATCGGTTTATGCAAATATTTGGTGTACATGGTGTCGAAAAGTTAAATGGATAATTATTGTAATAGAGTGCCGAACTTATTGAAGATATCTTTTAGTGGTCGATTCTATTGTCTTTAGTAGTGATTGTGTTGTTAAATTTGGATTCACGTGGAAATTGATAGAAATTTCTAAAACAACTTTCTACATATCTATTGGAGCCGCCATCTTAGGTACATTCGTCAAGACGACCCCGTTCATCTTCTAGGCGTCGCACAGGTTATTGGCTCACGTAACCTCCAGGTTTCCAGACCTACAGGTGGGAAAACTTCAATGGAAGTACCTTTTCAATCTTTTTCATTCAACAGAAAGGTATTTAAAATTTTCGTTAGTTCCCGTGTTATGTAATTTCGCAGTGTGATTACGATTTATTAGCTATTACGTGTTCAAGTGAAAAATTCAAATAACGTTCATTAATTTAGAATTTTAATCGCTGTCCGTGAATGAGTAATATCAGCTAATTTGCTTTGGCAAACTTATTAAAGTGTATATTTCCGTTAAAAGCTGTCACAACGTCTTGAACTATATCATGTAGTATAACCTTGTACGGATAAATTCAGACATCTACATTTTACGCGCTAATAGATCGCATATTTACATATTTTTATTACAAATGTTTAAGCGTAACAATATATTTTTTTTATTTCTTATAACGTTGTGATTATCTTTCATTCAAGTATCGACTCTCGTGTGTACTTTCTGACGCTTCTATATTATATTGTTGTTTGATCTCACTTTCATTACTATGATCTGCTTGTAAATCTAAGTTCAGGTTTTCGATCCCTAAACTCGTGTGAATTTATTTATAGTTTTGTTATCTTAAAATTGCCGTCATTAATATTAGTAGTGTTTTATACAATTGCAAAGTTCTCAGTGCGGGGTTTGTAATTTGAAAACCTGATCTTTGATATCGACACCTTTTAATATGGGATGTATGTTATTGTGTTTTTTTTTTTTTTTTATTTCAAAAGCATTTTATTTCTAAGGTAATTTACGTTGTGATCACAACCATTAAGTATCGTAGCCCGATTTCGTTTTACGTTCAATATCTGATAAAAGTTAAGTTATTTACCGCTTCCCGGTTATTTTAGAAATACGTGTTGTTGCCATATAACCTTGTATTCAATTTTACGGCAGTGTTCCCCTCTGGACTCAGCTACCCGGAGTTAGTTCCGGATTTTTCAATAAAGTTTATTAATTTATATCTTAAAATATTCTCATTTGATTTTTGACTTCCCTGATTAAATTTCTCACTATTCGGCTGAACAGTGAGACGTTTCTGGCAGGTGGATCGTTCAGCTAGGCGCCCTCAATATTACAACGTTAAGCATAACACCCACTTTAAGTTGCTTGGTCCCCTGTTTACAACTTTCTACTAATCAGGTATGTCACGGTTTCTCGTAATTGTGCTCAGTTTCTCCCACGCGTTTGACAACCCACAACCCCGCAACCACTGGAGAAGTTAGCCGGTCATAATATATATATATATATATATATATATATATATATATATATATATATATATATATATATATATATATATATATATATATATATATATATATATATATATATATATATATTGTTAGATAATTAAATAAAAATTGTCCAATATTCAAGTAAAACTTTAATTAAAACTCAAAACTACAGATAATAACAAAATAGTAGCGGCCATGTAATCTCAGCAGCTATCACAACTTCGACTCTCATAAGTGAATGCGTAGCTGACGAGTGGCGGCTTAGCCCTTCGTCTACTTCAACAATCTTGTTTACATAAGTGTAGACACATTAAAAATGAAACATAGACAGATAAGGCATGTATATCTCACAGTTGATGTTAAACGTAATAGAGACCGATAATACATGCATATATCTAACACGACCATCCTGACGGAATCTTCGCTCTCGATGCATTGTCCGTGGCCAATAATCTGAAATGCAACACAGCATTTAAACACAATAATGACAATTCCTGCATATGGGCTTGCACCTGTTTATGCAGTGGCATTTTTCTCAAGTATCACCACTGTGATACGTCCATCCTCATTTACAATATTTGGGTAGTGCACGGCTTTCCGTCAGTGAGAAACTCACTGAAGTTTGGCACCCCAAATATCGCTTACATTATTTGGGTATAGTGCGCGGCTTTCCGTCAATGAAACATTCATTGAAGTTTAGCACCCCAAATAATCTATGCCGTCCGAAGACGTGCAACTCAAGTGCTCGGCTTTCCGTCAGTGAAACAGTCACTGAAGTTTGGCAACTTGACATTATTTGAGTAGTGCGCGGCTTTCCGTCAGTGAAAAACATTCACTGAAGTTTGGCACCTCAAATAATTTATTCCGTCCGAAAACGTGCAAAACATAATTCACATTATTTGGGTACAGTGCACGGCTTTCCGTCAATGAAACATTCATTGAAGTTTGGCACCCCAAATATAATCTATTCCGTCCGAAGACGTGCAATTCAAATGCTCGGCTTTCCGTCAGTGAAACAGTCACTGAAGTTTGGCAACTTGACATTATTTGAGTAGTGCGCGGCTTTCCGTCAGTGAAAAACATTCACTGAAGTTTGGCACCTCAAATAATTTATTCCGTCCGAAGACGTGCAAAACATAATTCACATTATTTGGGTACAGTGCACGGCTTTCCGTCAATGAAACATTCATTGAAGTTTGGCACCCCAAATATAATCTATTCCGTCCGAAGACGTGCAAATCAAGTGCTCGGCTTTCCGTCAGTGAAAACATTCACTGAAGTTTGGCAACTTGACATTATTTGAGTAGTGCGCAGCTTTCCGTCAGTGAAAACATTCACTGAAGTTTGGCACCTCAAATAATCTATTCCGTCCGAAGACGTGTACGACTTACTACAAGGATTACACATCTGCTGTTCCGTCCGGTAATACACATACCGACGTGATAGATGTCAATCATTGTTTCTACTAGTGTGCGGCTCCGTCAGGTTCTACGACGCTGACCTTCAATTTTAGTTTCCACAGCCCATTTGAAAGACCGCAAACGCAGTTGCTATTTGGCTGCCTTTGTCATCAGATTTTTACCCAATCGACGTACTTCATATCGACCTTCATTCGTGAAACCATCTATTTCGTTTGGCCGCATGACTCGGAGTTCATTTTACCTTTATGCATAGTGGAGTCTCTATGCACTAACACGACGTCACCAATTTTGAACGTTCATTTTCTCGAGATTTGGAGTATTGTTTTCCAACGCTTTCCTTCCCCTTTCGCAATTAATCAACAGTAGGATTTCATAGAGAACGAGTGTCGTCCGTCAAATCTCATATGACAGATTGAAATCTACTAAAGCCTGTATGGAAGTCATCTGTATTGCTTTCTGAATGTTTTCCACATCCAGCTCGACCATTCTGACATTACGTCTACTCTACACGTAATAAATTCATAATTGTACGGTTATACCTTTCAACTTGCCCGTTTCCAAAGTGCATATCAGGTGTCACATAATGATAACGAATGCCCCACAGGTCGAGATACCGTGCACTGTCTAAATTTTGAAAATTGCGCCCCGCATCGGCTATTATTCGTTTAGGTGCATCAAATAGTGAGAAGAAATTTTGTTTCTTTAAATGTTACAGTTTTCAAGGGCAACAATAAACAGTATTTTGTGAATGCATCTACAAGTACCAGCACGTGTTTATAGCCATCAATCGTCATATTTAATGGGCCTAGACAGATAACATGTACTGTGTGAAAAGGTTCATCGGGCTTAGGCAGCTGTCCGACAAAGCCCTGCAATGGACCCGTGCGTGTCTTTTTAACCGCACAGACCAAACAATGTTTTATATAACTGTTTACAAAATTTCGTATTTTAGGAAACCAAAAATGTTGTTTTATACTACTAAGGGTTTTCTCGAGACCAACCTGATACTGCCCGCCGCTAAAATACGCAAAAGAACTAAACGACTCTGTCTGGGTTTAACCCAAATATTTGACACTATTTTGTAAATACATGCATTTTGAAGCATTCAGTAAAAAAAAATCGCTTTTCGCACTAAAAGGATAGAAGTTGCATACGCTTTCTTTAATTATTTTATGACAGCAGTTTTTGCACAATTTCTTTCAGGTATAACGACAAATGGCATGGGGATCTGTTTACAGCATGGCTATCAATAATTTTTACGCTTAACGCTGCGGTTTTAATTGCATTATTATTAAGTCACTACGTATACTGGACTAACAGTGAGTTGATTTTTCTGCATATTCCACTGTACAACAGACACAAGTGATTTTGCCGTCAAAGTACCCTCTCCGAGTCAGGTATCTGTTTCCTATGTATATGTGTTTCAGTGGCGTCAGCGACAATAACTAAAGTCGGGGTCTTGGTATAAATTGCAACCAACTAACACACCAAAATAAAGAATACTGCCGGGGACTACTAGAATGTTAATTCTGTTTCAGTCCGGTTAACTCACAAACGCCTTAATTTGTTCTGTAATCTCTAATATGCCCGATGCTATTCTACTTATTACAGATACACAAGGTTCAGTTTTGTTTTACACAAATAGCGATGGTGGTCCGAAATTAATGACACGTTGGAACCCGTATCGATTAGATTTTGGAATTGTACGCCGTCTAGTTTAACGCACGTGGGGAGCGCGATTTTGCCTAAAGTGCAGAATGTAACTTTGTGCTTTTGTTCTATTCCTCTTTTAGTGAAACTTTTTCCAGAGTGCTCTAACTTTGCACAAAAAGGAGAAATTTCCAATTTCTACTGCTTATTTCTATACGGGTTTACCACTACGGATTTCAGTACTTGAATAAATTTTTTGTCGTCGTAACTACCCTAATTTACCACGGTTATGACATCTTAACGTCATTATGACCACTGTCTGACGGTAACGAAACTTTAAGTTTTTTTTTTTTTTTTTAATGATTTCATTTCATTTCAGAGCTAGTGTCACTATTGTCGCGCACCCTCGCAATAATGACTACACCGTAGTTCATTCACCAATCAGTTTATTTATCCAAAATTAGTCAAATGTTCAGGCAAGTAAGAAACAATACGGCTTTACAGTCTCTCGACATCACGGCGTCGTGAACATGTGACTCGCTAATACAATGAACAATTAACTCTACTAGATCTTGTTTTTACCAGATCAGTCGTAAGTTTTCAACAAAGATGACTTTTATGAACACGAGTATCGTAAGCAATACATCGATTACCAACAAAATTAGCAGCCTCGCTCAATAATCGGCCCAAATTACAGCGCGGTGGGAAAACGTCAGTAAAATCTCGTTTAAATGTACTCCAATCTCTTACCTTTGGTGACTAGTCGTCGAGCCATTTCGTGCATTTTGGATCACATAGCAACCAACTTGTACGAATATCTCCACGTTAAACCAACGCAGTTTTTAATCTTCCTGTAACTGATTCAGCCATTTAACTGCATCGCTCGGCTCTGGATGGAAGATTGACGGGTCGACTTGATCAGGGGTTGATTTGTACGCCTTTAAAGCCTTCACCAAATCAAACACCAACTCCTCCATTTTATAAGTTAAAAATCAGGATTCACACGTGAACTTGAGCACAATCTCACTTCTGATGTTAGATAATTAAATAAAAATTGTCCAATATTCAAGTAAAACTTTAATTAAAACTCAAAACTACAGATAATAACAAAATAGTAGCGGCCATGTAATCTCAGCAGCTATCACAACTTCGACTCTCATAAGTGAATGCGTAGCTGACGAGTGGCGGCTTAGCCCTTCGTCTACTTCAACAATCTTGTTTACATAAGTGTAGACACATTAAAAATGAAACATAGACAGATAAGGCATGTATATCTCACAGTTGATGTTAAACGTAATAGAGACCGATAATACATGCATATATCTAACAATATATATATATATATATATATATATATATATATATATATATATAGTTGACATTAAAATATTAGTTACTCACCGCTACCCACGACTCCGCACGCGAATGAGATGGAACACGGCAACGACAACAGTAGTGGAGACTTTGATTCAACCGTATTACTATCTTACCTCGTATGACCCCACTCGGTAGCATAATTTCATGTCCATAGGAACTATAGTTAAAAAATTAAAATATATTGATTATTTGCACACTTGTACTTTTCCCCCTTTCAACTCAGAAGACGATTTTAGGAAAAGCTATTTTTAGTAGATATCCATATAATTAAGAAACATCCCTTCCAAATTTCAAGTCTGTTGAAGTTACAGTTCAAAAACGAGAATCATATGTCCATAACACTCCTGCAACCGATCCTTGTGCGTCGATTTCTGCAAAACCTGTTCTTAGCGGATCTCTACTCTACAAAAGGAACATGCCTGCCAAATTTCAAGTCATCAAGTCGTAGGTCTAATAGTTCCGGAAATATCGCGTGATGATAAATTTGACTTTTATCCCCTATTTCAATTCCTCCAAGTTCTTTTTGGACAAATGGTAGCCTATCTCCTTTCCAAATTTTATCGAAATCTGTTGAGCGGCTTTGGTGTTGAAAAGGTATCAGAGAGACAGACAAACTTTTGCATTTCTAATATTAGTATGGATTATCATATGCAAAACACCTCACCGTCGCTAGTGAGCATCAAGTCTCGGTGCTTAATGCATTTAAAATGAAACATGGGACACAGATATTCGCTATAGAAATAAAAATAATATGCTTGAATTTATAGTTATAAAGTCGAGCTTTAAGTAATAAGATTGAATACAATTCTGTTTCGCATCAAACGCGGTTTTCTTCTCTGAATGTACGCTCCTCCAGGTTTCCTTCCTTCCCAACACATATATTTCAACAGTCTATTGTGTGATCAACACTTGACGGGACAATTAAACTCGAATAACGAAGAAACCCTAGTGACAATTGAAATAATTACACACATTCAAATATATCTATACATATTATATAAAATAATCATGTATGTTATAGGTATGGATTGTGTACAAACATACGAACACATACATAAATGATTCCCCCGCGAATACCCTGCATTTGTTGTGAATTAATCATTTAACGGAAGACACTAACGGAAAATATATTGTCATTATATTTTTTTCGGAATACAGTTTTAAAAGTATTCAGGGTTCAATGATTGTATGAACTGACAAATTATGAATTAAATAAAGTATCTAAATCCTGTTAAAGATTTTTTTGAACTACCCCCTTTACATGCAACACGCACTACACGCACTAACTGTGGTTAAGTAAAACAAAAACTAGTCGCGCAGATACCAATTACACATAGCAAATCACTATCTGTCTCTCACTTGTTGTTTTTAGTGTATTTGCCATATGGCAACATACACTATTGGCATCGGTCGGATGGCGGGACCTAGGGGTCGGACCAAAATTTCTCGACGTTTCATAACCCCCTAACCACTGTGCCATCATTTTTAAAAATGTTTATATATATCATCATATATATTAATACGTTAAGGTTAAGATGTTTGCCTCCCTTTTTCGAAAAAACCACACAATTGCTCCACATAAATTTTATATCATTTTATAGATAACTGCTTGCTCTACCGACGTCAACAACTAAAAAATTTATTATTGCTTTTGTTTTTGTAAATTTATTAATTATTAACATTATATATATATATATATATATATATATATATATATATATATATATATATATATATATATATATATATATATATATATATACATTAAGACACAATACAGCAATGCTGCCATCTGACGGCTTTGATTTTGAAACAACGTCAATATTACATAATACGTAGATTACATAATAAATTGTATTTTAGTTATTAAGTCATATAATCTCTAAAGTTGAATATTGGTTGAAATGATTATAATTTAGCATCAGTTCTAAAATAGATTTATACAAAGAATGTACTTTAATTTTTGTTATTGTTAAGTTAATAAATATTCTAAATTAAAATAGACATCAATTAAATTAAAATTAAATATAAAACATGGCGCAGTCGATAAAAATAAAAATAAAAAATATATTAAAATTAACAAGTTAAATAAGAAAAATATTTCCTTAAAAAATACATTAAAAGTTGGTAACCATTAAAACAAAAAACTTAATAAAAACAAAAACAAAATGGAGTATTATAACAAACCAATACCACTTAATTTAAACGGAAATATTAAAGAAAACTTTAATAAATTTGAGCAAGATATAAAAATATTCTTTGAAGCCACCGAAACCTACGAAAAAGAGGACAAAGATTTTTGAATTTAATTGGTACGGCAGCATTGAAAATTTACAACACGCTTGACGTTAGCAAAAAACCAGATGCAAAATTAAAGACGTAATAGATGCGTTTAGAAAATACTGTCAGCCAAAACGTAATGAAGTCATGGAACATTTCAAATTTTTCAAGAAATACCAGGAAGAAGGTGAACCATTTAACACATTTTTGACTAACCTAAAAGAACTGATCAAGGAATGTGAATTTGGAAACTTAGAAAACAAACTATTAAGAACTCAAATTATACTGGGAATAAACAACAAAGACCTGCAAGAAAAATTGTTGAGAGAAGATTTGGCATTGGACAAGGTGATTCAATACTGCCAGACAACAGAAGCGGCCGAGGAGTCGAGGAAAGAATTGGAGCTAGCAGAAACATCTGTCGAAACCCAGCAAGTAAATAGGATTAGGTATACAAATTGTAATAATGATTATAGTAGAAATGAAAATGTTAGGGAAAACCAAAAAGAAATTTATAAATGTAAAAGATGCAAAAATATTCTTGGGTATAAAAATTGTCCAGCTTTCGGTAAAGTTTGCAAAAAATGTGGGAAAAATAATCATTTTGCCGTTTGCTGCAGAACAAAAAATAAAAATAAACAGGCCCACGAGGTCAATGAAGTAAATGATTCAGATAGTTCGGATAATATGAATATAGATTCTATTGATGTTTTGCCGGTAAATGAAGTAAGGGAATGGCATGAGGAAATAAAAATTGAAAATAAAAATATAAAAGTAAAAATTGACACGGGCGCGCAAGCCAATATATTACCTTTAAATTATTACCGAGTAAATTTGCCCAATGTTAAAATAAATAAAACTAAGTCCAAGTTAGAGGCTTATGGGGGTTTTGAAGTAAAAACATTAGGAGAAATAACAGTTCTATGTGAAAGTAAAAATAAAGTAGCAAATGCAAAATTTTTCATTGTAGAGAATAATCAGAGAATAATAGAGAATAATTAGGGTTAAAAAGCTTTATTGATTTAGATTTAGTTAAGAGAATTGAAAATATAAATAATAACAGTGATACAAAAGAAAAGTTTATAGCTGAAAATAAAGAACTTTTTAGTAAGCTAGGGTGTTTTCCTCCGGATTCTTATAAAATAGTATTAAAGGATGGAGCTATACCTTCAGTAAAGATAGGTTGAAAAAAAGTTTAGATAAGCTAGTAGCTAAAGGAATAATTAGTCCAGTAGAAAAAGAGACAACAGAATGGGTAAATAATATAGTAATTGTATAGAAAAACCCGATAAAAGTTTAAGAATTTGTTTGGACCCAAAATTTTAAACGAATACATTCTGAAAGATTACTTTCCAATACCGACCTTAGATGAAATAAAATCAAAACTAACAAATAAAAAAATTTTCACATTAATTGATTTAAAAGACGGGTTCTATCACATTAAATTAGATGAAGAATCACGTAAATTATGTACTTTTTGCAGCCCCTTTGGACTCTACTCATTCAATCGATTACCATTTGGTATAAAATCAGCACCTCAAATTTTTAATAAATTTAACCAAAAATATTTCTCGGGCATAGATAACCTAATTATATATTTTGATGATTTGTTAGTCAGTGGAAATACTAAAGAGGAGCATGATAAGGCGTTTAGACAAGTAATAGAAAGAGCTAAAAAATTCAATATAAATTTTACGAGAAAAAATTACAATATTACGTACCTGATGTAAAGTATTTAGGTTTTATATTTAATGAAAAAGGTGTAACTATTGATCCAGAAAAGGCAAATGTCATAAAAAATTTAAAGCTACCTACAAACAGAAAAGAATTGCAACAAATTTTAGGAGTTGTAAATTATTTAAGAGAATTTATACCGAATACGTCTCAAATAATATCGCCATTAAGAAATTTGTTAAAGAAAGATATCGAGTTTAATTGGTCTGAAAATCATACACAAATTTTAAATACATTAAAGAATTTGATAAGTCAAGCTCCGATATTAAATAATTATGATGTAACTAAAGAAATTACGATACAGAGTGATTCAAGTAAAGATGCTATTGGATGTTGTTTATTGCAAGAAAATAAACCAGTGAAACTGAGCAAAGATTTGCTCAAATAGAGAAAGAATTACTATCTATCTGTTTTGCTTGTGAAAAATTTCACAATTATATTTATGGAAAATCTGTAACAATTCTAACAGATCACCAACCATTGTTATCTTTGTTGTCAAAAGACATGCATCAAATTGAAAAAAAAAATAATAATAAAAAAAAAAATTAATTTAAAAACGGGCATGTTGTAGATTACATAATAAATTGTATTTTAGTTATTAAGTCATGTAATCTCTAAAGTTGAATATTGGTTTTAAAATAGATTTATATAAAGAATGTACTTTAATTTTTGTTATTGTTAAGTTAATAAATATTCTAAATTAAAATAGACTTATCAATTAAATTAAAATTAAATATTAAACAATTGACGGTCGGTAAATTTTTTTTCTTTAATTTTTAATCAAAATTCACGTATAAATACTTTTCCTATGGCGGCGCTTCAGCTCAACGTTTTCGATACTTGCGCCTCTATATGACAATTTTAGAAAAATATTTTCTTGAACCGTCACTGAGCTTCGTAATGTAATACTACAAAAAGAAGAAAGTTATAAAGAGTGTGAGAAATTAGAAACGAATTTTAGTGCGAATTATTCGCACAGGTACCGCTAGTATATATTAATACGTTAAGGTTAAGATGTTTGCCTCCCTTTTTCGAAAAAACCACACAATTGCTCCACATACATTTCATATCATTTTATAGATAATTGCTTGCTCTGTCGATATCAAAATTTATTATTGCTTTTGTTTTTGTAAATTTATTAATTATTAAAATTATATATATAGATATACATTAAGACACATTACAGCAATGCTGCCATCTGACGGCTTTGATTTTGAAACAACGTCAATATGATTGACGGTCGGTAACTCTTTTGTTCAATTTTAAATTTCATATAGTGGCGCTTTAGCTCAACGTTTTTGATACTTGCCTATGTGACAATGTCAGTAAAATATATTTTTGCGATCTGTCATCTGAGTTCCATAATGTAATACAATAAAAAGAAGAACGTTATAAACAGTGTGCAAAATTACAAAAGAATTAAATACCTGCAATAAATTTTGATTTATTAAATTGAATTGAATGATTTAATTTACATAATAATTTAAAAAACTATCAAATAAAATGGCCAGGCGACGAACACTGGAAAACCAAGCAGAAAGATGTCGAATTAAGTCAGCCCGTAGTCGTGAAACATTTGAGCAACGAATTAATACTGTTACGCGAATAAAATAGCATGGCGCTGCAACCAGTTTGGCAACGACTATTACACATTGGCGACATCTGGCGCGGGCGCTAAAAACTACACGTAAGGCGGAAGTGACACTCTCGTGGCGATAACGAGAAATATACGCTCGGTGCATGGTTCCGCTCAAGGGCAGGGTAGGTTGTGGGATATTCACCAGGCGGACATTTTAGGCGTTGGACGTGTTCTTTTGTGCTGGCGATATATATCTGTGTTATAAGCAATTAGTGCTGTGTAGTTGAAGAAATAAAACATTTTATAACAATACCCTAAGATTAAGATATATGCCTCATTTTTTCGAAAAAACCACACAATTGCTCCACATAAATTTTATAGATAATTGCTTGCTCTACCGGCATCAACAACTAAAACATTTATTATTGCTTTTGTTTTTGTAAATTTATTAATTATTAAAATTATACTATATATATATATATATATATATATATATATATATATATATATATATATATATATATATATATATATATATATATATATATATATATATATATATGTATGTATATCTTTAAATTCGCAATCAGCAATCAGAGTCTTCAAATCCATAGAAATTATCCAAATTTTCACGATCTTGTTAAGAACGATTGTAGAATAAGAATCTTGAATATAATATGTTCTCCTTAAAGTTGCAATAATTTTCAAACTTTGCCATTACTTTTTGAATTTTCTTTGAATCGTTAGCTTCATACTTAAATATGTTGTGTAATTGTCTTGCTTCTTTTCCAATTATATTTAATAGAATCGCCATTTGACGATCTTAACTTTCTTTATCATAAGATGTTGCCCTCATGAATATTTCAAATTCTTTTTTAAACTGTTTCCAATTTTCTTTTAGATTTCCAGTTAAAATCAAAGCATCTGGTTTCGTAAATTTTCCAATTTTTTCTTTTCTTGTTTCAGATTACAATTTATTTTCTTTATATTTATTACTCGACTGCGCCATGTTATGTTTTTCGTTTAACAAATTTTACATTGTGTTAAATCATTTTGATTTTATTCCAATAATATTACATTAAAATACTTAAAATATAATTATTATAAAAATGTGCTGCATAGTTTATTCTTTCAATGCTAAATTAGATCTTAATTTTATCTTAAAAATATTTCATCGTTTATGACTATTATTTAATTATCTCGACTTATCTACAGAAAGTTTAATTTAAATTAAATGTAATACAATTTATACAACAATATATATATATATATATATATATATATATATAATATATATATATATATATATATATATATTGTTGTATAAATTGTATTACATTTAATTTAATATATATATATATATATATATATATATATATATATATATATATATTATGATGCCTTGTTACTTCGACTAGCTGTTACCAGCGGGAGCGGGTCGTGGGTAAAAGAACGTGGCACGGGGCCAATGACGTGATCGTATGGAATTGGGAACTTACCTGTCAGAATAGTATGTTGGAAAGGTGAGCCAAGCAACTTGATGGTGTGTTATGCTTAAATAGAAGTTTTATGGGCGCCGTGGCCGAAGACTCACCTTTTAAGATGTCTCCCACAGTTCAAGCCACCTATGGGAATGAAGCAGGGGTAGTCAATAACAAAGAAAGCCGGAATAAGACATAACAAATTTAATTATAAACTTCACTACAGCTAAACCGAAACTTAAAGTTACGTAAGCGAAACAAGAAACTTAGTGGCTAAAAAAACTTGCAGTCCGACCGTTAAAATGCGCCATTTACTTTAGACGGTATCCCAAACAATGACTAAAATTTACTACGCTAGTAACCAGGACAACACTTAAACATTAAACCGGTATAGCGTCACTCAACCACAATGAACTGTCAACTTTTATCAGATATTGAACGTAAAACGAAATCGGGCTACGATACTTAATGGTTGTGATCACAACGTAAATTACCTTAGAAATAAAATGCTTTAGAAATTAAAAAAAAACACAAGAACACACATCACATATTAAAAGGTGTCGATATCAAAGACTAGGTTTTCAAATTACAAACCTCGCACTGAGAACTTCACAATTGTATAAAACACTACTAATATTAATGACGGCAATTTTAAGATAACAAAATTATAAATAAATTCACACAAGTTTAGGGATCGAAAACCTGAACTTAGATTTACAAGCAGATCATAGTAATGAAAGTGAGATCAAACAACAATATAATATAGAAGCGTCAGAAAGTACACGCGAGAGTCGATACAATTGAATGAAAGATAATCACAACGTTATAAGAAATAAAAAAAAAATATTGTTACGCTTAAACATTTGTAATAAAAATATGTAAATATGCGATCTATTAGCGCGTAAAATGTAGATGTCTGAATTTATCCGTACAAGGTTATACTACATGATATAGTTTAAGACGTTGTGACAGCTTTTAACGAAAATATTCATTTTAATAAGTTTACCAAAGCAAATTAACTGATATTACTTATTCACGGACAGCGACTAAAATTCTAAATTAATGAACGTTATTTGAATTTTTCACTTGAACACGTAATACCTAATAAATCGTAATCACACTGCGAAATTACATAACACGGGACCTAACGAAAATTTTAAATACCTTTCTGTTGAATGAAAAAGATTGAGAAGGTACTTCCATTGAAGTTTTCCCACCTGTAGGTCTGGAAACCTGGAGGTTACGTGAGCCAATAACCTGTGCAACGCCTAGAAGATGAACGGGGTCGCCTTGACGAATGTACCCAAGATGGCGAACTCCAATAGATATGTAGAAAGTTGATTTAGAAATTTGTATCAATTTCCACGTGAATCCAAATTTGACAACACAATCACTACTAAAGACCACTAAAGACCACTAAAAGATATCTTCGATAAGTTCGGCACTCTATTACAATAATTATCCATTTAACTTTTCGACACCATGTACACCAAATATTTGCATAAACCGATACGCTTCACTTATAATAATTCGATACAAAACGGCAAACGAGATAACGAAAATAACGATATACGACGATGCGTAGCCTCACTAAACGCGATATTTTTCGATCTTTTCTGTACCCTGAACTTCAGTTGCCAAACGGCGACCACGCCGTTCCACGGCCGTGTCTCCCGTCCCTCCCAACTCAAACGTCAACCTAAAACTACTGTTTTTTTTCAATAATCAACTAACTTGTTTTCATTTTCTCAGCCTGCTGCCATTTGTGAATACATGGCTTACTCTCGAACCCAAAAGACTAAAACTAGGCCAACTAAGTTTTTTTCTTTTTTTTATATGCAAGGACAGGGCCTTATTTATGGATGTTCTGGGAGTCTCCTAGGGTCCTTATTTCAACTCGTTTCAATATATATACTTATTTATTTTTTATTACGCCCTTACTAGCTGTTACCAGCGGGAGCGGATCGTGGGTATAAGAACGTGGTAACGAAGCCGATGACGCGATAGTATGAAGTTGACAACTTACCTGTCAGGGTAGTATGGTGGAAGGGTGAGCCAAGCAGCTTGAGCTTGTGTTATGCTTATTAAGAAATTTTATGGGCGCCGTGGCCGAAGACTCACCTTCTAAGATGTCTCCCACAGTTCAGGCCACCTATGGGATCGAAGCAGGGGTTGTCAAAAAGAAAGAAAGCCGAATAAAAAAATAACAAATTTAATGACCGCAGGTGCGGAGGTACTGAAGACCTGAGGGGCCTCAGTCAAACAAAAAAAAACAACAACAAACGTATAGTTTTAGTAAACGCGTAACATCTCAAATGCACGACACAATTGCTTTAAATACATATATTACTAAATAAAACATTAGACATTAGTAGCCCGATCGCTCAGTATACACTGAAATAACGTTCATACACTAATTGAGCAAATAAGCTAAGAAGTAAAACCGCGAACACGTACTTAGCAACATGGACGTTGGTCCTTAACACAATCGGTAATAACGCTGAGCAATCGAGATACTGAAACACATTAATTTGCGATCGCAACTTCGAATGTTAGCAAAAATCACTATAAATAACATAAGAAATACATAGGTACATATTAAAATAATATCACAGTCAACGTTCAGATTCTGGTTAACACCAAAGCAATCTAGCCAATTATTATACCACGTATTATGCACAACGGACGTTAATAAGCAACAATGTACGCTCACTGAAAAATCCTAAAACGTTGCAAAACAAATAATCAAAAGCTGGACGTTAATATCTATAATGCGACATTACAATAAGCATAAAATAGTGAGTGCTAAATTGAAGTCGAAATTTCTAGTTCTACACACAACGAAAGAAAACTGAACTGCAAACGTTACAAACAAATACGCGACAGATAAGTGATTACTAAAAAAACTGACCAAACAGAATTATACGAAATCTTGACTTCAAATGATACACAGTGCTAACTGTGATCCGAAAAAGTGACGTAAACAAATTAGATACAAAAGTTAAACACAAGAAACTAGTTCATAAAAAACTTAAATAAAGTTTATGTGAATGATGCTTCACAAGCGCTGCTCAGATAGCACTATAGTTGGAATGATACAAGAAGCAGGCATAATATGCATCGTTAGAACAGCCATCAGCTTCAAAAGTTATTATCAAAACAATACTTGACGCAAAGAAATTTATGTAAACAAACAAACAAAGCATGTACACAAGTTAAAGTTAAACATGAATCAGGTCGTTATCAGCGCGAGAATACCAGTTTAGATTTTATACTAATTCACTGCACAGAAACTAATATTGCAAAATATCGATTGAAATAACAAAAATTGTTCGAATTTGAGTTGATGAGCGGAACTAAATGCACAGTTCACAATTACACTATTCGTATAGTGTACGGTAGACGTAGTTATTGAATGTCAAACCAATACGTAAATTTACAATACCTTACCGGCAGTGCGTCGGCATGCTTATCCCTGGAACTAGTGTTGGGCATAATCGATACATTTCAATAATCGAATGAATCGAAATAATCGGTTTTTATAATCGAATGATCATTCGAATTATCGATTATGAATGATTTGAATTATCGATTATGAATGCGGCCCGCAAAACCTGTGAATTCGGCCCGCGATATCGATAAGATATATTATATTTTTATTAAAAAATAAATAAGTAAATAGTAAAATAAATAATACATATTACAAATAAGATACAATAAAATATTTTAATATTTTTAAAAAATTCTTACAGAACTTTAACCATACGCGTTTGTATGAATAAAATATTGTTTACTTTATATTTAAAAAATTATTGTAGTATGTCTAGTCTAGTTATTACGCATTGGTTTTGATTTTATTACGTTCTTTTTTTTTGGCCCGCCAAAAAAATCGGGAATATCAAATTGGCCCGCCTACGAAAAACTTTGGGAGCCCCTGGTTTAAACAAACGAAAGCACCCCACCTCCAGTGCAACAGACTTCCCAATGTGTGCAGATGCAGAACCGAATGATATATCATTCATAATCGACAATCGACATACATACATTTCATATCTCGCTAACCATAATCGAATCATGTGAATATCTCGCTAAGCATAATCGAATGATATCTCGCTAAGCATAATCGAATCATGTGAATGATATCTCGCTAAGCATAATCGAATGATATGATGATATCTCGGTTGCCATAATCGAATGATGTATGATAATTCATAATCGACAATCGACATAGTACTGTGTCGGGATTAATAGTTAATACAAAACACATTAATAATGGAATCGCTGGTATGATTCAATACAAAAATAAAACGAATTCTTTATTATTATAAATTAATTATAACTCATAGATTTGTATTTAAAAAAACAATATAATCTAAATTTCTGGGTGAGAGTCTGTTCCTCCTTGCATTAGTAATGACACCAGTTTTTGAAAATATCCTTTCGGAAGGCACGGAGGTAGCTGGCGCACAGAGAGATTTTTTATGAAGCTCGTATAATTCAGGAAACAAATTTTTGTTTTCTGATCAAAAAATAAGGGGATTGGAAGAGCGAGATATATCGGGCATTGACAAATATTGTTTTATGATTGCAACGGCTTTTGTAGTAATATAGTGACAGTGAATAATAAGTAATAAATTAATAACCGGTCACTATGAGAAATGTATGTACCGTATACACGTAATCTCAAAAGATACGCCGCTGCTCTAACTTTAAGTAATGCAGTCAATGACTGGTCTACTGGAGTCTGGGAGACTGGAATGCCAAAACAGTACAACACAGAACAAACGAAAGTACCCCCACTCTTCAGTGCACGCAAATGCAGAAACCGAATGATATAATATGATATATGTCGGGATTAATTCACATACATTTCATATCTCACAATCGATTGAAGCGAATGATATCTCGCTAACAATAATCGTTTCAAACGAATGATATCTCGGTTAACATAATCGAATGATCGATTATTTGGCCATAATCGAAATATTTCGATTATATCATTCATAATCGCCCAAGACTACCTGGAACGCAATAAAAACAGATTTCTTACACAGGACGAGATGTTCTTATCTAAGCAGGACGTTTATGTACAGTCCAATGTCGTGACCTCCCTTTAACCTTCAGCAAGAAGTACAGCGCTAAGATGGTCGGCGATACGCTTATCAAATTTCACTGAATTAACTTTTAGATTTACAACGCCATTATCAAGAAACGTTCGTCACTAAACTTAAGCGGAGTCACCGATGATCCAAATTCGTCGCAATCACCCAAGTGAACGGAATAAAGTCAATCACAGGAACGCAATAATCCGTAATACTCCACTATGACAGAGTTTCCATCCGCACTCACGCGTATTTTCCAAATTAAAAACTCAAAATGAAAATTTTCACACAAAAAGAATACTATTGAAAATCCATGTCTAGACGTAACCACCGTGTGACTGCACAGCACCACGGCATTTTCGAAATTGTACAAAAATTCGATACCGGGTGTTATCAGAAACATGGGTCAATATTTTTTGAAATCTTATTAAGAAAATCTTTTTTGTTTTCAACGAATATCGAGATGATTTTCACATGAAAATTATACAGGTTGGTCCAAAAAGGTTTTCAAAACACATTTTATTTTTATTTCGTATCAGAATTTTTTTTGAAGTTCGGGAAGCTCTACGAATGAAATTTTTGAGTGTGGCCTCGTTCTTACGACTAGAATTAGCCTGCTATAATATATATTAGAATTCTACTTATTTTTCTGAATAAAAAAAATTCGAATATCTGAAAATCAAAAATGCCGTCCATAAGAAAAACCAAAGTTCGTGTCAATATCTCATTATGTAGTGGAAATAAAAAAATTAAGCCTACGCCACTGAAAAGACCTTAAAAAGTTATCAAAGAATGGTTAATAAAATTTTCAAATATCTTCATAAATAAAAAAGTTATCTGATAGAATACAGTGTTAGTAAGTTTTGTTTTTACGAAATATGCAATATGTAAGTAACTATATAAAGTTGACAGTACGTTTTGCCGCACGAACAGTGGGTCTACCTTGTTACCATGAGTGCAAGTTTATAAAGTCCATAAGGACCTAAGGTGATTTCCGCTGTAAATTGAAAAGTTAAAGCAGAGAACTCATTTCAGCATGAAGCTGGAGGAAGCTCGACTGCCTGAGACTGAACTCCCGTCGGGCCGTCGGACTGAAAATAGTGTTTTGTGTTGTATACGTACATATTTATACACTGTGTGCGTGAATGTTTCACTTTTACCTATTTCTTTATAAATTCTAAAATTTGCACTTTAATTCGTTTGTTCATGCTTGCATGATTTTGCCTATCCAATCCCTATGTGTAGAAGAATTATGTTCAACGAATCTAATTCAAATTTTAAACTTAAGGTTTTTAGAGGTTTCCTTGGGTTTCTTTTATCCCATTTTTTTTATCCAGTAAATAAAAGTAGATTGTTTATGATCAAATATGATTTTTTTTTTATTTTATTGCAATCATATTTCATTTAAAACATTAGTTTTGCTTAAACTAATGTATGCTGCTCCGGTATGGTACCCATGGCAAAGATTCTTAATAAAAATGATTGAGAGTGTTCAAAGGAAGTTTATAAAATATCTTGTTTACAGAACAACTACAACATATCCGGGTCATAATTTTGATTATGATTATTATTGTTGCCAGTTTAACTTGTTGCGTTCGAATAATTTTTTTTTGTCTAATCTTATATTATATCCTTATAAAGTAATTATATATATATATATATATATATACATATATATATATATACATATATATATATATATACATATATATATATATATATATATATATATATATATATATATATATATATATATATATATATATATATTGACAACAATGATTTTCTTAATTTACTTATTTTGAGATCACTCTTAGAACGAATGCAGCTTTAGTAATGCTTGACCCGCAAACTAATTACATGCTTCATTGTCCTCTGTACAATATGATTAGACTAGTTAATAAAGTAAGCAGTTTAAATAGTGATATCCACCAAGTGAAACTTAAAGAGTTTAAAAGGCTAATTTTGGAAAAAAAATTAATTTTGTTTTTGTTTGATATTTTGCATATGTTGTATTTTGTTCTATTCTCTGTACTTATCATATATATTAATACGCTAAGGTTAAGATGTTTGCCTCCCTTTTTCGAAAAAACCACACAATTGCTCCGCATAAATTTTATAGCATTTTATAGATAATTGCTTGCTCTATCGACGTCAACAACTAAAAATTCTATTATTGCTTTTGTTTTTGCAAAATAATTAATTATAACAATTAAACATTTATTCAGTATATGCAGCAATGCTGCCATCTGACGGTTCTAACTTTGAAACAACGTCAACATGATTGACGGTCGGAAAATTTTTTTTGTTTAATTTTTAATAAAAATTCACGTATAAATACTTTTCGTATGGCGGCGCTTCAGCTCAACGTTTTCGATACTTGCGCCTCTATATGACAGTTTTAGAAAAATATTTTCTTGAACCGTCACTGAGCTTTGTAATGTAATACAACAAAAAAAAGAAAGTTATAAAGAGTGTGAGAAATTAGAAACGAATTTTAGTGCGAATTATTCGCACAGGTACCGCTAGTTAGTATAAATACCATTAATTGGTTATTTTTGTAAGTGTTGGTATTATTAAATAAATAAATCGAAATATCACTACTGTCATTCGGGGTAAGAGCAGGTATCGGGTAAGAGATTGCAGTGCTATGATCTCCGCGGGGAACCGTCACTGAGCTTTGTAATGTAATACAACAAAAAAAAGAAAGTTATAAAGAGTGTGAGAAATTAGAAACGAATTTTAGTGCGAATTATTCGCACAGGTACCGCTAGTTAGTATAAATACCATTAATTGGTTATTTTTGTAGCTGTTGGTATTATTAAATAAATAAATCGAAATATCACTACTGTCATTCGGGGTAAGAGCAGGTATCGGGTAAGAGATTGCAGCGCTATGATCTCCGCGGGGAATGAAGTGATGCGTGTATGACGAAGTCAGTGGCGAGCAAGCGGCCATATTGAAGCCTGGCGTTACGTTGCAGTGCGGCGTTGTTGAAAAAAAAACAAAAAAGACTGGATTTAATTGTTTTTTGTTTTTGTTTTTTAACACGGGAACCAGTCTATTGTCGAGAGCACTACAGCCTCTAGAACTTATTGTGCTATCTCCCAATTTCTTTATATCACCCAGTCCAGTATCGTGATGCCCATGGACTGGATGGTTGATATAGTCTTCTGGATCCATTGCTGATTGTCCATAAATTATAATCTATCTTCTGCGCTTCAAAGCCTCGTCTTCTTATTGCACTGTCTGCACCTTAAGTCTCCATTTAACAATCCGATTTTTAGGAGATGTCTTTTCAAGGCATAATATCCTGTTAGGAGACCTACCACTAGTCGAAGATTGTTCCTACAAAGTTGTAGTAGTTCTTCAGTCCTTTTTCTGGATGGCCCTTTGATAAAGGTTTTTTCATGTTCCTGCCTAAAAATTTGATTCCATTGTGTTTTATGCTGATTTATGACCCCTTATTTGACCCCGTACTGTGCTTTTAGACACTCCTAGAGCAAGTTCTGGGCCAACATATGAAGTTGACGATCCTTTTCTCGCCAACTCATCAGCTTCTTCATTGCCTTTGATTCCTGAGTGTCCCAGCACCCACAATAAAGTTATTCTATTGTGTTCTGCCAGAACCTTTAGATCTTTACTAGTTTTTCGATGTCACTTTTGAGCTAGAATTGCAAAAATTCAGTTGTAAAAAGTACTATTTCTTTCCTTTTTTTAAGTAAAAACTAATCCACAACACACTCGCCAACAAACACCAACAAGTCACAACGCGTTTTAAAAAAGTCTCGAATGGAAATAGTGCTGTCAAGCAGAGATTTATCTATGTGGTAACGTTGTTGAGTATCGCAGGAATGAAACAATTTAGGAAATGTACCCCTTACAAATTCAGACTGTGGAATAGGCTTTGGAGTATTTAACCCTGTATGTAATCATGTGGTTACATACAGGGTTAAATACTCCAAAGCCTATTCCACGGTCTGAATTTGCTAGAAAAAATGTAGCGACTTATATCATTATTGCTAGAAACTTTGTGTAAATGGGACATTATTAAACAAAAAGATATTTACAATTGCAACAATTAAAATTGTGTTATAACAATTTAATTTGTTATCAATAATTAATTTTTTTTATAACTGTTATAAACTATGTAAATTATAAAATCCCTTTTTCCTGCACACACACATACCTCCTATGATAGAAAAACCTATAAAAGTAATCCACAATATACGATGAAAACATCTTATTCCGTACAGTGGACTGCACGTAGTAAATAATGCTGTGTAACAAAGCTTTAGGTGTTATTTTAATTCTTGATTTTATTTGGCAGTGGAAGGCTTGTAGTAATTTTTCAAACGGTACAGTAGAACACATTTATTTTCAGATTTTCAAAAATTACAGTAAACACATAAACACGTAGCTATACAAAAAAAATACATACAATATTGCAACAAATGCAAGATATCACACAATTAATTGTACTGTGGAAATTTGAAATACGGCCACAGTACTAATTGGTGTCTTAAAATTATTTAGCGGCCGACGGTTTGAAAGCTAAAAACGCGATTAAAAATTCTCAATTTTGATAAAGTAATTTCTAAAAAAAAATCAAGAAATTTATTACGTAATTGCTTATACAATTAAATAATGACAGAAGAGCAGTGGCGTGTAGCTAATAATTAATGAAAAAAATATAATAATGTAACACTATGTTACAGCCACCCATGCTTGATAAAAAAAATAAACTTTAAGTGTATTTTGTTTTTAATAAGTATTTATACTCTATTTAATAAATTAAATAGATTATTATCCACAACGCTGGTGATATGGCCGAAGACTCTATAGGTTTTGCAAGTACGATCGTCTCGAAGCAGAACCGACATCGGTGACGTGAATCGGAGGATTCTTCTTGGTTCAGACCACCTTGGTAGAAATTTCTTTTCCTGATTGTCTGAAGACGCTGGAGCTAAGTTTCTTTGCAGAACCAGCTGACCTTCATGGAATTGGTGCTCGGCGGGATGACGTTGGTCATAGTAGCGTTTCCGTCTTGTAAAATTGGCATCCAGAGACTTCTTCACTTCATCTGCTGTCGGAACCCTGTCATGCGTTATCAATTTACCTATGTCCCATTGGTTATCAAGAGGTCTATGAAGTTCTCGTCCCAAAAAGATTGAAGCGGGAGATGTTCCTGTAGCTTCATGTGGCGAGTTGTTTAAGGAAAAACATAACCACTTCATCATAGTGTCCCATTTCTTATGTCTTTCAGCGCATTGTTTTAAAATCATTGCCATACCAGCAACTACGTTGCGGTTGACTCGCTCAGACAATGTTAGGGCAGTTTAAATTTAACCGTCCGGTCAGTGACTAAACTTTCACCTTTCGTTCAATAACCGGGTACCCGGGTACCCACTTATAGCGTGACAAATGGAAGAGTTGTTAGTAAACCGGCTACGTGGCATATGAAATAACTATGAAGAATATACATAGTTTATAGTCTGTACCGTGAAATTATTTTAAGATGAAACATACAAATTTCCACTTACATGGTTACACAATAACATTTCTGACAGTAATGTAATCCGCGCTTATTTTAAAATGGAATATAGAAATGCGTACAAATAATAATAAATTCACATTATATTATGATATGAATTAATTTGATTTTCTCTTCAGTGGAATACATTTTAAAGTAATATTCGAAACCACTGTACTCTTAAAATGCAATAGCAATTGAAGCTTATCGACGGTCGTTATTCTTCCGGATAGACGTGATTTTCTATTTTAAAATAAAGAAATGTCATTGTGTAACCATGTAAATGGAAATTTGTATATTTCATCTTAAAATAAAATCACGGTAGAACTAACAATAGCGAAACTCTATAGACATCGGACACTCAGGTACCTGTGATATCCCACCCTTTGACCGTGAAAAGAACCCAGTCGGAATTTTATAAGCGTAATAATGATCAGAACAAAATTGTAACGTACAAAATTTATAGTGAAAGTGAAAAAAATTATTAATATTTTATACAAAAATATACAAAATTAAGATAAAATTTAGATTTTTAAAAAATTTTAAAAATTAATTAATACAATTAATATTATCAATAAATAATCGTATTGAATATAAATACGATGGATGATTCATCGAGTTTTCGATGGTAAGGAGAGATTTTCTTGTTTTATTTTCGAATAAATTATTTTATATTTTTAATACTTAAAATAGTAAACAGTAAATTAAAAAAACTGCGGCACCACCAAGTGAACATCAAGTTGGAAGGCCTAATATTGTGCGAGAGAGATGTGGACCTAATAAGAACACCAATATGCTGTCAAATCTCGACACATTCAAATTATTTTTCACTCCAGAAATGGCTGATATCATTATACGGCATACTTCTAAAAAGGCAAGCTCAACATATGCAGCAAATAATGAAAAAAATCTAGAGAAAAAACAACTAGTTGTGATGAACACTGTATTATAACCACGGCATGTGAAGGGTGTGTGAAATAATTAAATTTACTTTTATTTTTATATTATGGCCTTGTATTCATATAAATAAAAAAATATAAATAAATAAATAATAAAAAAATTAAAAAAATGATTACAAAAATAAATAAAAACCCGACTTTCACACATAATGGCTTTAGTGAGTACCCGGGTACCTGGTCATTGTACGGAGGGGGTATTAAGTTTGATAGTTAATAACTGTTATTGAATGATTGATTATAAAAAAAAATTTGACGAAAAATGGATGTCAAATTACTTCAATTTTGGGGATTCGGGCGGGCATAAAATTTTTTTGAGGAGAGGTTAATAAATTCTACCTTGGAAACTGAAATGGGTACCCGGGTACCCGGTCGCTGACCGGACGGTTAAAAATTAATTTAATTAATTTATCATTCGTTGTCCAAATTTACGGCATCGAACCTAAATCTGCCACTGATGAAATTATTGTTGCTTAACTAGTTGGTAAAAATGATGAACTAGGTATATGGAAAATAACAGCCCTCCAAAAATTTGCTTTATTCAATTTTAGCTCACGGTTTAACTTAAAATTCAATAGGATAATTCAAGTTAAAAATTTATTTACCAAAGCAGGATTTCAACTTGATATTAACAATGCAACTCATCTAGTAAGGCAAATCCAATTTAAAAAATCAAGATATTTTTTTGATAATGCTCAAAAACGCCAACTCCTGCGAATATTATAAAATATTTATAAAAATGATTTGTTGGGAAAAAGGACTTTTTATTATTCCCGACAAATCATTTTTATATTAATTACCAAGGACAAAAAAGAAAAAAAGTCAATATTATAAAATATTATTTTTAGCCAGATCACAGTCCGCAAGCAAATTTAACTTATAAGTTGCCTGTTAACTTACCTATAGTACGTATTCTAGCAGAAGCGTAGCGTGCCTTGGCGGGGTCCCGTATAAAAATTTGTTTGGGGGCCCTTCCCCCGTTGAAGTAAATGACTTAAACGGGGAAATCCCGCAGCCTGCGATAACCGATGTAGGGTGTTGCCAACTTTCAAACGCACGCTTTACGCGGGAAAAAAAGAAATTAATTTTTTTGACTTTTGTCATTTCTGAAATAAAAAAAAATTGGGAAGTTTTTATTAATTTTCGCTTACGCACGTTGAGGGCCACCGTGGCCCGGGGGCCCCGTATAATTGATACGGCGGTAGCTACGGCCCTGTATTCTAGGTCAGCTCCGTGTATTCGGCAAACATAATGCCAATAGTGTATGTGCCATATGGAAAATACACGAATAATATGCACCCACTTCAACCATAATAATCGATATTTGTATAGTTGCTTACGATGTCATCGAAGGCAATATGTTAAAATCCTAGTTGGTCTAAATTGTGTTATTAAAATTATGTTGAGACCAATAATTAATATTCACATTCGAATCTTTTCAACATTCGCATTCAATTTCACTACTATTGCGAATGCTTTCGTGACAGGTTATTACGTCATTACAAGATATATCATACATACAAGTATGTTACTAAATTGTTTGATTATTATTCAATAACTAATAGTAATCTGAATGTTTTGCCGTTTTAATTACTTTGTAAAAATAAATTTAAAAAATATTTACAGTAGAACATATTGCTTTATTTAAAGAAAAAATCCATAAAATGAGTGAGAATCATAAACAGGAACGTACCCAGGGGCGTAGCTATCGCCGTATCTGCCGTATCAATTATACGGCGCCCCCGGGCAACGGGGGCCCCCAACGTGCGTAAGCAAAAATTAATAAAAACATC
The DNA here is from genome assembly GCA_034508555.1 of Venustoraphidia nigricollis. Lineage (NCBI taxonomy): Eukaryota > Metazoa > Arthropoda > Insecta > Raphidioptera > Raphidiidae > Venustoraphidia > Venustoraphidia nigricollis. Next base: position 568,505 of record JAVRKA010000023.1, on the reverse strand, counting down.
CCAATTTTTTTTTATTTCAGAAATGACAAAAGTCAAAAAAAGCTATTTCTTTTTTTCCCGCGTAAAGCGTGCGTTCAAAAGTTGGCAACACCCTACATCGGTTATCACGGGCTGCGGGATTTCCCTGTTTAAGTCATTTACTTCAACGGGGGAAGGGCCCCCAAACAAATTTGTATACGGGGCCCCGCCAAGGCACGCTACGCTTCTGAACGTACCTATATTGATAAAGTAGTTGTAACAAACACAATTGTAATGGTAAAACTTTAGACAATTCTATAAACACTTTATAATAAAATAGCTAACACCCGCTTCATTTTTTTCTTCTTCCTTAATATCAATGACACATTTGTCAAAAAATTAAAATTAGCTTAACGGCCCACCAAAGTTTTCTGATTTCTGGCGGCCAAAAAAAAAAAAAAATAATGAAGAGCGGCCCATCCCGTATAACAGCGGCCCCATTCACCCCTGCTATAGTCCTAACATTTTTAGGCACGAGGATATCAAAGTCTAAAATAATACAAAAATTTAACATGATTTATTCTTTTATTTAATTGAAAAACAAAAAAAAAAAAAAACAAATAGTACACTATCACTACAATTTATTTAATGACAAACTATTCTATCTATGTTTTTACACAGTGGCGTAAGAACTACCCTGAAGCAATTTATATTCTGCTTACGATTAATTTACCGATTTCTTTTTAATTTATTAAGAATTTGTTTTCATAGGGATAATGATATACTTGTTGAAAATTAAGTTAATTTCTTTTTCAACTATGGATTATTATGAGTTCTAGTTTAATTACGATAAGACAAATCTGCTCAAATGTCACATATTTTAATTTCTTATTTATGTTTTTTTTAATGCCTCTTTTTATTTTCACTGATGGTAAATAGCCCCTTTACACTACGCCACTGTTTCTATTAATTAGTTTGGTCAATAATTCATTTCCGTTTAAATTTATTAATTCTTCAGGCACTTCTACAAATTCGAAATAGTTTTTTCCTACTGAAGTTTTATTAAAAATATTGATAAATCTTATAACATGGAAAATCTCCTATAATGCAAAATAACATTAGAATATATTTTTTGAATCACACATGTTTATAATTCCAAAAATGTTAGCTATTGATAATAGCTATTAGACAGTTATTTTTGTAATTTTTAAATAGCAAATATTTCTATTAGACAATAAAACATAAAAAGTTAATACCAAGTTTCGTAATTTCGTAATTCTAATATGAATAAGTTAAGGCCTCTGCACACGAGGCTGGTTTTGTCGCTGGATTCACTGCTGATCATGTGTTCCTCCAATGCGAGCAGTGGATCCACCACAGGGTGCTAGCCGAGGATACGACGGGTATCAAGCTAACTGCCCAGAACTGTGTAGAGTTTATGCTCCAATGCGAAGAGTACTGGAGAATTGTCGATGCACTTGTGCGGAAAATTGTGGAAGACCGGAGGAAGGAAGAAATGGAGTAATATTCATTGGGTCTCTTTTCCTGAGGTAATGCTCGCGTGGTTCCGGGAAAATGAGAGGTGATCGAGATGAGGTTTTAGTCGGTGCGAGTCCGATACTACCTGCTAGTATGTATTAGCATTTCCTCCTCTCACAAAAAAATATTGTAAGAATATAGGTATATATAATATGCATACCAAAACAATCAACAAAACAAGCATCGTGTGAAGCCAACACATACAAACCATCAATAAATCCAGCGCCACAGCACGCTTGGAACCTAGCGTCGTGTGCAGCAGCCTGTTTTAGAAATTTGAAAAAAGTAACGCATTTCATAACAAATATATTATACATATTTTGGCAACGTTAATGTACCTTAGAAAACTTTCAGTTTTGAATGCGAAATTATAGCAACTTTCTACTCAATCATAAACACGTTTTTGTTCAGTTATAATAACAATTTTAAACATAAAAATACGAACATTTATAAGTGACGACTTCACAAGTGAAGAACTGTTCTGATATTATATTTGTATTTACTTTCTTTGGTACCTATGTTCACAAGAAGACTTGTATGTCTCTACACTGAAATACAATTAAACAAGGCAGACATGTACCATAACAGAGCAGTCATTTTGAATCAACAATGAATAGATAAGACAATTTTTATGTTTTATACCGTCAAAAAAGAGGGTGCGTGTCCCTCTGAAAAGACTGTTGGAGGGACGCGTAATCTCTTTTTTTGGTCTTTTAAGGGGGCACTCGGAAGTGCCTCCTTAAAAAAACCAAAAATACTACGGTTGCAAAAAGTTGCGACCTAACAAGCAAAACCTAGTACATCCACTGTTCTTATATTAATACATATATGAGCAGTGGCGGATGCCTGATCTAATGACATGCGCAAGTACGCATTTTATACAATTAGGTATGCGTTTTCTATCACGGTTTACAAAATTTCAACGTACACATATTTTCCTACATTTTCAAAGGTTTAAGCATTATCTCTGGCAAATTTAAACATAGAAAGGGAATATTGTTTATAAGTTATAAGATATTATTATACAGTCATTGAAGAGGTGTTTAATAATAACAATAATGTCTAATAGATGTTTTATAAATAAACATGGTAAATTCCAAGTATTGAATATTTTCAGACCAAGTCTCTTTTTTTAAATGTACAGTAGCTACAAAGGGCATACCAGTTATTGTCAAAATTATTGACAAATCAATATTTGCTGTTATAAAATCTTCACGTCATGTAAAAACCGCCTTTATAGGCAATGATCCGATTGGGCTCATTCGATCGACGCCAATTATTTATAGAGTGCCACATTACGGTAAATACACTAAAACAGCATATAGTTCTATAAAATAACACAAATATATATTTAAGTGTATAAAAATTATGCACAAAAGTAGAAGAAATTTAAAAAAAATTAAACCTAAGTTTGTATTTAATGTAGAAAAAAATATCAATTTCATAAATCATAACAATACACATTACTAAATAACACACAAAATTTTATCAACCAAACAGAATTAGTCTTTCCATAAATCTGAAAAAAAACAGAAAAAATTAAAAATACCGAGATCAATTTTTATGTTATTTCGTATGTATATGGGTATTCAGATAAAGAATAAATTTTAAACATCGTTTAATAGGTCAATGCAACAAAAAATGGAGATTAACGGCCACCCAGCAAATATAAATTCTTCTCACACATATTTTGTAAGCGAAAAGCGTGTCGTTTTATGCGAAAAACAAGAATATTACTAGCTCTTTGTTTGGAAACAGGAAATTTACAAAGGATTTCTAATGAAATTAAAAACGTCTTGGTAACAGTTTTTGTCATTTTTAAATACATTATTTATACTTAAGATTCCAAGTCTTATTACAATTCGAAGAAAAATCAGATGATAAAGAACAAAACTGCGTAATAATATAAATTATTCAGAACAAAACGTTTCGTTGGTTTTATTCTAAATTCATCACGCATCTACAATGACAAATAATTAACAATCCTTATAAATTCCCCGGGGCGCCGCGGTGTCGTCATAAGGACGCCGCGAAATATCGGCGTCTCAGGCGCTGCGGCTGTTTTATTGGGGCGCCGAGAAAAGTTTTGATTATTTATTAAATAAAATTGCAGATAACATTGGAGGTATTCGTGGGCAATGGACAACGTGCCGCACTAATTGCACAATATACTATTGTCGGGCAGTATATTAATCTTAGAGGGAAGGTTTCAGAAATGTTTCTGTATTTATTTAAAAGACGCGCTCAGCTGCAAAAACTATATGCGTGAGAGAATGCACATACAAACGTTATTTAAATACTATTAGCATGATTCATAACAGAAGTTTTGATACACAAAATTTATTCAACATTCATTATAAAATATGACACTGGAATACTCACATCTTTTAAAAATTCATAGCCTCTTTATCCACGACCTTAAATATATTGGTCAACTCATCCAATAAGGCTTCATATCTGAATGCAACTCTAATATCGGGAACATTCGTACGAGTTATATCATTGCCAGCAACACCTTCCTTGGTGTAATTCGGTCCTAACCAGTATTGTTTCATCTGAAAACAACAGAGCCACAATATTATTTCTTCAGATCAACAACCAACTTTATAGTTGGGGTCCCGAAATTGAGTGTTTTACGTTTATTTCCAAGAGCAATCAGTAGACAATTATTATTATTGAATAATGACCGGCAGAATTCGATAAGCAACCCTTTACTACTATATCTTTCTCAATATGGACAAATCGCTAAAAATTAAATATAAAAAAAGAAAAATTCTGAAGCCTATGATGCATGAGGCGATTTCATTCGTCGCTACTGGTTTGTCACACGTGGCTGTTTTTGATTTAGTTGCAAAGAGCAGATACATTATCTTTAACACACAATACAAATTCTCTAATATCATACTTTATCCCACGAAACGGTACAGCAATAATTAACTTCGTGATCAGCATCTGATTGGTCGCTTGAAACTCAACATATCAGAACAACAAATCAGATACTTCGTGCATCCTAGTTAAAGTATGTGCTGTTCACATGGTAGCAATATCTGCTGGTGGAAATTACTTTAGTAGCGACTATGAATCGACTGCATTATTACACGAGTTGACAGCGGCGTTTTTACTAGTAGGTCCGCTACTGGTGACTATAAATTATAGTGATATTCAACAATCATGTTCAATTCTTGACTGTTGTAATAGCGGCGACATACGGGCCTGCCAGACGACTTTACTTGCTACTACTGTAGCCGCCGCGTATTACATTAGCTTAAGAAGAGTTATAATTTTTTGATAAGCTGTTAACAATACAATATGGCGTCGTAACCAACTTAGGTAGATTTACAATGTATTTATAATAATATTTAATGAAAGTAAAAACAACCTTATGGGGGAATCCACTCATGAGAACACTGTTCCTAGCTAGTTCACACATATCGCATGAGCTCAGCTTCCATACTTGAGCAGCAATACTGTACTCTTCCATCAAAGGTTCCTTCGTAAAATGAAACTGCAATGGATCGTCTGTAGATAGACTGACGCAAAGACCTCTTGCTAAATATTCAGGTAAAGGATTTCGGTGATAATTTAAGAACAATGAATTGTTGCTCAAAGGAGACATCGCAATGCCAATTTGAGCTAAATAATACAAATACTGCAGCACAGGTACTTTCCTCAGCAGTAAACCGTGTGATATATTTTCAGACATCATAAAACCGCATACCAAATGTTGTACGGGTCCAGCTTCGCCACAGTGGGGGCGTAGCACGAATGTGTTTAAGCCTTGTTCACTGACAACGAAATACAATATTTTAAATATATTAGAAGCTAAACGTTTATTAAACCTACCGATATTAGTAAAACAATCATACCTTCTAAAATGATTAAGAACTGTAACATTAGCGAACATATAGTATTGATAATAGGCGTACGGTGGATTTTCTTCGTCAGACCACTGATCTGGTGTTAAAACATCTTTATCAAACAATGGGTTTTCTGGCTTACTCTCATCATCTACTGAATCAAAACCAATAACATACTGAAGAAATCTACAAAAGGGGTTAATTATTAAACATTATCAGTCTTCAAAAATTGTATGTTTAAAAATCATAAAAGCTATTACACTGAGAAATTTGAAAAGTAAATAGAAATATTATAATCAATATTTTACTTTGACGAGATACTTCGCAAATAACAAAAAATGAAATAAAATGACAAAAAGATTTAACAAAACTTCACTTTTTAAATACCCAGTGGGGTATTTAATATACTGGTAGCGGGTCTTTTAGTTGACCCTGGGCCGAACGTTTTATAGGAGGCGGGATTGAGGTTATTTTGTTCATAGAAGGGTTTCCATATTATTTAGAAAAAATGACATTATTTTCTTACCAGATTCTTTACTATAACACGTCACTGATTTTTACAAAGTTAACACATTGCACTGTCTGAGTTTACTGAATTAACTCGCAGAACTGACTGAACTCGACTGATCTTTCTGATCTGACTGACAACAAAAAAAAGCCCTTGATCAACCAATGGGTCCCCTTTATCCGTTTGTGGATGAAATCTTTGGACGGCAAAAAGTCCCATGTCAGTTTTTAACTGCGGGACTTCCGCCGAGCTGGACTTCGGATCCACTCACGTCGCGATATTCTCACGCGCCGTAATTTTGGTTGCAAGGTGGCATTTATTGCAACACAGGGACGTACTATTACATTAAAAAGTGAGGTTTCGTTAAATCTTTTTGTCATTTTATTTCATTTTTAGTTATTTTTAACTTACCGGTGTAATTCTGGATGAGTATTTGGATCATCTGTAACTTCAAATAACGGCAAGAAAATATTACTCAATATTTCTTGGAAATTGCTCATAAGTTTGTTTAATTTAAAAATATCACTGAAAAAATACAAAAATGCAGATGATTATAGTAGGTATATATTAATTAACACTGAAATGAAATTTTCGTTGAAAGTAAAACGTTAAAATACTCACTATAATCTTGGAATCTGAATAAGCCAACGAACATTATCAGAACTGACGTCAGATGCAATAGCCCACTTTGCTAACTTATCCCATTCGTCAGCACTCTTACCATAAATTGATAATCTTAATTCAGCATTTTGATATTTACTTTCCTCTAAGTCAGACGCAACTTCTTTTATTATTCTGGCAAAATATTTGCCGTTCAAATAATTATCTGTTTTAAGAAATACCTCGCGCAATCTACTTTCCCCTATTGGATTGTATTTGGCATTAAACTTATCAAACCTATGAAAAGTATTTCGATCCGCATGGACATCAAGCATATCGACAGTGAGATCGTATGTCGTAAGATTCATTGATTGAAAAACCTCCTTAAGAGTCATCGGTACACCTTTGTTGTTGCACACCACTTCATCGGCGTGGTTCTTCAGTGTTTTCTTGATGAATCGCAACAAATGCTTCTGATTCATGCAAGAAGCGGCGTGAATATGGGTATCAACTTTCCGAATATTATAAAAGTCTCGATGCGGCACGGCTTTTTGTGACGCTAATTCACGAAGCTCGTTTAAAAGCACATGCAGTTGAAATTTCGATGATAAATAACTTAAACGACGATAGCAAAAAGATTTTCTATAAAAAAACATATTTTATTAGAAATAATAAATTAATTATAAAGAAGGAATAGATCATCGATACAAACAAATTGACATTCTGAACGATACTAAAATAAGACATTATTCGAATTAGTTGGTGGATGACTTTACATTATTAAAAATATTGACAATATATTTAAAGGGTAGGTACATAATATTATTATTTAAAAAAAATGAGAGATCTCATTTGGAACTCTTAACATATAGTACCTATATTGAATTATTTTTTTATGTTCGACAAATTGTTTCTCTCAATTTTGATATCTTACAAGTTTTTAGTTTAATTCGTCTGGAGATCTGGCACTTAATACTTATAAAAGAATTCGGAAAAAATACACATTAGAAACTAGAACAATGAAAAAATCTGTAAAAAGTATATAAACCCAAAACGTTTGTTTTCTTTAGTAAGCCCAATTTATAAACATTATTAAAACGGTACTACTTTCATCCTAAATAACACATCAAGGGCAGTATCAGCTTGAAATAAGTAATATTTACGAGAAAATATTTTGTGAGCTAAATCAGTTTTGATTATAAGAAATTAATATTTTTTTTTGCCATCTATAAAACAGTTAGATCCTTTTGAACACCGGCACGTAAAGTGACCTGTAGTGACGAGAAGCGGGCTTTTTTTATTTCTCCGCAAATAAAATTCAATGGGTAATAATTTATGAAAGTTTTATAATTTATTATGTATATTGCGCGAGACTAATTCCTTAGACTATCTAGCTTCGTATTAGTTTGCTAAATAAGTGAAAAATCAAAAATTTGACAACACTGATTTGAAGACAAATGCAAATATTTTATTAGGGGTAGGACAAAAAATACTGTGCATATCTCGGATGAAATTATATTTTCATTCGTGTGACTGCTAAAATTTGCTGGCACTGGTTTTAACATATCACTACTCGTCAGTAATATATTTCTTTACGCCCTACATAAACAATCTAATTGGAAAAAAATCAGAAAAAAACTTACAGAGGTCCATCGGCAATCATTGTACATAACATATTCATGTCTTGAACAAATGTTCCCAAATTAGGATATGGATAATTGAGTGGTTTATTGCTGTCAGCGTCTTCTTGCGATGCATAAACATTGAAAACACCCTGAACCGGCTTTATGATATAATTTTTTTTAGGCGGAAAAACACAATCCCATGGATCTCCCCTACTCGCTGGAGCGTGAACTGGATGATCTGATATCAAAAATAAAATTGAGAAATAAATATTTACATTTTCTATTCACCAAACGCAACTACTAAAATTTTTGTGATAATTCGTCTCAACAACGCCGAGCTGGTAATAATCATCCATAATTAGTAATATTTTCCAACGAAAAAAAATTTAAAGTTTTATCAAATTAGTAAGCTATGTGTAACAGAATGATATATAATGTTGAATTGAAAATAATTTGTCGATATCAACCAGTCCATCGTCGTATTTTTTGTAATCAAAAGTGATAAGCTTTTGAAAAATATTTGTGACAGAGTTCCAAAATGTAATCATCTTTCTAAAATCTATTCCAGATCATCTTTACTGTTATTTATTCTTCATTTTTTCAAACACTATCTAAACTTTGTACAGTTATGTTCACAAATATTCTTTAAAGCTATGCATTATTTAAAATATGCTGTACTACTGTTTGCATTTTTATTACATTGTTTTGTGGGATATGATGTGAACATTATAGTTTAACTTAAATCTAAAAAATATGATTAACCGTAATAAAAAAATGTCAATGGATAATTGTTATCTATAACTATAATTTTGATAACCATGAAAATACTGAAAAAAGACAACATTCACAAAATCCATTTTTTTATCTCGGCATAGCGTTAATCTTAAAAAAACCTTGTCCGTTATACAGTGTTTCTAAAAAATACTAAATATACTAAAAAAATAGTAAATGTCCTGAAAATTGTCCTTAAAAACTCGTACTATATTTTTTTTAAAAATACAATTTTTCCGTCTTCATTTACAAGGAGCTGTAAATCCCCTATGAAGATTTTATTCGAATCATATTATTTTGATTTTGAACTTATTTTCTCGTATAGAAAGCATTTTTAAAATTTAATTACCTATTCTACAAATACTCTAAGTATAACTGATTATTAATTCATTAATTACAAAGAGTATTTTACAACAATGTTTCAGGAACCATACGCGTCAAAATATAATATGCATTCAAATATTTGCATTATTTAATTTTAAAAAAATACACGTCATAAAGGTCCTGCAAACATAAAATATACATGTCGAAACAGATACTAAATACAATACAACATAAATATTTATTTTAAATGTTGTTTAATTGATTGCATACTCAAAACACTCAATTTGTTAATAAATTCAGTATCTAATATAAGGCAAAGATTGTTATTTTAATAATATGATAAAATTATACAATTGAAAATTAAAAGTGCGTGTACACGCAGCAAACTGAATATTTATGTAAGCACGTTACAGGCACAAGTTTGATAGAAAAGTGCCTATCGAATATTCTAGGAATTCTTCAACTGTGTTCAAAACTATTCCTGTGAAAAATATGAATGTAAAATAGGTTCCCGAGACCCGAGGAATTATGGTATGGAGTCATTTCTCAATTACTCGAACATGGATCTTGATAGATTAAATTATAGACACTGTTCATTCAAGTCATTACTATAGTAAAACATCTTCCGCTAAAGTGTGTATATACCATAAGAGTAATTTTATGTTCGTTTTATTGTAGTGTGATGAATGCTGGATGTAGACGCATTTTAAATATGACAAAAAGTTTTAGAGAATTTTAAATAATCTAGTTGTTTTGCTTTCCACAGTTCCATTGACATTCTGCATCTATACACTGCACTTAAAATAATAAAAAACGGCAGATTAATGCATAACACAAGAGGACACTTTCTGTTTTCTATATACACAAAAAGCTCACATTAATTTTAACTAATGGAAAAAGCATTTTTCAAAAAGCAGTGAACTATATACATGTGTTCTGAAATTTTATACGATATAATTATTTCTTTTAGGACTATTTATCGTATAAAATCAGAATCAACTCATTATGGTAATGCGGCAAAGAAGTTACCTTCAAGTGAAGTATTAAATAGCTTATGGTTGAGCAGTACTTCACTGACAGATTCATTTATTTTCATTGCGATAAAATCTTCATCATGTACCATGGTACTGACTTCTCCATACTTTTCTGACTTGACAGAATTCTTACAGATACTTTTAGCTGGGTCGTTCTCTATTTTTTTCAATGTAGCAGATGCAGCTGTGAATTGGACATGGGACTTGTCACAGCCTGCGGATAAACAGAGAAAGGATGCTGCGCAGCTTAGTAAATACATGCCAGGAAGAGCGAGGAAGAAAAACATTCATTGAGCAATAGATAACTACTTAAATGATAATAAAGAGTAATCATGTTCGCAAATTGTATGCAATTGAACAGTCCATAGCCATATTAAAATTTTACCAAAAATAACTTTTTGCGACTAGGTATGCACAGACTATTTTTTTTTTTATTTTAAAAGTGAAACCAAGTCTTATTGATTCTCTAAATAGGCAACTTTTTTTTAAGTTGGTGTTATTTGTGACATGGTTTTCGAAATTCTAACGGTCGAGGTGGCTTCATTCATTATCGTTTATTGCATTTTCTAGAATAGTGGCCGTGTTCGTTGGCATATTTTTGGTCTATTTGCGCATGTGCTTTTATGCAAAGATCCCCAATTTTATTTATTGCGCATGCAGAATAAATAAAATTGGACGCATTTGCATGAAAGCGCATGCGCACATGGACCAAAAATATGCCAAAGAACACGGCCAATGAAATAATTTCATTATTCTAAAAAAATGAATAACACAATAAATGACACGCCTCCCACTAATAGGAGCTTTCGAAACTATAAAGATATTTGTTTTTTCAACAAAATGTTACATTATTTTCCCATTCCAACTTCACAAATGGGGAATGATAAATATGTATATCTACTAACTTTTCAAAATTTTAAATTTTCCCTACTCGAGATCTTCGAAGTGTAAAAGACGTGTTTTTGCAAAAACGTCTGTTGTTTGTCAGTACCAGGATCGAATTTACACTAGGTACCTGGTACTCGCCCTTAGGCCACCAATTCAATTGTCAGTATTTTTGAAGTTAGAATGGCTCTGTCGTCCATTTGGCTGTATTTTCTGTACATATGAATATTTGTCGTTACAAGTAAACGAGCATGCGAACGACAATTATCAAAAAAGTAAAAAAAAATATTCAAAATACGTTAGTCCTTCGTATTTAGAATCTATTATTTGGCACGATACAAGGCAATCAAACCAAACAATCGCCCATATTACCATTCTATACAGAATACGGATAAAGTTTTTTGTATTCTGACACAATTTTATAAAGCATCATTGTTGTACCTACTCTATGTACATTCGACGCTATCGCGATGTTATATTATATTCTTTAAAGGTTTCTGTATTTTATTTCAAGCTACAACTTCTCCCAATAGAGTTACCGTAACGTAAAACTCGTAGTTGTCTGATTATCAAGACTGCCAGTAATAATATACACCCTTCAATAAATAAGTCACTATCTACAAATTAGTGTTTTCAAAAAATGTGCAAGTCCGGTCCTGTTGGGCCAATTTTATTAAAATTTTAGGGACTATTTTTAATTGCTACTAACAGGTTAAATGTCAATTTTGAAACGATTCTGAGAATTTTTTCGGTATTTTGGGGCCCAAAAACATTTTTCAACCCCTAATAACTACCCTTAAAATGGCCCGATTACGCCCATTTTAAATAGGCTTCTGGGAGGGATGGATTTCAATACGTGGGCCGAATTTCGTTAAAATCAATTAACTCTTTCGAAAGTTATTGCCCGTACACACACACACACATATATATATATATATATATATATATATATATATATATATATATAAACATTTTTAAAAATGGTGCCAAAGTGTTTAGGAGGTTATGAAACGTCGAGAAATTTTGGTCCGACCCCTAGGTCCCGCCATCCGACCAACGCCAATAGTGTATGTTGCCATATGGCAAATACACTAAAAACAGACGGCCAATTGTTGCGTCGTATTTAAGTCACGGTATTTTTGGTGAGGCATGTATTATTTGAAACAGTGAATAGAAACCTCTATGCAAGATTCTAAAGAATTATTGCAATAATATCGCAATTATTTCGTATCGCGATAGCTGTTAAGAAAAAATCGATAAATGTAAATGTAAATCTTGAACCGTAATACGGGCGAATAATTGTTAAAATACTATCCTTATGTAAACGGTATTATATGACCGTTCCCTATAACAATTAACAGCACAAAATATCAAAAATATTTCTTGCTCAGAAAATAATAGTTTTCCGAAAAGGTGAGCTTTCTTATATGGAGATCATAAATATAAATAATTATGAAAATCTTCCAGTTTATATTTTTCTCATAATTACGAATAACGAATTTAAAGCTGGAATATCTGCCAAGTTAAAATTTGTTCTTAATTAATAAATAATAAATATAAAGATACACCTACTGTCTTATAAATCTGTGTTGAAGTGTTCAAAAAGGTTGTTTTCGTCCTCAAAAGAATCAATATTCGATTACTTTATGCTTTAACTTCACGATCTTAGTTAATCTTAGTTAATAACATAAATAAAAACACTTGAACATTTTTATTGAATTTTCAAGTGTTTTTATTTATTTATTTATTTTTTTTACCAGTGCCGAGTGAAACATCAGTGCAAATTATCTTATAATTACGGTGATTTTGTGTCAAACATGACAATGTGGGTGTTATACTGAAGGTGGTTAGTTCAAATCAGGCCCGTAACCAGGGGCTGGGGACCGAAATTTCTTGGCTTTAAGTGTGTTGCTAAGCAGAATAAAAATTTTAACCCCTTAATACACGCCATAAATTTTTTTTTCTTAATTGCGATATTATTATCAATCTAACGTTTACACCGAATTAAATACACCCTTCAATAAAAAAGTAACTATCTGCAAATTAGTGTTTTCAAAAAATTTGTAACTCCGGTCCGGTCAGATCGATTTTATTAAAATTTTAGGGGCACTTTTTAGTTGCTTCTAAAGAGTTAAATTTCAATTTTGAAACGATTCTGAGATTTTTTTTAGTATTTTGGGGCCCAAAAACATTTTTCAACTCCTAAAAACTACCCTTAAAATGGCCCGATTAGGCCCATTTTAAATACGCTTCTTGCGGTGATCGATGTTTACACGTGGGTCAAATTTCGTTAAAATCAATTAACTCTTTCGAAAGTTATTGCCCACACACACACACACACATGTATATATATATACAGGATGTCCCATAAGTCGACGTCCAAACGAAGTGAGGTGATGGGGGAGGTCATTTCCTATCAAAATAACCATAAATGTGGTTACCCAATTGTTTACGGTTCGAAAGTTATTTCAATTTTTGTATTTTTCTCTGAAATCGTGTAGTTGCCGATAGGCATTTAAAATATAGGTGCCGATAGGCATTTTAAATATAGGTGCCGATAGGTAAGCATTTTAGATATAGTTGCTGATAGGCATTTCAGAAATAGATGCCGATAGGCATTTCAGAAATAGATGCCGATAGGCATTTCAGATATAGTTGCCGATAGGCATGGAAAATATATGTGCCGATAGGCATTTCAAATATAGGTGCCGATAGGCATTTCAAATATAGGTGCCGATAGGCATTTCAGATATGGATGCCGATAGGCATTTCAAATATAGGTGCTGACAGGCATTTCAGATATAGTTGCCGATTGGCATTTTAAAAATAGGTGCCGATAGGCATTTCAGATATAGGTGCCGATAGGCATTTCAAATATAGGTGCCGATAGGCATGTCAGATATGGTTGCCGATAGGCATTTCAAATATAGGTGCTGATAGGCATTTTAGATTGTCGTAATTGTGTGGATCTGGATTAGGAATACAGGAATACATTCCACAGTTTTCAAAAACTGTGTTATAATTCTATTTTACTTCAAACATTCCTGTGCATCGGTTCCGTTTTGAATAAAATTTATTTGGCGAACTATTACCGACCGTCCTGTCGGACTAATAAAAATCCAGTTCGGGAATCCGGATCGAGAAATATTTACAGAATTGGCATTCAGTTCAGTTAAGCCACATTTCTACATGGTGTTTTAGATCTTACGACTAGTTCCCGGTTTTATCATTGTATGGTCATTAATATTAACGCTTTCCGTGACGCAAACGACGTCATATACAGGGTGTCCACAAAGTTACTTGTTTAGTTTTGCTGGTTTGTGTTTTTTATCTTTTCTTTGTTGTCGTTTACGCATATCTCAATCATGATTTATTCCCGTGACGTAACAGATCATATATACAGGGTGTACGAAAATTTACGGATTAATTATCGCCCTGTGAACTGTTTCTATTTATCGCAACCCAATCTTAAGTGTATCTTGACGCTAAGAATTTAATATACCGGGTGTCCGATAATTCCCGGATCAAGTATTCCGTAAGATATGTTTGCGTTCTAGTCAAAAGTTTTAACGTGTTATTGATATTGTTTCGTTTACCGTGTCTGATGCCTTGCCCTTCCAGGGTTGTAGTTGAACCAATTGGGTCTAAGCATCCTAGTCTGGACTATCTAGGTGTGGCTATTTACGATTCGTGTCTTGGCGCCCCGATAACTCAGTCGGAGAATACGTAAATTTTTTATGAATATCAGAACCGATTTTGGTCAGCTACGTGTTTTCGTGTCTTATGGTTGTTAATTTTCCGAGTGGTAGGTGATAGGATTTTTTCTGGCCGTTCTACGGTCATTCTCGTGGGAATATTTTTTGAGAACTCGTTATTTTGTGCTGTCCTTTGTGTCGTGTGGTAGGTGGTGGATTTTTAAGCGCCTTTTAAGGCATTTTCTTGTTATAGTCTATTCGCATTCCGGAATTGTGTTTGGGTATTTTTTAAGCAATTATTTTATGAAATTTTTTTAAACTAATCCCGGCCCAGCGCCAGCTGAAGCTAGCCGCGCAACCGATTAAATTCGGATTCAGTTTAAATGGTTCTTCGGTGCTACAAATGAAAGATATTAACCCTACATCAAGTTTTATTGAACTTCGAATAAATTCGAATATCTCCGAATACTTTCGAACAACGCCGAACGACGCCTATAATATACAGGGTGTCTCACCGAACGTTGGCTAACATGGGTAACTTTGTTATTAGTGGAGATAGAAAGTCGGTTAAATGGGCAAAGTAGTGCAGAAAATTGGGCTCATTAACACCCGTCGAAAAAACAATTGAATTTTGACACCCTATGAATTTATTCACAAAATAGTGAAAATTGCCATTTATGAAAACTGGCCATAACTTTTTTATTTATGAAGATATTTGAAAATTTCATTAACCATTTTTTGATAACTTTTTAAGGTCTTTTCAGTGGCGTAGGTTTAATTTTTTTATTTCCACTATATAATGAGATATTGACATGAACTTTGGTTTTTCTTATGGACGGCATTTTTGATTTTCAGATATTCGAATTCTACTTATTTTTCTGAATAATTTGACATAGCATATCCTATATCTAAACCAATCAGAAGCTACAAAACTGACAAAAATAGCTTTTTGGCGTTATCTAAGTGTGCCGTGTAAAACGAAATTTGTTGAAACAAATACATATCGACAGGTTAACAATCTGTCGAGCGATCGCTACAGTTTTGCTAATTCATTTTGTTTGATTTACTCTCTAAGATGGCTCAAGCATTCTCCATACATTCAGCGTAACAAAAATACCACGTGGGTTCAAGCAGAATACTTGAACCTTTATCCAGAAAGGCGACAGCCTTATTCAATAACTTTTAGGAAGTTAAATAGAAATTTAAAGGTATACGGTTCATTTTCATAGAAAAAAGGCAACATTCAACACTGTGAAGAAGAATTAGGTTTAGCAAACGTTGAAATTAATGGAGAAAAGTTCCTAAAAGTTATTGAAAAAGGCTGTCGCCTTTCTGGATGAAGGTTCAAGTATTCTGCTTGAGCCCAAGTGGTATTTTTGTTACGCTGAATGTATGCGCAAAAATAGCCTGTTTCTCCAAATTTGAGAATGCTTGAGCTATCTTAGAGAGTAAATCAAACAAAATGAATTAGCAAAACTGTAGCGATCGCTCGACAGATTGTTAACCTGTCGATATGTATTTGTTTCAACAAATTTCGTTTTACACGGCACACTTAGATAACGCCAAAAAGCTATTTTTGTCAGTTTTGTAGCTTCTGATTGGTTTAGGTATAGGATATGCTATGTCAAATTATTCAGAAAAATAAGTAGAATTCGAATATCTGAAAATCAAAAATGCCGTCCATAAGAAAAACCAAAGTTCATGTCAATATCTCATTATGTAGTGGAAATAAAAAAATTAAACCTACTCCACTGAAAAGACCTTAAACAGTTATCAAAAAATGGTTAATGAAATTTTCAAATATCTTCATAAATAAAAAAGTTATGGCCAGTTTTCATAAATGGCAATTTTCACTATTTTGTGAATAAATTCATAGGGTGTCAAAATTCAATTGTTTTTTCGACGGGATGTTAATGAGCCCATTTAACCGACTTTCTATCTCTACTAATAACAAAGTTACCCATGTTAGCCAACGTTCGGTGAGACACTCTGTATATATATATATATACAGGGTGTCCCATAAGTCGACGTCCAAACTAAGTGAGGTGATGGGGGAGGTCATTTCCTATCAAAATAACCATAAATGTGATTATCCAATTGTTTACGGTTCGAAAGTTATTTCAATTTTTGTATTTTTCTCTGAAATCGTGTAGTGCTTATACTAAGAAATTAATTTAAAAAAATCTATGAGTTGTTTGGTTGATTTTTTTTTTAATAGGATCCTGAAGGGTCTGCCTTTCCAAAAAAAATAATTTTCATGAGCTCTGTTATCATCTGTCAAATAAAAAAAATGGTTTTGTAAACACTTTTCGGTGGCAAGAAAAATATATTTGATTTTAAATTCACGTTGACAGAAAAAAAGTGTTATAAAAAAAATTGACCAATTATCAGAAAAACTTGTCCATTTAATAGAGATTCTAACGCGGTATAGTACAACTCGTTATTCATGACAGTTTTTTTTATAACAATTTTTTTACATGCAAGTCGTGTTTGTTAAAAAATACATTTTCGAAAATTTCAAAATCTAAGTTGGCTGGAACGACTTAAACAAATTAATCCGTTCCTCTTTCATTCACTACTTCTAATGTATGCTCGCTATTCGTTTTATTACTAGTAAACCTCCGACTTGACTTTTCATTTTGTACTTTGTTATTTGGACCTGCGCTTGGTAATTTGAACTTCGATCCTGTTTGTGATTTAGACTCTTTTCAAGTTGGACGCATCAAAATGGTTATTTATTCCCATCGGGAGTATGCAGAAATGCACTATGTCTATGGGTTTTGTGACGAGAATGCTCGGGCTGCTGCAAGAGAATATCGGGCACGATATCCCAACCAAGAACACTATCCTGACCACAGGGTGTTCCAAAGTATACATCGGCGGTACATAGAAGGTGAAATCCCTGGGAATGAGCAAAGAGCTGGAAGACCTAGACTTGGCATCGACGAAGATGAAATAATTGGAATGGTGACAGAGGACCCATCTACAAGTGTTCGTCGTTTGTCAAGACGTTCGGGAGTTTCGAGGTCCACAGTGCACCGTATTTTAAAAAGGGCTCAGTTACATCCATACCATGTGCAACGTGTGCAAGCACTTTTACCCGCTGATTATAACAAAAGGGTGCAATTTTGCCGAGAAATTCTACGTCGGAACAGGGAAGATCCTCAGTTTTTTAATAACATTTTGTGGGGTGACGAATCGAGCTTTCGAAGGACGGGAGTATTCAACATCCATAATTTTCACTCTTATGATTATGTAAACTCTAGAGCTATAAGAAACGACCATTTTCAACATCAGTTTGGGGTCAACATGTGGGCGGGAATTGTTGAAGGTAAAATGATTGGGCCCCTTGAGCTACCCAGAAGGATCGGGGGCGATGAATATCTTTATTTTTTGCATAATGATTGGGCCCCTTGAGCTACCCAGAAGGATCGGGGGCGATGCATATCTTTATTTTTTGCAAAATGATTTGGGCGGCTTACTGGAACACGTGTCGCTAGAAACACGCCGAAACATGTGGTTGCAGCGCGATGGGGCTCCTTGTCACTATGCTCTAGTAGTGAGACGATACCTCAACACCGAATACACAAATCGCTGGATTGGAAGGGAAGGAACCATCCAGTGGCCACCGCGGTCACCTGACCTAAACCCCCTAGACTTCTTTTTATGGGGTTACTTCAAAGAACTGGTCTATGCGACAGAAAACCAAAACGAACATCAGTTGCGGCAAAAAATAAGAATTGCGACCAATACAATACAAAATAACGAACGGGCGTTTCGACTAATTTCGAACATTTGTTGTAACTTTAAATAAAATTTGGTTCATTTGTGTTAGACTAGCCAACTTAGATTTTGAAATTTTCGAAAATGTATTTTTTAACAAACACGACTTGCATGTAAAAAAATTGTTATAAAAAAACTGTCATGAATAACGAGTTGTACTATACCGCGTTAGAATCTCTATTAAATGGACAAGTTTTTCTGATAATTGGTCAATTTTTTTTATAACACTTTTTTTCTGTCAACGTGAATTTAAAATCAAATATATTTTTCTTGCCACCGAAAAGTGTTTACAAAACCATTTTTTTTATTTGACAGATGATAACAGAGCTCATGAAAATTATTTTTTTTGGAAAGGCAGACCCTTCAGGATCCTATTAAAAAAAAAATCAACCAAACAACTCATAGATTTTTTTAAATTAATTTTTTAGTATAAGCACTAGGCGATTTCAGAGAAAAATACAAAAATTGAAATAACTTTCGAACCGTAAACAATTGGATAATCACATTTATGGTTATTTTGATAGGAAATGACCTCCCCCATCACCTCACTTAGTTTGGACGTCGACTTATGGGACACCCTGTATATATACATACAGGGTGTCCCATAAGTCGACGTCCAAACGAAGTGAGGTGATGGGGGAGGTCATTTCCTATCAAAATAACCATAAATGTGGTTATCCAATTGTTTACGGTTCAAAAGTTATTTCAATTTTTGTATTTTTCTCTGAAATCGTAAAGTACTTATAGGTACTAAAAAATTAATTTAAAAAAATATATGAGTTGTTTGGTTGATTTTTTTTTAATAGGATCCTGAAGGGTCTGCCTTTCCAAAAAAATTAATTTTCATGAGCTGTGTTATCATCTGTCAAATAAAAAAAATGGTTTTTTAAACACTTTTCGGTGGCAAGAAAAATATAGTTGATTTTAAATTCACGTTGACAGAAAAAAAGTGTTATAAAAAAAATTGACCAATTATCAGAAAAACTTGACCATTTAATAGAAATTCTAACGCGGTATAATACAACCCGTTATTCAAGACAGTTTTTTTATAACAATTTTTTTACATGCAAGTCGTGTTTGTTAAAAAATATATTTTCGAAAATTTCAAAATCTAAGTTGGCTGGTCTAACACAAATGAACCAAATTTTATTTAAAGTTACAACAAATGTTCGAAATTTCTAATACATAATTGGCATCGTCGGATTAAATTTCTTTTAATTAGTCGAAACGCCCGTTCGTTATTTTGTATTGTATTGGTCGCAATTCTTATTTTTTGTCGCAGCTGATGTTCGTTTTGATTTTCTGTCGCGTAGACCAGTTCTTTGAAATAACCCCATAAAAAGAAGTCTAGGGGATTTAGGTCAGGTGACCGCGGTGGCCACTCTATGGTTCCTTCCCTTCCAATCCAGCGATTTGTGTATTCGGTGTTGAGGTATCGTCTCACTACTAGAGCATAGTGACAAGGAGCCCCATCGTGCTGCAACTACATGTTTCGGAGTGTTTCTAGCGACACGTGTTCCAGTAAGCTGCCCAAATCATTTTGCAAAAAATAAAGATATTCATCGCCCCCGATCCTTCTGGGTAGCTCAAGGGGCCCAATCATTTTATCTTCAACAATTCCCGCCCACATGTTGACCCCAAACTGATGTTGAAAATGGTCGTTTCTTATAGCTCTAGGGTTTACATAATCCCGAGAGTGAAAATTACGGATGTTGAATACTTCACGGTAAATATTCCCTATTCCAAAAACGCTCCTAAATCCAGGTATATAATGGGCAACACAGAAAGCTACACTACCTAACAGCAATCACAACAATCAATAACAATCGAACTTATCCAAAAATCCAGAAATCCAAGAAAATACGGGAATTGCGATAAACGGGATAAAATCTCTGGACAGATACGAATAAACTGGAGGCAACAACAAAAACTAGAACGATACACCTCCAGGTTAGCGACAGATAATATCAATCGAAATTTGCGAGATAAATAATTGATTATTGGCGATAATAATATATCATTTTATTTTGCTGTGTTAAAATATCTCAACTCTAGTAGTCGATCAGACCGGCACCAAGGCCGCTGTATGACTCTCTTTTCAAAAATTATAGACAAATACGCTGCTTAAACAAAACGTATTTAAATAAGAAATTTCTGTATCTAACCTATCCGTTCTCTCTTACTATACAAAAACACAAATCCTCTGTCTCAACATAGTGCCATTTGAAACCAATTGTCGACGAACCTTCGCGTCTACTGTTAAAAACGCCGTCTTATCTGTCATAATACACAAATTTTTGTAATATACAATTTATAGTGCGTTCGTCTTTACTGTAAAAAAATATGTTTGCTTTAATTTTGTTGATACGCAATAAATGTTTCTTTTATTTTCATGAAAAGCAAAAACGATCTGGTGTTGCATTCTTATGTATAATGAAATTCAAACACTAAAGGGGGTCACACACGCTCAAATTTTTATTTTTTAATTTTTGAAGCCAGATGTCCTAGAGTTACGGGAGTTGTTGCTATGGATCCGGGTACTCTAGACCTCGCTTTTACGACGGAAATTAACATTCTATAATATATATATATATATGGTGGCAATGTGTTTAGGGGGTTATGAAACGTCGAGAAATTTTGGTCCGACCCCTAGGTCCCGCCATCTGACCGACGCCAATAGTGTATGTTGCAAATACACTAATAATACTAATAGTAAGTAGTATTGGACCGTGGCTTCTTAATTCTAACTTAAATGCAAACAAAGACTAGATAGTTTTAGCAGAAGGATCGCAGCCCCGCCCCCCCAATCCTGGTTACGGCATTATGGCGTAAATTCGTGAGACAGCCTATAAATTTTTCAAGCGTCGCTAGATTGCTGTTATTAGTTGTCGTATTTTGGGAAATACTATAATAATTGGAATATCCAATTAATCGTCTATTTAACATAATCTCTATATTTTAATTTCTAATTCCCATAAGTAATTTATCCGAAATTCAGCAAAAACTAATTAGGTACTCGTGTTCAAGCTTACTAACAACTGGTTATGGCGAAAACTGTAAGAATACTGATAGTATCTAGTATCATGTCTTTTACAAGTAACAGCGCGCAAAATCCCCACTTAATCAACAGAATAATGTGTAAGGAAAATATATCATTTTTAGTGATAAGGAAGTTTTGATTAAGTTAACGAAAATAGTCTATTGTATGGCTACAATAAAAACGATCAGTACACTTATAAATAATAAAAATGTTGGCTAAATCGATGTTTTATAGTTTAACTACAAGAAACACAGTGTGCAAATAATCTATTTAAAGTAAAAAATCATGCATTTTTTCTCCATGCAACCAATTCTCATTTAGACTTTTCATTTAAGAAAAGTATTAATACGCACTTAATTCTAACTAGGTATCCTAAAAATATTTTTTCTTCATACCATGCCGAAAGTACATACTTTCTGATTTGATTTTAAAGCAGAAAATCTAATATTTATGCACTGCTGGAATTACTCGCATACCGTCTGTACCGGCGGGTCGAAACAGTTTTCTTATGCACACTGATGCAAAAGTACGTACTTTCGGCATGGTATGAAGAAAAATAGTATACACGATTCGGCCAGAAAATAGAAATTCCTGCCGTTTACGGTGTAGTATACTATTAAAAATCTGATCAAAATATCTACCTTGCAAAATCAATGAATAGTGAAAATTATCAAACAAATTCAGGTTATTATCAACTCTACAAAGATATCGTGAAAATGATGTATTACAAAAGATGCGAAAATGTTTCAAACATTGAAATTCTACTGACCTGCTATGGTCATCTTATCATCATGTATAACATCGTCAAGTGACTTCGATGATTTTTTATCGACTGATCTTAAAAATCTGGCTGTTGTTGATGGAAAAGATTGATGCGATAAATTCATGTACTGTTCCCGTACTGTTAGAGCCTGGACCAATAATCTGGATGCTTGCTGGAGATCTTCCAGGGGCACCTAAAAAGTAGGTATATTAACACTGATATAATTATCTATTACCTCTAAAAACATTACATTAGGGTCTCTGTCTGTATCTGCGGATTCATATTTTCGCAATAGAGAAACAAAGCCAAGAAAGCGATGATTTTGACCCAGAAGCCGAGTCTTCTAAGATAATGTACTTTCAAAAGAATTGTTCTAAATATTGTTTATTATAGTAAAACACAATTAAAACGTTTTATAAAAAATCTGTTGATTGTAGTTGATTGTGTATATGCTGACGCATACGCATAAAACAAGATTTGAGATTGTTTTGACGACAGACCAAATTTTCAGGAAAACGCTAATCTTCGGCGAATAAAGAAATAATCGAAAATATTAAGCATTATTTTCTTTTTCAAGAGACGTTATTTACTGACAGTACTACGTATAGTAATACGAATATGATCCGACTAACCCCACTGGTGTCCTCACCAGACACCGATACTCGCTGGAAATGTGGAACATAGTCATGTTCTTCCACAAGGAACGCGTGGTCTGTTTCATCGATGGCTGCACCCAATGAAGGCTCGTAATGACTGCGTCGGTCTTCTGCCTCCTTCGCTGCCCTGTAATAAACATAATGCAAAATAATGATCACTAATTTCTCTTTTTGAAAACATCTCTTTTTACATTTTTATTTTGGCCGTTAAGTTTAAATTTTTAGATCAATGATGCAGCGTACTATTTTATGGGATCTAAAATTGCAGGAATATAAATATAGGAAAAATGCTTTCCATAAAATGTACGACATATTTCGAAAATTCACAAAAATTAAAAAAAATCTGATAATTGATTTGTGCTAAAAAATTAGTAACAATTCTGTTCATTGTGTTTTTCGAAATTTTCATTAACAACAGCGTTATGATAAATTATTAAAATCGGGTAAATTTCCATGCTTGGCTTGAGATCAAAAACTATCCTCCAAAAAACTATACAATTTGTTTTCCTCTATTTATTATTGTTGTAACGAGATAGCTCCTGCAAATATAACGAAATTAGAACTACACCAGAACATCGTTCCAGAGATGTTGAAATGTTGAAAAAAATGTTTTTTCAAAATATCTTCTCAAATTTTCATTAGATTAATTTTTCATTAGATTATTTTTTTGTGCTTGAAAAACTATCTTGATTGTCGTAAACAGCATCTCGATCGGTTGATTCGTTCGAGAGATATTATGGGAGTCATATTAGATTTTAACTTCGGAAAAGTTCCTCGATCGATGATTTCTTTTGGAAAGTGTAAGGAACAACATTTCAAAAAGCGTCCGCAAGAAAAAGGGTGCTTCTCTCTTTATTCAACAATTTACATGCAAGAATGCGGTTTTTTGCAAATAACTTTTTTAATTTATTTTTTTCCACAAAAAAACTATTGACGCCATTCGAAAGAACGGGGAATTTTACGAAAGAAACATATCTTGAACTTGTTTTTCTCAGTTGAATATAAGCGAACAGAAATTTGTTAATTAACGTTCCGATTCACGCTGCGTCGGCGGCCTGTTACGGTGAAAGTAGGCTCAGACCAGCCCGCGCAACACATATAAATGGCTATACGCAAATGACATTAAATCAATTGGGTGTTGAAAGGGGTCAGTTTTTAGAAGTACTACACGCGTTTAAATATTATTTTAAGTTTTTTAAACATTTCATACATTAACTTGAAGTAAAGTGTCGCGCGAGTTTTTGATTGTTTCATAAAATTTGATGAAACTTGAACAAAATAGGTAAAAACAAATAAACTAATACAGTAACTTAAAATCCATGGGAAACGTTAAAAAAATTAAGTTATCAAGTTTTTTACTTATCGAGAGTAGAATTTAGAGAGGTTGTCACAGTAAAATTTTTAACTTATCGAGGTCTGTGGATTTTATGGATGTATTTAGTTCAATAGAGGTGCCATAATTTTTTTATCTATTCATTTAGAATCAATTATTTATTTATTTATTTAAACAATCAATTATTTAAACAAAGAAATCAGTAAAGCGATTTAGTGGAAGACTGAAGTGAAAATCAATTAAGTTCTTGGCAAAACCTTTTGTTTGGATACTTACTCATGATGACTCACTGATAATACTATAACTTATGGAGGTCACCAAAATATTATTTTAAGTTATCAAGGGCGATGTTCAGAATATTTCTTTAAGTTACCGAGGTTTTGTGATTTAAGTAATGGAGGTTTTATGCTTTCAGGGGAAGGGAATTCAAAAAATGTTTAACTTACAGAGGTTTTTAACTTATGAGGTTCTACTGTACATGATTCTGGTCTTTAAAGGGAATTTCTAAAATACATGTTCGGCAAAAAATTAAGGAAAAATTATTTTATAAATTCCAGGACTTCAAAGTTGGTAAACTTTTGACAAATGCATTATTTTAGCTTCCAACTATAATTATCACTAATAAAGTCTAGAAACATGATATCGATGTTTTTGAGGTTGTCAATTTAATGCTTTTGATGTGTTCTTTCAAACATAATATTCACTTTTATGCGATTTGCTCTATTTTTTGCTTTTTTTAAACAAAGAGAGAATATAATTTATTTTCACCTAAAAAGCTGGAAAATACGAATGTAAATAAATTGCTCTGAATAAAAACATTTTTTTTAATGAACAGAGAATAAAATACTTAACAATATTTTTTTAATGTAAAAACAATAATTGGAACAAAAAAAACGATAATTAGTAAAAACCCGGGTCGCAGTGCCAAAACCCTGCCGTCAATATTGTGTATTTGCTTATACAGGCAGTGTGGCTTTATTATGCAAACTTAAGTTGGTTTTTGGGCAAAAGAAAAAATTTGACTCCTTAATGCACCCCTTAAAATAACATTTTTTTTCTTAACTGCAATATTATTATCAATCTAACGTCTACACCGAATTAAATACACCCTTGAATAAATAAGTCACTTTCTACAAATTAGTGTCCGGTCCTGTTGGGCCGATTTTATTAAAATTTTAGGGACACTTTTTAATTGCTACTAACGGGTTAAATGTCAATTTTGAAACGATTCTGAGAATTTTTTCGGTATTTTGGGGCCCAAAAACATTTTTCAACCCCTAAAAACTACCCTTACAATGGCCCGATTACGCCCATTTTAAATAGGCTTCTGGCGATGATGGATTTCAATACGTGGACCAAATTTCGTTAAAATCAATTTAGTCTTTCGAAAGTTATTGCCCGTACACACACACACACACACACACACATATATATATATATATATATATATATATATATATACATATATATATATATATATATACATATATATATAAACATTTTCAAAAATGGTGCCAAAGTGTTTAGGAGGTTATGAAACTTCGAGAAATTTTGGTCCAACCCCTAGGTCCCGCCATCCGACCGACGCCAATAGTGTATTTTGCCATATGGCAAATACACTAATAATATGCATGTTTTCAGTAGTTATCATGTAATAAAAATGGCATTTCAATTAAATTTTTGTGCCTAAACAACAATCTTGCGCAGAAAATTACAAGAGGCAAAAGTTGTTTGGTTTGGGAAAAGTCATCGATTAAACATAAAAATAATCTCCCACCCCATTGGTTTAAAAATTTCACCCCCGCACAGGGGGAAGGGTTCATTTTATGTTTAATCGATACCCTCCTTAAACCATAGAACATGTACTTCTTGTAATTTTCTGCGCAAGGTCGATGTTTAGGCATATATATTTAATGGAGTTTCGGGAAACCGATTTTTGACATGCATTTTAGGGGTTGAGGGAAGCATCGGATAAAAAAATGTTTCAGACAAATGTTGCATATTTCTTTGATCTAAAAATCACAATTTGTGGTAAAAATAGGTGTTCCTATTTAACATGTCAAAGTCACCCTCATCCCTGTGCAGGGGTTGGTTATACGGCAAATAAACAATTAGCACCCTTTTTGAGAGACGCATTTTTTATTAACACTATTTAGAAGCAAATGCAAAAGGTTTCATCAAAAAATATGGATCGGGGAATTATTCCGAAGTTTAGGCCTTATTTTATCAAATATGACTCCCCTATATCGTTGACGAGAAATTTCCAAAAAAGTCAGAAAAGTCAGATAGATTTTTTTATCATAGATTCAATTTTTGTGCTTGAAAAACTGCGTCAAATGCCGCAAAACTAATTAAAATCGATTGATTATTTCGAGAGATATCCTTTACGAACTATTTCCAAAAAAGTGTTTTTTTTAAATAGCTTTTAACAAACATCGTAGGTAAAGTACATCTCAATAGATCGAAAAATGCGGGAAGTTCTAGGGATGGTCTGCAGGGTCGACCGTTTTACAGATTTTTTATTTTAAAACTAACAGAATTATAGTTAGGAAATTAAGTTTACCCAAGTTCAGGCACAATTAGTACATTGTTGCAATCTTTAAATTATTGGATCAGCACGGTAACTGCCTATTTTGCCATTTTTAAGTTCAAAACAAGTAATATTTTCTTATGAAATATTGGGGAAGAGTTTTAAGAGAAAAATCGCAATTTTAAATCAGAAAATTAATAAATAAAGAGCAATTACGAAATCTTATGTAAATGGGCGAAAAAATGTGTAAGCAGAATTTATTAAGGCGCATTAAGTGTTAATAAAAAAAAATTAAAAAAGTAACATGCAAGAAGATTGAATTAATCAAATATTTCCTATTAGAGAAAACAGCCATTGAAAAATATTGGAATTAATTAACAATAATACATTTTTTCGCTCAAAATACGTTGAAAATGCTCAAAAGAAGAATTGAATCGTAATAACAATTAAAAACTACAAATTGTATTTACATTTAATATTATGTACTCTCACTATTTTAATATTTAATTAATAATTTACAGATTGCAAAATACATCTGTAGTTTTTTATTTACATATACATCCATTTCAGACATGTTATTTCTATAATGTCATACCTATATGCAGTCATTCTATTTCACTTTTCTTATTTATAAAATAAGTTACAACGATTTAAATAAAATTCGTATATTTAACTATAATAGAATATATATTTTACTTATTTTTAACATCGCTTTTGGTGTTGATTTTAAGTAGGAGCTAGAAATACAAATATCTCTATTTATATTTTTACATATATTCACAGTGTAAATATATACCTGAAATGTTGACATCCAATTAAAATTTTTGTTTTAAAATCAAATTTACATTGGGACATAAAATAAATGAAAAAAATCTGTTTATAACAAAGTAATTACTAGGTCCTATTTTTTAATAAAAAAAATAACATTTAACTATATTTAGATTTTGAATCTATTAAAATTAAATTTAAAATAAAATGATTAAAATAATTTACGTATCTTTGAGCTTTGTACTTTTCTCTAAATATTTCTAGTTTTAACATATTACATTCATGTGCTAAAAACTGTCTGTCAAATATAACCAACCACATACTGTTTAGTTGATACATTTCAAAAATTCGTAACAATGAAAATAGCGACCAATAGGTAGTACTTATCTAAATTGATCAACAAAAATCAAAAACAAAAAACCGTCTACCTTATTGAATATTCTACATTTTCTCGATACCAACGTTTCGATTCAATAGCTAGTCCAAACATATTTCTTGTTGATATTTCATCATAATGGAACATAGAAATAAATGGAAATAACAACCACTATTGTTTTAACACACTAAAAAATTATTACAGGTTTTCAAAAATAATGACGTAGTTCAGTATTAAAAATCACTAAGTTAATCAATTTTTTAAACAGGCACAATATTTATTTATATTTTGCAGTTCATAGCATAATTCACTTATTTCTTTGAACACCCGGTAGAATGCACAAAATGTACAAAATATATTTGTCTGCTCATATCATAGACAAAAGCAATGATGCAATGGCGATAAAAGCACAACATTCTTATAAATATATTACGTGGATAACCTTTTAACTTATCTGGTATCGTTACATTGGGTCAGACAGGTTTAAAATGCTTAAAATAAATTGATATAAGCTGAAATTTACAGGTGAATCAAATTAAATTGAAAGACTTAATAAAGCAACGTCGCTTCATCTAGGACAAGTAATTATTAGCATCTTGATATAAATGAAAAAATAATACAAGGGGATGTTGGATATCTTATCGTATAAACTATATAAACTATATGCAAACAATATGACGCAACCCAACATATAATCTTAAAGTGCCAAAGTGATCAGATTTATACGTATAAACCTCAAAACGTTTTTAATATTTCTTTTCTAAAGTAAACAGAGTTATTTTAGGAATGTAAATAAGATCGCGTCATTTTTCGATTCAAGGTTTAAACCAGTAAATTGATCAGCTGTATAATAAATCTATCTACGCAAAATGATGATACAAGAAAGCAAGAAAGGGACCGGTCGTGGGTTTTGATGGTGAAAAGACCACGGCAGTATAAGATCTACAGTAAATAACGCTACAATGACCAATCTGGATTTTTTAATATATATATATATATATATATATATATATATATATATATATATATATATATATATATTAAAAAATCCAGATTGGTCATTGTAGCGTTATTATATATATATATATATATATATATATATATATATATATATATATATATATATATATATATATATATATTGCTCGCGCGGTTCCGGGAAAACGAGAGGTGATCGAGAGGAGGTTTTAGTCGGTGCGAGTCCGACACTACCTGCTGGTGTGAAAAAATATATATATATATATATATATATATATATATATATATATATATATTTATTGTATTTCGCAAAACAAATCCTTTCATTTGACAGGTCACATGATGCACTTGAATTTTTCTTTAATATTCTAATTCACCCTAAAATCGGTTTTCGTTTATTTAAGCTATACGTTGGTGACTGGGTCATCTAATTCTATGTATCAAATTTCAAGTTCTTTCGTTCAGTATAAATTCGGAGAAAATGGGCTGTGACAGACGAACATACAGCCAGACAGACACAAGAGTGATCCTATAAGAGTTCGTTTTTTGTACAGAACCCGAAAAAACAACATCATAGAACATACCTCTTTTATGCTGCGTCGATTGTCCGCGAAGTCCTTTTGAAATGTCAAACATTCTACCAAAATTTGGTGTCGATCTGGTTGGCCGTTGGACTTGTATCCAATAATACGATTTATGGCCCGGAGGACTTCAATCGAAAAAATATTTTGAAAAGGAATTTTGACCTAAATTAGTACCCCTTTCTCTTTTTGTGAAATTGGAATTGTAAAATATTAAATGAATGTTTTTTTTTGTGAAATTTATCCCGGGTTGTAGTATCATTACCTAAACCAGCATTAAATTGACCGCCATTCATCATATAAATCAAAAGTCGTTGATGATAAACCCTTTTGACTATAATGTTAGCTGCTGGTGGTCACTCGCGTTTTTAACCGACTCTCTCCTAGTCCTATAGAGTCAGTAAGTAAGTTGATAGAACACGCTGTATAAAAATGTCAAGTCAAAACAAAACATGTTTCTGGACTTATATGACATCCACGTCTGCATTACGATATATATGCTGACCATCACATCAAAGGCTTCCCTACTAGAATTAAGTATGTAGTTATATTTTTCTAGAGTATAGCAAGGTGATTTATCTTTTCAGTGCTTCGTACCAGAACACTTATGGAATCACCTCAGTGTCAGTCTGTCCGTCTCTCACTAACAGAGATGGTTTGACATAGAAAGCTAAAATTTGACATAGTGACCCAATCTCGGAACACTAATAATGCAAGCCCAAACTAGATTTGACCGATTCTTTTTTAAATGTATCGACGGCCATTCCTTATCGGGATATAAACCATGTGTTTACGTAATTTGAATATGTCAATAATTTAACGGCAATTGTGAACATTTCGCAATTTGTAATATCAAGTAGACTGTTCCTATAGTGATGTTTGTGTAACTATCGTATAAATTTTGCGATAACCCTATCTTAACCTGAGCGTAGCTTAATAATATGCACTCTGTACCTTAAATTTAACTAAGCACTGATAATATAAAGTCTTATCAAAATCGGTTTAGCCATTTTCGAATAATGTAAAAACAAAAACGAAAAAAAAAATGGGAACGCGTTCTCCCGATTTGAATAAAAATGTACAAGTAGCGTAAGCTTTTCGAAGAGATATTAAAAATAATTTACCAATATTTTTAATGTTTATAATTTAAACACGAATTTCGTCAGTTCTATATTTTTAACAAATAAGTTATCATTGATCATTAATGAGAGATTTATGATTTTAATGACACTTTTCATTCATTAAGTGACTAGTTTTGGTGACATTTTAAATGCATTTTAAATAAACAAATGTCAGATATTATTTTTGATATTGGTAAAAGTCACATTTTCCGTAAATATAGTTGTTTCCAGCATTAAAGATGCAAAATTAGCAAAAGTTAGATAAAAAGGGAGGTCGCTGACAGACGTTAGGCAGATACGGCTGATCTCTAAAATACCAGACCACGCAAGTGTTCTCGGAAATAATAAATGAGGTCTAAGCCAATAGTTTAAAATGCAACGGCTATAACAGGGCAATATTGACAAAATGCAGTAAAATGAGACACTTCAGTGGTTGGCGTTTAGCTGTGAAGTTGTGAAATTGTGCTATGTCTAATGAATATTTTGAGAATGTGTTATCTTTCAATAATAATTACAATTAATCTGTGTAAACTGTGTTGTGATATTGTGCCAGCATTTCCAGAAATCAAGGTAGGAAACCCCTACTGAGTATATTATAGATTTAAGAGTATTTGCGAGTGAAACTTTATAGTATATTTTGTATGTAGACATATGTTTTCCATGGGCCTATGAGATATAGCGATTAGAGATGAATAACGTATTGTTGGATGAATGTGAGGTTTATGAGATTCTGATTGAAATACTGTTGAATGGTTTGAGAGCTATAAGTAATGGAAGTAATGAAATACTAACTGAATGCTGTATGAATGTGGTTACGGACTGAAACTGAAGGTACTACAGTTGAGTTACTTGGTTTAGGGCCTGATACCGGTCATACAACTGTTATAGATAGATTTCTATATCAGGTGGCTTTCGAGGATCAGGGATGAGAAAAGTTATAAAGTTAATGTGTATAATGAGTAATGTAGACAGTCGATATAAATGGCTTATTTATACAGGCTGTCAATGTGTTATGACCTCGAAGTGCAACTTGATGTTTCATACAGTCAGTAATATTTATGGTGTGTCTATGAACGTGGTTCCGCATTAGGTCGTGTACTAAAGGCGAAGATTATGGCGTGACCGTACTATTGGGATTTATGACACCCATTTTGTAGTTGAAAGAGACTACCTTTTTGTGATTGAAAGAAATCACCTTTTAGGGTTGAAAAGAGACCCCAATTCTGCAGGCAGAGGATGGCTGTCCCAGAATTGAAAAGGCTATCCGTTATTGGTTGAAAAGAGATCCCAATTCTGCCGACAGAGACTGGCTGTCCTGGAACTGAAAAGGCTTATTATTCGAGGTTGAAATGAGACCACAATTCTGCCGACAGAGACTGGCTGTCCCGGAATTGAAAAGGTTATAATTCGAGGTTGTAAGAGACCCCAATTCTGCCGACAGAGACTGGCTGTCCCGGAATTGAAAAGGATACTCATCATAGATAAAGTGACCACGGTTGTGAATGATGAGTATGATTGTGTTGTGTTTGAGAATGGAATGATGAGTATGGTTGTGTTGTGTTGAGAATGGAATGATGAGAAGGGTTGGATGACTAACTATAAATTATGATGATATAAGGTGTAGCTTAAATCTATGAATACTCATATGCGTTTTATGAAAGGAACATGTTGATGACCGCTGGAATCTGACCTCACGTCTCGGCAATCGCAAGGATCAATGACAAGTCCTGGCAATAATATGTATTACGTATGGTATGTGGTTATCCTGACAAAATTATATAACAACTATTATACTGTATTGACCGTAAGACTCAATACAGTATGTATATATATGCGATGTTGTATGTCATCGTTCTCGTTGATATTATATTTATTATATATTATATTTATTTATAATATAATATATAAGATAAAAAAAAAATGCATGTCTTACACAAATAAATTTACTTTGTAACTATAATTTCAATGAAACAAAAATAATATTTCACACTTCAAAATTATTTTTTTATGTATGATAAGGGCTTAATATTACATTTAGGTATAGCTCACAAAATTATATAAGCAGCACAATTTTATGTGGGGGATGGGTATGCCTTAGATTGTTTCATTTACTCCGTCGCTCGATTAAGCAAACCGTAGTGTAATGATGCGTCACTCTCAACTATTTCAGAACCGCAGTATAGTTTATATTAAATCAAAATTTGGTGCATGTGGGAAAAATACCATTCTTATTTAAAAAAATGTACCATATATAATATTTGACGTTCGTATTAAAAACTTTTTAAAATGGAATAGCATATACATTTCTCACAGCATTTATAACCTGTCAGCATAACCGTTGACATGCAAAGAAATGATGGACATGAGAGGCAAATAAACCCTAGAAAAATACAATAAGAGACTGTGAAACAATATTTTTCACAAATAATAAAATATTATGTTATTAAAGGCCGCATCTTTTTATTGCATAGAGTATTGATTTTTTACAGGACAATGGGGTACATACCTTAATATTTGATATTAATTGCAAATTTATACTCTATCTGTTCCTGATGAACAGAGTCTTGACGGGAGCCTAAAAATTTAAATTGTTACATAATAATGCCACAAAGAATTAGAAACTAATAATTTGCGGATTTTTTCCTTTCCTTTGTGCCAAATTTCAAGATTCTAGATCAATGGGAAGTACCCTACAGGTTTTGACGAGTGAGACACTATCAAAAAATAAATGTCTTTTTTATTGCATTAAGGTCGTAGAACTTAGTATTTGATATTAATTTTAACTTGATGCTGAGAAAGTGGGTCTTAATGGAGAGGCAGACAGACAGATGAACAACAAAGCGATCCTATAAGTTCCGTTTTTTTAATTAGGAAGTACAGAATCATAAAAAACAAACAAAAAATTCATTTTCGACTTTAAAAACCAGCTAATAAGAATCGAGTGCAAAAAAATTGGATGAAGATAATATGCCAGTCGAAAGCGCTTCAATAGTTTTTCCTGGTATAAACATTCAAAAGTGGAGTCTGCTTGCTACTTATCTCCCGATAAGAATTTCACGTACCTAGTACATGTATAACAAAATTTAAGAAAATATATAAATATCCATAGAAAATCCAAAAAATCAAAAGATCTCTTAGTTATAAAGTTTTCCTAAAGCATAGTATAAATACAGTCAACCATTAAAATTTCTATTTCCATACTTTGAAAACTGATTTCAAGTAAATTATATAAATAATAATATGGCGTGTATAAATTAAGAAACTATTCCATCTTCACAGGAATTTAATTCCATATGTTTATGGTTCACTGCTTTTGATATTTGATTACCAATAATTAATTTGTGTCAGTTATAGTGTAGTAGAAAATAGCACAGCAGCTGAAGCCATTTCAATTTAAGTATGATTTAATAATAAGATTGCAAACTTCTAAAAGTTCCTCATTTAGACTAATTCAATTACAATATTATTTAGTCATTAAAAATTGATATATTATTTTACCATTTATATAATATATAATATATATATTTTGTATCTAAAGGAAAGAATATCTGTGGTGACGAGGACGCTCTAGAAGAGTGGCAGCAACGGTGGACAAGTGAACGCGACAACGCTAAATGGACCAAGTTTATGATACCTGATCTGGCTAGCTGGGTAACACGGAAGCATGGAAACATACATTTCTACCTGAGCCAATTATTAAGCGGTCACGGATGGTTTAATAGCTATCGCGAACGGTTTCATCTCGGCTCAAAGGGACTGTGCAATGTGCATCAAGTGCAATGTGGTGGAAGACGCTGATCATGTGTTTTTCCAATGCGAGAAATGGATCCATCACAGGGTGCTAGCCGAGGTTACGGCAGGTATCAAGCTAACTGCCCAGAACTGTGTGGAGTTTATGCTCCAAAGCGAAGAGCACTGGAAAATTGTCGACGCACTTGTACGGAAAATTGTGGAAGATCGGAGGAAGGAAGAAATGGAGTAATACTCTTATTGGGTCTCTTTTCCTGAGGTAATGCTCGCGCGGTTCCGGGAAAACGAGAGGTGATCGAGAGGAGGTTTTAGTCGGTGCGAGTCCGACACTACCTGCTGGTGTGCATTAGCATTTCCTCCTCTCACAAAAAAAAAATATGTATATATATATATTATAGAATGTTAATTTCCGTCGTAAAAGCGAGGTCTAGAGTACCCGGATCCATAGCAACAACTCCCGTAACTCTAGGACAACATTTGGCTTCAAAAATTGAAAAATAAAAATTTGAGCGTGTGTGACCCCCTTTAGTGTTTGAATTTCATTATACATAAGAATGCAACACCAGATCGTTTTTTGCTTTTCATGAAAATAAAAGAAACATTTATTGCGTATCAACAAAATTAAAGCAAACATATTTTCTTACAGTAACAGCGAACGCACTATAAATTTTATATTACTAAAATTTGTGTATAATGACACGAACTTGTGTTAAAAGACAGAAATCGGTTTCATTTGGACGATGTTGAAACAGAAGATCATATGTTTTTGTGTATTTAGAGAGATAGATACTGCATAGATTTCGCAGATTCATGTTAGAGAACTTGTCTAATTCGCGTATTTTGTCTTTAATGTTTATGAACGACAGTCATCGGCTGGCCTCTGGGCTGGCTAGATTGACGAATAGCGTGTGATATTTTAACACAGCAAAATAAAATGATATATTATTATCGCCAGTAATCAATTATTTATCTCACAAATTTCGATTGATATTATCTGTCGCTAACCTGGAGATGTATCGTTCTAGTTTCCGTTATTGATTCCAGCCTTATCGTATCTATCCAGAGATTTTATCCCGTTTATCGTAATTCCCGTATTTTCCTGGATTTCTGGATTTTTGGATAAATTCAATTGTTGGTTATTGTTGCGAGCGTTGTTAGGAAGTGTAGCTTTCCGTGTGGCCCTTTATATACCTGGATTTAGGAACGTTTTTCGAATAGGGAATATTTACCGTGAATTATTCATCAAGGATCTTTTAGATTGTCGTAATTGTGTGGATCTGGATTCTGGAATACAGGAATACATTCCACAGTTTTCTAAAACTGTGTTACAATTCTATTTTACTTCGAAGATTCCTGTGCATCGGTTCCGTGTTGAATAAAGCTTTTTGGCGAACTATTCCCGACTGTCCCGTCGGACTAAATAAAATTTCAGTTCGGGATTCAGGACCGAGAAAATATTCAAGGAATGTGCATTAAGTTCAGTTAAGCCACATTTCTACATGGTGTTTTAGATCTTACGATTAGTTCCCGGTTTTATCATTGAATGGTTATTAATATTAACGCTTCCCATGACGTAAACGACGTCATATACAGGGTGTCCACAAAGTTACGTGTTTAGTTTTGCTGTGTTTTTGTTTTTTATATTTTCTTTGTGTCGTTTACGCATATCTCAATCAGGATTTATTCCCGTGACGTCAGAGATCCTATATACAGGTGTACGAAAATTTACGGATTAATTATCGCCCTGTGAACTGTTTCTATTTATCGCAACCCAATCTTAAGTGTATCTTGACGCTAAGAATTTAATATACCGGGTGTCCGATAATTCCCGGATCAAGCATTCCGTAAGATATGTTTGCGTTCTAGTCAAAAGTTTTAACGTGTTATTGATATTGTTTCGTTTACTGTGTCTGATGCCTTGCCCTTCCAGGGTTGTAGTTGAACCATTTGGGTCTAAGCTTCCTAGTCTGGACTATCTAGGTGTGGCTATTTACGATTCGTGTCCTGGCGCCTCTGGTAACTCAGTCGGAGAATACGTAAATGTTTTTTTGAATATCAGAACCGATTTTGGTCAGCTACGTGTTTTCGTGTCTTGTGGTTGTTACTTTTCCGAGTGGTAGGTGGTAGGATTTTTTCTGGCCGTTCTACGGTCATTCTCGTTGGAATATTTTTTTTAGAACTCGTTATTTTGTGCTGTCCTTTGTGTCGTGTGGTAGGTGGTGGATTTTTAAGCGCCTTTTAAGGCATTTTCTTGTTATAGTCTATTCGCGTTTCGCATTGTGTTTGGTTATTTGTTCTGCGAGTATTTTCTGAAATTTTTTTAAACTAACCCCCGGCCCAGCGCCAGCTGAAGCTAGCCGCGCAACCGATTAAATTTGGATTCAGTTTAAATGGTTCTTCGGTGCTACAAATGAAAGATATTAACCCTACATCAAGTTTTATTGAACTTAGAATAATTTCGAATAAATTCGAATATCTCCGAATATTTTCGAACAACGCCGAACGACGCCTATAATATATATATATATATATATATATATATATATATATATATATATATATATATATATATATATATATATATATATATATAGTTAAGAAACAATTATGTTACAAGTCCCTATTTCTCAAGTTCTAATACGAGAACTGTTGAATCAAGTGGTTAGTAAACTGAAATTATGAATTGGTGCTAGGTACAAATATCTCTAAGTGTTGGTGGCTTGAAAAAAGGAGACATCGATGCAAAGATTCAGTCAATAACATGGTTTCTCAGAAATATTTGGGAATTTTGGAATCATATAAAAAAATTTGACTAATAAGAAAATAAAGAAGTTAAGCAATAAACCAATATATTTTGCAAAAAAATATGGAACCAGTTGTGCAAAGACAAAATAATAATTGTTTATTGTTTTTTGTTTTTTTACGTAAACAATGACAGCCAAATCGCAATCTTTTCCCCAAAAATAACTGTAAGTCATATCTATAAATAAGCTACCTGTTATTATTATTTTTTAACCAAAAAATACTAGCGGTTGTTCGCAATATGGAATAAAAAAATATTATGAACTACTCGAGATTCAAGAAAAATATTTACAAAATAAAAAGGTATTAGTGATAAATTCCTATACCTATTAAACATATATATACAGGATGTATCACAGGAAACCGTTAACCGAACACAGGGAAAAGTACACAGTGCAAATTAGTTAAGATCAGAGATTGCTTTGCCCTCTATTCAAAGGTCGTTGCCATGGTTACCATGGTGTTCGTATACAGTAACAAATGCATATTGCTGTTTAGTTACAAATAAAAATCTGGAGTATGTTTCACTGTGACTCCTGTAATGTTAGACAAAGTGAGACAAACTTTTTATAACCGATTAAGCCACTGCCTAATTCAAAATGGAGGTTTATTTGAACATTTGCTTTAATTTTTTATTTTAACTGTTTGTCATGTTTAATTATTAATTAAAGAAATATTTTCTTAATAAAAAATTGTTTCATTAATAAAAATCAATTAATTTAATATTGAAGAATTTATTTTACTGGTTTTTCTAATTATACATTATTAGCTATTATTGTTATTAAATAATAGTTAGTCAGCGTTACCATGGTACCTATTCTCATAATATGTGGCCAAAGTAATCGTTGATACTAACTAATTTGCACAATGGAGTTTAGTTTTCCCTATGTTCGGTTTTCTGTGATATATATATATATATATATATATATATATATATATATATATATATATATATATATAAATTTATAAGAAGATAATGTGCTTCCGCTACTAAAGTCATTACAATAATGTAGGTACGTGGTCTGAAATTTCGGACAAGTAACGCAGATAGGGATTTTATCTAAATATTGAAAGTCAACACAAAATATCTTTTTTATTCCAGCAGTTAATAGATGCATAGATTTTGTAAACATATGATTTTTATTTTTTCTAAATATTTAGTAATTTTGATAAAAATATCGACATAAATTATTCAAATAAAAACTTCACTTTTTATCCCAGATTATGTACAGAGTTTGTGTCATTAGAATCCCTACAGCATACACACATAATTTCTATTATTTATTAGTTAGAGTACACACTATATTATTATATAGACAAAATCTTTATCATATAGCTAACGATTCCGGGACGAATGTCAACGATTCAGTAGTATTACGTTCAAATACACGTGACAGAGTAACAAAACGTCGACAGTAGGTACGTTTATCACACACTAGACTCATACTATGATGAGCAAA
Organism: Venustoraphidia nigricollis; assembly: GCA_034508555.1. Classification (NCBI taxonomy): domain Eukaryota; kingdom Metazoa; phylum Arthropoda; class Insecta; order Raphidioptera; family Raphidiidae; genus Venustoraphidia; species Venustoraphidia nigricollis. The sequence goes on along the minus strand of JAVRKA010000023.1, from coordinate 529,768 downwards.
ATGGTCACTTATAAAAACGTCGACATTCACTTACAGTGGTCATTTGATCGACTGAAGAAAACATACTAGAAGAACTGGAGTATAGCCTATATGCGCATACAAACTCATAACGACTGCACGTATAGATTTAATATAGTATATATACAGAGTGTCGCATAATAATGTAACAGATCACTTATTAATGATTACTATGTCAACCCCGAGGTTCACAACTTCAGCACATTTTGAAATTCAGGAAAATAAGCAACCGAATCAGACCGGTTTAAATTGCACATCTTCTTTAGTCTTGTTTTCCAAAAGTGTGGATTACACTTTTGGAAAACAAGACTAAAGAAGATGTGCACCGATCATACAGCATCCGACGCAGTGTTTTACGGTGTCGGATTTGCCGAATCTATACATATATAAATAAAATTGAAAGTGTTGTTTGTAATGTCAAAATAACAGCTTTTTAGTGTATTTGCCATATGGCAACATACACTATTGGCATCGGTCGGATGGCGGGACCTAGGGGTCGGACCAAAATTTCTCGACGTTTTCATAGCCTCCTAAACACTTTGGCACCATTTTTAAAAATGTTTATATATATATGTGTGTGTGTGTGTGTGTGCGGGCAATAACTTTCGAAAGAGTTAATTGATTTAAACGAAATTTGGCCCACGTGTTGAAATCCATTACCGCAAGAAGCCTATTTAAAATGGGCGTAATCGGGCCATTTTAAGGGTAGTTTTTAGGGGTTGAAAAATGTTTTTGGGCCCCAAAATACCGAATTCTCAGAATCGTTTCAAAAATGACATTTAACCCGATAGTAGCAATTAAAAAGTGTTTCTAAAATTTTAATAAAATCGGCTCAACAGGACCGAACTTACAAACTTTTTGAAAACACTAATTTGCAGATAGTGATTTATTTATTGAAGGGTGTATTTAATTCGGCGTAGACGTTAGATTGATAATAATATTACAATTAAGAAAAAAAGTGTCATTTTAAGGGGTGTATTAAGGGGTTAAATTTTTTATTTTGCCCACAAACAAACTTAATTTCACATAATAAAAGTATAAGACCACACAGCCCTATACATGCAAATACACTATATTGTCGGCAGGGTTTTGGCACTGCGACCCGGTTTTTTATTAAATGCATATGAAAGTTTGTAGGTACTTATATCAAAAACACTATTTTAAAAATTTTTGTCTGTTTGTTCCGGCTAATTTCCGAAGCGGCTGGACCGACTTTGACGGGGTTTTCACTGGCAGAACTTGTATACTACACGTCGTATGAGTCAAATGACCTGCTCTCACTATTTCACGGTTTATACAGGTATGTACCGGTAGTATAAATTAGAGATGAAATGTATATCCGGTAACTATCCGGTATCCGGCTTATATTTACTATCCGGACGGTTACCGGATAGTAACTCGATATCCGACCGGATACCGGATAACCAAAAACTATGATAATTTCTTAAAATTAACTTTAGTTATGAATTTTTGTGATGTAAATTAAAATACAATGGCTTATAATTATGACTAATTTTAGTTAAAGGTAAAAAAGTTACAAGAATTTACACAGTATATCTTCCAAAAAATTAATTTTACCTTCCGATAAAAATAATGATAAATAAATATTTAAACTAAAAATTTACGAAATTCTCGCGAATACTAGACTTTAATTAGTGAAATTAATTACTAATCTTAATAACAGTGAACTATATAAAATATTAGTAAAAAAATTTTGTTTAAATATAAGATTTTATTGAATTGTGCTAAAAAAGAAAAAATAATTCTTAATAATTTAAGTTCATAATTATAAAAGCGTAGGTCGTGACTATCATAGAGCAATTACAACTCACGCTTTAAATAATTGTGAACCTAAATTATCTAAACGACAATTCAATTGCGACAGTCGCCATTTTGGATTTGGAATGAAACCACACTGCTCATTGTATTTCACTTGTCATACGCTTTCATTTGATACTCATGTAGAGGGCGTTGTAAAGAAGAAGGTAATCCGCCATGCACGATCACTCATGATAACACCCGAAAGTTCCGAAACCGCCTGAATTGATCCAATGCGCAACGACACAATGCACCTAGCTAAAATATGTCACATAACAAAAAAACCCCGTCAGTGCGTTTTCCGGTTTACCGGTTGGGAGAGAACCTTCCTCTAACATGCCACAATGTAGTGTGAAAATTTGATTTGAATCGGTTCAGCCACTTTCGAGATAAGGAACGATGATATCGAAATACGAGCGATCATGTGGATAAGGCATGCGCGCAAGCCCGTTTTTCATTTGGTAAATGCAGAGTTTTGATTTGACAAGCAGCAAATTGGGAGAAAACCTTCCTCTAACCTTCCAAAACGTTGTGGTAAAATTTGGTTCAAATTATTCTATGCAGTTTCGACTTACAGAATAGCGATAATAACGATATCGGAGCATTATTTTAGAAGATCTTACCTTGACAATAAGAAATTTGGAAGAAAATAATTTTTCCGTGTTTTGCAGGTGTCAAATGAACATGTGAGCAAATTTTCTTCCATTTTGTAATTACTTTATCAACTTTTGCCCATTTAAATTTTGAAAAACTGTTAAGTGACGATGGCGACACATGCAGCAAAAAAAATTGTTTTACTTATTCTCGGACATCCCCGTCAAGTTTTAAATTCAGATGAGCAAATTTTTTCCCATTTTTGAAATCACTCGAGCAAATCTGTAGCCGCTCAACGCAACGCGCCAGATCCATACTCGACAAGCCGGATTTCGAGAAGGAAACTCGAACTATACGAAAAACTACTTTTCTTCCGTTTGGGAGCTGAAGGCATTTCTGCCACCAAGGCCCTAACTATATATTAAGTGAACATAGGTAAACATATTTGACAAAAACATGTCCTATTTATGATTTAGTTTATCTTTAAGATAGGCCTAAAAAAGGCTCAAATTCAAATTTAATTTTCAGCAAGTTTGATAATAAGTTTTTTCACTATAATCTGGATTACTTTAAATTAAATATTTAATTAAAACTTAAGAAACAAATTTGAACCTAACAGGGGTGGGCTCACACAAACTAAAAAAGAAATTTCACAAAGAAATATTCACATCATTTATTTTTGCAGAAAACGGTTACTTTTTAGATAGTATAAAAGTAGGAAACAAAATTTACTTAAAACATTGATCAAGTGCGAGTCGGATTATTAAGATCGAGCAACAAACGCCGAGAAAAACATGTTGCTTGTATGGAGACCTCCTTTAATTTTTAACTTCATTAGAGTATTTGCCATATGGCAACATACACTATTGGCATCGGTCGGATGGCGGGACCTAGGGGTCGGACCAAAATTTCTCGACGTTTCATAACCTTCTAAACACTTTGGCACCATTTTTAAAAATGTTTATATAAATATGTGTATATATATATATATATATATATATATATATATATATGTGTGTACGGGCAATAACTTTCGAAAGAGTTAATTGATTTTAACGAAATTTGGGCCACGTATTGAAATCCATCTCCGCCAGAAGCCTATTTAAAATGGGCGTAATCGGACCATTTTAAGGGTAATTTTTAGGGGTTGAAAAAAGTTTTTGGGCCCAAAAATACCTAAAAAATTCTCCGAATCGTTTGAAAATTTAAATTTAACCCTTTAATAGCAATTAGAAAGTGCTCCTAAAATTTTTAAAAATCGGCCCAACAGGACCGGACTTACAAATTTTTTGAAAACACTAATTTGTAGATAGTGACTTATTTATTGAAGGGTGTATTGAATTCGGTGTAGACGTTAGATTGATAATAATATTGCAGTTATGAAAAAAAAAATGTTATTTTAAGGGGTGTATTAAGGAGTCAAATTTTTAATTTTGCTCTAAAACCAACTTAAGTTCGCGTAATAAAGCCACACTGCCTGTATAAGCAAATACACTATATTGTCGGCAGGGTTTTGGCACTGCGACCCGGGTTTTTTTATTTTTATCGTTTGTTGTTACAGCGGTCATAGTAATACTACTCTGAGAAAATTTCAAATATCTACCTATTAGGGTTCATTTAGTTTACAGCGCTAAATATTCAAACAGATTCTGAAAAATTCCATTTGATATTACTGGTAATTTAAGTTAACTTTTTGTAACTAAATTAATTGTTTTATAAAATTTAATAGCACTAATATTATGTTACATGGTTTTACTATAAGCTTGTTATAAGTAAACGTATGAAAAGTCAATTTATTAAAAAAAGTTTTGAAAGCTATGTTTCCACAGTTTACTTTCTATTTTTCTACATTATAAAGATATCCTGAGATATGTCGTTAGCGATACTGGCGTCAAGCCGTCAAACATGGCTTTCAGGCCTTTAAATTTTAACTTTATTTTATTTTGATTATTTGTTGTTATAGCCGCCATAGTAATACACAGTCTGTAAAAATTTCAAGTGTCTACCTGTTACGGTTCAAAAGACAGACAAACGGACGAACAGACAGACATCGGAATCTTAGTAATAGGGTTTCCGTTGAAATCCTTTGGGTACGGAACCCTCAAAAAAACATTTGCAACTTTACTGTAGGCCTAGTAAGGAGAAAAACGGTCTTTATATATAAAATTCGCTCAAACGAAACTGGATTATTTCGAAATATAGCTTAAACGCCTTAAACGAAAGAAAGTGTATATTTAAAACGATGTATATAATTTATTATTAGAATGTGTTAAAAGTATTTTCTTTTCTATTTAAGACTTTTTAAAGACATTTTTATTATAAATCTTAACCATTTCCAAATAGATAACGCCTACATATTAAAAGCAGCGATGTGGCCGTGTGTACAGAAAATAACGTTTTTGTACAAATGACAAGTATTGTGCATCAATATGAAAAGGAAGACGTGTCTATTTATAGAAGCATTATATTAATATCTACAATAATTACATTCCATTGTGAATTAACAAAAGTGACAGCTATTGTTTTCAATATTGAACTGGTCTGCAGAGATATTGGACAATATATTATTTTATTTAAAAATATTAGATTTTACCCACGACTTCAATCGCATTAATAGTGGTGTGCGTACAGCGGGACGCCTCAGATAAAATGAACATACAATTTGTTAAATGTGTTACAGTCTATTCAAATAATTCATCAGCCATATAATACACACTGACAGAAACAAATCTGGTATTAAGAGTCCGTTTGCCGATCTCAGAGGGGAAATTGTACTTTGCAACGTGTGATGAGGAAACATTTTGAAACATTCCATTCATAATAGTAAATTAATATATTGTGGTCTATGAGAATTGAATGCTCTCTCTCTATCTTTCACATATGTGAGAAGTATTGACAAAGAGAACCGAATATCAGATGCCCATGCTACAGTGATTTACATACTATTATATGACATAATATACAGAAGGTATCAAATAGGGATGTGCTATGTTCATTTTATATACAGAATTACAAAACATTATAACATAAATTATCTGTAAAGAAATATTTTACAAAAAATAGAATGTTAGTAAAAACCACAAAAATATGAAAAAAAAACTTGAATTGTATAATATTTATAATAATAATTATAATGCCTTTCACCTTACATAGTAAATACTTATGACGCGACGTGTCAAATGGATGTATGTCTCGATTGACTTAATAAATATCTATCTATCTATAATTCCCGAAAAATAAAAAAATATTACGCAAATGAATATAAAAATGTCAAGTACATAATAATTATCACGTTTCTTAATTCAGACGTTTCCTTTTTTTATTTTGAGCGTCTGTTATATATTTTGGCTCTCTTATTTCCATGTTACGAGTATGTCGTGGATCGATTATTTCTGGGACTAAACAACTGAAATAAAATGTCTTTAATTTATTTACCATTTCATTTTCGAAAAAAATACTGTCTCTTTCAATTTTCATTATTACACAATCAGCCAGTGTCCATACAGCAAAGACACATACATTTTTTTCGCAGATATTTAATTGGCCTTGAATCTGATAAAAACATTCATGATTTTTTTTTATTTCATATGTCCCATTAGTATTTTTAATATATTTTATCACTCCTCCTTGTACAGCTTCAGCAACTGTCATATTTCTAGCAGAAAACGGGCATTTAATATCAACAATTAATCCGTCTTGTGTTACACCATCTAGCGTTGCACCTAAATACGGCCATTTTGGATTAATAAACAGACCACAGTGGCTTATTTTAGTTTTAAGGATATTCTCAACTGCTTTTTTTGCTATGTCTTCGTTATTTCTGCCCCACATAATAGATTTCACATGTAAATCTTCCTTATATAAAAGAGATTTTACAGTGGATCTGCAACTTGTAGTGGGACGCATTTTACAGATTTTCCCGAAGTTAGAAGCTGTCAGCACTTTTTTCCGATATTCTCGCCACTCCATACTATCTGCTTGCAATCTAGTCCGCCTTTCAATATTTTGATTTTCTTCGGCTATTTTGGATAATTGATTATTAAATTTACGGCATTCTGCGTCAAACTCATCTTTATCTAAATCCAGTCTTTGACATACTTCACCGTAATCTTCATCTGGTCCTTTGGTATTTGAAGAAAATGGCAATCGTCTTTTCTTGCCGCTTGCTGAATGCCGTTTTTTAGTTTCTTCAAATTTTTTCAAAATGTTTCCGGGACTAGTATCATTATTTAAATATTTATGTACTTTGTACAGAGGTCTTCCATCCGAATTTCGGGACAGAGTGGCAGCCATACATCGCCCTTGATAGCAACGCCTCATAGTAAAATTGATTCGTTTACCACCTGTATATTTGGCTATAATGGAATTAAATTGTTTCAACGTATTGTTGTCAACGTTTCCAATTAAACTTTTTGCGTGACTGGCTAAATAGCGTACCCCAAGAAAATAAAAAAGAAAATAAATTACGGCAGGAAGTTTCGTTACTGTTTTATATAACATAGATTATTATGCAGTAATAAAAACTAGCATTTCAAACAGATTAAAAAATTCCAGCCAACTGTACGACAGGACTAATCCAACTTAAAATTATTATAAATAAAATAGAATTTCTACTAATGTATATTAGTAATAAATATTTAGGGGAGTCATATTAGATAAAATAAGGCCTAAACTTCGGAACAATTCCACGATCCATATTTTTTGATGAAACCTTTTGCATTTGCTTCTAAATAGTGTTAATAAAAACTGCGTCTCTTAAAAAAAGGGTGCTAATTGTTTATTTGCCTAATAACCAACCCCTGCGCAGGGATGAAGGTAACTTTGACATGTTAAATAGGAACACCTATTTTTACCACAAATTATGATTTTTCGATAAAAATATGGAACATATTTTGTCTCAAACATTTTTTTATCCGATGCCTAAAATGCATGTCAAAAATCGGTTTCCCGAAACTCCATTAATGTTTATGCCTAAGCATCGACCTTGCGCAGAAAATTACAAGAGGCAAATTTTGTTTGGTTTGGGGAGGGTATCGATTAAACATAAAATGAACCCCCCTCCCCTATGCGGGGGTGAGAGTGACTGAAATTTTTAAACACAAGGGGTGGGGGGTTCTTTTTATGTTTAATCGATGTCTTTCAAAAAATTCAACACCCAACTGGTTTTATACCATTTGCTTTTGGCAATAAAAACTTATAGCCATTTATGTATGGCGCGCGGATTGGTCGAGCCTACTTTCACCGTAACAGGTCGCCGACGCAGCGTGAAACGGAACGTTAATTAACAAATTGACTTTTTTTCTTTTTTGTCCTTGGTAATTAATATAAAAATGATTTGTCGGGAAAAAACAAAGGAAGAAACGTCGCTATAAATAACAAATAAATGTTTACTTAATAAGTTCTTTTCCCGACAAATCATTTTTATGTTAATTAACAAATTTCTGTTCGCTCATTTTCAATTGAGAAAAACAAGTTCAATATATGTTTCTTTCGTAAAATTTCCCGTTCTTTCAAATGGCGCCATTAGTTTCTTTGAAAAAATTAAATTAAAAAATGTATTTGCAAAAAACCGCATTCTTGCACGTAAATAATTGTTAAACAAAAAGAGTAGCAAACTATTTTATCTCGGGACGCATTTTGATATGCTGTTCTTTACACTTTTTTGAACACGTTCATCTATCGAGGAATTTTTCCGGAGTTAAAATCTAATACGATTCCCCTAATTGTGATATTTGCTATTCATTTGCATGGCTGCGTAATATGGTATTACATTAAAATTAACCAAAGCACGTTTGTCAGCTGCCTAACTAATTTTTTTTGACAGATCTTCAAAACAAAAGAACAGATGATTTTTTAATATTCCCGAAATCATAAAGTTTAAAAAAAATAACAAAACTGTCTTGCAAGAATAAATAAAATAATTAAACATTATGAAAAGTACTCACAATCATTATTAAAGAAAAAGTGTGTGTCGAACTCGCGAGGAGAGAGTTCCGTATCATTCCGTTTTCCGTGAAAACTTTAAAACTGAGGATTTTCGTTTGGGGTTTCCTGTAAACTATGGGTGATGCCTTATAATCCATATTTTTTTCAAAATTTTACACTCAGTAGTTTAAGAGATAAGGGAGGGGGGGAATGGTCAATTTTCATATATTTTCTTAAAAAACTTAACTATTTATTTTAAAATTATAAAAAAATATATTTGAGACCCTTACTACAAGCCCTTTCATTTGATATGTCACACAGCACAGTTTGTAAAACTTTTTTTAATTTCCTAATTTGCCCCCCAAAAATGACCCCATGTTCAAAATTCAATTATTTACGTTATACGTCCATGTTTAGGTCACAGAAATTCATGCGTTTCGGAGCAAATTGGCTGTGTCAGACGGACGGACAGACAGACACGCGACTGATCCTATAAGTTTTCCGTTTTTTTCCTTTTCAAGTACGTAACCGTAAAAACAACGCTATAGCGTATATCTCTTCTGCGCATGCGTATATTTTCTCCAAAAACAATAGGTCTCTTCATATTCACATGTCACATCTCATCAAAATTCGGTTTCGACCTGCTCACATATTCATATGTAACAGGTAAGATGTCCATTCGGCTATGCCGAACGTTTCTTCATATGTAACGTGTGCGATAGCATTTTGTTGGATGTCGCAACTGTTACATAGCATCAAAAGCATTCATGCACACATAATATTTTGTTATCTTATTTCCTTTTAACTTCTGTGACTGTGTGGATGTTTCGTTTATACCCGTAGCTAAAATGGATCTAAGTGAATTGATGGAAAGTATTAGTTTTAATTCAAGATTAATTAAACAATACTTCTATTGGATAAGTGCAAAGAATAAAGAAGAAATCGAGGTATGTTAGAGTTTAATTATGTTTATTTGATGACCGAAAGTCTAATTATTGTATATACCTATTGTTCTGACGCGTAAGTCATTTGTTGGCGTTGTGAGGTTATAAAACATGTATTAACTCTGTTCAATAATAGGTCTGTTCGTAAAGAAATCACAAGCCAGTCAGAGGGATTAAAAATAGTACCTATGTACCTACCTGTAGAAAATGTTTTTTCTTTTGTTTCAGAAGGTTGTAGAAGAATTAAAAACTATTAGTAAAGTAACCTGTTCAATAGAAAAGACAACTGTCAAAGAAAAAGCAAGAAACAATATGTTTAAGCGAATTTATTATTGTCACTTCAATACCAGAAGAAGAAAAAATACTAAAGATTTAAAGAAAAAATCCTCAAAAAACATCAATTTGATCGAATAAAATTTTACAATATAAGCCAAGATATCTAATGATTGATATCAAGGAGTGTTTTTTAATGCGAAAATTGATTTTTTATGATTCGATAAAATTTAATTGATACTTAACTCATTTTTTGATTCTATGTAACAGTTGCGACATCCAACAAAATGCTATCGTACACGTTACATATGAAGAAACGTTCGCATATTCATATGTAACAGGTACATATGAATATGCGACCTGCTCAGCCGTTTAACCTCTACCGTGCTCACAGACTAACAAACAGACCTATTCCAAAAACAGATACGGTTTTTGGATTCGGAGAGCCTCAAATAAAAAAAAAATGTAAAATTCAGATTAGTACCAATCCACATTTATGGAATTGAAATGGTAATAATTATTGATTGTTCATATGATTGTCGCTTACAAGGGCACGTTTTATTTTCAATTTTGCACATCAGCTAGCTAGACTAGCGAATGTGCTCTATTATAGCTTTTGGCGTCAGAGTTGAGTTTCGTTCATATAAGAAGTTATACTTAAGTTAAATTCGCACGAAATCCATTCACATTGTACTTTTTTGAAACAAGGAGATTCTGTTCTATAGAACGCAACCATTTTTAGATGATGTGGTTTGTGGCGATCGACGTTGTTTTATGAGGAATAGATCTGATTAGATTTTGGAATTAATCGGTACAATAGTTTCGAAGATATTTCAAAATATTTCAAAAAAACTTTTTTCAAAAAATTTATATTTTCGAGATTTCTCAAAATCTACCGGACCGGATCAGTTCCAATTCTCAGAAAATCTAAAAACAGCAAGGCCCTTTCAGATGTCGTAAGCCGCTTTTCGATCGGTCCACCCGTTCAAAAAAGTTTTGAGAGGTTTACACACACACACACACACACATATACACACGCACGCACAGACGCATACTTACAGACACAGAAACATTATCGTGGAAATGATCAGAATAGCTTCCTTGACTTGAATTATTCATTAATCATTCATAGCTACAAAAAAATTATGTTAAGTATTTGAAAAAGTATTTGCAAAACCAAATAAAATACCAAAAAATTTGTATTTGAAATACAAATACTTGTCATTAAAAGTATTCATATTTGTATATCAAATACAATTTTTTTGGTATTTTATTTGATGAATAATTCAAGTCAACAGTATATATAATTACATATAAATTATTCAAACAATTCTTAAGTATTTGTTTTTTTTTTTATTAGAGCGATAGGGCTTCGGCAGCAAGGCCATTAGCTCCAAATCTATAAGTGATCACTGTATATTGTATATACATGATATAACTGTCTATTTTATTTGTATTTTGAAATACTTTTACTCAAATACTTCACAAGTCTGCGAAACCTTATTATCAATATACTGGACATTCAACAGACTGCATCAGAGTATTCAGGGCGCAAAAAAGAATAATAAGACTTATTTTTAAGTTTAATGTCAGACAGTCTTGTAGGCAAGTATTTGTTAAAAAAGGTGTTTTAACTTTTTATGCAATCTACATATTACAATTAATCATGAATATAAAAACTAAACTGCATAGTCTGAAACCGAATTCTGATGTGCATAATTATAACACATCTGTTCAAAGAAATATCCATTTAGAACGCTGCAGAACTGCCAAATATAACAACAGTTCAATTAATAAAAGTATAGTTATTTTTATAATAAACTTCCCGATTTCATCAAAGACAGTATCAGTATCACTGTATTTAAAAACCGTTTAAAACATTTTTTAATAAATGCTTACCCATATGACGTCGCTTTAAAATTATAATTAGTTATTTTTACTCTTAATGTTAATTATATCATATGTATATTTGATTGTATTGCTTTTGACTTTCGCTTCCCTTATATATCCATCTATCTATCTATCTATTTGTCGTCAAAAATTGGGATTTTTGAAAGTCATTCATCGTTTAACCATATCATAGTTATGTCTAATGTTACGCTACTGGGCACGGTGGGGGTATCTAATAATTTCTCTTAACGGGCTACAATATAAGTTAAAAGGACAATTTCACGTATTTCACTTACATAACAGATGTTTCAAAAGAGATCATAGCATTTAAACATGCAACGCATAACATAGAGGTCATATAGCATTACAAAGGTTAATGATATTAACATGCCCGAAAGGTAATTAAGTAATTCAATGTACATTGTCAGACTGAATACAATACAGCCATGAGTATCATATGGCATAAAATAAATAAAATACAGGCATAATAGGGTCCTTATTGGAAAGTAAACATAGATTAAGCAGAGATATGGATAATATCATTTTTAGTATTCCATTTGTTTGTCATAGGCGATTTTCTTTTAAGCTATCTGACGTAAAAGTTTGAAATTTGGCATAAAAATGGAATGTGGTGGCCAGTGGTGTTGTACTAATTTTTTTTTTACCGGAACGCGTATATATAATTATATAGACAGGGCCGATCCTGGGTAGGCGGCCGCTCTGTGCGGTTTCATGTCCCAAATTTAACGACGGGGGGTGATTTTCCATGATAATCCTGGCGGCGACGTTTTTTTTTTTAGGTCTCATGTCCCAAATTTGACGACGGGGGGTGGGGGGAGATTTCCCCCAATTTTCGCCTGTCGCCAGGATCGGCCCTGTATATAGTATAAAAAGGAAAGTAAACGAAAATCATTACGAAACCCATTTTGTGTATATGTATATACATATATGTTTATTACAATAATAGGAACGTTTAATAAAAATTAGTTAACAAATTATAAAATACGGATAGTAGATACTCAAACAATATTGCATAAATATTTTTAACAATACATGAAAACACTAATGGTCAAATTCGTCAAATTCGTCAAAAATTTAAAAAAAATCAGCAATTCTTTTTAATTTTTTTTTCAATACGTCAGCCAATTCTCGTTATCAGAAATCATCTTTAGTTCCGGAACGCGTTCCTGTCCAAAAAGGAAGTACCGGAACGACGTTCCGGAGCGTTCCGGCTCGACAACACCACTGGTGGTGGCTCAATTACAGACGCTCAGTATAAAAAGGCGATTTTTATGCTTGGGTTAATTTCAAATGGCAAATTGAGAAATGGAAAAACAAATTTCAAGGGCATATTTTAGGGTGTCATAATGAAACACGAATAAAATTTAACAATACATGTATATAACATATATTTTTTTCATTTGTTTGAACAATTTAGCAGAAAGACAATGAAAAATTGATGTCCCGCACCCTTATAACTAAAACAGTCGCTGAGAAAAATTTGAAAAAGACATGAATATTGAAAATTAAATATAGATTGAATGAAAATTATCAGAATTTAAAAATTCTAACACACTAAAGTGTTATATAAGCAGTTTAATTAACGTAATATTTCAAATTAATGAATGAACGTCAAACTGTATATAATAATATCGGGTAATATGTAACAGCTCCAGTAGTTCTGTAACTGCAGAATCGTGGATTCGAGCCCTACGTTAGACGAAAATGTAGTTCAGTTATTTTTTTATTTTTCCTTTATTGCATTAACAACCTTGTAAAAAATTTGAAAACCTTAATGACCAAAAAAAAGCTGAAAAACTGTTGACCCTGCAGGTCATCCTTAGAACTTCCCGCTACTTAATACGCTCGAAAATATTCATATTCACAAGTAATTGAGCTCTTCGAGCTCAAAAATGCAGCTTTCATAATTTTTTTCGAGCATACCTTCTTTATGTTTTTGAGCTCTTTGAGCTCAGTACTCTTCGAATAATTTTGAAAAAACAATATCTCAAATTCATTTCAACAATGACATTTTGTAAACGAATTGTCCGATTTCAGTACAGTATTTGGCGATTGATGATGTAATTGGTTAAAAACTCGATCTGATGAGAAATTCAGAAGTTATTTGGAAAAAAAACAACATTTTTTTAACCTTTAAATTGCGATATCTCTCGAACGAATCTACCGACCAAGATGCAGTTTGCGGCATTCAATGTTGTTTTTTGACGACAAGAGCTGATTTTTGAACTTTTGAATAGCGATATCTCTCGAACAAATCTACCGACCAAGATGCGGTTTACGGTATTCGACGCAGTTTTTCAAGCACAAAAAGTTGACTCAATACCGAAAACTAATACGACAAGAAATTCGGAAGTTACTTAAAAACAAAAAAAATTTTCGCAAATTTTTCGACAACAATATCAATTAATCAAAATGCGGTTTGCGGCATCCGATGTTGTTTTTTGAGGACAACAGCTGATTTTGGAATTGATCGGTATATAGCAGTCTAAAAGTTTTTTTTTGAAAATTTTATTTTTGAAATTTCTCAAAATCTACTGGGTCCAATCGATTAAAATTATCAGGAAATCTAGGTTTAGTGAAACGCTTTCGACGCTGCAAACTGCGTTTCGATCGGTCAAGCCGTTCAAAAGTTACAAGAGGCTTACATACACACACACACACACAAATAAATACAGACACCAGGACACCATCGAAAATCGAGGTGAAAACACAAAATTAGTGGGAAGTTCCAGTAATTGGGCGACAGACCCATTTCAACTTAAAAAATATTGACATTTGATATACTTATTATAGTAAGTAAAATACAATTTCTGTTAAAGCGTGCGATGACGCGAGTAACGACTAGTAATAAATATTATGAAATTTGCTATTCATTCTCATGGTTACATAATATGGTTTCACATGTAAAAATTAACCAAAACATGCTTGTCAGCTATCTAACTTATTTTTGACAGATTTTCAGAACTAAAGAACATCTGATTTTTTTTTATTTTCAAAATATTTCCGAAACTATGAATGCTTCGCAATTTTTTTCTAGGAAACTTTTTTGGAAAAATAAATAGAATAATAAACCATTATAAAAGTATACTACCATTATACAAAAAACAACATTATAACATATATCTCTTCTGTGCATGCGTCGATTTTCCCCAAAAACAATAGAGCTCTTCATATTTGCATATTTAATATCCTCCAAAAATTTGGGGTCAATCCGCTCATTCGGTTGACTTGCATCGTGCATACAGATAACAGACAAGCCGACGTACAGACTATTTCCAAAAATACGTTTTTTGGATTCAGGGGACCTCAAAACGAAAAAATATTGTCAAATTTTGAAAAGTGAATTTTAACCATACCTGTGGGTTGGAATGGCAAAATAACGAAAAATATTTCGCCTCGACGCAATGCATTAATAACTAAGTCACACACCTGCACTGCCTACTTAACTATAAATACAATTAAAGATATTAAAAGTACATTATAATATATATATTTTTGCTTACTTTGAAAGAAAAAATGATGCACTGAATTTCTGCGATTTGCCCCGCCTTGTCCAACAGATTATTATATATCACATTAAAAGAAAATTTACTCAATAATTTAAAAAAAATTGTATATAATTTGATTCATACATTATAAAATACCGCGCACATCTATCAAGCAAGATCAGCACAGCACGGAGCAGAAAAACCTGTTCGTGAATCGTGAAGATATCGATGTTATTTTTAATGGACCAGCACCTGCAACCCGCAAAGACCGTCAGTTGGTCGCCTGCAATTTCTATCTAGCCGTGCGATCTGATGTGCTAGTGGTGTATCGTTTTCATTAATTAATTTGCATTGATAAAACAAACTGAAAACTACAAAATGTGTACCGCACATCACGATGTCTGCACCAAAAGTTGCGGACTTGTGCTAGTCTGTGCTGGTCTAGTGTGCGACATCATGCATGTTGCAGATTTGTGCGATGCTGGTCATACTGGTCCATTCTTGGCAAATGTATGCGGTCTTTTATAGTAATATAATAACAAATAAATTTCAAAATACGTTTTTAGATTTAGATTTTTTTTAAAATGAGTGAAAAGGATGTTTTATTTGTTTAAAATTTCAATAATAAAAAATGACTGAAAGATTATGCTAAAAGTAGTTTATTAGTCAGGAAACAGTATACAGTAAAATATTTGCAACTACTTACTGCACATTAAGCTGTCGTTGGATGGCAAGCTTCTTCTCAATTTGCTCTATTGGAAACTGAGGAACCTCGTAAGGCGCAGATAATTCATTGGTTCCATCCTTCGAGTTTGGGAACGCAGCTTGACCGGCAACGTACGTTGGACTTTCACTTCCTACATAACAAAATGTTGCATGATAATTTGTGTGTAAACAATACAAATTAAGGAGCGATCCACTTATTATACCATACCTAATTAACAAATATAGGTACCCGATAATATATTACTCTTTTTACCGAAAGTTCAGTATTGGGTATTTGACTACTATGTATTGTGAATTGTTTTAATACTATTTTTTTATTACATTTAATGCACACTATATGCATATTTCCTGAAGATCTGTGGTATTTTCGGTAAATTTCAATGTTATAAATTTGAAGGAGGAAAAAACCACACCAAAATGCAATTTGCTAGTCACGTGACACATGACGCAAGGAAACAACAAACAATTGCTACAGTAAGAAAACGAAAATTTGTTTATTTTCTTGAATAATTCTGTACGTTTACTTACGTGTGACGTGACCAGGATTGTAACCAAGCACAGAGCGTTTTACATTACATGATAAAATCTCAAAAAAAATTAAATTTTATTCAAGTTTTTTACAGAAAATAATCATATTATTATTTTATCCTGAAAGTAAAGTGTGAGCCGAAAACTGCTCGGGATGGATTGTGGAAAAATAAAAGGTGCTGGGCCCAATAATTCGAACAGTTTTAACGACACTACAATTTATTTAAAAATTACTTGTTTTAAACTTTTACATGAAACTTTATTATTTTGTTTGTATAATTACTTTACTTTAAAAACGTATTTTTTGCATTCACTTCAAAGACCTGACTGATAAAAAAGGTATTCATAATAGTATTGATGACTCTATTATGCAAATAAAAAAAAAGAAACTTACATAACTAATCAACAGAGCCGAACTCTAAGTCTTAATATAATTTATGTTTTAATAATATAATTTAAGGACAAATAAAAAGAACAAAGAGTACTTGATAACGCTACAAGTGGATAGGCTTTTTTACGCTGTAATATATTAGGATGACAACAATTTGTAACATATTTTTGAGTCAAATAGCCTATTGGCAAAAATCGAAACAATAATGTAATAGTTTCGTATTGAATCTAGTATTATTTTTATGTCGAAAAATCATTTTGTGAGGTAAGGTCAGTTTCGGAGTGCGCATGGCGACTGTGTGAATGTGTGTGTAATTTAGCCGATATTTTCTTTTATTTACAACTACTTCTGCAAAACTACACCTATTGAAATTATCCTTTTGGCTAAATGTTTGCTTCAGCATCCAGGCGTATTGATTCTGATGCCAATCCGATATTGTGTGATATTTCTGTACAGGCTTAAGAAGTTATTTTTTTTTATTTAGCTTCAACCCTAATACTTGTTTTGCTATTCATGCGAAGGCAAACAACGTATATAGGCCATAATACCTACCTATATGTTATTGTGAAAGAACAATCCCATAAAAACGTTTCAAGAAAAAACATGCACCCAAGTCTGGTTGAAAAAGACGCCATCTTTTAGAATTTAGGGCATTAAATTTCCTATGGATTCTTAAACGGCTCCTTTTTTATTCGGTGTAGGAGGTACTCGCACCGAGAGTAAAAAACTTGAATTTTTCACTAAAAATGTTTGATGATTTTTACTTTGTTTGCTTTTAACTTTGAATTTTTTATTAAAGAGATAAAAACCATGCTTCAAAGCGAATTCTTTTCTATATAAATATATGTGTTTTCAATTTAAAATTCGATATAGAATACCTATATAATCAATAGGGTATTTGACATTAAAACATAAATGATTAAATTATGTGAATACAATAATTTATCGAATAAGAAATCAGAGCTCATCAGTCTGTAGTCACAAAAACACCAGGTTGATTTATTATATTAATTGTAAAATTGTAATTTTTTGACCTGTCAAAAAACACTAACCGCCATGATGGTTCGAAGTGTAACGTCACGCTTGTAGCGAACTCACGTATATACCTACATAATTTCCTATTATATTTCTGGCTCTCCAGGTTTTCCTGAAGGCTTTCGTTGACTTGGAAAACTAAAATTTTGCAGACTCATAGTATAGAACACGAAACAAGAACCTAATGGAATCGGATTTTCGATTTTCAACTTGGGAACAAAAATAGAGGGCGATTAAGAGTTTGAAAAAAAGCTCTCCGTTGATTCAGAAAGTAGAAATTATTTTATTCATTTTTTCAAGAAAGTTTTGTGAGAATTTTTTTTTCTAAACTTTGTAGTTTCGTAAATATTTTGAAAATAATAAAATTGGCTGTTGTTTAGTTCTGAAATAAAGAAATTAGGAGCTGGCAAGCACGCTTTGGTTAATTTTTACATATGAAAAAACAAATATAATTTTGGTTGGAATTTATATGTTATAGTGGTTAAACAATAAATTGTAAATTTAACGAGATATTGAAAATATAAATAATTAATTAAAGCACTGTGAATTGTTGTTACTGCAGCGTTACAACTTACAGCTAAGTTAGCAAGTACTTTTCGTATTATAGTACTTAAAAAATTTGAATTAAATGAATAAACGAGTTTCTGATAATTTTTTGTTATAATTATAAACATTGATTGATGTGAATGAAGTAAATTTTCCATAACTTCTTTGTGCACATTAGGCTGAAATTATTATTTTTACCTACAAATTACAATATAAATTATCAGTATCGTTGTTGTTTTTAACGGCAAATAGGTTATAATAATAATGTCATTATGAATTAATGGAGACACGGGAAAAATGTGTGAAATAAGTCATAAAAATTAGAAATACATATTTAAGTTTATATAACGAGAATATTTAAAAAGATGCTAAAGACTCGCATCAATCTGGCTGTTCACAAGTTGAAATGTCAGCTAATTCCAACTTCCCTAACATAAATAAAATATATAACACGGTCTCAACAGCCCACACTTAATTATCCACTGTCACACAATGGCCTCTCTTCACAATTCATACACATAGATCAGTAGTATTGACATTAATTATCTATGACATTATGTAATTAGTCAAACGATAAAAAAACACAAAAAAGACTAATTGGAATAGATATAATCATTCTTCAATAAACTTTAAGTTTTTGAGAAGTCTCTTTCTCATTGTCGACCAAACATATCCTTCCCATTCAACTATACACAAAACATCGACAACAAAATAATCCTAATGAAACTTTAAATGGAGCCGACAAAGACAAGACATAATACAGTGCGGCCTTCGTTATGCAAAGTGTATCCAAAAACTTTCTCGACCTTATTTCTGAATTAAGGGTTCGTTTTAATTTTTAGTCTCAAATTAGAGATAAACAATGCGTCTGGATGAGTTACTAAGTTTAATAATATTATTAATCTTGATGGAACTGACTTAAAACCATCAATATTCAAAAGAGCACTGCGTCGCCTGAACTCAAAATTCGGCCTGCACCAGCGCTCTAAAAGAAGAGAGTAAAATTTAATTTGTTGTGCTATAATTTTAAATAAATACATTACAAGGGTGACTGTTTCTTAGAAATTTGAAGAACAGCAATGTGTGTCGCATTCGACAGTTTTGGGTTTGACAGTTAAGCCCTTTAAGTGGTTAACAGCATAAAAATTGTTACGCTAAAGCAATTAAAATTTGGTTCTGAGAAATGTCTACGAATGAGTGTCCTTCGAAGTGTATTTTTTAGCGTGATTGGTTGGGAGCAAATGGCAGTTAGAAAGTATGTGAATGTTATTGGTTATTGCAGTGGGTGTATCTGAAAAAAGTTTGAATGGGTGTGATGATTATTTTTAAATAAAATATAGTTTTAGCATTAAACGGTATGAGTAGAAGTAGGAGTTGTGAGTTGTAAGCTTTGTAAATACTTGTAAATAAAGTTGTACAAAGTTGATAGTGTTTATTTAAAATTTATTTCCATTCTGGCACGCGGAATAAATAAGGGAGAAAAATCACAATTTATTCAAAGTGTGATATAGCAGTTAATATCAGAAGTAAATTGAATCAGTCATCAGAAGTGGGATTGTATCAATTATCCGAAGTGGGAGTCATACGAGTTGTAAAAAATCTATCATCGGATTAAAGATACGAGCGGGAGCACGTAATAGGTGGGAGGGAGGCTACTATACGCCCCAACATTCTTTCGAATTGCTTAATTGCATGTTCTGAATTGTACGTTTTCATTTACTTTACAA
The DNA here is from genome assembly GCA_034508555.1 of Venustoraphidia nigricollis. Lineage (NCBI taxonomy): Eukaryota > Metazoa > Arthropoda > Insecta > Raphidioptera > Raphidiidae > Venustoraphidia > Venustoraphidia nigricollis. The sequence continues at coordinate 509,844 of JAVRKA010000023.1, read as the reverse complement.
CTAAAAAAATTTATAAAGAGTCTACAATAGCTTTCCTAACATAATACTATCATTCAAAGGTTTTTAGAAAATACAATTTTACTAGAAAAATATTTGCATTATAAATTACTAACACGCATTAAAAAAATAAAATAGACGTCAATAGTAAACAAGTAATACAGACCTATTTTAATTTTAGAATATTTTTACGACGTTTAGACTTTTTTATATGCACACTATGTACATATATGCATTTAAAAAATATCAACATCTCTATTTCAAAATATTTTGAAAACTGATTTTACAACAAAACATATGTTTAAAAGATAAAAGTCACTTAAATGAAACATGGTTGGTGTCATTGAAAAATTAAAAACGGGTGGAATAATTTCAAGAGAGTAATATCAAAAATTTTGATAACCTGTGTCAGTTCAGATAAAGCTGTATGTGAACAAGATAAGAGTACAAATGTATAATAATATGTATCATTTAGGTACCAAGTATTCACGATTTCTGAGAATACATAATATACTCAACAAAAACATATCTGTAAAAGGGACTCAAGTTTATCTTGTAAATGCTTGTCCGTCTGTCTGAACTAAGACGATCCATTCAGAAATTCGGATTACTAGCTTCGTATTAATTATTTTGATTTTGGTTTGTTTGATAAGGTAAGGTACTTTATTGGTGCTAACCAAGTTTACACACATCAGAGTAGGTACAGTTTAAAAATTAATAATTTAATATGATCATATATTGAATAGCGAACACTATTAAAGATAGAAGTTACTATTCTTGGGACAAATTTATTCCTTGGAATAAAATTAACTCTCAAATCACCAAACGATACATTCGGTAGAATAATAACTCGAGCAGCAAATTTACTTTACATCATACGCCTTGGAGATTCTGTTGATAATTTTACATTTACCGAAAATCCAACTGATGGCGCCGTGATTGAAAAAGTAAAATCATACTTCATGAATAGTTATACTCGCATGTGGTCGTGACAGTATAATGTATTAAAACTCGAGTCGCAGTGCCAACACACTGCCGACAATATTGTGTATTTGCTATTACAAGCACTGTGACTTTATTTCACGAATTTGTTTATTTTTGGAGAAAATAAAAAAGTCAACCCCTTACTAGACCGCTTAGAATACCTAGTATTTTTTTTATTAATTTCAATGTTTTGTCTCTGTTTTCTCAATTCATTATCTGCACAAAATAATATACCTACAGAGACTTAAGTAAGTATAATTCTCTATTCACAAACGTTTTCATAAAAGTCCGGTCTTGTCAAACCAATTTTATTAAAAATTGATGCAAAAAGGTTAAATTTCATTTTGAATCAATTCCAAGAATATTTTCTGTGTTTTTGGAGCCGAAAACAATTTTCAACTCCAAAATACACCTTCAAAAACCGTCCGCTTAGGCTTCGTGTGGTGATAGATTCCAACGTGTGAACCAAATTTCGTTTAAATCAAATAAGTCTGTCGAAAGTTATCGTACTAACACACACACATTATACAATATATACACGGTGTCCCAACGAAAACTTGTACGCCCATAAAACTCGGCAAAAACTTGACAAAAATCCAAAAACACGTCGGTTCTTATATCAAAGGGAACCAATTTTTATGTAAAAATCATCCCTACAACTCTAGCCCAGTGCGGGGGGTAACACCCCGCATATTTTATAATAGGACGGGGGGTCAAATAATCCCTAATTTGAAAGGGTATTTCATTACTTACACAACCGTTTTTTTTTCAATTTCACTGATTTGTTACCGAGAAATTGCTTCTTGAATTTTCGAAGTTAAAAAACTAAAAACCCGGGTCGCAGTGCCAAAACCCTGTCGACAATATAGTGTATTTGCTTGTATAGGGCCGTGTGGTTTTAGACTTTTATTATGTGAAATTAAGTTTGTTTTTGGGCAAAATAAAAAATTTAACCCCTTAATACATCCCTTAAGATAACATTTTTTTCTTAATTGTAATATTATTATCAATCTAACGTCTACACCGAATTAAAGACACCCTTCAATAAATAAGTCACTATCTGCAAATTAGTGTTTTCAAAAAATGTGTAAGTCCGGTCCTGTTGGGCCGATTTTACTAAAATTTTAGAGGCACTTTTTAATTGCTATTAAAGGGTTAAATTTCAATTTTAAAACGATTCTGAGATTTTTTCGGTATTTTGGGGCCCAAAAACTTTTTTCAACCCCTAAAATTCACCCTTAAAATGATCCGATTGGGCCCATTTTAAATAGGCTTCTTGCGGTAATGGATTCCAACATGTGTGCCAAATTTCGTCAAAATTAATTAACTTCTTCGAAAGTTATAGCCCGCACACATATATATATACCTATATATATATATATATAAATATATATATATATATATACATATATATATAAACATTTCTAAAAATGGTGGCAAAGTGTTTAGGAGGTTATGAAACGTCGAGAAATTTTGGTCCGACCCCTAGGTCCCGCCATCCGACCGACGCCAATAGTGTATGTTGCCATATGGCAAATACACTAATTACAATCAAATATTATTATCAACGAATGTCTTTATCCAGATAAGTTAAACTGAGATTAAATTTGCATTTTCTCGGTAATTATAGGTATCTTTAATTTATAGAAGCAATTGTTTTAAGACACGATCCCACAACCACTGTTTTGTTTGATATCATGACTGTCCGTAAATTATTAGTAATAATATATTACTATATATATGTAATATATTACATCATGTTACGCGCAGTGCAGGAATTTCAACTTTCTGGTCATATGGTGTATACTATTTTTCTTCATACCCGGCCGAAAGTAAGTATTTACATATACGAGAAAACTGTTTCGGCCCGCCGTTACAGACGGCATGCGAGTAATTCCAGCAGTGCATAACTGTTAGGCTTTCTGCCTTAAAATCGAAGCCGAAAGTACGTACTTTCGACAGGGTATGAAGAAAATATATTCTATTATAAATACCTCAGTAATGATTTGGAAAATACTGTATTTTTCAATTCATAATCATTTTTTTCCAAAGCGCTACATAACCCATACCTACTCGATAAATGTATGCCTACTAATATTATTAAGGCAAAGTTTATCAGTTTGTTTGTTTGTGGGAAGTAATCTCAGAAACAAGCGAACCGATTTCAATTTTTTTACACGCTATATTGAACAGATTTTATCGAGGTTCTTATCATTCGATTGCTTATTTCTAGGGGAAGGTTTAAATCTATAGGCCCGACTTCGCCCGAGTGATGGAGTGGATTCAAGTTTGGAGATTGAGCGAAGAGTGATAAATACAGAAAATACATTCGGGCGACCGAGCAAAGCGAGTGGATAATGTCTGAATAAATTGGAGCGAACAAGCGAAGGGAAAGACTCGAAGGAGTAATGTATTAATAAATTACAAATTCCAGAGAACGAGCGAAACGAGTGTTCTAGTAGTTTTTATTATTAAATTCGAGCGAAGCAAGGTGGTAATGTATTAACTGTGTTTTAAAGTCGCACCCAAGTAATTCATATAAAAACGTACATTTTTATAATCGATACTATTAATACTCTACCTATATTCACTGAATCCATACTGAAATTATTTAATGTACATTTGCATACTACTGCATACACTGACTGACACCACGTGATTATATTTACACTTGTAATTACTAATAACAAATAACACAAGAACGTCAAATTCTCTCCGAACTGTTAATAACAAAACCATTAATTTTATAAAAACAAACCAATCTAAATATAATATATATTTAACTCAAAAAAAATACACATCCAGTGACAATATCACTTCAGTCAACATGTGTTTATGACTACGACGTTAATCGCAATTTGTATGAAGCGATAGCGCCTGTACATTACGTATAGACCAGGTTTGCCAGATTGTAACACAATAAACTTCAATTAAACTAGCGCCAATGTTTATTTAGAGCCACCATCAGTAAGCGCTATTGGGGCTCAGCAGCAAGTCATGTTCAGCTTCTTAGTTTAAAACTCTCAAGAGCAGCGCTGGATATCGGATACCCGGGGGTGAATTAAAAGTGTTTCTCCCTCATAAATGGCTACGTTGATTTTTTCTATAGTATTAAGAATACTATCGTTTTTAAAAACATGCAATAGATATAATCTTTTTCTACAGTGTGAGGTTTAAATTAAAAAAAAAAATATTAAATCGGATAATTTAATCTAAAGACATACGAGTATGGCATACTCATGTGCTTCTGAATCGAGAAGCCGCTATAGTGCTTCTCTTGAGGGTTAAGTTCTATTGATACTTTACTAATTTTCTGATTATAACTTGGAAACCGGGCGCCTGTAACAGAGGAACAGTGAAAATACAACTGAATTAATAGCTAAATTATGAATTAATAGCTATTATCAAGCTCATCCTCGCCTATAACGGGACTCTTCGGGAAAAAAAGCAGTCAAATCTCGCTTAACGCTGTTTCTGTATTCCGGTTTCTAAAAAAAAGTTTAACCACATAACAGAAATTATTATGATTTAAATTTTGATATAAGTTCAAAGACAAGACAAATGGACGACAACTTGTTGAATGAAACAGGAAAAGGCAAACGACGTTCGATGAGTTCTTCACACAAAAAAAAAACAGAAAAAAACAAAATATGTCAATTAAGGAAGAACCGTCCTCATCATAAACATAACTTTTTACTCGAACTTTTTTATTTTCATTTACACCTAAATTAAATACATCCGTCAATAAATAACACATTCTGCAAAATAGTATTTTCATAAAATTTGTAAGTCCGGTTCTGTTAGGCATTTTTTAATTGCTAGTAAAGAGTTAGATTTCAAATTTGAAACGATTCTGATCATTTTTTCGGTATTTTGAGGCCCGAAAACATTTTCAGCTCCTTAGAACTATCCTTAAAATTGCCCGACTGGATCCATTTTTTAAATAGGCTTCGTGCGGTGATATCAATTAACTCCTTTGAAAGATACTGCCCCCACAGTCTCAGACACACACACACACACACACAGAGAGAGAAAGAGAGATAATATAAACATTTTCATAAATGATGTGAAACGTCGAAAAATTTTGGTCCGACCCCTAGGTCCAGCCATCCGACTGACGTTAATAGTGTATGTGCAGCTATATGACAATTAATACACTAATAAATCTATAATTAATGTTATTATTTTAACTGTACATTGTAGATAAAATTAGTATTATTATGTAAGTACTTTTAAGTTATATGAAACTACATTTTTGTAGCAAATTTTGATAAGTTTAATGTTCAATAAATAAATGGATTTCAAAAAGATCACATCGATTTATTCAATTTCCAATTTAAAGAAGCGATCTGGCAAATATATTACAAATGTGATAAAGTATTCAACAATAAATGTAGTAAAATAAAACAAAAAACCCCTAATAAATTTTCTAATAGGAATGTTGACTGTATTCAAATAAAAACATAACGTTAATTGGTAGTTTCTATGATAGAAATACTAAAAAACACAATATTTTTCCTTGTTTTTAAGGAATTTAATTAATATTTAACAAATAAAACCTAATTAAATCACTCCCAATCACGTGACAACGAACACCAATTAGAGCGAATGATGTCAGAGGGTCATGAATAGCATCAGACGCTGTAAAAAGGTTCATTGTTTGGTTACTATTTTAGTGTGTAATTTATTATTATTTGTTTATAGGAAACGTCAAATTACATGTAACTATAGCAACAACTACGAAACAACCTTTCATCACCTCATCAGTTTACCAGCGTTTATGAGCACAGCCTCCTACTTTGTGACATTATGACCGCTTGACGTCACGGCAGTCACGTGACAAGTATTGACGTTTTGGACCGAAAAATACATTATTGTTAAAGCTTGAGTCGTATTTAAATAAAAAAAACCCGGGTCGCAGTGCCAAAACCCTGCCGACAATATAGTGTATTTGCTTATACAGGCTGTGTGCCTTTATTTTGCGAACTTAAGTTGGTTTTTGGGCAAAATTAAAAATTTGACTCCTTAATACAGCCCTTAAAATAACATTTTTTTTCTTAATTGCAATATTGTCATCAATCTAACGTCTACACCGAATTAAATACACCCTTCAATAAATAAGTCACTATCTACAAATTAGTGTTTTCAAAAAATTTGTAAGTCCGGTCCTGTTGGGCCGATTTTATTGAAATTTTAAGGACACTTTTTAATTACTACTAAAGGGTTAAATGTCAATTTTGAAATGATTCTGAGAATTTTTTCGGTATTTTGGGGCCCAAAAACATTTTTCAACCCCTAAAAACTACCCTTAAAATGGCCCGATTACGCTCATTTTAAATAGGCTTCTTGCGGTGATGGATTTAAACACGTGGACCAAATTTCGTTAAAATCAATTTACTCTTTCGAAAGTTATTGCCCGCACACATATATATATACGTATATAAATATATATGTATATATACATATATATATAAACATTTTTAAAAATGGTGCCAAAGTGTTTAGAAGGTTATGAAACGTCGAGAAATTTTGGTCCGACCTCTAGGTCCCGCCATCCGACCGATGCCAATAGTGTATGTTGCCATATGGCAAATACACTAATAATAAATATTTGTGGTTATATTAGGTACTTGTGCACGATTTAAAGCACTTTCTCAAAAATAGTCAACATCCCTATTCTCTGTTCTGTTTCGCTTATCTCCATTATTTAGGTGAGATGACCTTATTTAACGCTGTTTCGTTTAGAGCTGGACTTTATTGCAACGTATCCGTCGCGTTTAGCGGAGTCTTAGTGTATACAGATATTATATTTCTGATATACATAACACATCCTAACTTATAAATGCGAATGCGAGTTTGTTTGTTACGCTTTCACGCGTAAAAGTACACAACCGATCCTTATGAAATTTTGTACACATATTTTCAAGAGTATAGTAAATAACATAGAACATTTTTTTATAAAAAAAACAATAATGTTTCTAACGGGCAAAAAAATTGATGATGGCATATATGATTGTCCATTGCCATCTGGCGTTCAGTCGTTAAACCTTTATTGAGTTGAATACCGTTACTTACTTATTGGTACGCTAGATGGCGCCAAATGTCATTCAAATGATATTTAACGTCATTGAAGGTTCAATTTCAGTTATGCCGTGTTTCATTGTAATCGCGGGCGGAGCCGCGGAGAGCGACTAGTAATATATATTTTTGAATGTAAATCAAATTTCACATAAATGAAAAGAAGTTGTAAAATTAATTTTACGTATAGTGTAAATTCATGCACAGCCTATTTTACAGTCCTTTGATACGCCTGAAGAAAACATCAACTACATAAGGAATAATTCTAGTCAGCTGTCAGTAGGTTGAACATCCATGAGTAAGATAAGATGTTAGACGACAGATGTTTGGATAGTAAACGTTTTATTTAGAAAAATTAAAGTGTACTATCACATGCTAAAAAACACGATCGTTCTGACTTGAAATACGAGTAAATCTGGCAACCCTGGTGTTGACAAATTACTACATTAACTGATTAACATACTGAACAAACAAGTTTACATGTGATAGTATATTACCTTTTATAAAAGTTGAGTCAACAAAAGCAGGTAAATGCAATGGCATATCTAAAACATCTTTGTTATTACATACAGTGAATTTCATATGAGACGCACCATAAATAAGTTTTGTTGATATGGTAGCTATGGAAATTATTAATCCATTATAGATAAACGTTTCAGTAAAATGCACCATACATGAAAAAAAAACATACATGACCGGTAAAATTTTAATTAGAAAAATAGGAATTACCACACATTTTCACTATTTACGGCTAAACAAGATCCTAAACGGTTATAAAAATTATTTAAAACAGAATCAATCATCTGCGGGGTCAACGTTTGAGAAAACTTCCATTATTGTTCTTCTAAGCTGGTCAATATTTTCCAATTCACCATTAAGCACTTTTGTTTTCATAAAACCCCAATAAGAAAAATCATTCGGAAATCGGAGACAAGTCTGGGGAACGTGGGGACCACTGTATTTTTCCTCCACGACCAATCCACCGTTGCTTCATCAGTAAATAAAATATTGTTGAGGAAGTTTTCATTATTGATATCATGAAGAATTTCACAAAATATAATCCTTTTTTCAATGCCTCGATTCTTAGTTCTTGATGGTTTTGAAAGTGGTAACAGTGATATTTTTGCTGTTTTAACAACCTAAAAGTGCAACTTTTACTCATATCTAATTGCACTGAAAGTAGATACTTTAGTGAATATTTTATAATTTTGTTTCACTAAAGTTACTAAGTAATTGATTTCTTCGTTCCTCCGTACAAACAGACTTTGGATGGTTTCCTCTTTGATGTTTTGCTTTGAGCCAACCATTAGTTTTAAATTTGTTTATTTTTCTGCCATTTGTGGATTAATTTGGTTTAGGTCAGTTCGGATACGTGTCAAAAAATGACTCAGCTACTGACCGACCGTAAGCTTTTATTTGAATAATACCACATTATCATAGAAATGTTCTCTTCGTGTGTGTAGTACATGTTCAAACTGTGACAACTAACTTTCGCAATTTGACAATAATTACTGATGGTGCATTTTACTGAAACGTTTTTCTATAATGCATTAATAATTTCCATAGCTACCATATCAACAAAACATATATAGGTGCGTCTCAAATGAAATTCACTGTATACTAACAAAAGCCTGCGGTCTTGTGCTGATCCGCGAAGCTCTCTTATTATAATATGTATCGGGTTTTTGATTGTTTTAATTTACTTTTTTATTTTATTTTTTTAGTCTTGTTTATTGTCTTCCAAAGACATGTTTTTGCAGTCGAGTTTTTTGTTTTTTAAATAATTTGGTTCATTTGAAGTTTTATAAGTAGTTTGAGTCTTGACAATTAATACTTTAATTTTGCAATTTGCCTTTCAAATTATATTTAAACATATATAGTGCGAGATCCGGCATTTCAAATATAATATACTTCCATCTAATGAAAGGTTTTTTTATTATCTGTCCAACGGTACTAGGTTGCCTTAGTAAAAGTGAGTCATGGGTAGTTTTTAGGGGTTGAAAAATGTTTTTGGGCCCCAAAATACCGAAAAATATCTCCGAATCGTTTCAAAATTGAAATTTAACCCTCTGATGGCAAAGTTCCCCTAATAAAATCAGGATCGAAGTTACAAATTTTTTGAAAACACTAATTTGCAGATAGTGACTTATTTACTGAAGGGTGTATTTAACTCGGCGTAGACGTTAGATTGATAATAATACTGCAATTAAGAAAAAAAACATTTTTATGGGGTGTGATCAATGGAGCGCGCATCCATGATCGGAAAAAAAATTCATTCAGAAAACTTCACATCTAAAATCTAGGCAAGCATCGATGGGATCCACTTTTGTTTATGCAACATAGTACCGTTGGATATCCTATTGAATTCATTTGGAGAAAAAAAAAATCGGGTCACACATTATTGCACCTAAAATCCGCCATTTTCATTTTTATTTGAAGTCACCTATCTTAGGACACTTTTTTTGAAAAGAAACAAAATCCAAAAGTGGATTTTGTTCTTTTCAAAAAAGTTTTTTAAATATTTCTTAAATATTATAATTCAAGGTAGAAACAATATGTTATGAATATTATAGTTTTTGATTTAATTTTGGGTTTGATGTTTTAAATATTTTATTTTATTTAAAATTGAGCACTTGAAAAAGTCCTGAAATAAGGACGAAACGTTGTATGAAAATAAATAAAAATCATTAAGTAAGAAGTAAGTATATAATTTATCCAATTTTACAAATCTGTAAAGTCTGTTTTCTATGGGTTAACGTATTATTTCTATGGGTTAACGTATTAATAAAAGGGATTGCATACATAGATCCGCCCAAAAAACATAAGCCTTCTCTAATGATGTGGTTTTAGAGGACGAAGGATCAGGATTTCAGTCAAAGCGAAATATTTATATTTCACGCAACGTTATTAAATGAAACGTTGCGTGAAATATAAATATTTCGCTTTGACTGAAATCCTGATCCTTCGTCTCTAAAACTACAATCATTACAATCGTCAAGTAGGATCTTAACCACTAAAATATATAACCCTTCTTGGTAGGCATGGCAATCTGAGGCTGATTAATCGAAGAATCGATTTTTTGGGCCAAAAAAATCGATATACAGTACTGAGTTGATCTAGACTCTAGAGTATCGATATTTCACCCTTGAAAATCGAGATTCGTTTTTTTCTGTTTTGAAAAGTATACCATGAAAGTATTTACAATTAAGATGAATATATCCAAACACATGCAAAGAAATGACAGTTTTTCACATAATTACTCGCGAGATAGCTGTGTGTTGTTTCCTTTCCGAGTATTTGTTAACATTGAGTCGTTTGTTTACCTTGATTGATTTTTTTGATTGTAAAAATAACTTTAATTTGTTACAAATGATACAAGATCGATTATTGTGGTGTCCTTTTTGTTTTCCATAATATGGATTTCCTTATATTTATACGGTAAATACAAACTATAAAAGCAAATCGAAAAAAGATCGATTTCTGAGAAATCGATCTTGTAGATCTCGATTTAAAAATCAATCTTTTTCGGAAAGAATCGCCATCCTTACTTCTTGGCAGTCGGATAATAAGCCTAATTCGGAAAAAGCTGCATTATTCCCTTCAGTTTAGGTCTGAAATGAACATATTAGGGTTTTCCCTCTCCAACTATGTGTGACCGCTGCGTGCAGATTTATACTCAGAAAACACATGTTTTTCATTAACATAACTATCTCAAAAACAGCCAACGCTATCCGAAAATTGTCTGTATTTACAGTTGTTGTAGAGATTAAAAGTCTGAGTCACACTTTATATTTTCATTTCACATTAAGCCCACAACTCTATTTCAAAATTTATTTCAATCAAGTCAAGCGTCTTGGCTCTAAATATTATAAATGTCGTTTTCTCAATGTTCCCTCAATATCTCAAAATCCATGGATTCCAGGAAAAAACACTAGTGTATAAATTAAAGTACATAAAATTTCCTACAAAAAAACTAAACATATCCAAAGCGGTTACCCTACAGAAGAAATCTTATTAATTACCTTTTGATAAAAAATGGAAACACTTGAAACGAAGGACTCTAGTAAAAGAAGTGTTCAATACAGAGTAAATTCTCGTCTAGGGATTATAGACCTATCGGTGCGCTAACCAACAATGTCGAAAAATTTGGAAAATTTGTTCACGACCACCTACAGAGTTAGTTTTGTCAACAAAGTACTTTACGGCTTAAAATGGAAACGGTGCTCTAGAAAGAAGGCTGTTCATTAAATTTTCATACAAATATTATAGACATATTTCTTTAAACATCTTGCCTTGCGAAGCTGCATGCCGCTCGACAGCGAAAACAGTAATGGAGTGCTCAGCTATATCGTATTAGACTTGCCTCGTAGTAACTACAACAGTAGTGGAACAAACATTAATGTAATAAGAATAAGATTTTTTAGGTCAGAAAACCGAGCAGGCCACAAGTTTTATCGTAATCGGATGAATGATACAGGACCGTATAGGAGACGAATCAACAAACATTCATTTTTATATTTAAGGATCGATTTCAATTAATAGTAGCACATTTTTTTCTTTGTGTAAAAATCTGTAGGTATCCAATATATTATGTACAGTGTATTGCGGTGGTTCATCAGCCGATGTGTCATCAGAACACATCTAACGCAGTTGTGACGTAGAACGACTCTGTGTTGTATTGACCGTAAGTTAAATTTAGCATTTTGATTTGACCGAAATGCATCGCTTTATACTTAGTTATACGTATATGCGCAATAAAAAAACACTCAAATAAGTGCCAGTCATCGCGTTTATCGTTAAAATATGTTTTGAAAGAAAGTTGGCGCAATTCTGTACAGCTAAAAATAAAACATACTGCAAACATAGATTTACAAAAATAAAATATTATTCTAGGAAACTTTGTCGATCGTCTGCTTTATGGACTAACTCCTAACATTTTGTGATTTATCAGTACTATAGCGAGAAATGGAAATTAGTGTGGTGCTCATTTTTTATTACTACTTATCTTATAAATAGACGCTGTTAATACATTAATTATTGAAAAATGAAAATGTGCCCCCTATTTTGATAAAAGTGTAATATTAGAATCGGAATATTTACGTCCCTCAGTGTTTGTACGTTCTTAGATGTATTTAAATATACCTGCCCATATACCAAAAGCGTTCTTTGCATACGTTGTTTTAAATAATAATTACGTTAGGAGACATCACAAACTTTACAACTGAATTCTTGAAGGATCAAACATTTAGGTTGAAGACACTGAATACTAAAAAAGTAACCACAGAATTTAAAGCACTCACATTTTTTTCACGATGCACGATTCGCTAACTATAAAAAGTGTTAGTGTTTTACGATTAGGTACCTTTTTTTAGTACTCAAAATTTTTCTGAATATATATATATATATATATATATATATATATATATATATATATATATGTTTATTTATTTATTTAAAATTAAAAATAAAAATAATGAAAGCATGTTAGTATTCTTAGACTTGTTAATCATCTTAGTTTTCTGGCATCTTTAATCAAAAACACTCCTAGTCAAATTACAAGTAAAAATTTCAGACAAGTAACGCATACAGTTTCTATAAATAAATTTATTGGATATAAATTTATGCCAGCAATCAACAGATTTTAAATAATGTTAAGTGATTGCACTTTCAAAACGAAATTTTATTTTTAACTCTTAATGAAAACTTGACTTCATTTGCTATGTATTGATTATGATCTACCTACGTCTTCACTATAAAATGATTTAACATGTCTGTATTAAATCGTTGATTAATTAAAATAGTCTTCCAAAAACTTAATTTAAAAGTTTATCTTTTCAAACACTCAAAAACTTAAACCACGTTTACTAAAAATAGCGTGTTAAAATAATACTACAGAAAAAAAGGAATATCAATACAGTTTACAATCACTTTTCCTTTCATGTTAAGTAGCATCAGTTTTAAAGAAATATTCATCCGTCTTTGGCATTCAACCAGCACATGCACGAATTTGTTGCATTATAAAAATTTCGTGGGTACCGATCTTTTTCAAGTACTGAACACAAAAAGAATCATTAACCCTCAAATAATTACTTAAATTATTCCAGACCTCGCAGAACATTTTGGTTTATTTTTTCATCTTCTTTTATTCGAATTGATACCCAACCGGTTGTGCCTAAAGTAAGTGCATAGGGGATTTCTTTCAGTTAAACGTCCAATCTTTAACTAATTATTTTCAGTATTCTCCAGCGAAATTGAAAAAACTAAAAGCCAATGTCTATCTATCCGTCCGTCTATCTGTCTGTCACAAGCTCTCAGAGCCAAACGGTACGAGTTGAAAACTTGAAGTTGGACACAGTTATTTTAATAATAAATTGAAAATGCAAATGATGTCGAATTAGAGCTTGGTAATAGGGGGAAGGTATAATTGAGGAGCCATGGAAACGTTATATAAACAACACTAATGCTACACGCTCAACTATTCTCCATATCCGAAATTAAAGTTCGACTAGTAGGTTTATATTTTTCAAAAATCATCATTATTATTTTAACATTGTTTAAAGAGCTTCCTGTTTCTAGGATAAATTAACCGGCGAGGGTAAAGTTCATAAATTATCTTAAACTTAACTAAAAAAGCAGATAGTCTACTTTAAAAATTAATAACTATTAAAAAAAAAGCACATACCTCGAATATCATCTATATCAATAAAGGAATCAATTTTGACATGCGGGATCTCCAAGGATGGGGAGCTCAAATAACCTCTGGAACTCATTTTTATTTACAACATTTTACACACACTGTAAAAAAGTACACAGAAGAAAAAAACGTTACACCTTTGTCTTAATCAATAATAACGAAATAAGTGAGACACAAAAACACCTGGAAAAACGAAATTAATCGCGTATTTCACCAAGCACCGTACAGTTACAGCAATAAAATACAAATAAACTTTATTATTCGTCGAGATTTCAATGAAAATGTTTTTTCTCTCTGGTCAGAATATCGTCGACACGGCTTGGTACGAATAACATAATATGTTTTCCTGATGTCTCTATGTTAAACTATAGTCTATTTTTATTATTATACACATTTCAGTCTATGTACAATATATATCACACAAATAGGTGCCAATTATACGTAGGGAAATGTATACACAATAAACAATTTAACGGTAACACTCTAATTAGCATACAATATTTATAAATCAAACATTCGTGACGAAACAATATGGTAAGAAAATATGTAATAATGAAGGTTAAATTTGGATACAAAAAGAACATAAGTAGGTACTGAAAATATCAGTTACCGTTAGATATCGTGTTGCCATTTAATATCGCTACTGCAGCAATGTGTTGAAAACAACAATTTATTCGTCAACACTGAATAGTACAAGATGGTCTGTAGAAAAGACCCTAAATCTACATATCCCTACATTCCGAACTTTTTTACTGCTGTATTCAAATAATTCTAGCCTTTACAAATAATGTAATTTACACTTACTCTTAAAACAAAATCAGTGAGAAAATTTATTTATTGGGCAAGTTTTTGTAAATCTTGTAAATAAAATCAATCTATCTACATATCCATATATGTTTTCAAAATGAATATTTCTCAAAAAGATACAACGAAGTTCAGTCTCATAGAAAACGACGAGTGTCCATTATATACCGTACGTGTTATATTTTAGGGTTATGCATTTAATCAACAAATATACTTTTTGATAATTCAAATGATGCAAACATTTTATGGTTATGTTTGCCAAAGAGGCATACGTTAGTTACAAACTAATTGTGAGAGGTAAGGCGCAAAATTTGATACGTACAACAGTCACAGCTTCTATGAAACCCTAAGGAAAGGAACATACTCCCTTAGAATCTAATTTGGCACTTATTTTGTAAGTCGCTATAATATATTTAAATATATACTGTATTATAAAAAAATATGAACTAAAAAAAGCTAATCTCATATTGCTAGTCTCTATAGTGTTCAAGTCAGGAGTGGATACAATTTTTTCAACAATTTAGTTATAATTCTCTCTAATTTGCATAATCTTAAGTGACATCAACATAAATAAAGTGGTTATATAGTCAAAATTTCGAACGAAATCTCAGAACGTTTTAATCAAAATGTACTATCTTGACGAAATTTATTATTATTAATAAATATCGTAAAAACTTATTTTTTTTTCTTTTAGTACGGAAATAAATGTTTGAATTTTGAATATATTTCTTGTGAATGTACCTGGTTTTTCCTTTCAAACTACCCTCAAACCATTGTGAGAACTAAATAGAGCAAATTTGCGAAAAATGCTGTTTTCCCATTTTTTGGTTTTTAAGATTTGTGAGTAAACTATATGGCCTACAGACGTCATTCTTTGCTTACATTAAAGCTAGGAACATTTGTTACAACATCTTTTCCTATGATTTTACCCGTAGAATGAGTATTTTCCCCGATATCTGGGTCGAAAATTGACCAAATTATAAAATTTCACTTTTTAGGAAAAAATTGTCAATTTTTGGAGAGCTGAATCTTGTTAAGCATTGAACCTACAGCGCTGGTTCTGGTCTCAAATTGTAGCAATTTTAGTCTACTTTAAAAACGCGTAGAAAATATTTCATAAAAACACGCACAGTTTAAGACTTATATTGAAAATAACAAAAAAAAGTGCAAAAATTTCGCGGTTTTTCGAATGCTGCAAAGTTAGCACAGGTTTTTCGAAGCTGCAAACTTGGATATACGCTACTGGTAGTGGTCCTAACAACATATTAAAAAATCAGAACTAGCCATTAGTTTGCGATTTTAGCGATTTCTAGTGTTAGATATGATATATTCACTATAATATTTGTGTGTATTGCCTATGCAGTGAATTTCATTTGAGACAAACCATACATAAGTTTTGTTGATATGGTAGTTATGGAAATTATTAATGCATAATAGAAAAACGTTTCAGTAAAATGCACCATCAGTTGTCAAATTTCCAAAGTTAGTTGTCACAGGTTGAATATGCACACACACCAAGAGAAAATGTCTATAATAATGTGGTATTATTCAAATAAACGCTTACGGTCAGTAGCTGAGACATTTTTTGACGCGTATCCGAACAGACCTAAACCAAATCAATCCACAAATGGCAGAATAATAAACAAATTTAAAACTAATGGTTGTCTCAAAGCAAAACATCAAAGAGGAAACCACCCAAAGTTTGTTCGTATGGAGGAACGAACTTTAGTGAAACAAAATCATAAAATATCCACTAAAGTACTTTTAGTGCAATTAGATATAAGTAAAAGTAGCACTTTTAGAATGTTAAGACAGGAAAAATATCACTGTTATCACTTTCAAAACCATCAAGAGCTAAGAATCGGCGACATTGAAAAAAGGACTACATTTTATGAAACTCTTCATGATATCAATAATAAGAACTTCTTCAACAATATTTTATTTACCGATGAAGCAACGTTTGTTCTGTCGGGAGAAGTTAATTCACAAAATGTGAGGTACTGGAGCAGGGAAAATCTCCACCTGTTTCACGAAAGTCATACCCAGTAAAGTAAAGTAAAGTAAATGTGTGGACTGGATTGATTAGTGGTCATGTGATAGGACCATTTTTTATTGATGGCAACCTAAACAGTGATTTATACTTAGAGTTATGGCAAAATCAAGTGATCCCAACTCTAAAAAAACCCGGGTCGCAGTGCCAAAACCCTGCCGACAATATAGTGTATTTGCTAATATAGGCAGTGTGGCTTTATTATGCGAACTTAAGTTGGTTTTTTGGGCAAAATAAAAAATTTGACTCCTTAATCCACCCCTTAAAAGAACATTTTTTTCTCAGTTGCAATTATTATCAATCGAACCTCTAAACTAAATTATATACACCTTTCAGCAAATAATTCACTATCTGCAAACTAGTGTTTTCATAAAATTTGTAAATCCGGTCCTGTCGGGCCGATTTTATTAAAATTTTAGGAGCACTTTTTAATTGCTATTAAAGGGTTAAATTTCAATTTTGAAACGATTCTGAGAATTTTTTAGGTATTTTTGGGCCCAAAAACTTTTTTCAACCCCTAAAAACTACCCTTAAAATGGCCCGATTGGGCCCATTTTAAATAGGGTTCTTGCGGTAGTGGATTCCAACATGTGGGCAAAATTTCGTAAAAATCAATTAACTCTTTCGAAAGTTATAGCGCGCACACACATATATATATATATATATATATATATATATATATATATATATATATATATATATAGATATATATATATAAATATATATATATATATACATATATATATATAAACATTTTTAAAAATGGTGCCAAAGTGTTTAGAAGGTTATGAAACGTCGAGAAATTTTGGTCCGACCCCTAGGTCCCGCCATCCGACCAACGCCAATAGTGTATGTTGCCTATAGCAAATACACTAATGAACTAAATGTTGATTGGAATACATTATGGTTTCAACATGATGGGACACCCGCTCACTATAGTCGACAAGTTAGGGAGTTCTTAAAAAAAACTTTTCCTCAACGGTGGATTGGTCGTGGAGGAAAAATACAGTTCCCCAGACTTGTCTCCCAATGATTTTTCTTATTGGGGTTTTATGAAAACAAAAGTGTTTAATGGCGAATTGGAAAATAATAATAATAATAATAAACCGATGCATGGGACATATTATAAGAACATCAACACACGGTTTATCGAAGGACCTGACGTTTGCCTTTCTGAGATCAGCTGGACTGAGGTCTGAAACTGAGGGATTTGTTTTGGCGTGTCAAGATGGAGTTATCAACACTCTTGTATACCGGCGCATAGTTATAGGTGCAGAAATAACAGATACTTCTTTCAGAGCATGTCGATTGCATCCAGACACGCTCATGCATCTCTTATCGGCATGTAGTCAGTATGCGAGTTGCGCTTACATTCACCGCCACAACGCTGCTCTAAGAGTTTTATACTACCACCTAAGACATCATTATGGTGTTGATAAAACTCCTGTTCTACCTTATGTTCCGAATGATATTGAGTCCGTTGTCGAAAATGAGTCATGTAAGATTTTCTGGAACTACTCATTTAGTACTACCAGGCAACTTTCAGCCACAAAGCCTGACATAGTTCTCCTTGATAAACCCGCGCGAACTATGTATGTTATCGAGTTTTCAGCCCCTGCTGAAACGAACATAGCCGCAAAGGAGACTGAGAAGCGGACAAAATATCAAGATCTTCTTTTTGAGCTCAGAAAGCAGTACCCAGAGTATACTGTTAAATTAATTGTCCTTATAATTGGTGTTCTTGGAGGGGCAAAACCATCACTGTTAGCAAATATGAAAACTATTCCGGCATGTCAGCGTATTGCTGAGTCACTAATTTGCCGTATGCTAAAGGCCGTGCTTATTGGGTCGCTCCGTGTACTCCGTGCGCACGACCCAAACTCACTGTAATCGCCCATTTCATGGTTGAGACGCGGTTATAGTTACAACTTGCTCCACAAGTATCCCTAGTATGACGGTGACGAACCCGAAGTTTGGGTGCTTGTGGATGCAACATTTTTTAAGGAATATTTCCTTCACAATAATAATAATAATAATAATAATAATAATGCGTTTAACGTCCGTTTCTCTGCTTTATGTCATAACAGACGCCATTCGCACCATTACTATTTTTTCATCTACCACTTCCCGTTATTTTCTACATTTTTTTTTTACAACTTCAACTTATGTAATAAGTAGCAATGGGCGAATGAAGTAATTATAGGAAATTAGGATAAGGTAGGTAATTTTTGAACTAGGAGTTTGATAAGTAATTGGCCATGGCCGCATATAAGGAACTATCTCGATATTTATCTGGAATAAATTGAAGGAAACCATGGGAAACCTCAATCAAGATGACCGGTCCAGGAATTACCGTTTCTCGGCTAGAAGCAGTAGGAAAAAGTTCCAGCAATATCTGCCCCCGCTGGGATTCGAACCCGTACCTCCCGAATGCGAGTCTAGTGCTGTCACCACTACTCTACCCAGCTCGGTGAATTGGAAAATATTGACCAGCTTAAAAGAACAATAATGGAAGTTTCTCAAACGTTCACCCCGCAGCTGATTGATTCTGTACGAATAATTTTTATAGCCGTTTAGGATTTTGTTTAGCCGTTAATAGTGATATTTTTGAAAATTTGTTGTAATTCCTATTTTTCCGATTAAAATTTTACTGGTCATGTTTATTCTTTTTCGATGTATGGTGCATTTTACTGAAACGTTTTTTTATAATGCATTAATAATTTCCATAGCTATCATATTAACAAAACTTGCGTCTCAAATGAAATTCACTATATATACAGATTGTATCAAATGAAAGCTGTCCATAGGGCACTCTGTGTGTAAGACAGAGCACTATATACAAACGATAAGTAAGCGTGAGATAAATGATCGCTAATAGGTAGTAATTACTGTGGTTACTGTAAAATAAATTTAAATAAACGTCTTTGTTTTCTAAGTAAAAATAGTCATTTTATCAATCAATGACAGTCTGTAGTCACTACCGAAATTATTGATAAAATGGCTATTTATACTGTTCACGAAAAAATCCAAATAATTAAATGGTTTTATGGTGGTAATTCAACCGCCGACGTAATAAATTTATTTGTAGCTGTCTTTGAAAACAGACCGACTCCTTCTACCACAACAATTCGCAATCTCATACGAGAATTCGAATCAGATGGTTGCGTATCTCCAAAAAATCATAAAAACAGCTTCGTGTGCAAATTGACGATAATGCAGGAAGTAATGATTTGTGCAAGTGTCGACAGAAACTCGTCACAGTTTTGTAGAGCAATTGCCGATGAATTTGGTTGTGATAAACAAACTGTCTGGAGAATATTAAAGAAAAACGGCTACAATTCATTCAAAGTTAAAAAAAGTAATGAACTTGTTCCGGTTGACCTATTTAGGCGGATACAGTTTTATGAATTTGCAATGGAAAAAGCAAACAATGATGAAAATTTTATAAAAAATATTCTTTTTACGGATGAATCTTCTTTCCCATTGCAAGGTCGGCATAACCCATCTGTACGTTGTTGGTCTCGCAAAAATCCATGCCGAACTTACAGCGCACGTACACAGTATCCGCAGAAAGTGAATGAATGGACTGGAATACTGGGTGATAACATTATTCCATTTTTTATTAATGGAAACCTGAATGGGCAAAAGTATGTCGACTTGCTTCGGAATCAAATTATTCCTGAAGTTCGTCAATTACAAGGGATAGATTTTAACGAAGTTTGGTTTCAACAGGATGGTTGTCCAGCTCATAACTCCCTATTGGTGCAAGAATATCTAAACGATACATTTCGTTATCATTTGATAAGTGGTCGTGGAACCATTCTTTGGCCCGCCAGGTCTCCAGATTTGACTCCATTAGATTTTTTTTATTGGGATTTGTAAAATCGAAAATATATGGCTTTCAAGAAAATAGAGCTAATAATTAATTTAAACGAACTAAAAATACAAATTTCTAATGCATGTCAGTCCGTTGACCATGAGATGTTAGCCAATGTGAGGAAAAGTATTTATAGTCGATTAGGTTATTGTTTGGCAGAACGTAGAGGTCTTTTCGAACACTTAATAAATAAATTATTAAAATTATTAATAATGTATATATCAGATCCTTTTGATGTTAATAATAGAAATATTCTAGAGGAATTAGAATCAATGAAATTAAAAGACAAATTATTATTTCACAACGTTTCGTATTAAATTAATACTTCATCAGGTGATCTAAAATAAAATAACAAGACAATTTAACAACCAATAATAAAACAAATAAATAAATATTAAACATACTCTGTATGAATTGTAATATAACTACTTAAAATTTTGATTTGTTATGATATCTTAAAATAGCATAACAAGATAATCGAATTAAATCTAGTTATTAAGACAATTAATTAAGGTATGTTTAATATTTATTTATTTGTTTTATTATTGGTTGTTAAATTGTCTTGTTATTTTATTTTAGATCACCTGATGAAGTAGTAATTTAATACGAAACGTTGTGAAATAATAATTTGTCTTTTAATTTCATTGATCCTAATTCCTCTAAAATATTTATATTATTAAAATTATTGTTCAAACTAATGTACCAGATATAATAATAATACGAATTGATATTACGGTTTAGTTGTTTTAGTTTGTAAACTGGTAAAAAGATTTACAAGTATTATTTATTTACAGTAATCACGGTAACTATTAGCGATCATTTATCTCACTCTTACTTATTGTTTGTATATTGTTCTCTGTCTTACACACAGAGCATCCTATGGACAGCTTTCATTTGATACAATCTGTATAGTTCTGTGAAAAAAATTCACAGACGTGTGAGTCTATAAGATTAGGGATGCCATAAATGTCGGGACGCCAACCGGGACATTTGTAGAATATGAGTAGGAGTCGGGGTAAAGAAAAACAAAATCTAATATTTCTTATTCTTGTTTATGTATCTAAATATAATTAATGAAAAAAGCGTTACCGTGGAATCGACAACTTCCAAGCGTAGGACTAGGAAAACCTATCACTACATTTGTAGGACATTGTGGCCATTCAATTATACTAATATTTAGTAAGCTGTATACAAAAAATCAGCTGGTTATTAATAATTTCGACACCCTACCAAATCGACATGTTTTACATCTGCGCAGTTCATTACCTACCTCTGAGAATTTGGACAGAGGAAAAACTTGGGCATCTCGTCGAACCGAACGAACTTATGAAGATTCAGCGTGTTATTAATCACTTAAAAAAACAGGCGGTGGCTGCTGGACTAATACCGGGACCCAAAACTATAAACCAAGCAGTCCTATCCCGCATAAGAACGCGCATGTAGTAGGTATAAACAATGAATTTTTAAGTGAGTAAACACTAAAAATCATGTTTTCTATTTTGTAAATTTATAATAAGTATGCGAGGTCTAAAAAATTATACCTAGTTAAAAAATTGTATTTTACCCCACACGAGCAGAAAGTTGAAATTCCTGCACTGTGCGTCATGATGCCCGAGGCGAAGTCGAAGGCATCATGAGTCGCGCAGTGCAGAACTTTCAGCTTTCTGTCCGTGTGGTGTATACTATTTTTCTTCATACCCGGTCGAAAATACTACGTACTTTCACCAATATATAAAACGACTAATTACATTCAAGTGAGCAATTTTAAGGTTATACGTAATACATAAAAGTTGGCTACTACTGTCTATACTGACGAACACGTGTACTAGCGAACGGCAGTCTTACGTATCAGTGCGCATGACAAAACTGTTTCGGCCCGCCTGTACAGACGGTATGCGAGTAATTCCAGCAGTGCATAAATGTTAGACTTTCTGCTTTAAAAACGGTATGAAGAAAAAACTATTTTTAGTCATATATAATTTCGCATTATTCCAATTTATAAAAATTAATCACTTTAAAAATATCAACTTTACGAAAAAAGTTATAGTTTTTGTTGGAAGTCAGTCAAATAATATAAATAAAAAAAAAACAATTTCAAATTATTATCAGGCCGGGTTTACCGTCTGGAAACAGGTTTTCATAATCAGTATTATGTTCTGAACCGTTTGAACCTATTCCAACAAAAAAAAATCATCCGAAAATAATTCGATACGAACGTGTCTACTACTCACCCCTTTAAAATGTACAAAGTTTATTTTTTTTTTTCAAAAATGGCTTAAATAATGTGTATAAAACATATTATTTTTAAAAGTTTAATCCTTAAGCTTCAAAATAATACCAATATTTTAAAAATCTACCCAGTTTTTTTTTAATTAATCAGGCTTGAATGGAAACGCTACAAAAGTGAAGTTAATTAAAGTGAATATTGGGTTGATCAAAATTAAAAAAAACCCGGGTCGCAGTGCCAAAACCCTGCCGACAATATAGTGTATTTGCTTGTATAGGGCCGTGTGGTTTTATACTTTTATTATGTGAAATTAAGTTTGTTTTTGGGCAAAATAAAAAATTTAACCCCTTAATACACCCCTTAAAATAACATTTTTTTCTTAATTGTAATATTATTATCAATCTAACGTCTACACCGAATTAAATACACCCTTCAATAAATAAGTCACTATCTGCAAACTAGTGTTTTCATAAAATTTGTAAATCCGGTCCTGTCGGGCCGATTTTATTAAAATTGTGGGGACACTTTTTAATCACTACCAAAGGGTTAAATTTCAATTTTGAAACGATTCGGAGAATTTTTTCGGTATTTTTGGGCCCAAAAACAGTTTTCAACCCCTAAAAACTACCCTTAAAATAGCCCGATTAGGCCCATTTTAAATAGGCTTCTTGCGGTGATGGATTTCAATACGTGGCCCAAATTTCGTTGAAATCAATTAACTCTTTCGAAAGTTATCGCGCGTACACATATATATATATATATATATATACGTATATAAATATATATATATATATATATATATATATATATATACATATATATATAAACATTTTTAAAAATGGTGCCAAAGTGTTTAGGAGGTTATGAAACGTCGAGAAATTTTGGTCCGACCCCTAGGTCCCGCCATCCGACCGACGCCAATAGTGTATGTTGCCTTATGGCAAATACACTAATAAAACGGGAAATGTATGTTTAATATTCAAGATTTATTGTCTCAATACTTGGTGTTGCCTCCTCTAGCTTTGATAATAGCTCGAAGGCGATTTCTCATCGACCTGATAAGTTTTTTTATCAGTCCTTGACGAAGCCTTTCCCACTTCTCTTTCAGCGCTGTCTTCAGCTCTGCGACGTTTGAGCCGCCGGATTTCTGGCTCGTAACCTCCGTTTGAGCTCGTCCCATAAATGCTCTATGGGATTGAGGTCAGGACTTAGTGCTGGCCATTCCATGGTCCGAATGCCAACTTCATCCAAAAACTGACGGGTGATTTGTGCTGTATGACACCGGGCATTGTCATGCATTAAATGAAAGCCGTCTTCGAAGAAACTTTCATAAGATAAGACATGGCTCAGAAGAATATCTTCCACATATAGCGCAGCAAGTCAAACCGCCTCCTCGACCTCCACCAGGGACGAAAACGAGCCTCGTTTTTCCTTCCAGCGAAATGGCCGCCCACATCATACACGAACTACCGCCGTACGGCACTGTTTTGTCAAAACAGCACTGCGCAAAACGCTCGTCTGGACGCCTGTAGAGCCGAGCTCTCCTGTCACTGCCATGTAGACACACTCTGCACTCGTCAGTGAACAGGACTGAACGCCATTGCTCAGCAGTCCAATCAATGTGTGCGCGAGCAAATTCAAGGCGCGATTATCGGTGAGCTGTGGTCAATTTTGGGCCTCTTGGAATGAGGTTCGCTTCTCTCAATCGTCTTCTAACCGTCCACTGACTGACAAATACTCCTCGAACCTCTCTCAACTGCTGCTGAACAGAAACACCGGTGAGATGGCGATTTAGAGACTCGTCGAAACGATAAAACGGTCGTCTCTCTCAGAAGTAAGCCGACGCCGACTGGTATTTGGCCTCCTAGAGTATGAACCAGTCACTTGGAATCTTTTGTACATGCTTGACACAGCAGATTGGCTCAAGTTTAATCGACGAGCGACTTCTCGTTGGCTAAGGCCGTGTTGCAGCAAACCAACAGCTTGAACAGCTTCCTCTAATGTTGTATCCATAGTGGTTGTAAATCGGCGATCGTAAATTGCGTAGATGTGTTTAAGTCAAAGTCTGATAAGCGATTGATAAGTGTGCACTGCTTGCAGATTGTTTTAACGCAAGTTGCTACGCGCCGCACGGCTGCCGCACAAAAGCGCATTTTCGATGCTTACACGGGGATATAACGATATTTTAAAAAAGAACTGAACGAATTTAAATGATTGGTGTTATTTAAAAGCCTAAAGATCAAGCTTAAAAAAAACTCGGGTCGCAGTGCCAAAACCCTGCCGACAATATAGTGTATTTGCTAATACAGGCAGTGTGGTTTTATTATGTGAACTTACGTTTGTTTTAGGGAAAAACAAAAATTTTAACCCCTTAATAAGCCCATTAAAACATGTTTTTGCAATATTATTATCAATCGAACATCTACACCAAATTAAATACACCTCTCAGTAAATAAATCAGTATCTGCAAATTAGTGTTATCAAAAAATGTAGAAGTTCGGTCCGGTTGGGCCAATTTTATTAAAATTTTGGGAGCACTTTTTAATTGCTACTGAAGGATTAATTTCCAATTTTGACTTTTCTCCATTAATTTCAAAGTTTGCTAAAACTAATTCTACTTCACAGTGTTGAATGTTGCCTTTTTTCTTTCAAAATGAACCGTATACCTTTAAATTTCTATTTAAGTTCCTAAAAGTTATTGAATAAAGCTGGATAAAGGTTCAAGTATTCTGCTTGAGCCCACGTGGTATTTTTGTTACGCTGAATGTATGCGCAAAAATAGCCTGTTTCTCCAAATTTGAGAATGCTTGAGCCATCTTAGAGAGTAAATCAAACAAAATGAATTAGCAAAACTGTAGCGATCGCTCGACAGATTGTTAACCTGTCGATATGTATTTGTTTCAACAAACTTTGATCGGTATGAATAACGTCAAAAAGCTATTTTGGTCAGTTTTGTAGCTTCTGATTGGTTTAGATATAGGATATGCTATATCAAATTATTCAGAAAAATGAGCAGAATTCGAATATCTGAAAATCAAAAATGGTGTCCATAAGAAAAACCAAAGCTCATGTCAATATCTCATTATGTAGTGGAAATAAAAAAACTAAACCTACGCCACTGAAAAGATCTTAAAAAATTATCAAGGAATAGTTAATGAAATTTTCAAATATCTTCATAAATAAAAAAGTTATGGCCAGTTTTCATAAATGGCAATTTTCACTATTTTCTGAATAAATTCATAGGGAGTCAAAATTCAATTGTTTTTTCGACGGGATGTTAATGAACCCAATTTTCTGCACTACTTTGCCCATTTAACCGACTTTCTATCTCCACTAATAACAAAGATACCCATGTTAGCCAACGTCGGTTGAAACACCCGGTATATATATATATATATATATATATATATATATATATATATATATATATATATATATATACAGGGTGTCCCATAAGTCGACGTCCAAACGAAGTGAGGTGATGGGGGAGGTTATTTCCTATCAAAATAACCATAAATGTGGTTATCCAATTGTTTACGGTTCGAAAGTTATTTCAATTTTTGTATTTTTCTCTGAAATCGTGTAGTGCTTATACTAAAAAATTAATTTAAAAAAATCTATGAGTTGTTTGGTCGATTTTTTTTTAATAGGATCCTGAAGGGTCTGCCTTTCCAAAAAAAATAATTTTCATGAGCTCTGTTATCATCTGTCAAATAAAAAAAATGGTTTTGTAAACACTTTTCGGTGGCAAGAAAAATATATTTGATTTTAAATTCACGTTGACAGAAAAAAAGTATTATAAAAAAAATTGACCAATTATCAGAAAAACTTGTCCATTTAATAGAGATTCTAACGCGGTATAGTACAACTCGTTATTCATGACAGTTTTTTTTATAACAATTTTTTTACATGCAAGTCGTGTTTGTTAAAAAATACATTTTCGAAAATTTCAAAATCTAAGTTGGCTGGAACGACTTAAACAAATTAATACGTTCCTCTCTCATTCACTACTTCTAATGTATGCTCGCTATTCGTTTTATTACTAGTAAACCTCCGACTTGACTTTTCATTTTGTACTTTGTTATTTGGACCTGCGCTTGGTAATTTGAACTTCGATCCTGTTTGTGATTTGGACTCTCTTCAAGTTGGACGCATCAAAATGGTTTATTCCCATCGGGAGAATGCAGATATGCACTATGTCTACGGGTTTTGTGACGAGAATGCTCGAGCTGCTGCAAGAGAATATCGGGCACGATATCCCAACCAAGAACACTATCCTGACCACAGGGTGTTCCAAAGTATACATCGGCGGTACATAGAAGGTGAAATCCCTGGGAATGAGCAAAGAGCTGGAAGACCTAGACTTGACATCGACGAAGATGAAATAATTGGAATGGTGACAGAGGACCCATGTACAAGTGTTCGTCGTTTGTCAAGACGTTCGGGAGTTTCGAGGTCCACAGTGCTCCGTATTTTAAAAAGGGATCAGTTACATCCATACCATGTGCAACGTGTGCAAGCACTTTTACCCGCTGATTATAACAAAAGGGTGCAATTTTGCCGAGAAATTCTACGTCGGAACAGGGAAGATCCTCAGTTTTTTAATAACATTTTGTGGGGTGACGAATCGAGCTTTCGAAGGACGGGAGTATTCAACATCCATAATTTTCACTCTTGGGATTATGTAAACTCTAGAGCTATAAGAAACGACCATTTTCAACATCAGTTTGGGGTCAACATGTGGGCGGGAATTGTTGAAGGTAAAATGATTGGGCCCCTTGAGCTACCCAGAAGGATCGGGGGCGATGAATATCTTTATTTTTTGCAAAATGATTTGGGCGGCTTACTGGAACACGTGTCGCTATAGAAACACGCCGAAACATGTGGTTGCAGCACGATGAGGCTCCTTGTCACTATGCTCTAGTAGTGAGACGATACCTCAACACCGAATACACAAATCGCTGGATTGGAAGGGAAGGAACCATCCAGTGGCCACCGCGGTCACCTGACCTAAGCCCCCTAGACTTCTTTTTATGGGGTTACTTCAAAGAACTGGTCTACGTGACAGAAAACCAAAACGAACATCAGCTGCGGCAAAAAATAAGAATTGCGACCAATACAATACAAAATAACGAACGGGCGTTTCGACTAATTTCGAACATTTGTTGTAACTTTAAATAAAATTTGGTTCATTTGTGTTAGACTAGCCAACTTAGATTTTGAAATTTTCGAAAATGTATTTTTTAACAAACACGACTTGCATGTAAAAAAATTGTTATAAAAAAAACTGTCATGAATAACGAGTTGTACTATATCGCGTTAGAATCTCTATTAAATGGACAAGTTTTCTGATAATTGGTCATTTTTTTTTATAACACTTTTTTCTGTCAACGTGAATTTAAAATCAAATATATTTTTCTTGCCACCGAAAAGTGTTTACAAAACCATTTTTTTTATTTGACAGATGATAACAGAGCTCATGAAAATTATTTTTTTTAGAAAGGCAGACCCTTCAGGATCCTATTAAAAAAAAATCAACCAAACTCATAGATTTTTTTAAATTAATTTTTTAGTATAAGCACTACACGATTTCAGAGAAAAATACAAAAATTGAAATAACTTTCGAACCGTAAGCAATTGGATAACCACATTTATGGTTATTTTGATAGGAAATGACCTCCCCCATCACCTCACTTCGTTTGGACGTCGATTTATGGGACACCCTGTATATATACCTATATATATAAACATTTTTAAAAATGGTACCAAAGTGTTTAGGAGGTTATGAAACGTCGAGAAATGTTGGTCCGACCCCTAGGTCCCGCCATCCGATCGATGCCAGTAGTGTATGTTGCCATATGGCAAATACACTAATAATACTTTTGTATACATTATTCAAGTCATTTTCGAAAAAAAATACACTTTGTACATTTCGAAGAGGTGAGTCGATTTAGGTGCTCGCGAGTGTATATTATTGTAAAAACATAACCAAATTCTATTACAAAAAAACATCATGTAAATTTTTCAATTTTGGAAATTTGAACCCTGTCTTTTATAGGTATCGTGTGCCATCATATTGAATAATTCTATATATCCCGTCTCTCATGCATTGAATAACACTAATGCGCGTTATTCAATCAATTTTGCTGCAAAAACTGCAGGTGTGCAATTTCCTTATTTTCTGTTTTTTGACATTTTTAGTAATCTTAAAAGTAACCTTGGGAACGGCCGGCACGGTGGCACCAGAAAAAATTAAAGGGATATTTAGTGTTATGGTCTATGGGGTGTCCGATCATGCATGTAAATACAGTGTAATGTTCAAACATTTTATAGAAGCGTCAAGTTTTTAATTGCCCGAGATAACGGCTGCAACATAGTGCCGTCCTAGCTTTTTGAGAAATATTGTTCATTTTCTGGTTGGTCCAGTCAGTGAGAGATAAAAAAAGCTTTTGTCCTACAAAAGGTGGGGTAGTAATAATTTTTGAATATATTGCTTAATTAGAGATCTTGATGAAAAATTCAATTTTGAGGGGAAGGCGCAAGCCACCATCTTAGATAAAAGTTGCAAAAAAGTGTACTTATGGAATAATTCGTCAGTGGCTTATTTTATGAAGAAAATCTTCCAACACAAAGTTTTAAAAGAAACAATTTGTACATATAATGTTTACTGGAACTCTAATAAGGACTGACATACCAGTGGGTTAAAAATGGAACTAGACGAAATTTTTACCCCAATAATGGTTACCCATTTTATTATTAATAAATTTTACAAATGATCAATTAAAATTTTGCGTAATATAATACAACTAAATTTATTGCATTCCAATAATATTAGTAATGCTTCTTATAGTATGAATATTTCAAATCAACTTTTATCGCTACGTTATCGTTTTCGAGTAGATTGGAATTAAAGAACAAATGGTAATTAAAAGGGTACGATGCCAAACAAGCATTAAATTTTCATATCGAGGTTGAAGACGTATGAGTGATCCTTACTGCGTCAAACAAAAATAGCGAAATCCTAACCGGCTTCCCCACAGAATAAATTTTATCCAAATATTATTTTTGCATTAAAAGTGGAAACAGTTGAAGCGAAGGACTCTAGTAAGAGAGGTGGCCATTACATAGTAAATTCCCATGTATAGGGATTATAGACCTATCCACTAACTGCATCAAAAAATTTGGAAAATTTGTTTGCGGCCACCTTACAAATGTTTTTTTTTCAAAAATTAAATCACATAACGCGGAGTACTCTAGTAAGAAAATTGCGCAATAAAAATTCAATTCCCACGAGAGAAAATAGACTTATACACGGGTCACTCTACAGAAGTACTTTATTCAAGATACTATAAGGCACTATAGATGTGAGTATTCTCATCCGCCATATTGTGTCCTTGCTTGTCACGCGTAGTACGACAACATATGACTAAAGTTAACAGATAAATTATATTTCATAAAAGAAAAATGATTTGAATGTTTGTCAAGATTTTTTAAAGGTCCTGATGTTGTTTGTACGCGTTTACCCGTACGCAAAAGTGCTTTAAAGTGGGAATATCAATGTGACAACTGTACAGAATTTGACAGAAAAAATTGCGGTAATTATTTATTTTTCATCACTGTACTATGCAGAATAGAAAAATTATTTGTTAATTGTAATGACTATTGTTTTTTTTTGCGGGCTATTAAAAAAAATGCGGAAATGCCAGAAAATGTTTAGTGGACAATATTGATATATTTTTTCCGGAATGTTACAATGTGAAAGGGAGAATTATCCGGCATTTTTTAACATCCGTTCTTACTGTTTGAAAAACTTCATTGAAAATAGCAAATTTCGCCAAATAGTTTATAGAACGGCGTCAGCAAAGAAAAAAAAAATTGAAATGCTTCTCCATAATGTATTTTATTTAATGTATATCTTTTTTTTTATAATAAATAATTCAACTTCTATCCAATATTTTTTATTTAATTTGTTTCGTATTTCAGCTGATAAAATTGAAGTGTCGTTGCCAAAGGCAGATTTCTTTTCTGACATTTCCGCATTTTTTTTAATAGCCCGCAAAAAAAAACAATAGTCATTAATTTCTATTCTGCATAGTACAGTGATGAAAAATAAATAATTACCGCAATTTTTTCTGTCAACTTCTGTACAGTTGTCACATTGATATTCCCACTTTAAAGCACTTTTGCGTACGGATAAACGCGTACAAACAACAGCAGGACCTTTAAAAAATCTTGACAAACATTCAAATCATTTTTCTTTTATGAAATATAATTTATCTGTTAACTTTAGTCATATGTTGTCGTACTACGCGTGACAAGCAAGGACACAATATGGTGGATGAGAATACCTATATCTATAGAGCTCTAGATACTATACTCTGTTTACCCATGTTTGTCAGAACTAAATGTTGACTTATGTTGGCAGCACTAAGCAAATTTTTAAATTTTTTTCAGTTTGTATGGGTGGTAAA
Organism: Venustoraphidia nigricollis; assembly: GCA_034508555.1. Lineage (NCBI taxonomy): Eukaryota > Metazoa > Arthropoda > Insecta > Raphidioptera > Raphidiidae > Venustoraphidia > Venustoraphidia nigricollis. Next base: position 478,662 of record JAVRKA010000023.1, on the reverse strand, counting down.
AATACGCACGAGTTTCGAATAAACTTTATAGTTTAAATTCAAATTTGTCATGGAAATGATATAAATAAACAGGTAACATAAATTTGTTTTTCTTGAAAATTCGTGAAATAACTCAGAAAATTGTTATAAATCATATAAATATAATAAAATGCCAGGAAAAAAGAATGTTTTGACCACAAAAGAAAAACTGGCAGTGGTAAATTGTTGGAAGAAATTTAAAAAACAAAAAGATAGGGTGAGGAATTTATGGCTTGAGGCTCTTTCAAAATTTAACAGTGAGATGTGGCAAAATTGTATTAAGCATTGTGAGAAAATTGTTAAGACTGACTGGGAAAAAAACATGGGTACTTGTAGCGTGAATGACATTTACAATTTCATTATAGGTGAATTTGATTCTGATTCAGACGTTATCAGCTTGTTTGAGTCAGAATGAGACCCACCTTATGAAATTACAACAAAGTATGAGAGATAATGTGATAGTAGTATGCAGAGTGAATTAGGTGTTGTTTTATATTTTAGGCTTTTAACCTAGTGTCGCCCCCCATTGAAATACGTTCTATATCTTTAGTGCTATTTGTGATAATTTATTACGACATTATGCATGTTAATATTAATAAATAAAGTTTATGAAGTTGTTAAATCATGTTTTATCATTTTTAATAAAAATGTGAACGCATTTTTTTCGAAATGTTTTTATCGATATAAAATAATTTTACAATATATTTTATATATATACTTTGAAAAATCGGTCTTGAAGAAGTGAAATGTCAGTTTTTGACAGTTCAGTAATTTTATTTTTAGTAACTTACCGAGTGCTCAAAAAATATTTATGTGTAATACAGTGTGTATTTTCAACAAAAGTCACTATTTAGTTCTCACAACCATGTGTAAACAGAGTATACTCTTTTTGACTAAAAATTGAAAACTTGACGCAGGTTGCCCTAGGAAGAAGGGTATAATTCAAGAAATCTAACATTTCCCTATTCGGTTTATAGATATAGGTGATCTGAGTTAAAATTTTTGCAAAACCTGGAAGCGGCCTACCTAAAAAAGCAATTTTTCAGAGATCTTAGTTTTTCACCTTAAAATACGATCTTCCTCTGTTGTATCTCAGTTCCTATTAGAGTTAAAATAGAAAGTGTGTGTGTGTGTGTGTGTGTGTGTGTGTGTGTGTGTGTGTGTGTGTGTGTGTGTGTGTGTGTGTGTGTGTGTGTGTGTGTGTGTGTGTGTGTGTATATATATATATATATATATATATATATATATATATATATATATATATATATATATATATATATATATATAAAAATTGAGAAAGTACATCCTATACAACTTTATGTCGAACATTTTTCACATAATTTCACATAAGATAGTCCATTCACGAATTATTCCATAAAAACAGTTTTCTTGCACCTTTCATCCAAGATAACGGCTCGCACCTTCCTGCCTCAAGGTCGAAAACTTAGATTTTTTAACAACATATTTGAAAATCATTACTATCCCACTTTTTGTGGAGAAAATTCGTCACTGCCTGGACTAAATATTTATATATTAAAAAATCATTGGCAATACGTACATATTGCCTAGTAATACATTATGTTGAATTATTTTTCATTTGTTGTTAATAAAAGTTTGCCGCAATTTAAACTAGTCCAAACAATAATTGATATTTTTACCTTACACTTACCAGTACGTTGTTCTAAAGTTGTCAAAAGTGGTGTTGAATCAGGGGGTCCACTTGAACTGTCTCCATCACCGTCTGTTTCAAGATCAAAATGCACGGGATACCTTGCTTCCTGATCAATTATTTTGTTAACAAATGGTTCCTCCATTAAAATTACAACAGAACGATATTATTTTTCGTATATTTTTTATTGTACCAAAATAACTATCGCGGATTTTAACTAATGCACTTGTTTTTTGAATAAAATATACATAATACAATGGACGAGTTAATTTTTAGAAAAAAATACTAGAAAATTGTTTACAACTCACGAAAAACTTTAATATCTTTGTTTTAAATGTTCACTTTAAACAATGATTCACTCATTAATGGACAAATACTAACGCACGCAAAACGTGTTGAATGTTTATGATTCGATCACGGAATAAAATTAAGTTGTATAAAATGTTCACACAGTATAAAATATACATACAGCACAGCTGCACTTCATTGAATGAAAGAACAGACGTCTTTTTTCACAAAGTACGGTTATTAACTTTGCAATGTTAACGGATATTGAAAAACTAACGTGAAAACAGTGTAAATAATTGAATGGTTACATCTTATTCGCTTGAAAACGCACACGATTTACATTATTTGTGTATTTTGACAATTAATGACACTTTTCCAGCTGATTCTACAGTCTACACTTACAACAAACTTCGTGCTTATTCGGTAGAACACGTTCGTGTAATCCTATACTCGTTATGTAACTTCGGCTGGAGAATTTTAAAATTTCATAATTTTTAGTGTATTTGCCATATGGCAACATACACTATTGGCATCGGTCGGATGGCGGGACCTAGGGGTCGGACCAAAATTTCTCGACGTTTCATAACCTTCTAAACATTTTGGCACCATTTTTGAAAATGTTTATATATGTGTGTATATATACACACATATTATATAAACATTTTCAAAAATGGTGCCAAAGTTTATATATATATATATATATATATACATATATGTGTACGGGCAATAACTTTCGAAGGAGTTAATTGATTTCAACTAAATTTGGCCCACGTGTTGAAATCCATCACCGCAAGAAGCCAATTTAAAATGGGCCTAATCGGGCCATTTTAAGGGTAGTTTTTAGGGGTTGAAAATAGTTTTTGGGCCCCAAAACACCGAAAAATTTCTCCGAATCGTTTCAAAATTGAAATTTAACCCTCTGGTAATAATTAAAAAGTGTCCCTACAATTTTAATAAAATGGGCCCGACAGGACCGGATTTACAAATTTTGTGAAAACACTAGTTTGCAAATAGTGAATTATTTACTGAATATTTACTGGGTATAGAGGTTCAATTGATAATATTATTTCAATTAAGAAAAAAAATGTTATTTTAAGGGGTGTATTAAGGAGTCAATTTTTTTATTTTGCCCAAAAACCAACTTAAGTTCGCATAATAAAGCCACACTGCCTGTATTAGCGAATACACTATATTGTCGGCAGGGTTTTGGCACTGTGACCCGGGTTTTTTTAGCTTTCAATTAGATAAATAGCAGTTTTTAGTATATTTGACATACAGCACATACACTATTGGCGAGACTTAAGAGTCGGACTAAAATTACTCGACATTTCACAGCATTCTAAGCAACTTGGTACTATTTTTGAAAATGTAATTTATATATGTATTGTAAGTTTATATTATTTTTGATGGTAGAAGTCATATTTTCTCTAAATATAGTATATTCCTAGCACTAAGGATGTAAAATAGCAAACGTTACATAATAAAAGGAACACTGGTTTCAGGTATTAAACATAGTAAGAAAATGATTGCCGGTCCTTCGCCAAGGCTCACTGAGGACACAATCAGATTCCCTGAGAAAATGTCTAAAAGTGATGGGGATACAGCAGGAATCAACACTATATAAATATCAACACTATATAAATCAACACTGTATAAATTTTGCGAAATGGAGGATGAAACAGCCACCCATATCATGTTCGAGTGTGAGATTTTAACCTATAGAACAATAAACTTCGGTTGCATTGATGAGGATAAACGCGTTCCTCAGGCTAAAGGGCCGTTCAAGTATTACGTAACGCACTTAGGGTGGGAGGGGATATCCGGCAAAACGTTAGAGTGCGTTACAAGGGGGGCGGGGGATTAAGCAAAGTGTAACGTAACATTTTATTGTCGAATAAAACAGTAAATTTATTGACAGAAAATCAAGCATGTTACACTCAGAAAACAGTCCTCGTGAAAATTACTATACCATTTGGTAAACGCAGGGCATCAGAAAATTTACTGCACTTTTTTCTATGCTGAAAGACTAAGTTTTAAACAAAATGTTGACTTTTATGATTAGATTTTAATTATTTTGTCCCAGATTTACCAAATGGTATCATAATTTTCACGAGGACTTTTTTATTGTTTTATTTAACAGAAATATGTCACGTAATACTTTGCTTGATTGAATTAAACATAACTTAAGTAATAATTACAATTATTGTAATTATTTACTTTAGTTACGTTTAATTGGTGTTTTTATTTGAAACCTAACAAATTTTATTACATTTGTATCATTATTTTTTATAAAGCAATATGAAAAGATAAAATAAACAACGTGAGCTTCAATGTGTTGAGAGTTTACAAAATGTCTTGTTTCGTTTATTCTTATTGCAAACGCAATGGCAACAATAAAAAAAAACCCGGGACGCAGTGCCAAAACCCTGCCGACAATATAGTGTATTTGCAAATACAGGCTTTATTATGCGAATTTAATTTGGTTTTTGGGCAAAATAAAAAATTTGACGCCTTAATACACCCCTTAAAATAACATTTTTTTTCTTAATGGCAATATTATTATCAATCGAACCTCTATACCAAGTTATATATACACCTTTCAGTAAATCTAGTCTCCTAAAATTTTTAAATCCGGTCCTGTAGGGCCGATTTTTAATTGCTATTAAAGGGTTAAATTCCAATTTTGAAACGATTCTGAGATTTTTTTCGGTGTTTTGGGGCTCAAAAACTTTTTTCAACCCCTAAAAGCCACCCTTAAATTGATCCGATTGGGCCCATTTTAAATAGGCTTCGTGCGGTGATGGATTCCAACACGTGTGCCAAATTTCGTTAAAATGAATTAACTCCTTCGAAAGTTATAGCCCGCACACATATATATATACCTATATGTATAAACATTTTTTAAAAATGGTGCCAAAGTGCTTAGGAGGTTATGAAACGTCGAGAAAATTTGGTCCGACCCCTAGGTCCCGCCATCCGACCGACGCCAATAGTGTATGTTGCCATATGGCAAATACACTAATTAATTAAATTAGGGGCCGTTTAAGTATTAGGTAATGCAATTTTCGATAGAAGCGCTGAATGTCAAGGATTCATTGTTTTAGGTGCCAGCGAAAAATTGTATGTTTACACGTAAGACCACTAGCCTACTGCGCCTATCGATTGAGAGGAAAAGAGACTCTTGATAGAAACACTTTCTGCATTATGGAAAACGTTATGGGGTCGCATCGGCGTCGTCGACATTCGTCCAAATGTCGGGCACATGCGCAGATATGACGTCACACAACCCAGTGCAGTCTCGGTTATTACATTCACATACCGGATGCCATACATCAAGATGGACATGTCACAGTACATATCAAGAAGATATAATATTTAGTTAAATAATTGGAATTTTATTGTGAGGACAACTCACTCAACAAATAAAGCAAATCATTTTATATAAATCATAACTACTAAAAAAAATCGGCTCGCAGTGCCAAACCCTGCCGATAATATAATGTACCTATATGTACTTGCCAATATAGGCAGTGTGATTTTATTATATGAAGGGGTTAATTTTTGGCGAAAATAAAAAATGTAACACCTTAATCAATTCATCATCTTCACAAAACTATATGTAGCCTTACAGTAAGTGTATTTCCATATCCCCAAACATGTTTCATAAAGCCAGGTCCTGTCGATCCGGTTTTATGAAAATTTAAAGAAACACCTGTTAATTTTGAATCAATTTCGAGGATTTTCTGTGTTAGTGGGGCCCAAAACGATTTTAAACCCTTAAATACACCCCTTAAAATGATCCGATTCGGTCTATTATATATTATATCCCTTAACCACCTAGCATACGTCTCACAGACCCCGACGAAATTTTAGGCGTGAACATTATTACGCCCGAGCTTTGTATAAGCGTGTTCGTTCTGGTACCTTTTCCTCGCACCCTTCAGTACCGCGAGTTACGTAACCATCCTATGGTCCACCATGTATATTATTTGGATCCTCATATTATGCATTCTTGCATTCATGACTATCTTCTGTAACATGGCAACGTCATGACTTCCCATGGGAAAGCAGTCAGAGTGTCAGGCATGGTAATGTGATAAATAGGACTGACTTCTGCCTGTGAGGGAACAGATGGTAATCAGTGAACTAACATCAAGGTTATTATCTATGTTCAAAAATATAACAAATAAAAATAAAGATTTTTAAAATAAATTCAAGAGTGTTTAATTATATCATAATAAACTACTCGAACCACGTACACATAACTCGCGCAATCGCTCGTCGCAGTCGGACGTGAGCTTGTTTGTCTCTGGTAAGTAAAAAACTGTTACCGGGGGTCTGAGAGACTCCTGTTAGGCGGTTACGTGACTTTTTTACATTCGTGTATTTTTTATTGTTTTAGTTGATAATGGCTTTAAATGACAGAAACATCCAGCGGTGGTTGGAACAAGATCTGTTAGATGACGAAAATATATCAAACGATGTCGAGGCCGATGTAGGAATAGAGCAAGTCAGACTCAGAATGCGAAGACACAAATGAAGTAGAAAAAAACGAAAGTGCTCCTCTCGAAATTGATTTATCTTCGACATTACCTGATAAGCAAAAATTATCATCTGAATATGATATGCCTTTGTTTCAACTGCAATCGACACCCAAGAAGAAGATTTATTTTGGCAAGAATCGCTTCCTTACGATCAAGAACGCCACTTGCAATTTCGTTTAAGTTTTGTTTTTATCGAGAATTTTTATTTTTATGTATATTTTTCGATTACTGAATATTTAAAAAAAAACAAAGAATTACCTACTTTATGTAATTATTATAATGGAAATATTGACATGAACTTTGATTTTTCTTATGGACGGTATTTTTGATTTTCAGATATTCGAATTCTACTTGTTTTTCTGAATAATTTGACATAGCATATCCCACATTTAAATTAATTTCCATCTCCATTAATTTCAAAGTTTGCTAAAACTAATTCTTCTTCGCAGTGTTGAAAATGAACCGTATACCTTTAAATTTCTATTTAAGCTCATAAAAGTTATTGAATAAGGCTGTCGCCTCTCTGGATAAAGGTTCAAGTATTCTGCTTGAGCCCACGTGGTATTTTTGTTACTCTAAATGTATGCACAAAAATAGCCTGTTTCTCCAAATTTGAGAATGCTTGAGCCATCTTAGAGAGTAAATCAAAGAAAATGAATTAGTAAAACTGTAGCGAACGCTCGACAGATTGTTAACCTGTCGATATGCATTTGTTTCAACAAATTTTGTTTTACACGGCACACTTTGATCGGTATGGATAACGTTAAAAAGCTATTTTGGTCAGTTTTGTAGCTTCTAATTGGTTTAGATATAGGATATGCTATGTCAAATTATTCAAAAAAAAAAGCAGAATTCGAATATCTGAAAATCAAAAATAACGTCCATAAGAAAAACCAAAGTTTATATCAATATCTCATTATGTAGTGGAAATAAAAAAATTAAACCTACGCCACTGAAAAGACCTTAAAGAGTTGTCAAAGAATGGTTAATAAAATTTTCAAATATCTTCATAAATAAAAAAGTTATGGCCAGTTTTCATAAATAGCAATTTTCACTATTTTCTGAATAAATTCATAGGGTGTCAAAATTCAATTGTTTTTTCGACGGGACGTTAAAGAGCCCAATTTTCTGCACTACTTTGCCCATTTAATCGACTTTCTATCTCCACTAATAACAAAGTTACCCATGTTAGCCAACGTCGGTTGAGACACCCTGTATATATATATATATATATATATATATATATATATATATATATATATATATATATATATATATATATATATATATATCTATATATATGTATATATATATATATATATGTATGTATATATATATATACTATACATACATATATATATATATATATATATATATATATATATATATATATATATATATATATATATATATACATATACATATATATACATATATATATATATACATATATATAATATGTATATATATATATATATATATATATATAAATATATATATATATATATATATATATATATATATATATATATATATATATATATATATATATATATATATGTTACGGTAAATGTAGATATTGCGGCAAATGTACACATTTTCCGGTAAATGTGCACATTTACCTCCTCGTTTGGGTAATGTGCATTCAACTAACATTTACAATTTCAAAGAAGGGAAATGTACATTGAATTCACAATGACCATGTCGTTTTGGTAAATGTGAGCATACAAAATACGAAATCGTTATTAAAACCTTTTGTATTATGTTTATTTAAATAAATATTTTTTTTTTGCAACATTTTTAATTTATTTGTATTCCAACTTTTCTTAAAACATGAAGGTAAGAGTATACATTTACCAAAACGTGAAGGCAAGAGTACACATTTGCCGGGAAATGTACATATGCATTATATTCAGTTCACATATACTTAACTTTTTGGGAAATATACACATTTTACGCTATAGTGTACATTTCCCAAGAGTGTACATTTACCGTAACATATATATATATATATATATATATATATATATATATATATATATATATATATATATATATATATATATATATATATATATATATATATATATTATATATAAAAAATTTCAAAAATGGTGCCAAAGTGTTCCGGAGAATATGAAATGACGAGAAATTTTGGTCCGATCCCCAGGATTCGCCATCCAACCAACGCCAATAGTGTCTGGACCATATTTGGCAAATACACTAATATGAAAAAATCATACCAAATAAAGATTAGAGTTTAAAAAAACTAAAACAACAGGCTTTTATGAACTAAAAAATTTCTAAATAACTTGACAAGAAAATTAGCTTTGCTGTATCACGAATAAATTTTTCGTTTACAAACTATTTGTAAACGTAGAGCTATTATGAAAATTTAAATAGATACCACCCCACGTTTTTACAGTAAAGTAGATTTTGTAGTCAAATTATTTTGCATTTTTATATAAATAAATTATTTATAACTAGTGGGGTGCCGTAAGGCGTAAAAATTGTAAAATCTCGGAATCAAGGGCCAGTCATTGAATCTTCATAAAAACTGTTAGACTGCATTGTTAAAAGCTCAAATAAAAAAGTTAAAAAAAATTTGCCGCTCTCGATTGCGGGGTGGATGCCACCCCTTTTTGGAGGTGAAAAATGTTTCGTTGAAAATAAGTACGGGAATGGATAGATTGACTAATTCTAAGCAACTTTTGTTCTATAAAGTTTTTTTCTGAAAGTCCATACTTTTCAACTTATTCGCGAGTGTGTCAATTTTTCAACCAATAAACCTACATTTTCAGACGGGTTTTCCCGAATAACTGAAAAAGTAAGTATTTTATCGAAAAAATCATTCTTAGTAAAAATGTAGCTTATAAAAAACAAAAATAATGGTGTTTATAGTGTCTGTAGACCCAATACAGAGTACTAGCTTCTTATTCGTCAAAAGCCAAAATTGAAAGTTTCAACGTGAAGTTATCAAAAAACAATGCATTTTTCGGGAGAATCTCATAGAACCTTTTTTGAAGTGCGTGAAAAGCCTTTATTTTTATTTTTTATAAAAGTTACTAGCATCAAAACTAACTAAGTTTTGACGAAAATAATGTTGGTCCCTAGTTTTTTCGGCGTCAAAAAATGTGAAAGTCATCCGCTTATTACCACTCAAATTAAAAATAATCGTTACCACTTCACAATTCACTTTATTTACGTACTTGTAACATGCTCTAGAAGTTTGACCGTTTTAAAGTGCCTAGTTTTGAAAAAAATTGAATTTGAAGTGAGAAGAGCATTTTTGTAATTTTGCAAAAAATAGCCTCAAAAACTATTTGTGTAATTCCGGTCCTGTTGGACTGATTTTATTAAAACTTTAGGGGCACTTTTCGATTTTGAAATGATTCTGAGAATATTTTCGGCATTTTGGGACCCAAGAACAGTTTTCAACCCCTAAAAACCACCCTAAAATAGCCCGATTGGTCCCATTTTAAATAGGCTTTGTACAGTGATCTATTACAATATGTGAACCAAATTTCGTTAATATCAATTAACTCTTTCGAAAGATATTGTCCACACACACTGACGCCAATAGTGTATGTGCCATGTTATGGCAAATACGCTAATAATAATTGAAAGCGGCAAAAATATTTTTTTAACATTTTTTTATATATTGTTAAAAACACATTTCAAAAGTTTATATAAAGATTAATTGACTGGCCTTAGATTCCCAGGTATAAATCTTACGGCGCTCCACTAAACATATATGTAAATATTTATATTGTTATACTCGTATAATAATTATTATTAGTGTATTTGCCATATGGCAACATACACTATTGGCATCGGTCGGATGGCGGGACCTAGGGGTCGGACCAAAATTTCTCGACGTTTCATAACCTCCTAAACACTTTGGCACCATTTTTGAAAATGTTTATATATATATGTATATATATATATATTTATATATATATATATATATATATATATGTGTGCGGGCAATAACTTTCGAAAGAGTTAATTGATTTTAACGAAATTTGGCCCACGTGTTGAAATTCATCACCGCAAGAAGCCTATTTAAATTGGGCCTAATCGGGCCATTTTAAGGGTAGTTTTTAGGGGTTGGAAAATGTTTTTGGGCCTCAAAATACCGAAAAAATTCTCAGAATCGTTTCAAAATTGACATTTAACCTGTTAGTAGCAATTAAAAAGTGCCCCTAAAATTTTAATAAAATCGGCTCAACAGGACCGGACTTACAATTTTTTTGAAAACGCTAATTTGCAGATAGACTTATTTATTGAAGGGTGTATTTAATTCGGTGTAGACTTTAGATTGATAATAATATTACAATTAAGAAAAAAAAATGTGTTTTTAAGGGGTGTATTAAGGGATTAAATTTTTTATTTTGCCCAAAAACAAACTTAATTTCACATAATAAAAGTATAAAACCACGCGGCCCTATACAATCAAATACACTATATTGTCGGCAGGGTTTTGGCACTGCGACCCGAGTTTTTTTATATATATAGTCATACTGAATTTCACGTTCAAAGATTTTATTTTTTTTACCCCGAAAGTCCTGGTCAGGATAATGGGACAAACTTATTAAATTATTGTATTGTCATCGGTCCTTGATATGTGTTCAAAGTTTCAGTTTAATCTGACGTTCTGAAGTGGGTGAATTTCACATTAAAAGTTTCCATTACAAATGTAAAAAGCGTGTTAAAAACAAAAATATTTTAGTTATGTTTTTATCTTTTCCCCATTTTCAGCTGTTAAGTAAATTACAATAATTTTGGAACTGAAAATTTCAAAGGTCGGTGTATATAACTTGAAAAATCCCCAGACATGTAATTTTTCTCCACAAAATTTCTCGAAAAAGCACTATAGACCAAAACAATTGAAACAGTCTATGAAAAATTGGAACAAGTTCCTAATAATTACCAATGCATTTCTGTCTAGCATGAAAATGTATTTAAACTATAATTAGTAGATAAATATTGTTAAAATCAATTTATCAAATATATTTTGTACTTTCTGAATTGTTCTTATAAACAAAATATTTGATAAGTAGGTATTTAAAATTTAATGTTGATATTGGTAAGGTAATAAATATAAACTAGAAGCCAGCTAATTCAATAATGGAAATTAAAAATTGATTGTACCGACAGTTTTAATATCATTCTCTTTCAAACGCACCGTATAATAAATAAACTACCTGCTTAAACGTCATAAGTTCACCCTAAAAATTAATGAATAAAATTTTTACGTTATATTAAACTGCATTATTTCAAGCATTTACTATAAAAAAATATTTTTTGAAATTGTTAAAAAAGTTTGGGAATAAAAATGCTAGGACGACAAATTAAAAAATATCAAAATAACACTCAAAAATATATTGACAGTTTAGTTATTTTAATACAAATATCCTCATTAAATTCTAAGGCTATGCAAAGTAATGCAGATTCAAGCACAGAAGTTCTAAAAACATAATATTTTATACAATTACAAAAAATCAAAACAAAAATAACTTTGCTCTGTTTTTTAAAATAATACTCAAAATCTTGACGGCGATATTTTATATTTCACATTATATTATTTATGCAAAATATTTATCTATTTATTTTCTATTTTTTAAAACAATACAGATATATAAATACTTTTTACTGAGATTGTGACAACAAATATATTATAAATGTTGTAATAAACTACTTTACTAAAGCTATAAATTTAAATTTTATTGCGTAACTTCACCACTAAAATCAAAATCACTTTCATCGTTTGATAGTGGTTTTGTTTCTGAAGGTTGTTGCACTGATTCCGAATCAGAATCTAACATTTTCGATAAAGGTGGAAGTTGTTTTATTATTAAAGGATCAGCAACCCTCTGACTTTCATACTGAATAGGTTGACCATCAGCCGAAAGCTCGCTTACATTTTCTATAACAGCCGACTCTTGACTGGGATCATAAATCTGATTAGGATCTACATACTGACCCTGGCTGAGATCTATATATTCTTGTCCAGTGTGATCATACTGAGAAGTATCATAATTGCTCTGATCATATGTTTGTTGAGCTACCGGGTCATACATTTGCCCGTAGGTTTCTCCTGTTGTTTGATCATATTGACTATACAACTCATCGGCATTCTGATCGTACGGCTGATCATGTACTAATTGCCCTGTCGTCTGATCGTACGCTTGCTGTGAAGACTGATCATATATTTGACCAGTTGTTTGTTCGTAAGCTTGTTCAGATGTTTGCTCACTCGACTGTTTATATCCTTGATCAATATTCTGATCTTTGGTTTGATTGTAAATTGGCTCTGAAATTTGTTCAGTTGGTTGTTCGTATCCCTGACTGGTTGTCTGCTCATATTCCTGAGGATAACTTCCTTGTTCATAATAATTATCAAACCTTTCATTCGAACCCTGCCCTTGACTCGAATAATTTTCATCTTGAAAATATTGGCCGTCGACACCTTGTTCGTATTGTTGTTCGACATTGTCTGTGGTATACTGCTGATCGTATCCTTCCTGCATTTCACTTCTCTGATATTCTTGCTGCTGTTCCTGATATTGTTCAGTACCACTGTGCTGTTGTTCTTCTTCCTGGGAGCTATTTTGGTACTGTTGTTGAGATTCTCCTGGGTATAGCTCCTGTTTATAAAGCTCAGTGTTAAATTGTTGTTCTTGCGGATACTGATCAGGTACTAACTCTGTTTGATGTTCATTTGGTTGATTACCTTTCTCAAAGTTTTCTTGATACATTTTCGCTTCTTGCTGAAGATCGGAAATTAAGTTTTCTTCTTTATTTTTGGAGACATATTCCTCTGAAATATTTTTATATTCGTCGGTATTAAGTGTTTGATCGTCTTTATTTTCTATAGTTGTTGGTTTTATTATATCAGTACTAGATTTATCAGATTTTTTGCTAACGTCATTGTGTATCATTTTGCCGTCATCTCTTTCTGAATTATTTTTATCCTTTGTATCAGATGTTAATATTCTTTCACCTTCAACCAATTCAGTCTCCGCATAATTTCTATGAACAGAATAGTCTGATTCGATTTTATCTTTAGCAATGCTGATGTCAATATTTTCTCTGGATATTTCATTTTCAAAAAGTAAATTTGGCTTGGATTCACTGCTTTCTAAAGTTGGTGCTTTCAATTCAGTAATGCAATCGCCTTGATTGGCATTAATGAATAACACATCATCTGAATTGTCTTGTTGTTCAGTGTTATTATGTACAATTTTGGATTTCATTAAAGGATGAACTGTCATTTCATTTAATTTCTTGTCTCTGTCAGTTACATTTAAGTTCATAATGCCCATCACTTTTTGATCTTGTAACACGGTATCATTTCCACTGGAAATTTTATCAACATGACTTACATTTTGTACTTCACTAAGATTGTTGCTGTCAAAATTGTTAATCATTCCTTTTTTTTCATTCCCGTGGCATGAAGTAATGTCGTCATGACTATTTTGATCTTTTTCTAGATTTATTGTGTCGTTAGTGTCATTTTCATACATTTCCGTTCTGTCTGTATGTTTCCTGGGTAATACGTTTTCGCTATCTAAAGTCATTTTTGGTGTCTCTTCTTCTTTATCTTTATTCAAATATTCCCTTATGACAGCTAAATCGTTTGTATTTTCATCTTCTAACGGTCTCTTTGAAGGTGCAGATTGTCTGTTTCTATTATTATCATCAGCTCTATTTAAGTAATTAGTTTTGATTCCTAAATTCTGTATGGAAATTGGTGCAGTTTCATTTTCTTCCTGAAGATAGAGCTTTTGATTTGAATCAGGATAATTTTGAAATTGGTTTACTCTTGGAAATTGATTTTGTTCCGGCTGAGAATCACATATTTGTTGCACTGAATTAGCAAATGTTGGATCGTTAACATAAATTGCCCTTGTTTGAAAGGGTTTTGCAAAAGGATTTCGTAACGGTTCATATGAATTTTGAAATACGCTTCCACTCTGAAAATGTTCTTGTCCTAGATTTTGACTAACATTTTGCTGTATCGGCATTCTTTCTTTATGTGTATTTTGTATATCAATATCCTGATTTTCGAAAGTGTTACCGTCATAATTTATCGGATTACCGCTTGGAAAAGCACTACTCAAGCTGGGTTGAATATTAGAAAAATATAAGTTGTCGGACACTTGAGACTTATTATAATTATTATTTTCTTTATTTGCGTATTGAGGAGTGTTATATTCTTTGAAATTTGTAACATTTGGTGCAGTTGACTTCATTTGAGATTGAGTTATAGGATTGTGATTCTCGTACGTAACTTGATTAAAATTTGGGACACCGTTATCTGTTTTTTTATTTTTCCATATAGGAGAATTTTTCAAAATATAATTTTCATATTGTCTACGCAACATTCGCAACCGATCTGTCTTTGCAGTTAACATTGCAGCGCGACTTTCAATTTGATTTAAAATTCTAAGAATCTTTTCATTTCGGTCATTCCGAAGTCTGTCTTCCTCCAAAAATTGATTGTATCTTTCTCTTATCTGTTTTAGCCTCATCTGTTCACTTTAATGGAAACAATAATAAAAATAAAAATGGTGATATAAAAATCACACATAAGTTAAAGCACCTAACTTGACAACTTTAAATTCCTTCATATAATAATTTAATCAGATAATAATATGTATTATTACATTTCAATTTATGAAATAAAAAATAATAAAATAAGTAATAAAAAATAATTTACCTAGATTTTAAGATAACTTGGATGAGGACGTAATATATATCACATTATTAGGATGTAATATTAGGAGATCACACAATTAGGACCTTAAAGGTAACGTGCGATAAGCAAAGAGGACGGACGAAATAACAAATAAATAGCGTGACGCTGTTTATGCAGACCATTATATTGTGAAGCAAAAATAGTTTTTTTTATACCTGGCAAATTTTGTCGAAATTTTTTTGACATCATAAATTTATTATTAGAACGTAATTTAAACAATGTCATCAAGTTAGGTACCAGAGTCAATATGTTATAATAAATTGAACTTACGAATCTTTTGCAGTTCTCATCATTTGATTGAATTTTTCTTCTAATTTTAATCTTTCTTCCTCGCTGAAAAATAAAATGTTAGTGTAATTACTAATAAAATAAATTATCTAATTAACAGAATCAACATTCCCTTAATAAATATTTCTAAGCTATATTATTAAATTTTTAAATTTAATATCTCAAAAACTCAGACCCATTTCTAAGTAGCCTCCGCAATAATATATATATATATATATTTAGAACTACAGTGGAATCCGTTTATAATGACATCGAAGGGAATTGACAAACACGTCATACTAAGCGGACGTCATAAAAAGCATTTTTGTGAAAAAAAAACCTTTTTTTAGGTAGCATAGGGCTGACGGGTATTCCTTTGTTTCTCGTGATTTTAAACCACTGAATTAACGCTTTATCAACATTTTCTTGCGCGATTTTCGAAGCCTCTTCGGTTTCAAAACATTTGAATTGAACGATCGCTTAATCCGGTTCTTGTTTTTGAAAATCATTGAGATTGTCGAATAACCCACGCCCAATTCCTTTACGAGAGATGAATTTGATTCTCCATTTTCTAATCTGCATATTATTCACCTTTCTCCTTAATCGTAAATGCTTTACGACGTTGAGATGACATTTTTTTACATAGGATATCACTAAAAACAATGCGTGACGTTCAACTATCAATTACTCACTGAGATTCAAAACAAAAACAAGCCACGTGCCGAACGTCGTCGGGAATCAACGAACATTGCCGAAGGTGTAAAGAATCATGTGGGTCACTATAAACGGACAAAATTTATTAAAAATGGGTCATAATAAGCAACATGTCACTGTAAGCGAAGTCATTATATCCGACTTTGTTACAAAGAATTCTATATGAAAACCAAACTTCGTTGTGTAATTACGTCATAATAGGCGGTTGGTCAATATAGGCGGAGTCATAATAAACGGATTCTACTGTATATCATTAAAAGATATAAAAATTACCCTTATAATGAGACTTCGTAGTTTGTCTGCATGTACAGTCAAATTATTCACGAACTACATAGTAATTGTCATATATGCGCTATGAACTTAAAATTTGGCGCAACTATAAAGTTTGAGTGTCCGCACATAATCAAGTGGGGTATCACATGAAAGGGCACTTGTTCCAGAAACAATTTTAGGTCCCGTCGTTTTTGACATATTAGCGAAAATTTTCAAATAACGACCCCTCCCCTTCCTTTATACGAACTGTATAGACTGCATTTTTAAACATTTATACTGAAAGAGGGTCTAGTAACTATTACATGAAAAGTAGAGATCCTTAACATTTATAGTTTTCGAGAGAAAAAAATAATAACCTATTACCAACAGACACTATGCAGTTGACGAAATCACTATTAATTAGTGTTATTACAATATGAACAAGTAAGATTTCATTTACAGTTGACCGGTATTTTATGGTTACCTGTAAACATACTCGTAATACTTGTGATCTCAACAATAACCATTCAAGTCCGCGAATTGGTTGCTTATACTCAGTTGTCAGTTAATTTACTGTCAACACAAACGTAAGATGGATCAATGAAACAGGTGGTAAACTATCGTTTAATAATAAAATGATTCGTTCATAATATTTATGCCTATTTATATTATGCGGGTATATAATATAGAAAATGTTACATAGAAAGAACAAAAAATTAAGTAGGTTGATGGCATGGACATAATATTTATACATTCACGAAGAAACACCCTGAACAAAACGCTTTAAGACAAGTTGAAGAACGACGTAAAATGGCTGAAATTACAGGTATCTGAATACAGTTCTTAATAATATAATGCTATAAATGATATCATCTTTTATTCTTTATAGATATACTACTTAAATAAAATAAATAAAATAAAGTTACCTTTTTCGCAATTTATCCTGAAGTTCTACTAGACGGTTATAATATCCTTCATTGTCGTAAACTCGAGCCATTGTTTTAACCTTAACAATGAATTATTTAAAAGTTAATATTTACATTTTAGTTTGACAACCTGCACGTTCATTTGTCTGATGGTCAAAACTCTACTGCACACAACTATCTTGATACACTCTTGTTTTTAAATGCTACAGAACAAAATTAGCATTGCGTGAAATTTATCACTCTATTCAGTTTACTGACGCGTACAAATTACAAAATGTGATTAAATGAAAAACTAGAGGGTAAACTTTTCAAAATCAATTAAATTCAATGTCTAAATTGTATTTCACTGGTAGGATTGCAGTGGAATTAGTATTAGAGCAGTGTTTTCCAATCAAATTTCCCAAACAATTAATGTTCCATCCTACAGTCAAATAATAACATTTTAACTCCACCATTTGCTTTGACAAGGTACTTTAGAATATTTTAATTTTATTAGAAAAAATAACTTTAATTAGAAATACAACATAAAAAACAAATTGTCATTCAAATAGAGCAAAAGTGAAAAAAATATAAATGTTAGTGTACCTAATTTATAATATATCGTATTATCAAATTTAAAATAATTTTTCACAAAGTACTAAGAGGTTATACAACTTGGCGCAAAAGTTGTCACCCGAAGTTTTTTCGCTGTAATTTGTTTTATGAATAAAAAACTTTGGTTCTGTTTTTAGATTATATTTATTTGATGACTTATTTTTTTTTTTCATTAAGTCGAGAAAATGATATTTATTAAGTGGTCGCCGCCAGAATTGATGACAAAACGGGCTCGATTTATGGCATTTTCCATCACTCTGGCCAGACTTTCCGGCGATAGACTGTCGCATTCTTAATAAATATTCTTTTTAAGGACTTCAAGAGTCTGAGGATTGTTGACATAAACTCGTGACTTCAAAAAACTCCACAAAAAGAAATCTGGAACGGTTAAATCGGGCGATCTTTCTGGCCAGTGCAAATCGCCAAAATGAGAAATTAGGCGACCCGGAAATGCAGGTTTCAGAATATCGGAATAATAGATGAATGGTGACTGGAGAATATGTGGCTCCAACAGGATGGAGCAACGGCGTCTACTGCACGAGCTACTACTGATATTTCCGGCTCGCCTAATCTTTCGTTTTGGCGATTTGCACTGGCCGGCAAGATCGCCCGATTTAGTGCGAGACTTCGTTTTGTCTATGTCAACAAGCCCCAGACTCTTAAAAACCCTCAAAAAGAATATTCGCTAGGAATGCGAGAGCCTATCGCCGGAAGTTCTGGCCAGAATGATGGAAAATGCCATAAATCGGGCACGTTTGGTCATAATTTCTGGCGGCGGCCACTTGACCGATACCATTTTCTCGACTAAATGAAAAAAAAAATTAAGACATCAAATAAACTTAATCCAAAAACAGAACCAAAGTTTTCCAAGCATGACAACTTTTGCGCTACCTACAAATAACTAATATATGATATGTGATAATTTGGATGAAACAATTATCTCCGTAGTATAAAATTAGTTTTGATAAATATATTTCTTTACGTTTATAGTACGTAAGATCTCTACATATGGTGTAGATGCCTAATGATAATTGATAGAAAACATTCATTGTTACAATGCTAAATCAGAAAAATTTATTTTAATCCACCAACACCGTCGGGATTCAAACCCGAATCTTTCCACTTTCGCGGCGGAATGAGTTCTCAATTAAAAATTAGTTCCCTGCTACTGCTGTCTGTCTGAATGTCTATTCGTTCGGGCTATTCTAGAGAACCACTGGACAGATTTTGAGTAGGTTTTCATTACTATATTGTAGAGCATCTCTCGAGGAACGTTTAGGTATGTAAAACACCACTATTATATATAAAGTTCCTCGCGTTTGTCTGTCTGTCATCTGTGTATCAGTTAAAAACACGAGGGCTACTGAACGGAATTGAATGCGATTTTAAGCATTCGGTAGCTTGTTTCTTAGGGAAGGATTAGGGCTACAATAAATGTCCCCTTAGATCGGGTGCAAATCGGATGAATTTACTGTACTGAACAGATTTGAATACGGTTTTTTATCGTTCAATGGCTAATTATTTCATGAGGAGGATTTGTTTACTCTATAAGCCTGACTTCGTCCGAGTACAAATAAAATTGATTTCAAGCTGGAGAGCGAACGAGTGAAGCAAATGGGTAATGTAATATTAATCTACACTAATATTAAGAAGAGGTAAAGTTTGTAAGTTTGGATGTAGGAGGTAATCTCCAAAATTACTCATTCAGTTTCAAAAATGTTTGGACTAATATTTAGAATGGACCTTCAGGATGGACATATACTGTATATTACTATAGCGTTAAAATAAAAACGCTTTTCGTGGAGATCAATTTTGCAACATAAGTCGACGAAGACACTGTTCTTTCTATCGAGCGGAGCGCAGCCTCGCAAGGCAAGAATGTAAAACGGTGGAGCCGAAGACTTCCCTGCTGTTGTTGCTGTCGAGTGGGCTATAAAACATTGCTTGTCATAATCGCGTGTGGAACCGTGAGTAGCGGCTAGATAATTATAAATTAGAGCGAACGAGTGAAGCGGGTTTAAATAAACGAATTGATTGAGATCCAGCAATTAAAGAACGTATTTAGGAGTTTTGAGACAGAAAATAAATCTACACGGGTGAAGTCGTACCGGGAAAATATAAAATTTAATATTATACATTAATGATACCAAATAATAAAACTCGGGTCGCAGTGCCAAAACCCTGCCGACAATATAGTGTATTTGCTAATACAGGCCTTGTGGCTTTATTATGTAAACTTAAGGTGATTGTAGGGCAAAATAAAAAAAATTAACTCCTTAATACACCCCTTAAAATAACATTTTTTCTTAACTACATTATTATTGTCGATCGAACGTCTACACCAAAATTAAAAACACCTTTCAGAAAATAACTCACTATCTGCATACTAGTGTTTTCAGAAAATTTGTAAATCCGGTCCTGTCAGGCCGATTTTATTAAAATTTTTGGAGCACGTTTTAATTGCTATTAAAGGGTTAAATTTCAATTCTGAAACGATTCTGAGAATTTTTTAGGTATTTTTGGGCCCAAAAACTTTTTTCAACCCCTAAAAACCACCCTTAAAATGATCCGATTGGGCCTATTTTAAATAGGCTTCGTGCGGTGATGGATTCCAACATGTGTGCCAAATTTCGTTAAAATTAATTAACTCCTTCGAAAGTTATTGCCCGCACACATATATATATATATACGTATATATATATATATATATATAAATATATATATACATATATATATAAACATTTTTAAAAATGGTGCCAAAGTGTTTAGGAGGTTATGAAACGTCGAGAAATTTTGGTCCGGCCCCTAGGTCCCGCCATCCGACCGACGCCAATAGTGTATGTTGCCATATGGCAAATACACTAATAATAACTCGCTGGCAAGACTACATTATACTACCGACTCGGACTCGCTTCACCTGGGTGCAAATTTAATGTACAAATAAGTTATAGTTCTCGTGTTTTAGCGTAAACACAAGAGGAGGAATTTTGATTTATATATAATATAGTTAGTTCACCATAGCGGATTCACGAGCAAATTCAGGGCGAACAATTATTTCTTTCTCAAGATATAAGCTAACGGCTAGCAAAAACCGCATAAAATCCATTTAACTGATCTCGTAGACAGATGGGAACTAAAATGTATATATTATTTTGTAGTGATAAATTTACACCCAGGCGAAACGGAACCAGATCTTAATTCTTAATAAAAGAAACACATTTTTTGTAAAGCATTTCAATGAAAAAATGGCTTTCATGGTCTTCTGTCTAAACAATATAAGAAATATTGAGAACAGAAAATTCTACAAAAAAAAAATCTACGGCAACCTATCTTTAAAAGTTGGCGAAACAGCTTGGGAAAATTAAATTTTACTTACACTGTAGAATTAATTGTCAATGAATTACGAAAACCGCAATTTTTTAGCTGTACGACTTTTTTAGCTTCCCGCTAAGAAAATTGAAAATTTTCAAAAATTGGGAAGTTATTGGTTTCACCCCGATTTTCGAAATTCGAGTTTTCGTCAGATCTCGAAGTTTTGAGATATTAAGAAGCTATTCTGAAAATTTTCACGATGATGTCCGTATGTCTGTATGTTGTATGTGTGTGTGTGTATGTGTGTGTATATGTATGTATGTAAACCCCTCATAACTTTTGAATCGTCATTTTTTCATTTTTGAAAATTCAATTTTTAAGGGTTGAGGGAGGCATCGGATAAAAAGATGTTTCAGACAAATGATGCATATTTTTTTCGAAATATCATAATTTGTGATAAAAAAATAGGTGTTCCTATTAAAAATGCCAAAGTCACCCTTATCCTTGCACAGGGGTGGGGGTGGGGGTGGTATTTGCCTCCAAACGATGTTACCCTTCAAACTGAACAATTTTTGTCTGAAACTTTTTTCCCGAAATTGTTGCCCTGTCTCAAGAATTGCCCATGTAGATTAAAATGGATTACCCTGTGTATATATATATATATATATATATATATATATATATATATATATATATATATATATATATATATATATACACATATATATCTATCTATCTATTAATCCGACCTCTAGGTACCGTCATCCGACCGACGCAAATAGTGTATGTGCCATATATGGCAAAGACACTAAACAGTTTAAGAACACTGAAATAACCAATAATAGCTATGTTGCATGCGTCAACACAATGGGAGCTGCTATAGGATAGTTTTAATTAAATAGATTTGGTGTTAAGAAACACAATTTTATCGTTTAATTTTAATTTCTAATGTTCATGCTCTACGTATAATGAAAACCACTCCTGCGTTTGGGAAATTGTTTTGTTGAAAACGTTTCGGGTCTAGGTATTAATCATTTTATTGTCAGTTATCACGAAAATTAGTTGTCGAAAATTAAAGTCAACGAATTTAAATTTCCTTTATAAGATACATTTTGTCTAATTAATTCACATTGAATTATTTGATATTACTAAAATTATTGTAGTAAATTACATTTTAAAGAAAACGGTTTAGTGTAAAAACTTCAAAGTTCCTACAAAAATATGTTCAGTAATTACGAAATATTTTTTATACTGACTTTATTTCTTTTTTGTCCTTGGTAATTAATATAAAAAAGATTTTTCGGGAAAAAGAACTTTATTTATAAGTAAAACACTTAATATTTTATTTTCAGCGACGTTTCGTTCCTTGTTTGGAACTTTATCAAGCTTTAATAACTGTAAATAAATTTTGTTTAAAAATACAATTTATAAAATTTACAATTGAAATAACAAATAATAATAATACATACCTATTAAATGTTGTGATTAAATAGATATAAAAGATAATATATACATGTGAATATAAATTTGAGTTTAACAATATTAATACAAAGTTTATAATAATTTGTTTATTTATAGTCAATAAATGTATTAATTTGAACATCAACTGAAAAAACATTTTTCAAAAAACGAAATTATTATAAACTTTGTATTAATATTGTTAAACTCAAATTTATATTCACATGTATATATTATTATCTTTTATATCTATTTAATCACAACATTTAATAGGTATGTATTATTATTATTTGTTATTTCAATTGTAAATTTTATAAATTGTATTTTTAAACAAAATTTATTTACAGTTATTAAAGCTTGATAAAGTTCCAAACAAGGAACGAAACGTCGCTGAAAATAAAATATTAAGTGTTTTACTTATAAATAAAGTCCTTTTTCCCGAAAAATCTTTTTTATATTTTTTATACTTTTTTACACTGCACAATTCATTTCTCCCAAAATGTATGTACTATTACTACTTTATTTATTTATATATTTATTTAAAAGTATGTATAAAACAATTAGAAAAATTAAAAATGATTCGTATCAAGTAGTAAAAACAACCGTTTTTAATTTGTCGTTTAGTATGTTTGTGTATATTACAAACGTATTATTTAAAATTTTTACTTATTTCAGAAGGTATTTTGATTAGCGTAGTGAATTTGTATTGTTATATTTAGCGGATATATTTAAATATAATTTGTAAATGCTTTAAATATTTTTTTTATAACAAGTTTATGTCCGACTTCACAGGTGAATAATAACAGCGCAGATGTTTCTACCCCTTTTAAAACTTGTTGGAATACTGTGTCATGCTTTGAATGTGGGTATATTAGAACATTATATTATTTTACATTACAATATGAAAAATCAATATTACGTACCATTTCTACATTGTTTAGGAACTATACCAGTAAACGAGGCGTCGCGCCGTGTCAAGGTAAAATATAGGCGCATAGATACGCAAATTTCGTAAATGATTATATACGAAAACATTGAGTAGGTTTATTTAAGGGCCTACAGCTTTATAACGTAGTAAAAAATTGCGTAAAAATTTTAAAATAATATTTTGCACGATCCCTTTAAAAGGGTCACTTTTCGTGACGACATAGCGGTTATAAAATAACCTTTTTTGCACTAGTGCGTAAAGTAAAACAAACTTTATTCGAATTTACCAATCCAAATATCTGTCAGTTGCTTTTTAAATCTATATAGTGTAACGTAGTGTGGTTTTCTTGAAAAAAAAGGTGTTATCACAGAGTTTTCAATTGCGTAAAGAAACACACACACAACGTCAATAATATCAGTGAAACTGGTTAGATCTTTTAAGTAGATTCTAATCCAATAATTCCCAATAATTAAGTAAGAAAACAAAACAAACGTTTTAACAAACAAAAATCTATTTAATTAAATGAAATTAATAACAAAAAAAAAATAATAAGAGGTATCGACAGGAATGCGGACGTCTAATTTCTCCCCGAGAAACGGCTGTTGGCCTGTATTTATTAACAAGAAAAGTCAGCATCGTCCTACGATGATTTTAAATGATAACTCTGTCAGATCGCAGCTAGTATAATCATGTAATGGTGGTTGCGGTCTGACAGGGTATTTAAGAGAAAGAGAAAAATATCAATTTTGTCTGTGAAATTTACAAATGTATAATATACATATCAAAAATCGAAAAAAAATTGTAGTCGCTGCAATACCAAGAGGACAAGAATAGGCTTTGCTATAAACTGTCTACATATTATTATGTATTCAATACACCCGAACTGAAGTGTCAAATTTATATGTATTACAAACAAATATAAAAATGTAAAAATTAGCTATTTTATAGGAGGTACATGCAAAAAATATAATATTTATCTTGTTATGAAATTATCACTCGAGTGACTGTTAACACTCGCTAAATCGCTCGTGATAACACTATATCACACTCGTGATAATAACTTTATTTACAAACCAGATATAAACTACTATTAAAGAGATAATTGCATATTTTGTTGTTTATGCTTACCTACCTAAAATAAAACTGTGCCTTTAATTTCAGTTTCTTGTAAAGTTTTCGGGTTTTTATACAAAACCTAAACGAGAGAGCACATTTTTCCAAATAATTTTTTGTTTATTTGTGTCGACATCACTCTAAAATGGCCAATTTTAATTAAACTTGGTATACTATATTGGTTTCTTTTTCTACACAATCTAAAAGTATAATAATACTTAAAAAAAAAAAAAAACTTCGGAGAAGTAAAAACTTGGTTCTGTGCTAAATTCAAAGACTTGCGGCGACTCGCTCTCAAGATTACGACTTTAACAAAAAAAAAAAAAAAATACAGAATTTCGAGGCAGGCAAGAAATTCAAATCAAGCCTGGAAATTCTGTGCCTAAGGAATTGAAATCCAACCTCGAAATTCTGTGCTCATAAACCTTCAAGAGCAAGAGTAAAAAAAAATGCACAGATGGCGTGTGCCCAGCTCCATATTTATTTGTCAAGCTACCACTAAAAAAACGCCATCTGTGCATTTTTTTTGTTCTTGCTCTTGAAGGTTTATGAGCACAGAATTTCCAGGTTTGATTTGAATTTCTTGCCTGCCTCGAAATTCTGTATTTTTTTTTTTTGTTAAAGTCGTAATCTTGAGAGCGAAACACCGCAAGTCTTTGAATTTAGCACAGAACTAAGTTTTTACTTCTCCGAAGTTTTTTTTTTTTAAGATTTCACGTCTTTTTCCAAAGTCTAAGGCTTTTTTTATTTTTTTATACGATATAAAAAAATAATTACGCACAACAATTCATAAATATATATTTTGTATATATGAAATCGTAAACGCGTATTGCTGGTTTGGAGATAAAAAGTGTGTCGTAAAAAATAACACGATGCTCACTCCTCAACATGCATAACGCAACTGAGCGCAATGTGCGTCTCGTTCGTATACAGTGGGGGAGTTAACACTGTGCTCTACTTAATGTATACCTATAACCCCCAAAACGCAACACAAAACCCCCTAAACGCAACACAAAACCCCCAAAACGCAACACAAAACCTCCAAAACGCAACACAAAACCCCCAAAACGAAATACCAAACCCCCAAACGCAATAAAAAAACCCCAAACCGCAATATAAAACCCCCAAAACGCAATATAAAACCCCCAAAATGCAATATAAAACCCCCAAAACTCAATATAAAACCCCCAAAACGCAATATAAAACCCCTAAAACGCAATACAAAACCCCCAAAACGCAATATAAAACCCCCAAACCGCAATACAAAACCCCCAAAACGCAATACAAAACCCACAAAACGCAATATAAAACCCCCAAAACGCAATACAAAACTCCCAAAACGCAATATAAAACCCCCAAAACGCAATATAAAACCCCCAAAACGCAATATAAAACTCCCAAAATGCAATATAAAACCCCCAAAATGCAATATAAAACCCCCTAAACGCAATATAAAACCCCCAAAACGCAATACAAAACCCCCAAAACGCAATATAAAACCCCCTAAACGCAATGTAACCCCCCAAAATGAGTACCACTTGTATTGATATTATGGGTTTTCGTATGCCGGCCGTACCAAACTACATTTATGACGAAATTTTTCTTGACAAATGTCACATCCAAAAGTTGATATTTGCGAGACTTTTGTCACCACTAATGACTAAAACAAGAAAATAATTTATTTTTATTATATAAAAGAAAATTGTAAAATAATGTAAATAAATATTATGTACAAAACGAAACAGTTGAAAAAAAAAAATAAAAATTACACACGCCGATCGTGGGACCCGAACTCTGTTCACCCAAGATATGAAGTAATGCGCGTGCGCTAGACCACTCGGCTATCCATCTCAATTCCCAAAGAGCCTTATACCATGTATACTACTGTAAATATATGTCATACGAAAATTCGGTAAGAGCATACAAAATTTGGAAACTGGCTTTTTATACACGGCGTTATATGGAAGAGACTCAAAATCAACGTATAATAATCTGTTAGAGATTTTGTCGGGCAGTCGGACGGCGGGTGTAAGGGATGGGCTGTTTTTGCGTTTAATATACGAAATTTATTGTTCACTTATTTTTCATGTGCGGAATTTAGCACAGAAACAATCTCTAACGAGATTCTTCAATGGTAAGTGCTCAGACACTTGTCAAAACACCAACGCGAGCAAAACGACATTATCAAATCACAATAATTCTCAAGGACTATTTATATTTAAATCCCTAAAATAAGTAGTTTTTCGTAAAGTTCAAGTATAAGTAGTTTATAATATATACCTAGGGTAGAATGTATTACGCTATGCACGAGTGGTAATATTATATTTAAAACAAGCGCCAACGAATTTTATGTCACACAAGTTAGAATATTATTCCGGTCAAAATAATATACACTGCACTTTTTTCCACGTACCTCCAATATATTAGTCGTTTTTCACTTCATCTTCAAAATAATAGTAGGTTATAAAAAAAATAACAGACAGACAATATAACGTGATCAATTTTGCTTTACTGTCCTAGTCCGCAATGAGTCACGTTACGTGCCGGTGTTCAGGGTGTTCCAAATTGCTTGATTTTGACAGTTTTCCCTATTTCCAGACCAGATAGAGGAAAACTGTCTTACGAGTGTATAGCTCGATTTTTGTGAAACGTCGAATGGTGAAAACCGCATTTCAATATCTCTAACCGTTTCCAAGATATCGGCAAAAATTGACATTTGACCGATTTCGAAAAAATGTCACAACTTTTTTATTTGTAGATATTTTTTCAAACGGTAAAAACTTTCTACAGGCACTTTTCGACGTAGAATAAGATACATTTGTCCAAAAAAAATATCGCTTACCAATTGTTTGATATCAAGGTCAACTTTGTTATTTCAGATAGAAACCATAGTTTGAAAACTACCAAAATTAAGAAATTTGAGACACCCTGTACATGCATGTGAGCTATTATTAGGTCTCCTTGTGACAACATTAATACTCTGCATTGTCGACCACAACATTTTTTTTTGTTTTGAATTTCTATTAGCTACGCATTAAAAACAAAAAAGTATAATATAATTATCAATCTCGTTGTGATCAGACGTATCTGGATTTCGTCTTGATTAAATCAAATTTTATTGTCTTTTATTTATTTTTTATTATATAATGATCAAATTGATCATTATACTATTTTATAGGGGGTAGCCTAAAATAGTATGTTAACGAAAATTACCACATTACACTTACCTGTTTAATTATTGTACTTGTAGTAACAAAGGACATTGGCCAATGTTACCCAGAGCAGAGGCCCAGAGTAAACATAAGTGAGAGCTAAGAACCGAAAGAACTCATAAATAATGACTTTTTCTATTCCACTAAAATTATGTTTCGTCAATTTGATGGTTAAAAATATAAGTAAAAAACGGATTTTTAAAGTGCCATATTAATACAGCAAGCATATTGAAATATCTAGAATTGACTCTCTTTGGGCAGCATTAGACCAAATCCCCTAGTAAAATTCTTTTTAAAAATAGTAATATGTAGTTCAAAAGAACTATTTGGAAACGATATTTCTATTTTTGTCTAGGACAACGGTTCTCATACTATTTTGACGACGAAATCCTTTTAAACACTAAATATTTTACGGAGTCCTAAAATAAGCAAAATCTGTTTTTTTGTTCATTTCTTT
The DNA here is from genome assembly GCA_034508555.1 of Venustoraphidia nigricollis. Lineage (NCBI taxonomy): Eukaryota > Metazoa > Arthropoda > Insecta > Raphidioptera > Raphidiidae > Venustoraphidia > Venustoraphidia nigricollis. The sequence continues at coordinate 450,146 of JAVRKA010000023.1, read as the reverse complement.
CAAAATATTTCCAAAAATTAGATTAATAATCAACTTACAGCGGCACCCTTGCATTGGCATTTATTAATCTCATAGTGTGGCAGTAACTGGTGGCGATAAGTTCAAACAATAGTTTGCTTCATCTAATAATGCATTTACGAGAAACGTTTTTGTACAATTTGTAGAGGAAAGCGGACAAACAGATTAATATTTTTATTTTTATGAAGTATTACCTACGGAGCGGAGCTCTATTTTCGACACATTATTGATATCTCTTTCTGTCATTTTGCTCGCGCTGCCCAGACTAGCGCTCCATATCTACACCTCATTGGATACAGCCAATTCGATCAGTTTATTTCACCATTTAGCTTCCCAACACTGGTATTTGAAAATTCTGAAAAAAAAGTGTTTCACATTACTATTACGTAACAGAAATGTTTTGTGACATATCTTATAGTTGTACCTGTCAGAACCTAGTACAATTGTTAACATTCAACTTGGCCTAGTTTTTGCTACCGAACAAATACTGGAACAATCAAGGACGTACCTATTTATCCTTGTGCCGTACAATGAATCATAAAGTTACAAATAGTACTTTATGTATCTAGACCGCAATGAAAGTTATTATACATGAAAGTGACATAATGTTAAAGTCATTGCGTTCGAGATACAGACTACATTTTTTGCACGTAGGTATCTCCCGTAAATAATTATAAAATAGCTGATTTTATATATTTTATATAATATATTTTTGACAGATTTATGTACGATAACCATTATGTTCATTTGCTGTCTATTTGGGTTGTTTACGTAAACTCCGCCTACTTTCGTTTCTCTCTTTCTCGTATACTTTTAAATCAGGGGTGCTCAGACTTTGATAAAAAGGATCAAGTCTTGATCAAGAAGATCAAGTTCAGATCATACGGAGGACAATTATTATATGTAGAATAAGTGATAAAATTTTCAAACCGATCGGTAAAACCGTTATCAGTTACAGTGATTACCGACTTTGAAAACATGGTTTCGAGAAAAACGCGTTCAGTTTTGAATACGATTTGCGAGCAAATAAAAAAATTATTTTGGAACTGACACTGAATCATCTATTCCAGGAACATTTTTTCTTGTTTCGATTTTTTCTCACTTCTCTAGCCACTTTTAATCCATTTTGCACTCAATAAATTACAACAAACCTATTAAGGTAAAAGTACCAATCTCCGTCAGTGACCCAGTGATCGTCACAAAACGACAATTTTGCCTAATATTAAGCATCTGAGGATAACTAGCGTTTAACGCATTATTTAGGTTTGAATTTCAAAATCTTAACATTTTGTTTATTTAAAATAGTTACTATATTGTTAGCAGCAGTATAGTTTTAAAATTGTTCAAAAATCAGCGTTGTCGAAAGATACAATTTGACGTCATTACGTAGTGGTTTGGTTAAGGTAAGGGCTTACTTTGTTCCCGACACTATACTTTGCATACACCATATATTAAAAGTGTTATAGATTAATTGTGTTATTAGGACATTGATGAGCCTATTTTTAATACAATTTTGAGGATGGTCCTTCAAGAATATAATAATTTTACTATGACGGACACTGGTACATCATAAACGCCGTCACGAACCAATTACCGTCACCACCGACGATTACTGGGACAAATGCATTTTAAGTTTAATCTTGCATATTTCTTATTTTCAACACAATAACTATAGATACTAATACACTATCTTGATTATTAAATTTCAAACTTTACGAAGATCAGTAATCGTCATACTACTTTATGAATGGCTTATTAAGCAAACGAACCTGAAATGCTATGACGAATATAGGGACTAACATATTCGTCACATATTAGTCCCTATATTCGTCATAGCATTTCAAGTGTTTTTGTAAGCCATTCATAAAGTAGTATATCTGGAAATGGTAGCAAAATGATTAAAATATTCTGAAGATGATATGCGTACAGCTCTTTTGGCTGTAGCATAAGATATATTAGTCTAATGAGCCGCAAAGACCACAAACTACCAAGAATGACATTATCGGATAAGGCAAAAACACCGGTCAGTATAAAAATGAGACCACCTTCAATTTTATCAAGCGAAGAAGAAATGTTCCTGGAAAGGTGAATTCTCCATCTAGCATCCATGCGTTTTCCAATAAGAAAAGAGCGTACATATATTATCAAAGCAATTGAGAAAACAAGATACATTTATAAATGGTAGACCTGGTCGCCATAGGTATAAGGCATTCTTAAAACGCTATGTCCTGATTTCGTAAGCAAGATTTGTGAAGGCGAAATTGAACAAGATATGATACAGTGCTTATCCTGCAAATGCTGGGTAACTGATGTATGTGCTAATGTGTCTATGAGTGCAAACAATTTTTATGCTCATCTTGTACTTAAAATAAAGATTAAGATTTTTAATTCATATATTAAGTAATCAGCGTGTTTTTAGCAAACCCTTCTCAACTGACGGATATTCGAGCACTTCTATGACGAATACTGGTGTAGGTGTAATTTGGATGTGACGATTACTAGACCAAACGGCAGTATTTTGGTATTTTCTTTATTGTTTTATTTTTGAAGCAATTTAGTGCAATAAATTTGTATTTAACATAAAATACAAATTTCAACGACAATAAACCCAAGTTTTTGAAATTTTGACACGCAACAAATATGAAGTTACGGTTTCCTTTAAACTGACGAATACTGGTACTTTTACCTTATCACTTGTTTCGTCGAAGGACCAAATCCATGTAAATGGACAAAGGAATATTTTTATTTTTGGACAGAAAAGCAAACACAGTTTTTGACAAAATCAAACTTTAGAATAAATTTTATTAAAGACAAAGAAATAAAATTAAAACAAATTACATAATATAATAAAAAAAGAAATTACATAAAATAACAAAAATTAAGGCGAACTCAAGAAAAATATAAATTTAATACTAAACATACACCTCCTCTTGAAATTGTAAAATTTCAACAAATAAACAGAAAAAAAAAATAAACAAAGTAATCAATTAGAGGGCAAAATACAAATTTTTGATATGGGACGAGTATAAATGCCGGTTTTAGTTTTTAAAGAGACAGCTCGGACATGACCGTCCTTTCCTGGAATGGAATTAATGACTTTGGCCAAACACCATTGCATAGGTGGAACATTATCCTCCTTTATAAGAACAATAGTGCCAGGCAAAATGTTTGCTTTTTCATAAAGCCAGTTAGTTTTTTGCTGTAAAGAATTTAGGTAGTCTAAACTCCACCGTTTCCAAAATAACTGGCGAAGTTTTTGTATTTGCTCCTACAATGACAAACGATTAGTGGGTATATAAACAAAATCTTGCTCTGGAAGAGCTGTTAAACTATCATTTATTAAAAAATGCGCCGGAGTTAAACATACAATTTGTTCCGGTTCACATGATAGCAGGTGGAGAGGCCTGGAGTTTACAATGCCTTCAAGTTGAGTAAGGAAAGTATTAAATTCTTCATATGTGTAAACAGAATTTCCAATAACTCTTTTTAAATGATATTTAATTTGCTTAACTCCACTTTCCCATAAGCCTCCCCAATGAGCAGAGAATGGGGGAATGTAACTCCAGTCCACTCCGTCATTAGACATCTTATTGTAAATATCTTCAACGTTTGTTTTATTGTTCAACAATCTATACAACTCGTGTAAATCATTATGAGCACCGCGAAAATAGGTACCATTATCGCTAAAAATTGTAATAGGCTTACCACGTCGAGACATGAATCGGCGTAAAGCTGAAAGATAAGCTTCTTTAGTCATATTAGAAACTAACTCAAGATGAATACACTTTGTAGACATACAAATGAAGAGGCAAATATAACTTTTAGTAATAATTAAAGCTTTACGTGTACGAGACTGTTTAATACTAACAGCGCCCGTGTAGTCAACACCGGTATTTAAAAATGGTCGATGAGGAGTCACTCTTTCCGCAGGTAATGCAGACATGATTTGTTCTGCAGGGGTGGCTGCAAATCTGAAGCATTTAACACATTTACGCAGAATAAGCCTTACCACATTTCTTCCATTTATGATCCAAAACCGGAGACGCAAACTTGCTAACGTTGACTAGGCACCAGCGTGCATTAAACGCTCATGTTCATGTACGATTATGAGTGTGGTAACATGGTTATTAGATGGCAAAATCATGGGAAACCATTGAAAATCAGTAATATTCGGTGCGTGTTTTAACCGACCACCTACACGTAAGATACCGTCTTCATCTAAAAGGGGATGTAAATATTTTAATTTACTAAAATTCAAATCAACAGTAATTATTACTATTTTGTAGACAAGAAATTTCGCGACAAAAATATTGCTGCTGTAACACCTTAACAATAGTCTTCATAGAACCATTTAGTTCGGGAACTGACAATAAACCAGTTAATTTATTTGTATCTTTCTTCAAATTAGAACAAAATCTTTATTAAGTAAATTCTCCTGAAAATGTAGGTAGATTTATTTTGGGTAACACAAGAGTCTGATGATCTGCTAAATGCCTTTCATCGCGTTTTTGCTCTAATACAGCTATTGCACGCTTTATTCTCTTCATCAAATCCATGTACTTATTTTCTATCACTAGACCTTCAGAGCCGTACTTGTTTTCGTAGATAGCCTCTAAACTCATTTGTATGTCTTCAAAGCGTTTAAAAATTTCATTCAGTCGATCTAGTGAAATTACTAAATCAATATTGCCTAACATGTTTTCGACATTAGTTATCCTACCTTTCAAATACTTTCTATTATTAAGAAAACCTTTAATATCATCAGCGCTGAAACTCATTGTTATGAATATGAAACGCAATCAAGAAGACAAAAAATTAGGTCAACAATAAAGGAAAACGTTGAAAATAAGCACAATTTCAATGAGAAATAGAAAATATAAGTTACAATGTATAAATCGCTATAAGTGCAAACAGTTAAAATTATTTCCCTATGATCAAATTAAATAGAAATACCTTTATTAGTGTATTTGCCATGTGGCAACATACACTATTGGCGTCGGTCGGATGGCGGGACCTAGGGGTCGGACCAAAATTTCTCGACGTTTCATAACCTCCTAAACACTTTGCCACCATTTTTAAAAATGTTTATATATATATGTATATATATATATATATATATATATATATATATATATATATATATATATATATATTTATATATATAGGTATATATGTGTGCGGGCTATAACTTTCGAAGAAGTTAATTTATTTTAACGAAATTTGGCACACATGCTGGAATCCATCACCGCACGAAGCCTATTTAAAATGGGCCCAATCGGGCTATTTTAAGGGTAGTTTTTAGGGGTTGAAAAATGTTTTTGGGCCCCAAAATACCGAAAAAATTCTCCGAATCGTTTCAAAATTGAAATTTAACCCTCTGGTAGTAATTAAAAAGTGTCCCTAAAATTTTAATAAAATCGGCCCGACAGGACCGGATTTACAAATTTTATGAAAAAACTAGTTTGCAGATTATGAATTCTTTACTGAAAGGTGTATATAATTTAGTATAGAGATTCGATTGATAATAATATTGCAATTAAGAAAAAAAAATGTTATTTTAAGGGGTGTATTAAGGAGTCAAATTTTTTATTTTGCCCAAAAACCAACATAAGTTCGCATTATAGAGCCACACTGCCTGTATTATCAAATACACTATATTGTCGGCAGGGTTTTGGCACTGCGACCCGGGTTTTTTAAATTTTTTAATTTGAATTAAATACGCAAATTGTCTGAAATAAATACATACATTTTACAGATTAGTAGGTATACTTAACAAAAACAGACGTTACGCTTGAGTTTGAAGACCAATATTTGCAAACGGAACTCTTCAAATTTTTCTTCAACGGTGCTCGTGACGAAGGCTTGACAAGGCTCTTTTTGTTGAACCTCAGCAACAAATGACGACCACAGAATCTTTCTCCGGACGTCCAATACTTGTTTTCCAGAACAGATAAATTTCGATTGCGGCTTTTGAACTTTATCCGCATTCGTTAAATTAATTATTAGCCAAATTGCTAATGATTCTGATGACAACTTGATCAGTTGCAACCATGTGCTTTTAAAAAAAAAAACGTTTATCTGATACAATCCGGTTCGATAAGGACCAATATGTTTCGTCGAAGGACCAAATCCATGTAAATGGACCAGGGAATATTTTTATTTTTGGACAGAAAAGCAAACAGTTTTTTTGACAAAATCAAAATTCAGAATAAATTTTTTAAAGACAAAGAAATAAAATTAAAACAAATTACATAATATAATAAAAAAATAAATGACATAAAATAACAAAAATTAAGGCGGAATCAAGAAAAATATAAATTTAATACTAAATATCACTTTTTAGATAATTGTTACCATAAACATATCCACACTAGGTATATTATTGTCTGAGTTGACCTTGATAAATTCTTTATCACTCATTATTTACTGATAAAAACTGATCGTTTACTATTAACAGAACGTGTTTTGTGGTACTATTGCGTGGAAATATTAAAACATCATGACGTCGCACACAAGACGACCATTCATGGCGCGTTTTGAGTCACGTGATTCCTTTTAAAATTTTAGCACTTTTAAATTGTTTATAATAATTACTTGAAAAAAAATTTTTTTTCGAGTTTTTCGCATCGATTATCGAAATTATTGATAGGTAATAAAGTTTTAAAATTCATAAAAAATATCGATTTTTTTTCAAAATCCCAATTGCTTAAACTAAAGATGGGAAAAATACTCTTCATAGAAAATAAAGAAATACAAATAAGGGTGGGGGGGGTCTGTTAGACATTCATAAAAGATACGCTGGCTGTATATCTGAAATTGCTTAAACTAAAAACGGGAAAAAATACTCTTCTTATGTTAGAAAATAAAGATATACATACACATCTACTCGAACGGGGTTGGGGTAGATTTAGTATAAAACAACTGTGGAAACAATTTATACCACGTGGACGAAGTCGCGGGTAAACTGCTAGTATAGTATACAGGGTGTCTCAACCGACGTTGGCTAACATGGGTAACTTTGTTATTAGCGGAGATAGAAAGTCGATTAAATAGGCTAAGTAGTGCAAAAAATTGGGCCCATTAACGTCCCGTCGAAAAAAAAATTGAATTTTGACACACTATGAATTTATTCAGAAAATAGCGAAAATTGTCATTTATGAAAATTGGCCATAACTTTTTTATTTATGAAGATATCTGAAAATTTCATTTTCCATTTTTTGATGACTTTTTAAGGTCTTTTTAGTGGCGTAGGTTTAATTTTTTCATTTCCACTACATAATGAGATATTGACATGAACTTTGGTTTTTCTTATGGACGGCATTTTTGATTTTCAGATATTCGAATTCTGCTTATTTTTCTGAATAATTTGACATAGCATATCCTATATCTAAACCAATCAGAAGCTACAAAACTGACCAAAATAGCTTTTTGACGTTATCCATGCCGACCAGTGTGCGGTGTAAAGCAAAATTTGTTGAAACAAATACATATCGACAGATTAACAATCTGTCGAGCGATCGCTACAGTTTTGATAATTCATTTTGTTTTAATTTACTCTTTATTTCTATCTAAGTTCCTAACAGTTTTTTAATTAGGCTGTCGTCTCTCTGGATAAAGGTTCAAGTATTCTGCAAGTTGTCTGGTTGACTTTTCTCCATTAATTTCAAAGTTTGCTAAAACTAATTCTTCTTCACAGTGTTGAATGTTGCCTTTTGTCTTTAAAAATAAACCGTATACCTTTAAATTTCTATTTAAGTTCCTAAAAGTTATTGAATAAGGCTGTCGCCTTTCTGGATAAAGGTTCAAGTATTCTGCTTGAGCCCACGTGGTATTTTTGTTACGCTGAATGTATGCGCAAAAATAGCCTGTAACGTCAAAAAGCTATTTTGGTCAGTTTTGTAGCTTCTGATTGGTTTAGATATAGGATATGCTATGTCAAATTATTCAATAAAATAAGCAGAATTCGAATATCTGAAAATCAAAAATGCCGTCCATAAGAAAAACCAAAGTTTATGTCAATATCACATTATGTAGTGAAAATAAAAAAAAACTAAACCTACGCCACTGAAAAGACCTTAAAAAGTTATCAAAAAATGGTTAATGAAATTTTCAAATATATTCATAAATAAAAAAGTTATGGCCAGTTTTCATAAATGGAAATTTTCACTATTTTCTGAATAAATTCATAGGGTGTCAAAATTCAATTGTTTTTTCGACGGGACGTTAATGAGCACAATTTTCTGCACTACTTTGCCCCTTTAACCGACTTTCTATCTACACTAATAACAAAGTTACCCATGTTAGCCAACGTTGATTGAGACACACTGTATATGAATGTATTTCACTTTACATGAGGACACCCAAATAGCTTTTTCATTTTAAATGCAAGCATTATAAAATTTTCAGCAGTTGTGCAGGTCATAAGATGTATCTTTTTTGTAGGAATGAAATTTTTCACAAGTCAGAATCTAGCCAACTACGATTAAAATGAAAAGTAGGGTTTCAAGATAGAGCAAAATTTTATTAAAAAATCTGAAAAACGGTTGACCCTGCAGGCCATCCCCGCTATTTCCAATATATTGAGATGTGGCCTATCCCTACGGTGTTTGTTAAAAGTATATTATTTTAAATAATTCCAGCCAACTGGGCGACAGGACCATTTCAACTTCATAAATATTGACATTTGAAATATAATAAAATAAAATGTCTGTTAACGCGCGCATTGACGCGGGTAACGGCTAGTAACAAATATGATATATGGTATTTGTTTTCATGGTTACATAATATGGTTTAACGTAAAAATTAATCAAAGCATACTTGTCGGCTATACCTAACTAATTTCTTTTTGACCAGATCTTCGGAACAAAACAACATAGATTGTTTTTTTATTTTCAAAATATTTCCGAAAATATGAAATTATAAACCGTTATAAAATTCTGACAAAGATTTGGAAAGATAATTGAAAAAACACTTTTTTGGAAATTTTTTGTCAACGATATCTCTTGAACGAATCAACCGATCGAGATGCTGTTTGCGGCAGTCGAAGCAATTTTTCAAGCACAAAAAATAATCTATTATAAAAAAAATCAATCTAACGAAAATTTGAGAAGATATTTGGAAAAACTTTTTATTCCAAATTTTTCTTCAACGATATCTCTTGAACGAATCAAGTGATCAAGATGCGGTTTGCGGCAGTCGATGCACTTTTTTAAGCACAAAAAAATGATTTATTACAAAAAAATCAATCAAACGAAAATTTGAGAAAATATTTTCAAAAAACTTTTTTTTCAAAAGTTTTTTCCGACGACAGCTCTCGACCGAATGAACTAATTTTGATGCACTTTACGGCGATCGACGCTGTTTTATGAGGAAAAGAGCTGGTTAGATTTTGAAATTGATTGGTACAGTAATTTCGAAGATATTTCAAATTATTTCTAAAAAACTGTTTTCCAAAATTCTTTATTTTTTAAAACTCCTCAAAATCTACGTGGCCGAATCAGTTCCAATTTTCAGAAAATCTAAGTTCAGTAAGACCCTTTCAGATGCTGCAATCCGTATTTCGATCGGTCCACCCGTTCAAAAGTTATGAGAGGTTTACACACACACACACACGCGCACGCACGCACGCACACACACACACACACACACACACACACAACACATACAGGGCATACGGACATCATTGTGGAAATTCGTCGAGTTTTCGAAAATCGGGGTGAGACCAATAACTTCCCAATTTTTGAAAATTTTCAATTTTCGTAGCGGGAAGTTAAAAAAGTTGTTGAGAATCACAAAAACTCTTAAGTATGAAGTTAAGATTGGATGTTCATTTTTTTTTTTTAAAGAACGTAAACAGAATATTTTCATGTACGTGTAAATCAAACTTGAAATTGCCATTGTCCCACAATATACCGTATGTTCCAATATGTATACCGGTACCCAGTACATAGTGGGATTTTTCATTTTCAGCGTGTTTTACTTCTTTGTATTTATTTATTTTCTGAAAATATTTTCTTGAGGTAGGTACGTGGCATCCTTTAAAAAATGAAATAATTAAAACAAATAAATTTTAAAATAATATGGTTCATAGCGGGACAGTCTCAGAACATTGTCCCAATATAGACCATATTGCACGTGATTATTTCACGTGAAATAATAATTTACAGAGATCGTATTCAGTCGGTCAGTAATCGACTAAAGAAGGAACAATATTTAGTAGTAGATATTATAAATTCGAGTTTCAATGAAATATTGCAAAACAAAGATTTTATTAAAAAATAGAAAATTTGAGAAATAAAAAAACGTCACATCCCTGCCCGTATTTTTCTGAAACAGAAAAATGTAATTGTGGACCCGACAAAAAATTTAGATCTGTCAGTTCCAATCAAGCAAATCACTTTAACTTCAAGCTTGTCTTTACCTGCATAGTATTTTATGGATGACAGATGTGGTTCAAGTCCTACTATGTACCGTGTCCCATTATATACCTGTCTAATCTACAGTAATAATAGCTATCGTTTGCTATAATAGTTAAGAAACATCCATTGTTACGATACTATATTAGAAAAAATTATTTTTCAAACACCTGTCATTGTCGGCACTCGAATCAGAATCTTTCCACTTTCGCGGCAGAATGAGTTATCAGTTACTCTATGGTGCCATATCTCAACAGTTAATCTTTCATAATATAGCAAATTGCAACACTAAATTAACATCATACAAGAGCTAATTTTTAGCTTCAGTAATGCAGGCATAAACCTTTACAATAGTGAGAATTATGGATGAATCAAAGATGAAATTTTCATTATTAATCCGTCCTAAGTCACAGAATATTCGTTAAATTTGTCATAAAGGTGTTTGAAAAATATATTTGCTAATATAGTATATTGTATCTAAGGTTGCCAACCGTCCCGCTATACGCGGGACGCGGACGTCCCGTTTCTGATACCCTTAACGAGACTTCCTGCTCAGGGTGTGTGCGGGACGCTAAATATCCCGCTTTTTGGAGGACGCTATATACATTGCATCTATTCCGTGTTCTAATGCAGCAGCAGAGAGAGTCTTCTCACTTTGTAATAATGCCTGGACCGGCGCGCGAAATCGTCTTCATGTGGATTCTGTAAAGTCAGAGCTACAAGTTAAAGTAAATTTTTCTTATCCACGCAAAGATTTTTACAATTTTGTAATTAAAAATAAAAAAAATCCTTAAAAGTGCCAAATGCCAAGAAAAATACTCATTTAAAAAGTAATTTGTAGTTTTCATAATAAAGTCTAAATTACACTATAACTGTTCTTTTGAGTAAATATTGACTATTATTAATCTAATTAATCTAACAACGTGTTTTATTTTACTTCTCATCCTGATTTGTAAAAAAAATTTCACGTTTTTTTGTATTCTAAATAAAATTAGTTGGATCCCGCTTTTTAAACCCTTGTCTTGCATTTGAAATCATTATTTCCCGCAAATTTGTATTTTAAAGTTGGCAAGTCTAATTGTAACAATGGATGTTTCTTAACAATTATAGCAAACGGTAGCTATTATTACTGTATATGAATTTAATCTTACGTAACTATAACGTATGAACATTTTGCTAATATATTATGGTGTTGTTAATTTACCAATATAAATTGTCGTTTTCCGTCTTTAAGACAAACCTAAGGAAACAGAAATATTCTGTGACTTAGGACGGATTAATAATGGAAATTTCATTTTAGATTCATCCATAACTCTCACTATTGTAAAGGTTCATGTCTGCATTACCGAAGCTAAAAATTAGTTCTCGCATGATGTGAATTTAGTATTGCAATTTGCTATATATTATGAAAGTTTAAATGTTGAGATATGGCACCGTAGAGTAACTGATAACTCATTCCGCCGCGAAAGTATTAAGATTCAAGTTTGAGTCCCGACGGTGACAGGTGTTTGAAAAATAAATTTTTCTAGTATAGTATTGTAACCATTCACCTTTTGTCATTAACACCTGTAAGCCGATATTATACAGTAAAATAAAACATATCAATAATTATACAAATACGTGTGAAGATATCAAAAAGGGAACACAGTAACAGTACTGTCGTCGGCTGACGTTTTTAATTTTGGCAGTTTAGTTTTTGGAGACGATTTGGGAAATTTCGCGGCTCACCGATTTCTTCTTTATCTCAAAAAAAGGAGTGTTATGTGTTTGTATCACATCGATTTTGTTCGTAAGGTTCGTTCGCATAAATGTTTTTTTTTATCAGAAACACTATCTTAATTCGAACAGCACCTTGTATTGTTTAGGGATTTCGTTATAACTGCTCCGATCGTTTTAGGGTAATATGTTACTAACAGACAAAAATTCTTCCGTTTAGTTAGTATACAGAATACCCGAAACCACCAAAAAAAAATCCTTGCCAATTGGTTAACAACACCATTCCAATTTCAAAAATATTGAAATTTGAAATATTTATTGAAATGCGCATCGTTTGAAAACGGCTGAACCGCTGTGGCTATTTTTTTAAATGCTAGTAATAGTCCGATCAGGTTTTTAGAGAAAGACAAATTGAAAAATTAAGCTACCCGGAAAATATAAGCAAATTTTGATCTAAATTAGTACCATTCTCTACTTGTGGAATTTGAGTGATAAAACTTGTAACGAATATCCGAGGTTTTACTGTATAATTATAGAATTGCATGTATTTGCAGTATAGGTATTATACCGATCTTAATATTATTAATCATTTTAGTTTAGAACAATTTTGATTTAAGTGTTATCTGAGTTGAATGTGTCGAAATACTTGTACCATGTTTGGTGGCTTTGTTTCACGAGAGTTTAATTAATATTAAGCTGGTCAATACATTGTACGCTTTAACTGTTTACCGGAGCCTCGGGGAATCCCCTCCCTCTTCGACACCGATCCTCAGCAATGTAGCGTTGCAGGATTATCTACATATACAGTGAACACGTCACGTATGGGCCAGTTCAATTATTCTTACATAATATGTGACTGTGAGGCCTGGCTAGGGAATTCCATTTCAATTTATGTGCACCAGTTCAAGTTTAAAAACTGTTAGTTCGTCAATAATGGCCCAAAAATAAAATTGTAACGGGATTTTGAACGTAATTTTGGCAGAACGCGTTTCCTGAGTTTTTGTCTGTATCTGTTTGTACTGACCGGTATTCCCTCTTGTCCCGCGCCGGTGTTACATATAAACCGTGAAACATACAGTTGCGAATCATTGGTCTTCCGATCTCACACGACGTGCAGTGCTCCTAGCCTGAGATTTTTTTTTTAACTTCCACGACTACTGAGTAAAATATGTGGGATGGTTTTCGACTGTAAAAAACGGGTCTTTTTAGTGATCTGCATCTTTGTATCTGGATCCCGTATGTGAGCCGGCTCACTGAACCGGTTCAAAAAGAGCCGAGTTCTGAATATGTTACTGCAGTCTGTCACTGAGTTACCTAGCTCAGTCAATCATAGCACGACTTGTATACAATCAAGAATGCATAACCAAACAAGTGATGCATGAGTCATTTGAGCTGACAGATGCATCAAAGCAAGAACTGATACGTAAGTGTAAAATGTGCTTCTGTGTGTTAAGTGTTTCACTGAGTTATGCGGATCCGTCGGCTCAAAAAAAAGTGAGTCGGCTCTCACGGATCTTCTGTCGGAGTCGGCTCTTTGAACCGGTTCAGATCTGAGTTACCCAACTCTAATTCCCGGGAAATAATGCCGAGTATACATTGCTATATTCCATTAAAAAAGTTCGCGATATGTTTGTCTCTTTATAGCCAATCTACAAATCCGGGCGAAGCTGGACCGTACGACATTAGAATGTTTTTTTTTTCCAAATTGCTTTTAGTATGTTTTCCCTCTTTTCTTTTGACACTCACAAAAAAGGGAAATTTCGTCTCATTTGGGAATATTGGATACCTACAAGTGTTTTGTGTATCCATTTCAATGCTGCTAAGAGAATACTCAGTGTACAACTGCAGTGAGTGGGCGTGGATTGAGGGAGGAACTTTAACGGAGTATTGTATTGTAATGGATGTTTCTTAATAATTATAGCAAACGATAGCTATTATTACTGTATGTTAAATATAAAAGTATTTTATAAACTGATATTTCTGGTTCAAACAATTTTCAATTGTAATTCAAACAATTTTCAATTTTTTTATTGTTTCATGGCACTCTTTGTAACGTTCCCTTCCTTTTATGTGGCTCTTGAACGTCCAGGAGTGGAAGGACCGCACATAAAAACTTGTTCCTTTTTTATTCTTTTTTTTTAAATAAATCAAACATTAAATTTATAAAAAAATTGCTCACAATGAGCGTTTATTAGAAATGTTCACTGTTTTTTATACATAAATTAAAACATAAAAAGAAATATTCGCACTTATAAATTAACAAAAACCCGGGTCGCAGTGCCAAAACCCTGCCGACAATATAGTGTATTTCCTTGTATAGGGCCGTGTGGTTTTATACTTTTATTATGTAAAATTAAGTTTGTTTTTGGGCAAAATAAAAAATTTAACCCCTTAATAATCCCCTTAAAATAACATTTTTTTTCTTAATTGTAATATTATTATCAATCTAACGTCTACACCGAATTAAATACACCCTTCAATAAATAAGTCACTATCTGCAAACTAGTGTTTTCATAAAATTTGTAAATCCGGTCCTGTCGGGCCGATTTTATTTAAATTTTGAGGACACTTTTTAATTACTACCAGACGGTTAAATTTCAATTTTGAAACGATTTGAGAATTTTTCGGTATTTTGAAGCCCAAAAACATTTTTCAACCCCTAAAAACTACCCTTAAAATAGCCCGATTAGGCCCATTTTAAATAGGCTTCTTGCGGTGATTTCAACACGTGGGCCAAATTTCATTGAAATCAATTAACTCTTTCGAAAGTTATTGCGCGTACACATATATATATATATATAATATATATATATATATATATATATATATATATATATATATATATATATATATATATATATACAGTGGAATCCGTTTATAATGACATCGAAGGGAATTGACAAACACGTCATACTAAGCGGACGTCATATAAAGCATTTTTGTGAAATAAAAACCTTTTTTTAGGTAGCATAGGGCTGACGGGTATTCCTTTGTTTCTCGTGATTTTAAACCACTGAATTAACGCTTTATCAACATTTTCTTGCGCGATTTTCGAAGCCTCTTCGGTTTCAAAACATTTGAATTGAACGATCGCTTAATCCGGTTCTTGTTTTTGAAAATCATTGAGATTGTCGAATAACCCACGCCCAATTCCTTTACGAGAGATGAATTTGATTCTCCATTTTCTAATCTGCATATTATTCACCTTTCTCCTTAATCGTAAATGCTTTACGACGTTGAGATGACATTTTTTTACATAGGATATCACTAAAAACAATGCGTGACGTTCAACTATCAATTACTCACTGAGATTCAAAACAAAAACAAGCCACGTGCCGAACGTCGTCGGGAATCAACGAACATTGCCGAAGGTGTAAAGAATCATGTCGGTCACTATAAACGGACAAAATTTATTAAAAATGGGTCATAATAAGCGACATGTCACTGTAAGCGAAGTCATTATATCCGACTTTGTTACAAAGAATTTTATATGAAAACCAAACCTCGTTGTGTAATTACGTCATAATAGCCGGTTGGTCAATATAGGCGGAGTCATAATAAACGGATTCTACTGTATATATACATGTGCCAAAGTGTTTAGGAGGTTATGAAACGTCTAGAAATTTTGGTCCGACCCCTAGGTCCCGCCATCCAACCGACGCCAATAGTGTATGTTGCCATATGGCAAATACACTAATAAAAATAAAAAATATTTAGTGTGTGAGTGTAGGAAAGCAGTTTGGTGTCTAAACTCGAAAGAATCCAAAGTTTAGACACGGATAACGAAAAAGGACACACCCCAGAAATAAATCAGTAGAGAAACTGTCGTTGGTTGTCGGTTAAAATTGGAGTCAGTTACTGTCAACAAGACGAGTGACTGGGTGTATGGAAAAAGAAAAAAAATACAAACCAGAAACACCACAAAAAAATCACAAAAAATTGAAAAATTACTAAATACAAAAAAATAATACTCGACTGAATTAGAAAATATCTTCTCAAATTTTCGTTAGATTAATTTTTTTGTAATAGGTTATTTTTTTGTGCTTGAAAAGCTGCCTCAATTGCCGTAAACAGCATCTTAATCGGTTCATTCATTCAAGAGATATCGTTGATGAGAAATTTCCAAAAAACTGTTTTTTCAAGATATTTTCTCAAAATTTTTGTCAGATTGATTTTTTATCATATATTACTTTTTTCCGCTCGAAAAACTGCGTCAAATGCCGCAAAGCTAATTAAAATCAATTGATTTACAAAATATTTCCAAAAATGTGTTTTTTTAAAATAATTTTTAACAAACACCGTAGGTAAACCACATCTCAATAGATCGAAAATAGAGGCCTATTTTAAATGGGCCTAATCGGATCATTTTAAGAGTAGTTTTTAGGGGTTGAAAATTGTTTTTGGGCCCCAAACCATCGAAAAAATTCTACGAATCGTTTCAAAATTGAAATTTAACCCTCTGGTAGTAATTAAAAAGTGTCCCTAAAATTTAAAAAAATCCGACAGAACCGGACTTATAAATTTTATGAAAACATTAGTTTGCAGATAGTGAATTATTTACTGAAAGGTGTATATAATTTGGTATAGAGGTTCGATTGACAACAATATTGCAATTAAAAAAATGTTATTTTAAGGGGTGTATTAAGGAGTCAGATTTTTTATATTGCCCAAAAACCAACTTAAATTCGCATAATAGAGCCACACTGCCTGTATAAACAAATACACTATATTCTCAGCAGGGTTTTGGCATTGCGACCCGTTTTTTTTTTGCTTTTTTTCTAACTGTTTAGATAAAGGTTCAAGTATTCTGATTGAGCCTACGTGGTATTTTTGTTACGCTGAATGTATGCGCAAAAATAGCCTGTTTCTCCAAATTTGAGAATGCTTGAGCCATCTTAGAGAGTAAATCAAACAAAAAGAATTAGCAAAACTGTAGCGATCGCTCAACAGATTGTTAACCTGTCGATATGTATTTGTTTCGACAAATTTCGTTTTACACGGCACACTTTGATAACGCCAAAAAGCTATTTTGGTCAGTTTTGTAGCTTCTGATTGGTTTAGATATAGGATATGCTATGTCAAGTTATTCAGAAAAATAAGCAGAATTCGAATATTTGAAAATCAAAAATGCCGTCCATAAGAAAAACCAAAGTTCATGTCAATATCTCATTATGTAGTGGAAATAAAAAAATTAAACCTACGCCACTGAAAAGACCTTAAAAAGTTATCAAAGAATGGTTAATGAAATTTTCAAATATCTTCGTAAATAAAAAAGTTATGGTCAGTTTTCATAAATGGCAATTTTCACTATTTTCTGAATAAATTCATAGGGTGTCAAAATACAATTGTTTTTTCGACGGGACGTTAATGAGCCCAATTTTCTGCACTACTTTGCTCATTTAACCAACTTTCTATCTCCACTAATAACAAAGTTACCCATGTTAGCCAACGTCGGTTGAGACACCCTGTATAATAAAAATAAATTATTTTCTTGTTTTAGTAATTAGTGGTGACCGCTCAGAAACTGCAATTTCACTTTTGTTTTAAAATGGAACACACATGCAATATTCATAATTTTACGCTAATAACCTGCATTGTTTTTATAACGAAAATAATGTTGCGTGATTTATGGATCATTTAGAAAACGGTGATATTGATATTTAATAGGTATATCTATAAATCTTTATTTTCAAAAAAAAACCCCGGGTCGCAGTGCCAAAACCCTGCCGACAATATAGTGTATTTGCTAATGCAGGCCGTGTGGCTTTATTACGCAAACTTAAGTTGGATTTTGGGCAAAATATAAAATTTAACTCCTTAATACACCCCTTAAAATTACATTTTTTTCTTAATTGCAATATTATTGTCGATCGAAGGTCTACACCAAATTAAATACGCCCTTCACTAAAACCAGTATTTTCAAAAAATTTGTAAATCCGGTCCTGTGGGGCCGATTTTATTAAAATTTTAGAAGCACTTTTTAATTACTATTAAATAGTTAAATATCAATTTTGAAACGATTCTGAGAATTTTTTAGGTATTTTTGGGCCCAAAAACTTTTTTTAACCTCTAAAAACTACCCTTAAAATGGTCCGATTGGGCCCATTTTAAATAGGGTTCTTGCGGTGGTAGATTCCAACATGTGGGCAAAATTTCGTAAAAATCAATTAACTCTTTCGAAAGTTATAGCGCACACACACACAGATATATATATATATATATATATTTATATATATATATATATATATTTATATATATATATATACATACATACATATATATATATATATATATAAACATTTTTAAAAATGGTCCTGTTCACGTTCATTATAATTAGTAATTTTTTTTTATTTTTTAACGGAAAATTGGACAATTCAAATATAGTTAAACTAAATTAAAAAAAAGTCAGTAAACTTGCGTTCTGATACACAAAATTTAAATTTAGTTTATAATGATATTTTAAAAAATTGTTAACTATAACGTTCGTAATATTTCTATTTGTTTTACACATATTTGTGTCTTCCATTTATTTATTATTTTAAATAAAAAAAAAAAATAGTCAGTTGCTTTTCTAAATTAATTAGTTACCACAGTTACTTTTTATTGCAATATAAAAAATAAAATTGTCTAGCAAAAATAAAACATATTTAGTATTTGTTTGAAATTTGTTTTAGAAAAAAAAATACATAATTTCAGTTTGTTTACATATTTAATATTTGTTGAAGTAAATATATGTATTATTAAATATCTAAATTTTATTAACCCGTGAGCACTCGCGCTATGAGCATTTTGCTCACAGTAAATTTAAAACACGCGCCATTTTGTCAAAATTATTCGTACGTACATCGTTCATTTGGTAGCTGAGTTTTGTTCCGTCCTCCACCCCTGTATGTAGTTCACTTCTCGCCAGTGTGCGCAAGTCACTCGGATGAGGTGGTTTGTTGCGCCGTGTACCATCAGGCGGCGTTTTGCTCATCGCGCGGGTATCGACGTAAGTACTTTTTTTTACTCATGACTTTATTTTTTTTATCTTAGCGACAGTTTTACTGCTACTTTTATGCAATATTATGATTTTACATTACTGAAATAGTAATCTATTATTTATTTCTATTATAGATGGATCGTGATCGAAGGGATGAACGCGTTTTGGCATGGTTGATGGAGGAAGATTTAGAAGACATTGAGGACCCTATGAGGACACTATGTGATATGTGTAAATCTCGCGTATATGACGAAGATTAGTTATTCATACTTAGTTTTAAGTTTTTTTTGAAAAGTTTTTTTTTGTTTAATTTTTTTGGTAAGACTGCCTTAGAAGACTGGCAAATTAGTTCCTATGATTGTTAATTAAAATAAAAAAGATTAATATTGTTAACTTTTTGAATATATATTTTGCAGAATAAATAATGTGTATTTTATTTAATAAAATATTTTTTTATTAATATTTTTTGGTAAAACTTGCATTTATTGACATTCATAAACGTGAGCAAAATGCTCTACACGCGAGTGCTGATGTAATTTCTTGAGGCGCGAGTGCTGACGGGTTAATGTTATAGTTAACTAGTTAAAGGTATTATTTCAATTCTATTTAAAAAAATTGTAATTATTTCATTAACTAATCTGTATTTTTAATCATTTCAGTTGTGCCAGAAGAAGTTAAAAAGATTTAACGAAACGTCGCAATTTTTTAATTTAATTTAACTATATTTGGATTGTCCAGTTAAAAATAAAAAAAACCTATAATTTATTTATCTTATAAAAGCAAGTAATAAAATAAAAACATCAAAATACCATAACAAATAAAATACAAAATTACAGACAAAAATAGTATGAGCAATATATTTAACTATAGATTAACAAACTATATTCAAAAGAAAAAAGAGCAATGATTATATATTATTGCACTTTGTTATCACAATATGAAATACAACGTGAACAGAAACAATTGACATTATTTAATCAATTTTTCAGAATCTAAAAATGGCTCATTTTTGACAATCATTTAAATTTCAAATAGCGCCATTTTTTCTGCCCCCTAATGCAGTTTAAAATTTATTTAAATTCTGCACAAAGTTGAAAAAATGTATATCGGTTCTGAGGAACACAGTTCCCAGCAAACGGGTAGAAGGGAGTGTCACAATTTAAAAAATATTTAAGAGAAAGACCGCGAATATTGAAGTATCTTTAGAGAAAGGTCCTATTAAAACAGTTTGCGCATCACTGCTCTCTTAAAAATCTGAAAAACTTCCCGTTATTTTCGATCTATTGAGATGTGATTTACCTACGGTATTAATTGTTAAAAGTTATTTTAAAGAAACACATTCTTGGAAATGTTTTGTAAATGATATCTCTCGAAAAAATCAATCGATTTTAATTAGCTTTGCGGCATTTGACGCAGTTTTTCAAGCGCAAAAAAGTAATCTATGATAAAAAAAAATCAATGTGACAAAAATTTGTAAAGATATCATGAAAAAACATTTTTTGGGAAATTACTCGACAACGATATCTCTCGAACGAATCAACCGATCAAAATGCGGTTCATGGCAATCTACGTAGATTTTTAAGTAGAAAAAATAGTGTATTATTAATAGTGTTATATTTTTGTGTTCACTAGTCAAATATTGTATCTTTTTGTGATATAGAATTATACAAAGTCGTTGGTTCATTTCTACTTTAAAGTAATTTATACTACCGCAGTGGCGGCGCCCAGGGATTCCTAGGTGGGTACGCTCCTCTACAAAATGCTTCCTTCTTAAAAAAATTAAAGTATCAAATATAATGTTTCTTAGACGGCATGACCTACGTACGTTCCTGCACACATATTATGATAATCGAAACAAAATCGGATTTATCACGAACAAACTGTAAGTAAAGAACTATCTATATAGGTTTCCAAATTTACAGTCCGTTTTTACACGCGAAATGTAGCATGAAAGACAATGCAATAAGCCAAGAATATTTATTTTATAAAAGTATATTGCATCGGCAATATAAACTATCAAGTAAATATACAGTTATAAAAAAAAACCATTTCACATCTTAAATTTCTGGCTCAATCACCATTTTTTAGAATGTTATTATTTGAACTTAATTAAAATACAAATTGATTAGTTCAACCCTTGTGTGCGCAGTCGGGTAACCAGATGCTCACCATTGGCACATTTTTGCATGTAAGTGGAGTAAAAATTAAAATTTTGTTCGGAACCTTCGAATCGTAGTTATTCAATTCAATTCTAAGTGAATGGTATCCTTATGAAAATAAAAAAAAGAAACCGAGCAAAATAATCGAATTTTAGACTCGCGGACGCACGTACGTACCCACCATAAAAAATTACGTGCTCCGTATTAGTTAACATTGGGTAAATTTTTTCGACGGCATCTTATTACTTTGATAATAAATTAAATAAGAAGTGAGTGAAGTGATGTCTATGTCAAGTTGAAAAACATATATAGCGGCCATCTCAAAGTACGCCATTGCGTAATTGTTGTTAATTCTTTAAAAGTTGTTAACTCTTTAAATGGAAATAAAAATAAACCGTGAACACAATTTAATAATGAACTTAATTTTATTCTGATAATAATTGAATTGAACTATATAAATATTACAATCTGGTATTTTATACTTTTTCAAAATTACATAATATTCTATAAACAGTATTAAATAAAATAGGGTACATGTGCCAATTGTAAAAATTGTTGGACATATCAACACTTCCTCTCAACAATTAAATGAATTGGCATTTCTTCTTTAGCTTCTCAAGTTTCTTTGGTCCAATTGGTTTGGTGAGCATGTCTGCTAACATTGTCTCAGTTGGACAGTATTTAAGCTCAATAACATTGTCCAAAAGATTTTTCACGAACCGATATTTTGTATCAATGTGTTTTGTCCTGTTGCTATATTGGTCGTTGGTGATGAGACTGACACAGCTTTGGTTATCTTCGAACATTTTAATAGGCTCGGTTATCTTCTCTCCCAAATCTTGTAGCAGTCGCTTATCCATATGGCCTCTTGAGTTGCTTCTGCAAGTGCGCCATACTCCGCCTCGGTACTGGATAATGAGACGCATGTTTGCTTCTTGCATGACCATGATATTGCGCCTCCATTGAGCATAAATATGAATCCACTATTTGATTTTCGGTCCAATCGATTTTCTGCCCAGTCTGCGTCTGCAAAACCCACCAATTCTTCTTGATTTCGTCCTCCTAGTTTTAATTTTGACTGTTTAGTACCTTTTAGATACCGAACGACTCTCCTCAATTCCAACCAATCTGCTTTTGAAGGGTTTTTGTTCTTCTGACTTAGAATCGCCACGCTACTGCTAATGTCGGGTCTGGAGTTTACTGAAAGGTACAATAAAGCTCCAATTAATTTTTGATATTGCGGATTTTCTTCTTGGTTTTCATTGCTTCCATATTGTCTTTTAGGTATCCGGTATCCATGGGAGTCTTGGAGATTTTTGCGTCTTCCAAACCAAACTTAGTGATGATTTCTTCAATATACGGTTTTTGATGAATATAGAATATTCCATTTACATCTCTTTCCACTGTGACTCCTACGTAATTGGATAATTCACCTAAACAGGTTAAGTCAAATTCTTCTTGAAGTTTCTTAGCTATATCTTTAATTAATTCCTTATTTGTGCTTGCTATCAACATATCGTCAACGTGCACTATAATATATATTGTTTCCTGATCAGTTTTCTTAGTGTATAAACATCTATCAGCTGTACTAACTTGAAAAGAATGTTGCTTCAGAGTGTTGTCCAGTTTTTTGTTCCAAGCTCTGGCAGCTTGCTTTAAACCGTAAATGCTTTTCAATAATTTGCAAGCTACTTTCCTATCGTCTGGTTGTTCGTAACCTGGCGGCTGCTTCATGTAAATTATTTCGTCTAAGTTTCCATTTAAAAATGCAGTTTTCGCATCATAATGTTGAACATGCATTTTTCTTTTTCCTGCCACCACTAGAAGTGTTCTCAAAGTAACTGGTCTTACAACCGGTGCAAAAATTTCATTGAAATCAGTTCCATAACGTTGGCTAAAACCTTGAGCGACAAGTCGTGCCTTGTATTTCATTTCATTACTTCCAGGAATTGTTTTTTTCTTAAATATCCATTTGCATCCAATAATTCTTTTGTCTTTAGGAATTTCTTCTATACTATCCAGGTGTGATGACTTGTCAGTGACCTTACTTCATCATCCATAGCCTTGATCCATAGTTCACTATCTGCTCCAGAGAGTGCTTCTTCCCTAGTTTTAGGTTCTACATTTCCTTTTGCAATTCTGGCTGACTGTTGATACCTCTCTGGTGCCTTTCCTTTTGTAGTTCTTTCAGATTTTCTTTCTGGAAGATACTCCAATTCTTCTGGATCTCCTTCAAACTGATATGATTCATCCGGTTCATGAAATGTTAAGTTTTCTGATTCGCGTATACTTTGTATCATTCGCATCTGCATGGATAATTTCTTCCTCTGGATTCTCTATTACCTCTTCTGTCACGCTTTCTTCAATTTTCTCTTTACTGAAAGTTATTTCCGTTTCTTCATCTTTTTCTTTAGGATCAAAACCTCTTAGATCGTTCTCGTTTTTTACTCTTATTGCAGATTGATCTTTCTGTAAATTGTTGATGAAATTTACGTCTCTGCTTAATTTGATTTTATTTGTCTCTAGGTCCAGCATTCTATATCCTTTTGACTCGTCAGAGTATCCCACAAACACCATTGGGATAGATTTATCATCCAACTTCTGTCGCTTTTCTTTCGGGATGTGCACATAACCTATTGCACCGAATACTTGGAGACTGTCAACTTTTGCCTTTTTCTTATTCCATAGTTCATATGGGATTTTTTCTGTAGCTCTCGTTGGTAAAATATTTTGAAGATAATTCGCTGTGTTTAATGCTTCCACCCAGTACTTTTTATCTAATTTTGCATCAATGAGCATTGTTAGTGCTGCTTCCACAAGTGTTCTGTTCTTACGTTCGGCTATGCCGTTTTGTTCTGGAGTGTACGGAATTGTAAACTGTGATTTAATGCCTTCATTCCTGTATATTAATTGCTTTAAGCCTTCATTGACATACTCCTTTCCGTTGTCTGACCTTATAGTCTTGGGTTTCTTTCCAAATTTGTTGTATACAAATTTAATATACTCCTTCATGTAGTTAACCACTTCCGATTTATATTTCAGAAAATATACAACTGTGAATCTACTGTAATCATCGATTATAGTCCCTAGGCGTGATGAATTGCATTGGACCGCATAGATCAGTGTGAACTAGATCCATCACTGCATTTGTCTTACTTAGAGATTCTTGTGGAAAAGGTTTTCTCGATGACTTCCCCTTTAAACAACTTTCACAAACTTCTTTAATTCCACAGTCTTTAATCCTTATTCCTGTGACCAAGCTTTCTCTCTCTAGTTTGTCAATACCTTGAATATGATGGTGACCAAAACACTTGTGCCATGTATGTTGACATTGTTCAGTATGTTGCTGAGTTGTCGTAGTCATCACCACTTCTGGACTTTTGAGTACATATAAATTTGTTGACAATGTACCAATTGTCACTTCTTTATTTTCCTTGAGAATTTTACATTCATTAGCATCAAATATTACTGTGAATCCCTTATCAGCCATTTTCTTTACCGAAATTAAATTTTCCTTTAGTTCAGGCACATGAAGAACACCTGTTAGCAATAAATTAACTTCCTGATTATTTGCGTTCTGATATTTCAATGTTCCTGAACCGCATCCAATGACCTTTGCTCCAATCCCGTTAGCTAATATGACAGCTGGCTGAGATTTACTTGTATATTCAGTGAAGAAGTTTCTATCATTTGTCATATGACACGTAGCACCCGAGTCGATATACCAAATATTCTTGTTGCCAGTACAATTAACACTTTAACCGTATCACCGGTCTCTGAGACCGGACGGGAAATTTGGCTCTTCGAAATTGGCATCCCTGATGGTTTGTCCGCTTTCTCCCACTCAGTAGCTGTTCATTAGTTTCCCGCCAATTGTTATTTGTGACCTTCAGTTAGTTGTGTGCCGTCGTGCCGTGATACCATATTTTTGTTTTTGTTTACGGTCTCTCGTACCGGACGATACGGTTAGCGTTTGGTGAATCCCGGCCTGTGGTACCGGATGATACGGATTACGTTCGAAGTTTTACATACTATCAGTGTAAATATTTTTGTAAATAGATTTTATTTTTTGTTCTACATAAATTTTGTTTGACATGGCTGATTCGCGGGATCTAAGAGTGAATGACGATGACTTTGGTGATCGTATTTTCCAACTTATTCACAACAATGTCGAGGAAGAAAGTGACGTAGATGTGGACGATTCAGATCAAGATCCGGATTATGTTTTTTCTGCTGACAGTGACACTAGTGCCGGGAGTAGTCTGGATGACGAACTCCAAATAGAGGATGAAGATGAAATGCACTATATTGTGGAAAATTTTGTTCTTCCAGAGGGGGAGTCAGAATACTTTTGGGGTAAAGATGAGAGTATGTGGCGCAAGAAAGAAGAAAACAAACAAAGACGAACGCCCCAACACAACATTTTGAGAGGACCACTTCCCGGCCCGACACGAACAGCTCGAAACTTAGGCCAGGCCCCAGGTAAAATACAAGTATGGGAAAGTTATTTTACTGCTGAAATATTGAGTGAAATTTTAGTAAATACTAATAAAAAATTAGAGTCCTATGGAGCAAATCTGTCTGAAGATACCAACAAAAGTCAATACAAGGACACTGACATTTTGGAATTGCGGGCACTTTTAGGGCTAATTTTACTAAATTCTGTAACGAGATCTTCCAATGAGAATGTAAAATCTATTTTCAACAAGGACATCACCAGCAGGCCAGTTTTTAGGGCAACGATGCCATCTAAAAGGTTTGAAGTGTTGTTGGTTTGCTTACGGTTTGATGATGCGCAAACTAGGGAAATGAGAAAAAGAACTGATCCTGCTGCCCCCATAAGTGACATATTTCAGCAATTCATAAACAATTGTAAAAGTTTGTTTCTACCTGGACCCAATGTCACCGTAGACGAAATGTTGGTTCCTTTTCGTGGCCGATGTCCGTTTCGGGTTTACATGCCCAAAAAGCCCAAAAAGTATGGAATAAAAATCATGTGTTTGACAGATTCTTCATCATCATATTTAGTAAATGCCTACATATACAAAGGAAAAAATAGTGATAGCATCGGACTAAGCGCTGAAGAACAACAACTTAGCAAACCAACACAATCTGTTATTCGACTGTGCAAGGGGATTGAAAATACAAACAGGAATGTTACAGGGGATAACTATTTTACCTCTATTGAGTGTGTCGATGCCCTTGGAGATCGATCACTAACGTATGTGGGAACTATGAAAAAAAATAAAAGGGAAATACCTCCTGAATTCTTACCATCTAAAAACAGAAAAGTTGGGTCGACCCTATATGGATTTGCAGGCAATACAACTTTGCTTTCTGTTGTACCTAAAAAGAATAATTCGGTAATATTGGTGTCATCAATGCACCACAGTATTGAAACAGGGAACAGAAAAAACAAACCTGAAATGGTTTGTTACTACAATAAAACAAAAGCAGGGGTGGACTTGCTAGACATGAAATGTGCGATATATTCGTCCAGTCGAAGAACCAGAAGATGGCCCCTCGCAATATTCTATCAAATGTTGGATATGAGTTGCATCAACTCCTTCATCTTGTACCTTTCATTTCGAGGTAATCCTCTTGTGACTAGATACCTATTCGTACAAGACCTGGCACTGGAGCTCATAAAGCCACATATGACCAGACGGTTGGAAATACCAAACCTACCACGTGACATCAGGGCTACCATACAAGCATATGTTGGGAACGAAGATCCTCAAAACCCAGGTGGCTGCATCCCAAGTGACAAGCTAGAAAAAAGGAAAACCTGCTCCAAGTGTCCAGCATTAAAGGAGAGGAAGACAAATTATAAATGCATAAAATGTGACCAGCCAATATGCCTGGAATGCAGCAGGAAAGTGTGTGCTTCTTGTGCTACAAAGATTTGACTTTTGGACTAACAAAATCATTGTTCAGTTGATACCAATTTTAAAACACATTTGACTGTCCCTTATTCTGTAATAAAAATTGTTTTGAAAAAAAAAAAAAATAAATAAAATAAACAAGTTATTTACAAAAGATTTGTTTTCTATTCCCATGTATACAAATTATTTACAAAACTATACAAAGACAATCAAATTTAAGCACTGTAGTTCCAAATTGTATATAATACTTGCATATATTAAACCATAATTTGAAATAAATCATGAAAAATACTGCAGGTCTCAGAGACCGGATGATACAGTTAGTGATCGAAAATTCATGGTACGGTTAAGGTGTTAACTTTAAAACAAAATTGTGATGAATTTTCTACAGCACCAAACCTGATTAGCTCTTTCTCCACCAGTTTGCTTGTCCTTTTTTGCTTTCCACGCTAAATACTTCTCGCATTTGGGTTTAAAGTGTCTAGTCTTCTTACAGAAGTAACATTTTGCATCTCCATTGTGACTATTCGTTTGCCTTTGACTGACCTTCAATGCTGTATCATCACTTATACCATTAATTCCTTTCCTTCTTTTATATTCGTCAATTAATTTTCCTTTCACGAGACTAATTGTAAGTTCCTTTTCTGGACGGGTTTCCAACGCTCTTATGAGAGTTCCATATGATTCAATATTTAAAAAATTTGGGTGGGTATTTGCATACTCCGGGTGCGTAACAGCATGGGTCAAATTTGGTGTGCACACAAGAGTTAACTAAATTTGAAGCCTTTACGGGAATTCATATTAAATGGATATATTACGTATGTAAATTTTCAGTATAATACTCGCCATGGTTCTAAAAGGTTCTGAAGTTAGTCACAAACAGCGTCGCAAATGCAAATTTTAGAGCCGTCCTGGTTGTTTTGTGGGAAAGGAAAAAAAGTTACCGGCACAGAACGTGTGCTCGTCGGTGATTGGTTATTGCTGGTTGTCGTGTCACTTGTCGCTTTCCTGCTATAAAGTACAGTCCAATACGCTATTGTTAAGTTGTTTCTTTGATTGTTAATTGATCAAGATGCCTAATAGTTTTGCATAGACAATAATAAAATAAAAAATAAAAATAATTTTTTGGATGACCTTATGCAAGGATTAAAGAAAAATTAAAAATAATAATATAGCGCGAGTTTGTATAGTTTTTCAACCGACTGTACCTGCGCAAGCCTCTATTTGCATTTAACTTCAGAACCTTTTAGAACTGTGGCGCGTATTATACGGGTAGTTCCCAACTTCATAAATTAATTCGTTTCTAGACCTGCTCCTAGAGTGAAAACTCACAAATAAGGCGAGTCAATGAAACGCCCTTGTCGGCCCGAACCAACAAATAACAAAATAATGATCGGTTTCTAATATGAAATTCAGCTTTAATGCTCGATTTTAAAGTTTAGTTGAAAACAAATGAATCTGCATTTTGGAGTTGAAAGTTGGACCCATCAGAAACCGAGCATAATATTGTATTGTATATGTATTTGTAAACTATGCGTATGGATTGAAATGTCATTTAATCGTAGAAGAATAGATATAAGGAAAACGAACTGTAAGGATGGCATGAAATTGGGACGAAGCATGTCGTACGCAAATCCATTTGCATAAGTAAGTAGTAGGTAATGATTACCAAACATTACAAACTTACTGTTTACAGCATGGTAGTCTTTTTGTAGTCAACAAATGTGAACGAACAAGAAGAATGGAGACAAGGATGACGAATGTCTGAGCACTATCGTATTCAAAATCGACGTCATGATGTTTGACTTATTTCATCCCACCCTCACCAAGTCAAGTTCAATCTCTTTATCATTAATCTTCTTGGCTGTACTATGCACGTTTAGAATTACACTGGACAGCAAATAAACCGGGCCACCCGCTAACTTAAAGTTCTAAGCCAATTTTCTCGAACGGTATAAAACTTACACCTATCAAACTTATACCTACACAAAGAGCGTTAAATAGCGATTAAAATGACTATAAATTTAATCTAAAATATTGTCAACTCACGCCGTAATCAAGCAACAAACACAATGCTAACGTTTTGCTCTGTTTTGACTAGTGTTTGCGCTTAGCATTATTTTCTTCTACACTGAGGGTAATCGGATATTTCTTATCATTTCTTTAGTTTTTGTCTATCGTTTGCTCCGACGCGTGTATTTTGGCTACTTTTATCGGTCAATAATGGATACGACACCTCAAGAAGCAGTTCAAGCTGTAGCACTACTTCAAACAGGCCTTGCGCAACGTGAGGTCGCTCGAAGACTTCGAATCAGCAAATCTTCGGTGCAACGAGTTTACAGACCATACTTAAAGACTGGAGCATTCGATCGCCGTCCAGGTACGGGCAAACCTAGGGCTACATCAGCAGCAAATGATCATTATATCTAACTTATTGTTTTGCGAAATCACCGCCTCTACGCAGTTCAAGTCCAATAAAGTCTGCGTGACGAACGCCAAGTGGTCATAAGTTCAGATACCGTCAGAAGAAAAGTTGCTGGATGGAACCTGACTCCAAAGACAGCTGCAACAAGCCCAGCATTAACGGTAGCCCACCGTCGAGCACGACTTGAATTTGTTCCAGAGCATAGGGATTGAACGTTAGAGTTTCCTCGATGCAACACTGAGAATAATGTTCTCCAGGGCGACGATGTACTCTCTAACGTCGATCACTTCCATGTAAACTCAACCTGGTCTCATCGGTGAAGAGTACATTACCCCACTGCTCTAACGTCCAATCTCTATGCTCTCGAGCAAATTTAAGTCGTGCTCGACGGTGAGCTCCCGTTAATGCTGGGTCTTTTGCAGCTCTTTTTGGAGTCAGGCTCCATTCAGCATATCTCCTTCTGACGATATCTGAACTTCTGACCACTTGAAGTTAATTACGCAGACTTTGTTAGACTTTAACTGCGTTGATGCGGCGATTTTACAGAACAGTAAGTTGGATATAACGATCATCTGCTGCTGATGTACCCTTAGGTCTGCCCGTACTCGTCTCTAAGTATCGTCTGTAAACTAGTTGCACCGAAGATCTGCTGATTCGAAGTCTTCGAGCGACCTCACGTTGTCCAAGGCCTGTTTGAAGTAGTGCTACAGCTTAAGCTGCTTCTTGAGGTGTCGTATTCATTATTGACCGATAAAAGTAGCCAAAATACACGCGTCGGAGCAAACGATGGACAAAAACTAAAGAAATGATAAGAAATATCCGATTACCCTCAGTGTAGAAGAAAAGAATGCTAAGCGCGAACACTAGTCAAAACAGAGCAAATCGTTAGCATTGTGTTTGTTGCTTGATTACAACGTGAGTTGACAATATTTTAGATTAAATTTATAGTCCTTTTAATCGTTATTAAACGCTCTTTCTGTAGGTATAAGTTTGATAGGTGTAAGTTTAACACCGTTTGAGAAAATTGGCTTAGAGCTTTAAGTTGGCGGGTGGCCCGGTTTATTTGCTGTCCAGTGTATTTATTGCAATTAATTTTGTTGATACTTGGTTTAAAAAAAAAACATGATCTAAAGCGGGAATTCCCTGTGTAGTTTATATGTTCCATTGATACAATCAGAGTCGGACTGGGCCGGAAGGGCCCGGGTGGCTCCCCACAAGCGATAATGGTAAATGGGATATTTTTCTATTTCATTTCTCTCTAATGTATGAACGAACTATCTGATCTAGTTTACATTTAGGTTGCAAGAGCTGGACCTAGCTTGTGTGGGCCCCCTATTCTACCTACCGCCTGGCTTGCGGTAAGCGCCGCAAACCAGGCCCGTGGGAGGGCCCGCGCACGCTGTGGTCCGGCTGGCAAACGCCACCTCGACTATATGGCCAGTCCGACGCTGGATACAATGATTACCTTTTGCTACCATTATTATAATTTATATTATAACCATATTGAACTAAAAATTACGATAACATTGAGATATAATTAAACCATAGTTGACTGTTCAGAAGTGAAATGAGCTGATCGATACATTTTTTTTCTTCAGAAACCTCACAATGACTCATAATATTATTAAAAAATTAGAAAATAAACTGGAATATGTAAATTTATGATGGTCAATATATAAATTATTGAAATAGAATTTAAAATTGCAATATAATGAAATACTATTTCTGTGGGTTAGTACACTTTGCATCTACACCATGCAAATTATCTAGATTTAGCGTTAGTTCGAAAGTACCGACCATTCAAAAAAAAAATTATATAACTGATAACTTGTATAAACAAATGCCTATTTCACTTTGGATCACTAAGAAACCAATTTATCTGTGCTTAATCTTAGAAAAATACTATTTTAGTTGCCTAAAAACCATAAAACTCTTCTAAAACTGATGTAACTACTTCTTAAATTCGAGTGATTTAGAGGGAGATTTTACAATGATAAAAAAATTGCATACCGATTGGAAAAGTTATTTCATATAAATGACAAATTTGTTATAAGAACAAACATAATTTTTACAATTTTCATGGCTCTTGAGTGGGGGTGCTCAAACGGTCGATCGCGAGAGCTGTTGGAGTCGATCGCGGAAAACCATCTACAATCTACATTTCCTAGAAAGATTGCAATATAATCGTGATTCGTCGGCCCAACAGTCACAATTACCTACAGGTCACAGCGCTATCTACCTAATAACAGGTGTACTTAATTGTGCTCGCTGAGGCAAACAAATGTATCACCAATAAAATTATATATCTGATTCTAATTCATATTTTTCTTTTGTAAATATGTCCTTGTCCTAGTCTAGTCTTTCGCTTGCTGCTTGAATATTTTGTGGCAGATCGTCACCATTATAAGTCTGAGTCACCCCTGCTCTAGAGTCTAGATAATATGTTACTAATTTACAGTGAATTAACAAACACATGTAGCTCAGACCCCACTTTGTGTCGTTTTGATTTGCGAAGTTGAGTTGAAAAACAAATATTACCCTCTAATCTATAAAATTCCGAATTGGTCATTCGACCAAGCCTTTTGGCAAAGATATTAAAGTGAGGAAATCAAGAAGACGTTTCAGTGTCAAAAACTAACTCACTGTCAAAAACTAGCTCAGAATCTGAGAAATAAATATTTCATAAATTAATTAATTAAAAAACATCTATTTTAGATCAGTTGACTGTCTATATATTTATAGCTGACGGAGATTCAATGATTATTAAAATACATATACATAATGAAGAATATTATAATGCTATTCAAATTAGTAGTTTTATTGATAGTACGAGGTCTGGCTATTAAATAACGAGACTACGCGCACAGAACACATTCTAAAGTAGTAGTAGGGGGGGGGGGGACGAATACAGCGTTGGATAGCTGGAAGTGTCTGCTATTCCAGTACGAAAACACGTTTTTGTCGCTGTACTAGTATTTTTTCTATAGAGGTTAGAAACGAGCGTGTTTTTTTCTCGTGCCGATAACAATATGTGACGAAAAACTCGAGCCTTGGATCAATGTAAAATTTTTCGTTAAATTAAAACAAATTCCGACTGATTTGTTGAAAGAGACCTATGGTGAGAATTCTTTATTTCGTGCGCGAGTTTTCGATAGATTTAAACGGTTTTCTGAAAGCCGAGAGAGCACCGAAGATGATCAACGTCCAGGTCGACCTGTCCTTGTTTCAATTCCGCAAACAGTGACCAAAATCAATGAAATTGTGCGTGGAGATCGTCGTATGAGCATTCGGATTATTGCTGAGACTGTAAACGCCGATAAAGAAACTGTCAGAAAATTTTTACGAGAGCGAATTCGTTAAAAACGGCCGGAGTTGTGGAAAAACAAGTCGTGGATCTTGCACCAGGACAACGCACTTGCCCATAATGCGCTGTCTGTGAAGCGTTATTTAGCCACTAGAGGCACTCTAGTGCTCGAACACGCGCCGTTCTCGCCTGATTTAGCATCTTGTGACTTTTTCCTGTTTCCGAAAGTCAAGTCTGCCTTAAAAGGAACCCGGTTCGAGTCGATGGAAGAGGTGAAGCGAAAATCGGTGGAGCTCCTAAATGCTCTTACAAAAGAAGACTCGCAGCATTGCTTTGACCAACGGAAAAAATGAATGGAATGGTGTGTGGAGAGGGGAAGGGAGTACATTGAAGGGGAGCATTCGATTGTAGAATAATTTTTAAAATAAAACTCTTTTTCATAAGCAGTCTCGTTATTTAATAGCCAGACCTCGTATACTCAATCGGTGCGAAAAGAAACTAGAAAATATCAATTTGCAAGTGAGTTACAAATCTGTAGTTTAATGTGAACTTTTTTTTGCAAACAAATTTTTTCCAGTTTCTTGTTATGAGAGTATATTTTCGGTAGAGGTTTAAAACTATAATTATCTTAATAATCTGTTATGCCCACTATGAAAATAAAAGTGTTTGGCCACAGGTGAGTGATTTGGAACCAGTGGTTTTACCCTATACCAGCGTTTCTTAAACATTTTTGCCAATGGAATTACTTTGCGCACAGTAAAGTAAACTGGATTCATTTGACGAAAAGCTACTGTAACCACTAACCATGGCCATTATGCCATGGCATAGGACGTTTTCATACTTGCTGATACGACAACGATAACAATGCCAGTGGATGCAAATCTCACGTAAAAATGAAAATTATTTTACACTCATCGACATATTGGTTTTGTGTCATCACAGGTCCCAACATGGCGAGGAGCAGTCACTTCACTTTTTCGTAACTGATTTTTGAAAAATTTTATTTACTTTACTTTATTAGTAGTAAGTTTCGATACTTACGCATTTTTTACTGTCAAAAATAATATATTTAATGTCAATATAAAAAAATTTACCGGTGTATCGGGGTCAATGCTGTGCTGATTTCATGCAGGTATATTATAAACATCATATCACTCTTTGCCAGACGGCGCTCATAGTTTGGCCGTCGCCGAGCGAACTATATAGCTTTGCCCTCTTACACCAGAAACGAATTTGCGAACCCCTTCGGATATACTTATGGGCCACAGTCTAGAAATCACAGCCTATACAGTAATAAAGTTCTGTATTCATTTAAATTCTGCCTTTTACTTCATAATTCAAATGGATGGTTAATTTATTATTTTTTTAGTATTAAAAATTATGTTGCCAGTTATCTATTTTTCACAATTCAGCTATTTGTCACGCAAAATGTATTTCCTTTTGCGTAGTTTCAAAAACAGATCCTCGACACAAAATTGGGTCTTGGCGAATTGCATTATCATAGTTCCGCAAAGCAGATCTTTACATTTGTAAAGCTAAACCTCTCAGTGTTGATATATAGATGCAAAAACACAGATATATTAATAGTACATAACACCGTAAGGGCAGAAAGTTGCAATTCTTGCACTGCGCGACACATGATGACTTTGGCTTTGCCTCGGACATCATGTTACACGCAGTGCAGGAATTTCAACTTTCTGGCTGTATGGTGCATACAATTTTTCTTCATACCCATCGAAAGTACGTACTTTCGTATCAGTGTGCACGAAAAAATTGTTTCGGCCCGCCGTTACAGACGGTATGCGAGTAAATCCAGCAGTGCATAAATGTTAGGCTTTCTGCTTTAAAATTTAAGCCGAAAGGGTATGAGGAAAATGAGTATTTTTTCTTATAGATAAAGTCCCAATTATCCAACATAAACAACGGTGGTTAGATAAATGAAAATATCTGATAATACGAAAATACTGGATGCCGGATTAAAGAAAACACTAAGTGGAAGCAAAATATAAATATCCAATAAATCTAAATAAATGTTCAACTTATACAGTAGACAAAAAACACATTTACAGTTGAAATCATTTGTTTCCAACTTCTCCTTCATCCTTATTTAATGGCAGTCATACAGCCAGTTCTGGCTTAATAATCAGGCAGACTAGGCACCGGCCTATGGCATCACCACAGGGGAGGCACCACAAAAAGAGATTACTTGTTTTTCCGAGTTAGAACTATTTCGGTTATTAGACTTCTAATTAAAAATGATATGTTTGCATAGGACCTACTTATGGTCACTTCATTATGGTTTCATCACTTTTTAATGATAAGAATTATAAGAACTTATTGAAATCGGGGTGAAAACAATATTACCGACAATAAGAATATAAAGGTTAGAAAGCCACCTGTATAGTATATTATTATGTAAGCGTAAAATTTCGCCTCAAGTCCAAAACAAAGGAACAAATTTATGTCGGTAGAGATGTTATACATACTAATGCACCGTTAAGTATAAAAATCTAGGGCATCAAAAAGTTAAATCCAGTATAACGCACGGCATAGAAGAACAAATACACCAATTAGAAAAAACCTTTATTAATTTGAGATTAACTCTTGTCAAACAATTTTTTCATTGACAGAGCAGAGTGGAAGGAAACATTTTGCGTGAGAAGTAGAGATTAAAAACTTGAAAATACGTGAGTAAAATCAGATGAAAAGAGATGATGTTGAAAATACGTGGCTGAAAAACACGAGTCCGCCTGTATTTACTTATTTAGAATAAATTTTAAATTACGTTCAATCACATTAACTGTCTGAATATGGAATATGGTCAATGAAAAAGTATTTAAAATTTTCTATGAATAATGACTGAATTGTCAAATAACCGGTACTCAACTGTAATTTTATTAATTGTTCTATTGATCTAAAATCCCATTAAACTGATACAACAAATAACCTTTTAAATAATAACAATAAGATAATTATTAAATTAACATTTAAATACTTATCTAACATTTTTCTAGATGTTAATATTCAGTATTGAAAAAAGTAATAATTACGGGGTAATACGCTGATAAAGCAATTTTGCTAATGATATTTACCCGGTAATACGCTGATAAAGCAATCTTGTCAATGATATTTATTGTGTGTCAGTCTTACTAAATTTATTATAACACAATAAATAGAATCTGCATTTCAAAGACAATTTGTCACCAAATAAATATAACAATAAAAATCCACTTCACAGCCTATACTTAAAGTATTCTGTGACCAAAATAATATGTAAGAACATTTTCTTCCGCTCAATATATAAAGAGATTCTTATGAAATTTTTAACGTTCATACTTTAACGACAACGTAAATAAACATGTCAATTTATAAAAAAATCTAACTAAGTAATAATATTTGGAACAATTTACATTACGTTACAGTCTCTAGAACTTCAGCACATCAAAAATAAATATAATACAGAATAATAAGAAATAAGTGAACGTCCTTAAATTATCACTGAGAAGCAAATCAAAAGCACGTTAATACATAAAAATACAAACATTTAAAATACAGCAAAGCATCCGTAATTTGAACCAACAATAATTCAATTTTTGTTTTTTTTTTTGTTATTGCACATGTAATCTAAATTATCTACGTTTTGGTAATCTGGATCGGCGTTATGTGTGTTACAATTTTAAATTGATGTTTTGGCAATTTACGTTATTTCATTTTTTTAAGTTACATCTCCTACATTGTTTTATTGTACTGAATGTTTATTTTTGATGTGTAAACATCTTTACAAGTCCAACTCCCACTTCTAAGAGTTCTATTGGTGACGCGGTGAAATATCACAGATATCGTGAATTAGAGGTGCAATCGTGAGTAGTATTTTGTTCACGATCACTCACGCTCACGAAAATCATTTTCAACTTACGCCCATTCACGCACTGCAACTATTTTTTATAATCACACTCACTCACGCTCACGGCTAGGTTGCAACACTCACTCACGTTCACGCACGATAATAATTATATTTTGAGACTCACGCCCATTCAATCACACTCACGTAACTTTATAATTCAATATGACATTACTTAAGCTACCAAAACAGGATACAATAATATGGCCTATGGAAATAGGATCAGGTTATGTATTTGTCCACTGTAAAGTACTAAACAATGAATTTTTGTAATTTTATGGAATATACATTACAGTTTACGCATCATAAATACAACAAAAAAAAAAAAACAAAAAATCTGTAAATAGTAAGTACGAGTACTTACTTTAAACAAGAAAAATCACGGCTGCACAGGCCTGATACTTGATAACGTTAGTCCCAAGTCAGGTTTAACACTCTGCATACAGGAGAAAAAATTTTTACGTGATTAATTTTTCATTCACGCCAACTCACGCTTATGAAAAGTTTTTTCCACTCACGTATTCGTATATTTTAGTTAGTCACACTTACTCACGATTTTTTTATGTAACAGTCACACTCACGGCGTATCACGTCGTGACACTCACTGTCACGGGAAATTTCACTCACGATTTGCACCTCTATCATGAATCATTCATGAATTGAGAAAGTGATGCAA
The DNA here is from genome assembly GCA_034508555.1 of Venustoraphidia nigricollis. Taxonomy (NCBI): domain Eukaryota; kingdom Metazoa; phylum Arthropoda; class Insecta; order Raphidioptera; family Raphidiidae; genus Venustoraphidia; species Venustoraphidia nigricollis. The sequence goes on along the minus strand of JAVRKA010000023.1, from coordinate 412,665 downwards.
AGCTTCACTGTCTGATATAAATCAATTCTCCCTTTTTGCTGTTAACATTTTTTGAGGATATAATATTATGTAGCTGTTATCGAATTCAAAACCGAATGTTGGCGTATCACCTGGGAGTACTGAGGAGTAAGAAATTAAACTCTTTAGTGTTAGTTAATATTCAGTAATCCAGATTTTTTAATTTCAGATTGTTTTTGATTAAATCGAATTTAACGAAACTTTACTGTATTTCTGCAATGCAGTTATTTAAAGAAACCAACTGAGTTTGCATTTTAATTGGAATTAAAATAAAAATGCACTAAAATTGCTTACCGCTTTAAGAATAGAAGCACAGGAAAAAAAATCAATATCATAATAAAAAGAACAAATTCCTTACATACAGAATCTGAGGAGACTGTAATTTCTTTTTCTTAACTCGTACCATACTTATCAGTTTCAAAAGTTCCTTTTTGAAAGAAAACTGAAAATTCCAAAAGAGCAATTTTGGTAATTTTATGTGACAATGTTTGGCAGTCACTGGAAGTAGAACTTGTAATTCCTTCCGAAATATACAATGGACAGTTCCGAAGCGTTGAGCAAATTGTGAGTAGTCGGCGTAAATATGTTTCGAGTTGACCTCGACGCTGTCTTGCTACAGATTCGTTAGTTGTTGAGAAGAACTGACGAGGTGGAAATGGTATACTTTCCACCTGTAAAAAAACATTACGTTATTTTATATAGTTATCATAAATATATGTGCAATGTTAATAAAGCTGAAGTAGTTTTTTGTTTCACACTGCACCAAACGTGTAATTTCAAAGACACTTCCTAAACGGGTATAAAAAAAACTTTCAAATCAACATAAATTTTCTCGGATAGTTATTACCTAGCAATTGTGTCTTCAAAATTAATTATCCGGGCTTGATTTACTACAATATGAAAGAGTTTAGAGACAAATGTGCTACCTTTGCTCCATATTTTGCGCGCATGTTAAGATGCAATTCTCGAAAACGTTTATATCTTCTTAAAATACTCCAACGTTCATCTTGAACAAGAATTCTGATCTCATATTCATAGTGAGTTCTTGTGCCTGCCCCACGTAAAACATAAGTAGGTACACTTATTATGTAGCCATCAGTTTCTGCAAAAAATAAGTCAAATAAAGTAGAAACATAGTCAATCTATTATTCATTTAAAGCTGTGAAAGGCCGAAGTTTCAATAGTAATCATTGCCAATAACAGTGCATGTACGTTGGTGTGCGAAGCTGGAAGCAATACAGAGACCTTTGCTGTAATTCTCCACACCGCGTGTTTCGTATTAAATAGAGTTTGTCGTTAGTTACTGCTCAAAACCAAACTTTCCTTTCCTTCTTTCCTCTACAAGAAAACGTAAGTCAACGTCAATTATTGCGTTGGAAGTACGCTTTCCAATTTCAAAATCTCGGGATTTTGTCAAATTTAAAGCGTGCTTTGGAATTAGATTACCTTTCTGTAACACTTGAGACTGACAGGATCAGACTTCGTAAATATTAACTAGTATTTTAATAGCTAATAATATTTTGTGCAATAAATAATGATTAGTTGAAAAAAACGGTAACTTTCATTACAAACATTCATTCAATTCTAATCACAAGATATTAATGTCTGGATCAAAGCAATAGTTGGAAGGAATCGAAATGGTACCAAATATCTGAGCACTGTTTTTTTGATTGCGATGGGTCTGCACAGATTGAGTAATCAATTTGTTATGAGTGAGGTAAATCGCAAACTGTAATAAAAAAAAAAACTTTTTAAAAACAAGGTTTTATTGAATTGTACTAAAAAAGAAAAAAAAATATTTTTTAGTATTTTAGAGTTTGTAAACTCTATGATAGTAACGACCCATCCCTTTATAACTATAAAGGCATGGGTCGTTACTATCATAGAGTTTACAATCCACGCTTTTATAACTATGAACCTAAATTACTAAAAAAATGTTTCCTTTTTTAGTACAATTCAATAAAAGCCTGTTTTTTAAAAAGTTCTTTTTTACTAATATTTTATTTTGTTCCTTGTAGTCTTTCAAAACTTTTACTATTAAAACATCAATTTATTAAAATTAATTGATTATTTAATTCTAATATTCTATTTGTCAAACGCCCCCATTATTATTTAATGTCGAGGAGGTTGTAAAAAAGTGTGTTATCATCCATTTTGTGTCGGCCGTCATATTGAATTTAGAATGTTGTCACAAAGCTTACTGTATTCTACTTGTCATATCCTTTCATTTGATACAAATATCGAGATGATTTTAAAGAAAAAGGTAATCCGGCATTTTGTTTTGGCCGCCATATTAGATTTAAAATGACATCACATAGTCGACTGAATTCTACTTGCCATACCCTTTCATTTGATACCCATGTGCAGGGGGTTGTAAAGAAGAAGGTAATCCGCCATTTTATGGTGGCGGCCATATTGGATCTACCATAATATTCAATATACTATATTGTATTGTCTTCAAAACCAAAGGCGTGTGCAAAATTTCAGCATGATCGGATATTGGGAAGTGATTGAAAAATCGATCGCAAGATTTGACCTGAACATACATTGCAAGTTAAATAAAAGCTTGTAAAAATCGAAAGTATGTGTGCTTTCACAATATTCATTAATAATATCTAACGTTATTTTTTTATGTGCAAACACTTTTAATTAATGTAAATTAAATATAAAAATCACTTACCATACGCGGCAAAAGTCGGCAAAGATCTTGTTAAGCTTAAGGAGTAAGGTGAAGTGTCATTAATATTCTGGCTCTGTAACATTAAAAATTAATTAGTACCTATCTACTTATATAACAACTGCTTTGATAGAATTAAATAGATAACTTTAAAGCAAGGCTGCATTGTCATTTATGCAATGAAATAGAAAACCAATACAATACAGTCATGTTACCGTTATTCTAGAACAATAAGACATTAATGTTGCATTTTGAATTAAGATAAATATACACTTTAAATTTTTTATTTATTCACGGGAAATTGTCCAATTTCCTGTGAATAAATAAAAAACTTATTAATTATAATGGACGTGAACAATATTGAGAATACACTTTAAACTTTGTACACCTTTTTAACTGCAAATCTGAAAAACTAACAAAAAAAATGTACTCGAATTTTCTTATATAATATCCAGATAGTTCCTGATTTTATGAATTAATTCCAAGAAGAAGGAAACCGAACTCCAAGCTTTACGTTAAGAGAAAATATGGTGATATACCAGGCAACACTGCAGGCGTACTCGAATGTGCGCGGAAAACCATTCTGGGCAATCTGGGCATGTCGCAAGCGTGTGTTTCTGCATAGAGTACTGATTTTCATACTATGCGCAGGTTCGAGGTCGCTCGCAACACCGCCTGGTATAACGACATATTGATTCTCAAGTGACTAAAGCTTAAAGCACGGCAGTAGTTGTTTTCCTCTCCATCTTCTTGATTAATTTGTTCCCACTACGAGCTTGTAAAGTACAGACTATTCTGTATACTTATTTATGAACGTTTAGTACTTATTTATTACAATGAATTATTATTATAAATATTTATAAAAAGAACTTCTAAATCCAAGAACTCATAAAGCGAAAATTCGTAAAAAGCGCGTCTGTAGATAGTTTGCGAGAAAAAAAAAACTCTTTCATGACATAAGTGTAAATTCACTGACCACGGAGTTTTTCAAGAACATGTTCGCAAGGGATTACTATAAATTAAGTATCTAATAAGAATTTACTCACAGTTAAATAAACCGAATTTAAAAGTCTTCCACTAGCCGCGCTGATAAAATCATTATTTGTGCTATTGCAGCGCAATGTTGTTGGCCTTTTCCCCGTTTTTGAAGAATAATCAACAGAATTCCTTCTGAGATCAGAACTAATTAAAGGATTTCTTTTAATACTCGATTCCGTTAAGGAATTACTTCTCATTTCATCACTGATTAAATAAGCACAATTTTGTAAAGAATCAATTTCATTTTTACTAGTATTATTTGCTGCGGAAGCCTTATTGGAAGAAATCGGCGAGTAGCTTACAATACTGTCATTTTTAGAAAACGGACCGTCATTAATCGGAGAACTAGAATAAAGTTCATTGTCGCTTAACGGATGTGCCTGTACCAGCGATAAATCTCCATTTTCACAATCAGGTGATATGTTTTTAATTTCACATTGTTCGGTTGAATTTTGTAAAGCCATTTCAAGTTTTACGTACTGTTTTTGTAGTTCCTGTAAAACAGCGATCTGTTCGTTCAATTCATCTTTACTACAGTCTGTTTCTAAATTTCGCATGATCATCATTCTTTGACGTGCAACGCGCTGACACAGCCTTTTCATAGCTTTCACTGCCGGCTCATCACTGTTGTATTTTCTGCCCGTTAAATTGGTACGACGTCTCAAACGCAAACTATCTAATGGTGAAATTTTTTCGAAACTACTCGAAGATTGTGCTGAATTGCAGTCTTCACTTACTGGCCTGTAATCATCTGTACTTGATACTTCGTCACTGTCACTCAATTGCGGCATCGCACCTTCTAAAATATTATTGTTAACATTGTTGTGTGATATATCATCTTTGTTCGCATTGTCTATATAATTATTATAGACAGACAATTTGGTATTCGGATTACGATTATCACCAGATGTGGCATTACTGTTGATGTTTGTATTGGAAGGTATAGAGCACGCAGATGTTGCAGTATGAAATGTGTCACTGGTTTTCAAGGGACTGGAATTTTTACTTGAAGTGTCATCTTGACTCGACGAAAAATTAAAATCGCTTGAATCAGAGGACTGAGGAGCAGCACGTTTTAAATTTAATGTCAAGCTGCAAAAAAACAAAACAATGAACTATTCAAGAAGGCGGACGTAAAAATAAGAAGCAAAATACTTACGCCTGTTTACGTTCGATTATTTTTTGCATCTGTTCTCTTGTTCGAGATGCAAGAGCCTGTTTCTGCGTTTGTAAGATACCCGAATCTCCATCTGGGCCTCCAACCGGTGACGGATTGTTATCTCTAAGTTCGACTATTTCCAAATCTAATTTCATAACTTTTTCATGATGATTTGAGAGAGATTCAATGCGAGATTGCAATTCCAATTCGAGAGATGCTAATTCCTTTTTCTGAAATGTCCAATACATAAATTTAACTTACCCACTGAATTTATGAATTTTATTTTTTACCATATTTTCAGTACGCAAGACTGCATTTAGTATTATTATACACACGCAATGGTAATATCATATTTAAAAAGAAATGCGAGACACTATGAGGCCTAAGGAGATAATCTGACAATATATATGTTACTTACATGTACAGTGATGAGATTTCGAATAGCTTCAATAGATTCTGAATTAGCAACATGCAAAAGACTTATTAGATAGTCTGAATCGGTTTCTGATATAGGTGTATCTTGAGTTTTTGCAAGAAAGTTCTAAAAAAAATATAATTGATTAACAGTCTAACATTAAATTGAAAATATATTTTGTTAGCACAATGGTAAAATCATAATTATTTTTTTTTTTTTTGAAAATTTGACAAATTAGGTAGGTATACATAATATATTTTAGAGAACGATTGATAAAAAAAAATATTTCCAGTTCAGTGGTTTCCAAATGATACATTGTGTCTTTATCATCGAGCAATTACATATGGAGTGCTAGTCTGAACTGCGCGAGCCAAATGACAGAAAGAGATAACGATAATTACCGCCGCGCTTAGTTTATGTTTGTCCGGGCTAATCTCAGAAACTACTGTACAGATTTTCATATGGTTTTCTCCAATAGAAAGAGGGATTATCTAGGAAGGTTATAGGCTATAATTACTGAACATTTTTCGAAAATAAGATACCGGTATGATGACATTTGTGAATGAAGTCGGAAAAAATCGACCCTTCTGAGAGCTTCTGTGGCGTGTGCTGCGTAAATAGTTAAAGTTACACGAAAATAATGTGTGGTGGAATAGTTCCTCTTAAAAAGTTCTACAAAGAAGTTCGCGATAGCATATATCTATCTTTTAAGGTTGACTCACAATAACCATATTTATGATTTTCAAACTTGGTCCAAAAGAATGCTTTATTTGCGAAGGTGTTTTTATCGACATAGAGTTAATTCTTATTTAAATAAATATGTTTAAGTATTTAATTTAGACGAAAACTGCCCTTTACACCATTTAATGTAGATAATATCTGAGCAAATATAACAGAATATAGAACTACTTATCTATATAATTCTTTAATTGCATCCGGGCAAACTGCAAAGCGGGACTGGGACTCTAGTAATAAAGTGTTATAGAGAAACTATTGATGATATCCAAAAATGTTTCAGATGAAATTTGTTCAGTTTGAAGGGGGGCATCGTTTGGAGACAAATACCACCACTCATCCCCAACCCTTTTGCAGAGATGAGGGTGACTTTGATATTGTTAATAGGAACACGTATTTTTTATCCCAAATTATGATTTTTCGATAAGAAATATGTAACATTTGTTTGAAACATTTTTTTATCAGATGCCACCCTCAACCTCTAAAATTCATGTCCAAAATCGGTTTCTCAAACTTAATTAGATTTTTATGTCTAAACAACGACCTTGCGCAGAAAAATACAAGAAATAAAAGTTGTTTGGTTTGGGAAGTGTTATCGATTAAACATAAAAGAACCCACCACCCCCGCACAGGGGGTTGGGGTTCTTTTTATTTTTAATCGATGACCCTTTCCAAACCAAACATCTTTTACCGATTTTGGACATGCATTTTAGGGGCTGAGGGAGGCATCGGATAAAAAAATGTTTCAGACAAATGTCCCATATTTTTTATCGAAAAATCATAATTTCTGATAAAAAATAGGTGTTCTTATTAAAAATGTCAAAGTCACCCTCATCTCTGCGAAGGGGTTGGGATTGAGTGGTGGTATTTGCCTCAAAGCCATGCCCCCCTTCAAACAGAACAAATTTCATCTGAAACATTTTTGGATATCAACAGTTCAAGTGCTATTACTCTGTAACACTTTAAGTGCCTCATCCTGTATATATAGATTAAAGAAGGTGATTGAAAAAAACTCGAGTCGGAGTGCCAAACCCTGCCGATATTATAGTGAATTTGTTAACGCAGGCAGTGAGGCTTAATGTTTACTTAAATTTGTTTTTAGACAAAATAAAAGATGTAATCCCTTAATACACCCTTTAAAATATTGTTTTTTTCTTAAACGCAACATTATTGTCAATACAAAATCTGCACCATGTTAAATACTCTCTTCAGTAAGTAAATCCATATCCGCAAACTAGCGTTTTAAAAAAAATTGTAGGTTCGGTCCTGTCAGGTTGATTTTGTTAAAATTTCCGCAACACATTTTAATCTTTACTAAAACGTTAAGCTTCAATTTTGAAATGATTCTGAGTTTTTTTTTCGGTATCTTTGCGTCCAAAAACATTACTCATACCTTAAAAACCATTCTTAAAATGGTCCAAAATTTAATCAGATCTAAGTCTCAATAAACCCTTTCGAATGCTGTAATTTCAATCAGTTGATTTGTTGTAACGATATCGTAAGACAAAAATTTGTTTAGGCGCGCACGAACAGACATCTATTCAAGAATAGTCAAAATAGCTACCTAGGATCCTAAAATTTCGAAATTTGATGAAACTCGATTATAAAAATCAGACCAACACCAATAACTTTTCTATGTACTATTTAAAATTTTCAATAGCAGGAAGTTAAAAAGAAACTTAAAAATAAACAAGTAAAACAAAAATAAACATAACTACCTCTACATCATTAATTTTATGTTCTAATTTCATGTTTTGCATTGTCGTAGCTAGTAATTCACTAAACGAGCGTTGTTTTTTGTTCACAGATGCTTCTAGCGCTGCTATCTGTTTGCACTCAACATCTACCTATATATGTAAATGAAACAAAAATATTACAACACAAACATAAATGAAAACAAAACAAGAAAGTATTTTGTGACGTATGAGAATCATAAACAATTGAAACAAAAAGTAAAATGATTCATAATGAAAAAACACAACAAATAAAAAAATCGATTAATGGGAGGAGGGTGAAAATTCAAAAGCACGAATTGCGCCCGGAAAAAGCTGAGTCAGTCAGCCAGTTATCATAATATTGTGTTGTCATCGGAACTAAACATGTGTACAAAATTTCAACTGAATCAGTTAACGGGAAGTAGATAAAAAAGCTGTCGCAAAATTTGAAACGAAAATAGTTAATTAGTTATAAACAAATACTCGGGGTCAAGCTAAATAAAACCGTTTAAAAATGAATGGGTTTCATCATTCTTAATACAATGCTACACACATATCACAAACATACCTTAGCTAACACCTTATTTCGTTCCCACTCAAGCATGTCTCGTTTTTGTCTAAGCTCCAATTCTTTTTTTCGAAAAGTTAGAACATTCTCTTGTTGTTTTTCTTCTAGTTTTCTCCAATCTTCAGCTAGTTTGCGACACTGTGATTGATAGTCCACTTCCATTTGCTGTCTTTCAATTTCGAGTCTTTTTTGAGCAGTCGCTAACTGTTCGCTCAACTTCTGCTGTTCTGCCAACCAATCTGATTCGCGTTCAGCTTGTTGCTGAGTAAAAAGGTCTCTTTCACGTTGCAATTTCATTCGTTGCTGTTCGATTTCTACTTCATTTCCGCTCTCTTCGCTAAAAAGCAGTAACATGATATTATGTACATAAAAATGAATTTACGTTTGAAAATCGACCAATGAATGCTTCGCATTCAACATTGTTGAAGTTAGGTACTAAATTTACGTTTATTTTATAAGGAAAAAAAATATTTTGTTATCAAATTCAAAGATAATGTTTTTTTTACATGAGCATAAGAAAATATTATCAGTTTCTTTGCACTACATATTATGCTAAGGTGCTTGTCTTTTAAATTATTGGATCTGGCCAAAAGTAACTTTTTTAACTGCAGCCAAACTTCGGCTTTTTCTCATTTTATAAATAAAATTGAACCGTCTTCCAAAAAAGTCACTGGAAAAAGAATAGTAATTAATTAATTAATTAGGTCCGAAGGAGGTATGGGATCTAAATGAAAATGATGTAAACATCATTAAATTTTGAGGATCAATCAAAACATACAAATATTATTTTTCTGAAAATTTCAGCGACCTAGTGATCATAGTTTTTAAAAAAAAAAATATTAAAAATAACTCTTTGAACATTATAACCGCATAGCGGACCCCACGCGCACCTATATATCAATACTTAAAACTATGAAAAAATGATGATACATCTCTAAAAAACTACATGTATATAAAAAAAAATCGAACTATTGAAAAAAAACATTTTGTCATTAAAAATAATTAATTTTTAAAAAATAATCAGTCATAGTTAATGTGGATTATGTTGATGGCAACGTCGCAAATGGCGCATTGAGAGGGAAATTTTAAAATTCATAGAAATTGTATTTCAAGAAATAAATGTTACGGTCATTCGGGTCAAGAATACGCACATTGCCTTTCTCGAGCACACCAAAACAAAAATAATTTAATATTAGGAATATGATAATGATCATTAGATAGAGTATTTAATGCTTTATTTATTTTTGAACAACTGTCACCGTCGGGACTCAAACCCGAATCTTTCCACTTTCGCGGCGGAATGAGTTTTCAGTTACTCTATGGTGCGATATCTCATCAGTCAATTCTTCATAATAAAGCAATTGTAACATTAAATTCACATCATGCGAGAGCAGATTTTAACTCGGTAACACTAGATATGAACCCTCTCAGTAGCGAGAGTTACGAATGAATCAGATGAAAATTTCCATTTATCTAACTATCGAGTGGATTTCAATGCGGTTTTCATCAGTGTTTAGAACGTTTATCCTGGATTGTTTTTAATTTTGATGTATAACATGTGATCGTAATTAAAAAAAAAAAAAAAAGACAGTAGCAAAAACAGCGATAAACGTCTCATTAACTGGCGCGCGAGTCAATGACGGCTGAGTGAGTAGGTCAGCGGTGTGAAGAAGTGGGAGCTGTCTCAAAACTATAAAAAGTGTGAAGATGACCGCTTCTGACACTGTAGCTAACAAACATCTCTGCATAGTATAAAAGAAAGTCATGGTGGGTGTCTGTCGTCTGACTACCTGTTTGTATTAGCTAGGTGCGAGAACTACTGAATAGATTTTACTTTTCGGCTTTCGATAGTTTATTTCTGAGTAGAAATCAGATTGATTCTAAATTGGAGAGTGAGTGCATAATGTAATAATTAAGACATTTTGAGCGAACAAGCAAAGTGAACTTGATTGAATGAAGAAAATAAATGAGATCAGGCATTAAATGACTTATTTGAAGTGAGTATTGAAATAGCAAAATTTAATCTACATGAACGAAGCCAGACCACTAGTTATATTTAACAATAAAAATTACTAAACATGCAAAAAAAAATGAATAAAGAAAGGAGGGATGTAAAACAAATAAACTGTATATTTTAGTTGCAAGTCGCACAAGAAAAATCATAGATCTTAGTGATTGTGTTACTACACAAATATGTGTAAATAGAGACAAATTCCGCACACACAAAATAATTACATAATACCTAATAGCTGAAAAGTACACTTAAAACATTCATTAACATAATATAAACAGCTTTAAGGAGTTCGAGGTAAAATTGTTTTAATGACCTTCCTTTTTTACACTGGAATTTTTAATGTAATCAGGAATATTGTTAAATAATTTGAATTCACGGAACAGCCATTGTGCACGACATATATACTTTGGCATGGCTCACATTTTGATGCTTATTTGTTAGAAATTTGAAACTCAACCTTTCAAAAGGTGAACTAATTTTAACACAGTTTTCTTTATTTAAATCAAATTTGATTGTTATAAAAATTTAAGTTTTACACGATAACATAATTTTAATCATAAATTTGCCCACAAAAGTTATTCTAAGGAGCCATCCATAAAATACGTAAATACGCAAAATTTATGCATTTTTTATCCTTCCCTTCCATTTTTCCACGTTGCATCATACTTTTGTTAACTCCCTATCTAATAATACGTCACAAAATCTGTCTGGCCCCTACAATGAATGATGATTTTTATGATTATTAGTAACATATTACAAAAATTATGGTAAAATATTCTCATTTATTTATAGTATTCTTTGTTAATACAAATATCATACGACTGTATAATATTCGTCACGGTTCCAAAAAGTTCTGAAGCTAGTCACAAACAGCGTCGCAAATGTATATTTTAGAGCCGTCCTGGTTGTTTTGTGGGAAAGGAAGACTCCCACCACCGCCCAGTTACCGGCACAGAACATGCGCTCGTCGGTGATTGGTTATCGCTGGTTGTCGTGTCACTTGTCATTTTCCTGCTATAAAGTACAGTCCAGTATGCTATTGTTGTTTTTTTGATTGTTAATTGATCAAGATGCCTAATATAATTTTGCATAAACAAGCACGAAAAATAATTTTTTGGATGACTTTATGCAAGGAATTAGACCTTTAGATTAAAGAAAAATTAAAAATAATAATATAGCGCGAGTTTGTAGTTTTTCAACTGACTGTACTTGCGCAAGCCTCCATTTGCATCTAACTTCAGAACCTTTTAGAACCGTGGCGCGTATTATATATGTAGTTGATGGACGGCCCCTAATCTGTAAAATGATGTTGATACGACATCAACTTTATGACATTAAAATTTAGCACACACAAATAAATACATCTTCCCAAATCAACAAAACCCTGAAGTAAATAATATATAAAATAACTTACAGCGTTCCATTCAAATTCTCCATCGATGCTGCGAGATCAGTAGTTGACCAACTCAGCAACGATAGTCTTGATAAATTCAAATGTGATCGGCTTCCTTCCTTTCTAAGTTTTGCAGCTTCAATTGGATCATTATATCGAAACATGTTAGTTCTTCCCAGTAATATGATGCAGCCTTGAGATAATCTTGTTGGCTTATCTATAAGCACTGTATTTACCCAACACTGTGCTTGTTGCTTGGGTATAAGAGTTGCTATACCCTTTTCTAATACCACACTGCAATGTTCAGTTTCAACGCCAGCACCATTCAATACAATATCTTGAGAAGTCGATGCATCTTCTGTACCAATCAGAGTTTCTCCTTCCTAAAAAAAAGAAGAAGTACAATTTGCGTTTGTAATTTCAAGTCTAAGTCATCACAAAAATGATTCTACATTGTTGAATGTCGAATTTTAAAAAACAAAAAGGCACATTTTGTGATCTATTTTTGATCCAATTTGTACTTTCAGATTGTAATAATGAAATGTGAATACTAAACCAAATTCCAGTTACAACTCATATAATAGACATCGGCATGCAGCATCAGTAGTATTTTACAATATGTTTTACTAACTTTTAAATGATATAACGTAACACCAGTACTAAGTAAATCGTCATCAATCCCAACTAAATGCGGCATATCAGAGTCTAAAACAACACCAAGCCCTGATTTACGAAGACCTAAGGCACGCTGTTCTCTGAGAATTAATTGAGTTTCTCGCCATTTTTCGGCCCATTCCTCTGTTAAAACTTTTTCTTGAGCTTGTTTTTTCTCTAATTGAGCCAATACAGAAGATGCTGGTTCAATATTCGCCGCATTCTGTAAAATAAAGCTTTCTATACAGTAATACTATATTTAACAATTAATTATTTGTGTTAAAAAAAATTGAAAAATTTACCGGTTGACTTTGATTAAACATAAGTGCTTTCAATTTAGAAATTTCATCTCTTAATTCTCTAATTAATTTCACATTTGGATCTTCATTTATAGTAGGTTTGTTAATAATATTCTTGGCTCTATTAGCATAGCGTAAGGTGCTCAAAGTCTCTCCATAATTACAATCGGCGGGAGAAATAGCAGCTATCATTATGGTTTTTGAGTTACCACCTAGACTATCCTTAAGTAACCAGGTTAACACCGAATCTCGATAAGGAATAAATATGCTACGAGAAGGTCTGTGACTACTATCGACTGCTTGTTGAGAAGAAAATTCCGCTAATGCAGAAATAACAGATCCAAGAGTTACTAGTGATTTATTTATGTGTGCACCTTCTTTCAAACGTTGGCCAGTCGCACCTGTAGCGTCTGCACGCTCACTACCAGCTAAATCAACAAGATGAACCTAAAAATTCACAATTTTCGACATCAAATGAAAAGTCACAATTATTCAAACAATTGTTTACCTTAGAAACAGTTTCGCTTGGCATATCATTCGAGAAACCAGCTTGGACAAACATTATTGTAAAGATTGCATGACTTCTGCTGCTAACATCGTTCATGTTTGTCGAAGCTGTGGTTCTGTGTGTATTTCCGCGCACCATACATTCCTGTATAAATATTAAAGTAGCACTTATAGTATCTATACATATGTTTCAAAATTTAAATTAAAAAAAAACTTACTTGTATGTCAGCATAGTCAGATACCAGATGTCTAGATAGATCTTGTACATAAGGACCGCGTTTAGGGTGTTCTCGAACCCTAAGACTATGACTCGCGTTTGCACGTAACAGATCTTTTACTCTTTCATTGTAGATTTCGAGATAGCTCACCTCCGTGCGATAACTTGTACCAACGGCACTTCCAGCGCGCATCCGTGCAAACAAAGTTTTACAGATGCGTGGAATGAGACCTTGATTTTCCTACAAGAAAAATAAAATTCTCAGTACCTGACAATTCATTTGATAGTTACAATTTTACAAATAAATAGTGTAAACTTACTCCAGAACCCATCATAGTGAATGTTTTTCCACTACCAGTTTGTCCATAAGCAAATACACAAGCATTATATCCTTCAAAAGCACTAGTTATAACCTCAGTACCCAAGTCCTCGTACACTTGTTCCTGATCTACAAAGTGTGGATCGTTCGGGTCATATGACCAGTACGAGTGGTCAAATGTAAATTCTTTGGAAGTGTTTCGTAAAGCTTGATCATTTTCTCGTATTCCCAACGCCTAAAAATCAATAAAATGCATTGCTTTATGGAATAACACGGTTTGACAAGAGTAAAAAAGAACATACTTTGGTATTTAATATCCGAGTTTTTTTCCCTTCCATTTGAATAATTAATTTTGCATCCATGTCGCGTTCTCTACAAATTAAAGAAAAATGGTTTATTTTAATCTATTTGGAAAATAAAAATAAAACAAATTAAAAATTAATCAGCTGTGACAGTGACATAAATGACACAAAATACAAACCACTATATACCTTTGGTTAAAAGGACGCACACGTACAGCAACTTTTACAGATGCCATTCTTATTGTGGATTAAAAACTATAACGGTAATTAAAACATATTCCACTTATTAGTACAAAAAAAACGGTTAAACTCATGTATTATGAACTGTCATGAACAATTTCAGATTTCACCATATTCGATTTTTATAGTACAATAGCAAGTTACCAACATACTTATTTCAACATAATTGACCCGAATTGCTCGATAGAGACAACTAAAGCAATGATTCGTTAGAAAGACAGAAAGAGTAGATATTTTTCTGCATCGTTGCTCAAAATTACTGAGCATTTGCAGGCGATTGAAATATATCTATCATTGTTTAATTAAATTTCCTGAATTTACTTTTTTTTTCAGGTCTGAATTTGTTTTTCTATATTTTTTTGGTTATAAACAACTCAGCACGTGATCGTGTCATTTTGACCGCTGTTCTGTGAGTGAATAAAATATAATCGTTATGTGGAAGGAGGTTAAAGCCTTGCCAGAAGAAGTAAGAACAATCTTTCGTTCTGGATTAAATTTGACAAATATATGTCAATGCATTGTTGAATTGGTATATTAATTTATTTCTTACACCGATATTGTAAATTATTGTGTTTCTCGTTGTAGGTGCCTGGGGTAGACAACCATAAATCGTTATAGAGTATAGACAGATAGGTTGTAGGTCATTAGGGTCTAGTAAACCATTATTTAAATCTACGTGCATACTAAATAATAAGTGAAGAGTCGGTAACACTGCCTCAGTTGACGAATTTTAGATAGACTGACTCATCGGTCAACTCGAAAATATATGGGTTGTCGGACCGAGGGTAGCAGGGCCGGATAAAAAAGGCGACTTTGAGACTGATTATAATATTTAATAGTCCAACAGTTAATATACAACATACAATATTAATAATGAGCCTTTTCTTGAAAGTGCAAGACCATCTCGATCAACAACAGTGCCGTCTAGATTTAATAAATATGTTATGTACTGATCTGGGCATACACGGAGTTGAGTGGTCCCACGCAAAAATAAAGAATAGCTAGTTGTATGTTTGACATGCTTACAATGTTGTTATTTTCACGGGAGTGCGTATATTTACTCAGTTCATAATTATGTTCGATTCACAACCGTTATATGTACGTTACGTAGTTTAAATCACACATTTTAACTCTCTCAATAGACTGAAAGTTGTTCGAGGACTTAGGATCAATAAGTCAATACTACATTTTTATTTATCGCAACGTTTCAGAATTTATTATTCCTTCTTCAGGCGTCATAAATTATTTATTTATTAACTGTTTTATAAATTAGTTGCTTTGTCGTTTCCATATTATTAGTCTACGATTTTTGGTCTGGATAGAGATTGTATGTTTTAATTAGTTTTAAATAAAACATTTTTTTATGAACTTGTAATAGCCGATTTAGTTTAAGAATCCATTATGTAAATATTTAGTGTATCTTTTATGTAAGCTTTGTAATATTGGAATTTCTATTTAGAATAAAGTTCAGTTTATTAAAAGTACTCATCGTATATGGATATACATTACAATTGGCGACGAGGATTAATATGGCTTTACATTTATCGTGTTTGAAAGAATTTAACATAGAAACGGACAACTGGAAAACGTATATTGATAGATTGGAACAGTTTTTCAAGGTGAATAAGGTCGCAGCAGAAGACAAAGTACCAACAATAATTGCACTGGTTGGTAATGAAACATACGAATTAATGGTAGATTTGTGTAGTCCAATAGCTCCAAAAGACGTGGCATATGAGGACTTGGTAAAAACGGTACAGGAACATTTACAGCCAAAACCGTCATTCATAGCGGAACGCATTAAGTTGCGAAACAGAAAACAAAATGAAGGGGAAACTGTTGCGCAATATTTAGCGGCATTGAAACATTTGGCTAAAACATGTGAGTTCAAGAACAAGGAGAATTTGGAAGAGAATATTAGGGACCAGTTTATTTTCGGATTGAAGAATGAATTCATCCGGCACAGCGTCTTTGCAGAGCAAACGCCAACTTATGGGAAAGTAACGACATTAGCGATGGCACTGGAGGCTGCGGAAACCAATGCTAATTTGAACTGGAATCGTAAAGGAGAAGTGTACCGACTGCAAGAAGCCGGCACAAGTACCTCAAGGAACAAACCAAACGATCAACGATCCGGTTCCAGGGGACAAGGCAGGTTCAACAGGACGAGGGCAGACAGCAGGAACAATGAAACGAAATGCTTGTGTTGCGGTCGAACAAATCATCTAAAAGGTAATTGTCGTTATCGCGATTATGAATGTCATAATTGCGGTAAAAAAGGACATTTAGCTAAGTTATGTAAAAAGGGTAGAAGTAATGAATCTAATAGGCAAAATGTATATGCTATGGAGGACGATAATAATGCAGATAATGATTCAAATAGTGATTCAAATAATAATTCCGATATAGAAATTTATAATTTAGGTCAAAGGGGGAGTAAAGATGCACCGTGGATGATGGAATTAAATATTAATGGTATAAATGTGAATATGGAGGTTGATACAGGATCGGGAATCTCAGCAATTTCCGAAATAATTTATTTTAAACATTTTTCTAATAAAATTTTAGAAAGTACTGATATAAGATTGCATTTGTACAATGGAGCACAAGTAAAACCGGAAGGGAAATTTAATGTAGAAGTTAAATATAAGCAGAATAAAGCAAATTTAGAATTGTATGTCATTAAAAATGCCAGTATTCCTATAATAGGGCGAAATTGGTTACATAAGTTAAATATTGCATTAGAAATCATTGGTAGCGTAATAAATTCTAAAGAAATTACGATTAAAGAAATTTTACAAAAATATGATAGCGTTTTTTCTGAAAAAGTTGGAAATTTTAAAAAGGCTTTAGTTCATTTGAATGTTCGCGATAATATCAATCCCATTTTTCATAGGGCACGGCCGGTAGCATTTTCATTAAGAAGTAAAATTGAAAAAGAATTAGAACGTTTGGTACAAGAAAAAATTATTTATCCGGTTGAATTCAGTGAATGGGCAACACCTATAGTTCCGGTTATAAAAAGTAACGGAAATATTAGAATTTGCGGAGATTTCAAAGTATCTCTGAATCCAGTTTTACAAGATGATAAGCACCCGATTCCTTTAATTGATGAATTATTCGCAAAATTACGAGGGGGTAAATTGTTTACTAAGTTAGATTTGTCTAATGCGTATCAGCAATTAAGTTTAGACGAGGACTCAAAAAAATACACCACTATTACCACACATAAAGGCTTGTATAGGTATAATAGACTGCCATTCGGACTCAAATGTGCTCCGGGAAAATTTCAGCGTATAATGGAGGGATTATTAAATTTAGACGGAGTTATGGTATTTCTGGATGATATATTAATTACAGGAAATGATGATAAAGAACATATGGAAAGGTTATTAAAGGTGGTAGAAATTTTGAAGAATAATGGGTTAACAGTATCTAAAGAAAAATGTCACTTTTTACAAAAATCTATTTCATACTTGGGTTATATTATTGACACAGACGGTTTACATACTTCACCAGATAAAGTAGAAGCTATGAGGAATATGCCACGACCTAATTCGGTAACGGCATTAAAGGGTTTTCTGGGATTAATAAATTATTATGGGAAATTTATAAAGAATTTGAGTGTGGTATTGTCTCCACTGTACAATTTGCTAAAGAAAAACCAACAATGGTTCTGGTCAAATGATTGTGAGAATGCTTTCAATCGTATTAAACAGTTAATGTCTTCATCCGAGATACTCGTACATTACGATCCTAACTTACCGATTGTATTGGCATGTGATGCATCTGCGTATGGTGTCGGAGCAGCTATATCGCACGTTATGCCTAATGGCGACGAACGGCCTATTCAGTATGCGTCACGTACCTTATCACCGGCAGAAGTTAACTATTCTCAAATTGACAAAGAGGCCCTAGCCATTATTTTTGGGATTAAAAAATTTCATAAATATTTGTATGGACAACATTTTACACTGATCACTGATCACCGTCCACTTTTATCAATTTTTAATCCGCATAAAATGATACCTCAAATGATGGCTAGTAGATTGCAAAGATGGGCTATCATTTTGTCAGCTTATGATTACGATATAGTTCACAAAAAATCTGAATTAAATGGCAATGCTGATGGTCTGTCTAGAAATCCGTTGAAAATTATGGAAACTAAGATAAAGGATTTTGGTTATATAAATTTTGTAGAAGAGGAATTTCCAATTAATCACGAAACAATTGCTAATGAAACCCAGAAAGATTTAATTTAAAAAAAAATTTATAATTTTGTTTTGAATGGGTGGCCAAGAAAAATGTCGTCTGAAAATTTATTTCCTTTCTGGAATAAAAGAAAAGAACTAAATTTAGAAAAAGGCTGTCTTATGTGGGGCTATCGTGTCATTATTCCTCCAAAGTTTACAGTAACAAGTTCTAGACGAAATTCATGCACCTCACATGGGGGTTGTGAAAAGTAAATCGATTGCTAGATCCTATGTTTGGTGGCCCGCATTAGACGTAGATTTAGAAAACATGAGTAAAAATTGTCAAGTGTGTCAGTCTGTACGATACTTACCTGAAAAATCTGCATTACATTCGTGGCCTTGGCCAGATAAACCGTGGTCTAGATTGCATGCCGATTTTCTTGGTCCTTTCAATGGAAATTCCTACTTCGTATTAATTGACGCCTATACTAAGTGGATGGAGGTGACAAAAATAACGCAAACTAATGCTAAAAATACGATTTCGTTTTTAAAAAATATTTTCTCACGTTTTGGTCTACCATTAACTTTTGTTACGGACAATGGTCAACCTTTTGCATCAAATGAGTTTGCCTTATTTATGAAAAATAATGGTATTCGTCATATTTTTGTTCCGCCATACCATCCAAGTAGTAATGGGCAGGCAGAAAATACAGTCAAAACAATAAAAATGGCTATGAAAAAAGCTATACAGATGAAAGAAAATATAGACGATTTTCTATGTCGATTTTTGTTACATTATAGAAATTGTAAACATATAACTACAGGAGTTAGTCCGGCTGAACTATTGTTCGGAAGGAATTTACGTACTCGATTAGATTTATTGTTACCACAGAATAATAACAATATAAAAATGAAACAAACATCGACAAATGAAATGGTCGGAAAAACGGTTAAAATCAATCAAGAAAAGCAAAAAAAATTTAAAAGAGGGAAAGATAGAGTTTTAAAAATTAATGACAGTGTGTTAGTTCGTATGTATCAAAATAATAAACAATTTTGGGAAACAGGATTGATTGTCTCAAAGTTAGATTCACTATCATACATAGTAAATGTGAATGGTAAGAATGTTAAAAGACATATTGATCAACTTATTCTTATTCATGCAAAACCAAAGCAAAATCCGTGGTTTTACTTAAAATATCCTGACTTCAATAATGAACCTGATATTGACAGCACCGAAATTAAACCGAAAGAAAACGAAACTGAATTTGATTATAGCGAAACCATAGTGTTTCAAGAACTTTTAAAAGATGAAAATCAGGACAATCGAAGTCGCTATCCCAAAAGAGAAATCAAACCTGTTATTAGATATAAGTCCAATATGTACATATAATAAAAAAAAAATGTGTTGATTATGTTTTCATTTTAAGAAAGGAGGTGTAATAGCCGATTTAGTTTAAGAATCCATTATGTAAATATTTAGTGTATCTTTTATGTAAGCTTTGTAATATTGGAATTTCTATTTAGAATAAAGTTCAGTTTATTAAAAGTACTCATCGTATATGGATATACATTACAGAACTATTTGACCAAAAATCGTAGACTAATATGGAAACGACAAAGCAACTAATTTATGAAACAGTTAATACATAAATAATTTATGACGCCTGAAGAAGAAATAATAAATTCTGAAACGTTGCGATAAATAAAAATTTAGTATTGACTTATTGATCCTAAGTCCTCGAACAAATTTCCATCTATTTAATTCATAGTCAGGATCGGAACAAGCTTTGAAATATTTCTCCTTAATCTGGAAACCGTTATATTTAGAATCGTAGAATCGATTTTTACTCCCATGACGGTGCGGAATGTTGTCATAAAGTCTTATTTTAAAAACAAATGTTTAAAAATATTTCTTCAGAAGAATTTGCTTGCTTTTGTTATATTGTCCTTGATTTTTACGATCCCAAGCATAACGGTGTCCAGATCAAAGAGAAAGTTATGGAGTATATGAAAGTTAAAATTTTTCAAACTAAGTAACGTACATGTAATATGGTTGTGAATCGAACATAATTGTGAACTAACCATTAGTAGTAAATTTACGCATTCCCGTGAAGATGGCAACATTGTAGGCATGTCAAACTTACAACTATCCTTTTTAGGGTTCTGTACCTCAAAAGGAAAAACGGAACCTTTATAGGTTTGTTTGTCTCACTGTCAAAGCCAATTTGCGCCAAACTACTGGACTGATTGAGCTGAAATTTGGTACACATATGTAAGTCCCTGACCATAAGACGGACGTGTAACGTAAATACACCAATTTTGAACATGGGGGTAAATTAGAAAATTAAAAAAAAAAGTTTGGCAAACTACCGTGTGACATATCAAATGAAAGGGCTAGTAGTAAGGGTCTCAAATACATATATTTTTATAATTTTAAAATAACTTGTTTTCAAGTTATTTAGGAAAACAGATGAAAATTTACCCCCACTTATCTCCTACTGGACCGATTGAGTTGAAATTATGTAAGCCGGTGACCCAAAAACGGACGTGTAACGTAAATAAATAAATTTTGCACATGGGGGTAATTTTTGGGGAAAACCACTAGTATAAGACAAATGTAAAGTCTGTATTACAACATAGTTACTAGGTAACTAAAAATTTTTTAGTGCAATGAGGTGTAGATAAGGAGTGCTAGTGTGGAGTGCGCGAGCTAAATGACAGAAAGAGATTACGATAATTGCGGTAGCCATTCCGTTTTTGTTTAACAACATACAAGACGGGTCAGAAAGAGTCATCCATACACCGTGTTTATCACTTTCTCGTTCCTATCAATTTGAATGCCCAGTAGTACCTACATTAGCACTCCATATCTACAGGTCAGTGCTTTAGAGTGACCGTAAATTTCTGAATCTCTCCTGGCTTTTAAACCATCTTCATATTTATAGTCCACTGTCCAATTGATAGGAGAGTCGGATCCGAATAAGTGTGGAAGCTTTGCAAATTTTGGAATTTGTAGAGTTTGATGTTTTGAATGATATGAGAAAAAAATACAAAATGTGATCGCAACCGTCGGGACCTCCATACTGGGAAATGAGCACATAAAAACAGTTTTTATAAAATATCTCGCTTTGGGGTCTTCATAGCTAAAAAATATTTACATGAAAAAAAAAATTCTACTAAACATGTATTATACATTTTTCTCTAAACTGAATAGTTTCAGTGCAGCAGCCATGCGAAGTCAAGCAAGACAAAATTATGATTTTTTGCAATTCTAATAATTATTCATCGTGACTGAATTTGGTATTCTTATTTCAGACGTATTGGCTTAACGGATCTGAAATGTTTAGCCATCCAATTTTAATATTTTTTATTCTAAAATTTTTTCACTTACCACAATGAGTGGGGTATTTTTAAATAGGTCTTCTAAAATGCATTAAATCATGTTTTAGGACTTTTTCATTTTAATCCTACAGCCACGAGATATTTGCTTTCAAAGTCGTTATTAAACCGCCTCCCCTTCTACTTTCTAAACTATGATGCAACATTTCTGAATGTAGCCATTAGGTAGTACTTCCAATGAAAGTGGTAATCAACACTCTAGTAAAAATAGTTTATGAAACAATTAGAACTAACTAGGGGGACAGTTATGGTCTAGTGGTTAGCGTACTGGCTTCTCGACCTAACTGTCGTGGGTTCGAATCCCACCTCTGCTCATGGATGTTTTGTGATGTTGATTATTTTGACCCAGCTATATTTCGAATTCTACTGGCCATATACCAAGAGGTAGTGCCACCAAAGAGTATTCTCTTGTATATGTGCATATGCTCTATATATGTGGACATATACAATTGGATATTCTTAAAAAAAAAAAAAAAATTAGAACTAACTAATTGCAATGCTAGGGAGAATGGCTGCGAAACCTTATCATCCAGGGACGGATCTACATTGGGACTAAAAGTAGTATCAAGAGCATGTGCAAAAATTGAATTATTATCATACATTTTTAATACTTTAACAATGATGAAGTGTCATATAGTAGAAAATAGTTAATATTAATTAGTAATATTGACTCTACCAACAGTAATATTTAAGTTAATATTAATATTTATCATTATCATGGATGAATTTTAACCGATTTTTTTTTTGTGAATTTTGACATTTTTTTATCAATTTTGACAATTTTAAGAAATTTCAGGTTAATTTTAACAATTTCTTTGCTGAACTTTGACAATTTTGGGGCGAATTATGACAATTTTTTGGAGAAACTTGTCAAATTTTGTGGATGAATTCATAGTAATATTTGTTTAGTCAGGTCTCTAAATTTCAATTCTAATTTTGATGCCATTAAAAATTAATTTTTAATTTAACATAAAAAATGGGGTCCCATAAGACCCTATGCCATGAAAAACCCAGATCCGCCCCTAACACGCACTTAGTCGATTTTTTAAATCTTTCTCACAGGGTATCCGATTCAACTTCTTGGTGCGTATACGTCTGAAAAGTCTCTTGCATAAGTACGCGTGGGCTCACTACTAAAATACTGATAAGGCGATGTTCTTATTAAATATTTGTATTCATAGGTATTGAATTCCTTGGATGCAAAATCAACATCTATTGCAATACGCATCAATCTAGATTCGTATACTGTTCAAGTAGTTGATAATGGAACGGGCATTTGTAAAAACAGTTTAATGTTAGTTGGAAAACGTTATACGACCAGTAAGTGCCATTCTCTAAAAGATTTAAAAAACAAGTTAAATTTTTATGGATTCCGAGGCGAAGCAATTGCAAGTTTAATAGAGTTATCACAAAAAGTAACAATTACAACCAGACCTCAGGGGCAAAATGAAACTTACAAAATGTGTTATGTTGAATCAGTGGCACATAAAATTGATGAGACTGAAAAACAAAGAGCAAGTGCAGGCACGACAGTTACGGTTGAAGGTATCATGTATAAGTATCCAATTCGACAACGAAACGTGGATAAAATCATACAATTAGAAGAAATAAAGTACCACGTTCAGTTAATAGCGCTCATTAACCCGCATGTATCATTTACATTAAAAGATACTCTTACGGGGAAGTTTATTCTGTCCACTCACAAATGTTTAAGTTTACTTGAATCATTTTCGTTTTTATACGGCTGTGATTTGTCATCGATGTTGAAACATGTAGATTTTGAATGTAAGAAGTATAAAATTAACGGATATATAAGCTTAAGGGGACACAGTACAGAAAAAATTCAATTGATTTATGTAAATAAAAGAATTATAAGCAGTTGTAAAATTCACAATCTTTTAAAACGTATTCTCAAGAAATACCTTGATACAGGTTCTAATGCAATTAATGAATTAAATTATAAGGATCAACATCTGCAGCAGACACCAATTAAAACAAACAAAAATCAGTGTGTTTTTGTTATTAATATTGAATGCCCACCTAATGAATACGATATTACTCAAGAACCTAGAAAGACTTTAATACAATTTAAAAGATGGGATAAAACACTGAAATATGTAGAGAATGCTATTAAGCTGTCTTTGGCTAATAAGGAAGTCGTTCTTTCTGGGATATCCATAAAAGATGCAGAACTTGCAGAAAATAAAAATAATCTGAATGAAGG
Source organism: Venustoraphidia nigricollis (assembly GCA_034508555.1). NCBI lineage: Eukaryota > Metazoa > Arthropoda > Insecta > Raphidioptera > Raphidiidae > Venustoraphidia > Venustoraphidia nigricollis. Next base: position 388,576 of record JAVRKA010000023.1, on the reverse strand, counting down.
AATATCTCATATAAAAACCGTTGTTAAAGGTTTATGTGTAAAAAGAAATGTTGAATATAATGAAACAAGTAGAAGAATAAAAAAAATTAAACTTGACATAACTGAGGAAGGCTTCAATTTAGCAAAAAAAGTTTGTGAAGGAATGTCATCAAAAGACGAAATTAAATATAAAAAAAAATCGACAGAAATGATAAAGACGAAAAGTATAAAATTGTCAGTTAATAATAAGAAAGAAGATAAATTAATCTCAAAATTATCATTGAAAAGAATGTCTCCTGTCACAATAAATGTATTTGCCGATCCTCAAACACAGAAAAATAGACGTAAACAAGATAAGATAATATATTCACAGCAAAGTTCTAATGAAAATTTAAAATATGATTTAACTAATACAGATTTAATTGATGAAAAAAATACGTCAACAGAGAACATTTCACAAAACTTTGGCAACAGTATTTACACTCATCGAGAAAAACTGATAAAATGTATTCGAAAAGCTGGAAGCGATACTATTAAACTGATTAAGAAAGAATTGGGAACGTTAACAAAGGATGTAGACAAAATGGAGAAAATGCAGAAAGAATCAGATAATATCTCATTACCAACAAAGGATGTTGATAAAATAGAGAGCATACAGAAAAGCTTAGTTAATATTACATTAATTTCAAAAGAAACAGTCACTTATGATAACAATAGCAGTGATAAAAAAATTGAAAAGCAGGAATTATTTTGTACTCCAAAAAATGTTTATCGCGATGGGAAAATGGAATCTCAATTACTTAATAAACAAAAAAATAAAAAATGTGTTTGCAACAACACAGAAAAAAAGATAAAACACAAAATACAAAAATCTAAAAATATTTTGAATAATTTTCCGTCATATAAACAAAAAATATTTTCCCAGCGTACCTATCAGAGTCATATTTTTAGGCCAGTGGTGTCTAAAAAAATCAAGACAAAAAAAAATGGAAAATTATTAGGAAATGTTAAAACAATAAGAGAAAGTCGTTCGTTAATTAGACAGGTGAAATCCCACCCTTGGAACTTTATTTTACCAAAACATTCGAAGAAATATAAAGATGACTTAAAAACTACTAAAATTAATACTAAAAATACTAATGTTAATCAAAAATCAAATTGGAACATTGAATCTTATAAAAAAACCTCTTTTAATAAATTATCATGTGAGGATAATAATTTGGAGTGTTTTACTAAATCTGGGAATCGACAACCGAGAAAAAATGTGCATTTCGGTAAATATAATTATATGCCATCTTTGATTACTTGGAAAGATTTGATACATTCTGATCATCTGAACAATAAACCAATAAAACCAAATAAAAAAAGAAATGTTTGTGAAGTCCAACTAGTTCCCGATAAATCAACTATTCTTGCAAAACAGATTTGTCTTTTTTCCAAGGACATAAACACATTTAATAAGAAATCAGAAAGTCATAAATGGAATCAAACGTTTCTCAATCATAATATAAATCGTTGTGATTTAGGTCAAGAGATAAATTTATCTCAAAGTGACTCTTTTAAGTTCATAATTAATAATACAAATCAAAATAATGACTATTTATTTCAACATCTTCATCAAAATATTCAAAAAAATAACGTTTTCCCTGAAGATTTTCTATATAATTTTGGAGAAATGTGTAATATTAATAGTTCTAAAAATAATGCAAATTTTCGTAACACTAATGTTCAAAAAAATAAAATACAAATGTGTGATAATGGATATATATTTATTGATAAATATCAAGTCTTTAATTCTATCCCGAGAACTACTTTTTCCTGTTTTTGTAGCAATGGAAATAGAAACGCTAGCGCATTACAGAACCATTTATTGCAATATAATTGTGAATTAAATAATCAGTTAGATGTCAATTTTGAAGCAGGTGGTACAAATTTAACACAAGATTTACCACACCAGGAAAATGCCATTGATATCGATTTTACTACATTTAAAACTCCAATAAAACGGAAAAATAAAGTAATTAACGAATCTTACTCTTTGATACTAAGTAATTTAAAGTACAAAAGTCAAGAAATAAAAAATAAAATATTATCTGACATAAATTATACAAATTTAAGTAGAAGTACACTCTCTCGGCAAAGCTGGAATAAGAATAATGCAATTACTGGACAATTTTCAGAAATACCGGACAATATTTGTGATAAGGGAACTTATGTGTTAAAATCATATTTTAATTCTATTAGACCTTATATCTTGGGCAGATATTTTAAAAACAATAATTCGAAATTGAAAAGGTTAAAATATTTAAAACATGATTCTAGTGGTAGTTTTGTGTCAATTATTAAAAATCAAAAAAATTTGCCTTTACCTTCAAAAATAGATTTAACGAAGAAACTATTGGAGAACCAAACAAGAAATGAAAGTTTTTTAGATTTGGAAATATTACCACACCAGAAAAATTCCGTAGATATTGATTTTATTACATTTAAAACTCGAATAAAACAGAAAAATGAATTAATTAACGAAACTTACCCTTTAATACCAAGTAATTTAGAGTATAAAAATCAAGAAATTAAAAAAAATATATTATTACAGGATGGTTTACAATATACACATTTAAGTAGAAGAACGCTCTCTCGGCAAAGCTGGAATAAGAATAATGCAATTACTGAGCAAAATTTAAAAATACTCAACAATAATTGTGATAAAAAAGACTATGTATTAGAATTATATTTTAAGTCTATTAGACCATATGTCTTGAAAAAATATTCCAAAGAAAATAATTATAAATTGAAAAGGTTAAATTCAACATATAAGTTTAATAGTAGTTCAATATCGAATTTAAAAAATCAAAAGGATATGTCACTACCTTCAAAAATAGACTTAACGAAGAGACTATCGGAAAACCAAAAAAGAAATGAAAGTTTTTCAGATTTGTCCTTTGAAAATGTAAGGACGATAACTGACAGTGATGGAAAAGCTCATAAGCCGCAAGTTCTATGGTGTAGTACTCCTATTAAAGATTCGGCAAAATTAAAAAATAACTTATTCTTTCCACTAATATCGCCAATACTGTTTGAAGATAAAAGAATATGTATGCCAAATTTGGATGGTGGTTGTGATGGCTTTGAAACAAGTGCAATATCATCTGATATTAATTTAAGAAGTGAAATTAATAACATTACAGATGACAACTCAAAAACAAATAGCAACAATAAAAATTCATTTGAAAATTTCAATGATAATGCAAATTTAAATATATCATATTTTTTAATTGATTTGGAAAAAATAACACAAGAAAACCAACCTAACAACTATACTTTTTCACAAATTTGCAACAAATGCGCCGATTTGAAAAAAATAACACAAGAAAAAAAAACTAGTTTTCGTGCTATGTCACAAATTTCAAACAATTGCATTCATAATGGTGAAAATGAAATTGGTGAAACTGAAAACAATGAAATTCTACAAGATTCAAATACAAGCTGGATCCGAAGTTTGGATGAAAAGGGTAATATTTGTTTCATTAATCCTCAAAATGGAATGACAACGTACAATTATTGCCGTAAAAATCCCGAAAAAAATAAATACACAGTTTCAAAACGATATGAGTTTCTCCCAAAAGGATTGTCTCCAATATTAAACGATCCCAAAAAATCTGAAGATTTTAAGTTAAAAGAGCTGTCACCAGTCACCAAGCAATCGATCGTAAAACTGATATATGACGAAAATGCCATTAAAAACGAGCTTGCGATAATTAAATGGAAAGATTTATTTTCCGAGCAATCATGTAAGTTATTTTAAAATTTTCCGGTTACATAATATGTTCATTAAATTATTCAATAGTTTCATAATAGACACTATAATGCTATGCTTTTTTAAATAATAAATAGAGCTTATAGAATATCTACTCCCAGCCTATGAAGGTAAATTGACCATCAAGTTCCACGTAGATTTTATAGGATGGCGATAATTTTGAGCGTTCCGCATTTCTAAACCATTAACTTTAGATAACTTGGAGTTAATTGATTTTAACGCAATTTGGCCTACATGTTGGAATGCGTCACCGCACGAAACTTATTTAAAAGGGGCCCAATTGGGCATTTTAACCCTCCGTGTATGAGGTGGGGTATGTCACACCCCAGTCGTTAAAAAACCGTAACTATTTGAAAACTATAAAAGCGCGGGCGTTCGTATTTATAGTAGCTGGAAACGCGACTTTGCCGCTCCGATCGGTGCCATTGAATCGGTCCGGCGAAAAATGTAATACGCTTATATGTATGGAACATACAACTTTTTTTTGTTAACATTGCTCACATATCTATTATGATAATTAATATGATATTAAGCTTTATTATGTTAAATTCTTGCTTATTTATAAGTAAATATACAGTTTTATAACTTAAAACGATTTTGCTATTTAAAATTAGTTGGAGAAAAAAAACCCTAACAAATAGAGATATGTATGGTGATTTGTTGATTGTGAGGAAACTCACTGGCTTGGGATCAATACTGATGTTAAATTGCATTTATGGCTAACGTTTCGGTGAACTTTTCACCATCCTCAGAGCAACTAAAATTATCTTAAAAGTTAATATTTGTTACGATATAATGGATTTATAAAAATTATGATAAAGTTTAAGCTTACCAATGCGGTTAAAATTAGTATGTACTTGTTTCAGAGTATTCATACTTTTTTTAGTTGACAAAAAGTTGTGTTTTGTTTATTGATACGTCATAATGTCTTGTCATAATTGGAAAATAATTAACATGTGTTGGTTTCGTGGCAATTTTATTGTTGGGGTATCTCACACCCCACCTAGCACAGTATGGGAGATTTAGTCACCTCGCACACGGAGGGTAAGGGTAGTTTTTAGGATTTGAAACATGTTTTTGGACACTAAAATACTGAAATAATTCTCAAAATCATTTCAAAATTGAATTTGGACCCTTTAAAATTAAAAAAAAAACGCTACCTACGACAGGGCCGCATTTATAAAATTTATGTAAAACTCTAGTTTGCAGATAGTGAATTATTTAGTGAGGGGCATTTTTAATTTGGTGTAGATGTTCGATTGATAATAATATAGCAATTATAAAAAAAATATTATCTTAAGGGTTGTATTAGGGGATTACATTTTTTATTTTGTCCAAAAATACACTTAAATCTACATAATAGTCACACTGCATGTATAAGCCAATACACTATGTTGTCGGCAAGGTTTTGGCACTACCATTCGGGGTTTTTTTAGTGTATTTGCCATAAGGCAACATACACTATTGGCGTCGGTCGGATGGCGGGACCTAGGGGTCGGACCAAAATTTCTCGACGTTTCATAACCTCCTAAACACGTTGGCACCATTTTTAAAAATGTTTATATATATATGTATATATATATATATATATATATTTATATATATATATATATATATATATATATATATATATATATATATATATGTGTACGCGCGATAACTTTCGAAAGAGTTAATTGATTTCAACGAAATTTGGGCCACGTGTTGAAACCCATCACCGCAAGAAGCCTATTTAAAATGGGCCTAATCGGGCTATTTTAAGGGTAGTTTTTAGGGGTTGAAAACTGTTTTTGGGCCCCATATTACCGAAAAAATTCTCCGAATCGTTTCAAAATTGAAATTTAATCCTCTGGTAGTGATTAAAAAGTGTCCCCACAATTTTAATAAAATCGGCCCGACAGGACCGGGTTTACAAATTTTATGAAAACACTAGTTTGCAGATAGTGACTTATTTATTGAGGGGTGTATTTAATTCGGTGTAGACGTTAGATTGTTAATAATATTACAATTAAGAAAAAAATGTTAATTTAAGGGGTGTATTAAGGGGTTAAATTTTTTATTTTGCCCAAAAACAAATTTAATTTCACATAATAAAAGTATAAAACCACACGGCCCTATACAAGCAAATACACTATATTGTCGGCAGGGTTTTGGCACTGCGACCCGGGTTTTTTTGCAATACGCATGGTAAGTAGAATAGCAACAGCTTAGGTGCCTCCGGCATCCTTTGTACTTCAAGTTCACTAACTGCTCAGTTTATCCACCCCTTTCGCCGACCTGTTAAGATATGAATTTCTTTTCTGCACATACTATAATCATTCATCTAAAATCTAACTTGTTCTCATTTATATGGGACAGTAACTGTAAAACATAACGAAAATTTTTACTCCCTCTGTTTACAAGCAATAATATATCGTAATAAAAGTCATAATATAGGGATTTATAATAATAGAAATCTGAGATACCGAAAGAGGCATTTGTAAAAAATATTGTTATAGACGAAGAAAAATCTTTACAAGAAGTTTTCAAAACAATTGTTTCAAAAGGTGATCAGAAACCCTTGACAAAAATATATGAAAATCGGAAACCATTTATATTCAAAAAAGCTATGCTGAAAAATATTAAAGTATTAAAACAAGTTGATAAAAAGTTTATTCTGTCAATCTTAATGAACGTAGAAGAAATGCTAAATTCGATCGTCGTTTTCGACCAGCATGCTGTTCATGAAAGAATCAGACTAGAACAATTATTGAAAGGTGAAAATTCAAAATTTTATAAGAAATTAAAAAAAAATCGAATGGCTATTATATATTTCAAATGTTCATTCAAATACATTGCAAATAATTATGAAAATTTCTATTTTTTAGATTATCAAGACACTGACAAAAATTCGTTTAAAACGGTAATTCTTAACGATTCGTTTGAAATTTCTCCAGGTGAAAAAGAAATAAGAATAATGAAACGCCATACAAATGTTTTTAAAAATATAGGCTTGCGTTTTGAAATTCTGAACAATTCTGATTTGAAAATTATGGGAGTACCTATCTGTTTATTCAACAAACAAGTCCGAGAGGTAAAAATATATTCGTACTTTAATGAAAATATTAGCGTAGGAGAATTCATCGTTTACATGTTATGCTATTATGTTGCCAGTGTTAATATTATAATATAATGGGGTTTTTATTTTCATTTTCTTTCAAATTTTCTGGGGTTTTTATATTATGACAACTAGATGGAAATTTAAAGGGCAAAGATTTTGTACTTTTTATACTGTTACCGATTTCACTTTCATTAGCGAATTGCAATTTCCAGTCAACTATGATGGCATCGATGCAACAAGGCTCTATATGAGAAAAAATGAGACTTGGTGTTTTACACTACACACTACATAAATAAAACCTGTATATTTGTAAAAAAGAGTCTGTATCTTACACTACACAAGTAAAATTAGTACCTATAGGTACACGTAAAAAAATAGAAATAAAATAAAAATGGCACCGACTGTCGGGATCGAACCTACGATTTTTATATTACGAGCAACTCTTCTACCTCACCGCTATTTTCGCTCAGCGTTCTATAGCCAGTTTTATCAGGCGCGGACTGACCAGGACTCTTGGACATTGGGGCGTCCCGGGACCCCAGAGCTGAAAAAAGTCCGAGGCCACCCAGTTTCAACAAATAATAAATTACTATGAACTTGTTAGTGTATTTGCCATATGGCAACATACACTATTGGCATCGGTCGGATGGCGGGACCTAGGGGTTGGCCCAAAATTTCTCGACGTTTCATAACCTCCTATAAACACTTTATATATGTATATATGTATGTGCATGTGTATGTATATGTATATGTATACCTATTTTTCTCCATTATTTCAAAGCTTGTTAAAACTAATTCTTCTTCGCAGTGTTGAATGTTCTTTGAAAATGAACCGTATACCTTTAAATTTCAATTTCAGTTCCTAAAAGTTATTGAATAAGGTTGTCGCCTTTCTGGATTAAGGTTCAAGTATTCTGCTTGAGCCCACGTGGTATTTTTGTTACGCTGAATGTATGCGCAAAAGTAGCCTGTTTCTCAAAATTTGAAAATGTTTGAGCCATCTTAGAGAGTAAATCAAACAAAATGAATTAGTAAAACTGTAGCGATCGCTCGACGGATTGTTAACCTGCCGGTATGCATTTGTTTAAACAAATTTTGTTTTACACGGCACACTGATCGGTATGGATAACGTCAAAAAGCTATTTTGGTCAGTTTTCAGCTTCTGATTCGTTTAAATATAGGATATGCTATGCCAAATTATTCAGAAAATCCAAAATGCCGTTCATAAAAAAAACCAAAGTTTATGTCAATATCTCATTATGTAGTGGAAATAAAAAAATTAAACCTACGCCGCTGAAAAGACCTTAAAAAGTTATCAAAAAATGGTTAACGAAATTTTCAAATACCTTCATAAATAAAAAAGTTATGGCCAGTTTTTATACATAGCATTTATCACTATTTTCTGAATAAATTCATAGGGTGTCAAAATTTAATTGTTTTTTCGACGGGACGTTAATGAGCACAATTTTCTGCACTACTTTGCCCATTTAGCCGACTTTCTATCTCCACTAATAACAAAGTTACCCATGTTAGCCAACGTCAGTTGAGACACCCTATATATATATATATATATATATAAATTACAAATATTTTATAGGAATTAGGATCAAAGAAATAAAAGACAAATTATTATTTCACAACGTTTCGTATTAAATTAATACTTCATCAGGTGATCTAAAATAAAATAACAAGACAATTTATCCACCAATAATAAAACAAATAAATAAATATTAAACATACCTTAATTAATTGTCTCGGCAAGACTACGATAACCGTGGCGCCAATTATTGACGACGTATTCTGATAGACCTCGACGTCCTGATTAAAAAAAAAAAGAATAAAATTTTTCGATATCTCGCTTAGTTTTCGAGATATCGACTTTTTAAAATCTTATTTTCGACAATTTTTTAAGGTTATAATTTTAATTAATAAAGTCGATTGATGACGTATTCCGATAGACCTCGATGTCCTGATAAAAAGAAAACGAAAAAAATTTTTCGATATCTCGCTTAGTTTTCGAGATATCGACTTTTTAAAATATTATTTTCAACTATTTTTTGAGGTTATAATTTTAATTAATAAAGTTGATTAATTTAATTCGTCACCTATTGACGACGTATTCTGATAGACCCCGACGTCGTGATAAAATAGCCTGGTTATTACCAAAAATCATAATTACAGTTACGTGTTAATCAATCTTGGTCCTAATTACCATAATGACAATTTTTTTGTAAAATTAATTTTGTATTATATTAATCCTCCAAAACGCAATATAAACCCCCAAAAACGCAATACAAAACCCCCAAAAACGCGATACAAAACCCCCAAAAACGCAATACAAAACCCTCAAAAACGCAATACAAAACCCCCAAAAACGCAATACAAAACCCCAAAAACGCAATACAAAACTCCCAAAAACGCAATGCAAAACCCCAAAAACGCAATACAAAACCTCCAAAAACGCATTGCAAAACCCCCAAAAACGCAATACAAAACCCCCAAAAACGCAATACAAAACCCTTAAAAACGCAATACAAAACCCCCAAAAACGCAACACAAAACCCCCGAAAACGCAATACAAAACCCCCAAAAACGCAATACAAAACCCCCAAAAACGTAATACAAAATCCCCAAAAACGCAATACAAAACCCCCAAAAACGCAATACAAAACCCCCAAAAACGCAATACAAAACCCCCAAAAACGCAATACAAAACCCCAAAAAATGCCATACAAAACCCCCAAAAACGCAATACAAAACCCCCAAAAACGCAATACAAAACCCCCAAAAACGCAATACAACACCTCAAACGCAATACAAAACCCCCAAAAACGCAATACAAAACCCCCAAAAACGCAATAAAAACCCCCAAAATGCAATATAAATCCCCATAAACGCAATAAAAAATACCCCAAAAACGCAATATAAACCCCTAAAAAACGCAATATAAACCCCCAAAAACGCATTACAAAACCCCCAAAAACGCAATACAAAACCCCCAAAAACGCAATACAAAACCCTTAAAAACGCAATACAAAACCCCCAAAAACGCAATACAAAACCCTCAAAAACCCAATACAAAACCCCCAAAAAGGCAATACAAAACCCCCAAAAACGCAATACAAAATCCTCAAAAACGCAATACAAAACCCCCAAAAACGCAATACAAAACCCCCAAAAACGCAATACAAAACCCCCAAAAACGCAATACAAAACCCCCAAAAACGCAATACAAAACCCCCAAAAATGCCATACAAAACCCCCAAAAACGCAATACAAAACCCCCAAAAACGCAATACAAAACCCCCAAAAACGCAATACAAAACCCCCAAAAACGCAATACAACACCCCCAAACGCAATACAAAACCCCCAAAAACGCAATACAAAACCCCCAAAAACGCAATAAAAAACCCCCAAAAATGCAATGTAAATCCCCATAAACGCAATAAAAAAACCCAAAAACGCAATATAAACCCCTAAAAAACGCAATATAAACCCCCAAAAACGCAATATAAACCCCCAAAAACGCAATATATACCCCCAAAAACGCAATATATACCCCCAATTATTGTTTTTAGTGTATTTGCCATATGGCAACATACACTATTGGCGTCGGTCGGATGGCGGGACCTAGGGGTCGGACCAAAATTTCTCGACGTTTCATAACCTCCTAAACACTTTGGCACCATTTTTAAAAATGTTTATATATATATGTATATATATATATATTATATATATATATATATATTATATATATATATATATATATTATATATATATATATAGGTATATATGTGTACGGCATATATTATATATATATATATATAGGTATATATGTGTACGGGCAATAACTTTCGAAGGAGTTATTTTATTTTAACGAAATTTGGCACACATCTTGGAATCCATCACCGCACGAAGCCTATTTAAAATAGGCCCAATCGGATCTTTTTAAAGGTGGTTTTTAGGGGTTGAAAAAAGTTTTTGGGCCCAAAAATACCGAAAAAATTCTCAGAATCGTTTCAAAATTGAAATTTAACCCTTTAATAGCAATTAAAAAGTGCTCCAAAAATTTTAATAAAATCGGCCCGACAGGACCGAATTTACAAATTTTCTGAAAACACTAGTATGCAGATAGTGAGTTATTTTCTGAAAGGTGTTTTTAATTTTGGTGTAGACGTTCGATCGACAATAATAATATAGTTAAGAAAAAATGTAATTTTAAGGGGTGTATTAAGGAGTTAATTTTTTTTATTTTGCCCTACAATCACCTTAAGTTCACATAATAAAGCCACAAGGCCTATATTAGCAAATACACTATATTGTCGGCAGGGTTTTGGCACTGCGACCCGGCTTTTTTTTAAAATTAATATCAATGAAGAATAACACGTTTAAATTAATTAATCGACTGTATCAACTAAAATTATAATGTCAAAAAATAGTGGAAAATAAGAATTTAAAAATTTATATCTCGAAAACTAAACGAGATATCGAAAAATTTTATTCATCTTTTTTTTATCAGGACGTCAAGGTCTATCAGAATACGTCATCAATAGGTGGCAAATTAAATTAATCGACTTTATTAATTAAAATTATAACCTCAAAAAATAGTTGAAAATAAGATTTTAAAAAGTCGATATCTCGAAAACTAAGCGAGATATCGAAAAAAATTATTCTTTTTTTTTTAATCAGGACGTCGAGGTCTATCCGAATACGTCGTCAATAGGTCGCGCCACGGTTATATAGTATCGTCATTGTCTCAATAACTAGATTTAATTCAATTATCTTGTTATACTATTTTAAATTATCATAACAAATCAAAATTTTTAAGATATTACTATTCATACAGAGTGACAATTTTTTTATAATAAATAAACAAAAAAACAGTTTATATTAATCACAACAGTTACGTAGTAACTAATTTGTATCTATACAAAATTTCATTACTATAATTTTATATGCGTCAATCTCAGTCATTATATTAAACTTTATATTTTCAAATATCAATTTAATTTCATTATTAATAACATAAATAGTAACTTAAGTTGTCTTTATCAACTTTTTATATTTATCCAAAATACCATTATATAAACAACTTAAGTTATTAGTGTCAGTTTTTAAATTTTTTTGAATCGTTCAGATAAATCCAGATCATTTCACTTATGTTCCTTTTGAATTGATTAGACTCTATAATATCTAATATTTTAACTTTATCAAATTCAAAAGTATGTCCTGTACTAAAATGATGTTTTGCTAAGGCAGTTTGTTCCATTTTCAACATGTTTACATTTTTGCAATCTATTTGATGTTGATATAATCTATTTTTTAACCATTGTTTAGTTTGTCCAATGTATACTTTATTGCATTCGCATGGAACACAATAAATTAATTCAGAATTACGGCCTTGGTCATCTTTATCTTTCAATTTTGAATATATTGATCCTATAGTTTTAAAATTATAAAAAGTTGGTCTCCAATCAGTGTTAAAGAAAATTCTGGATATATTATCTGATAGTCCTTTAGTATATGGAAATTTAAAATAATATTTATTATGTTTCAATTTGACTATTTTTTTATTACGTTTGAACTTATCAATACATAAATTAATAAATTTAGGAGGATAATTATTTTTGTCTAGTATATGTTTTACTCTTAAGATATTATCATTATGATATATTTCATGACTGAGATTGATTGCGCGGTGGAGAAGACCAATTGCTACTGAAATATAAATATATAAACATTTTTAAAAATGGTGCCGAAGTGTTTAGGAGGTTATGAAACGTCGAGAAATTTTGGTCTGACCCCTAGGTCCCGCCATCCGACCGATGCCAATAGTGTATGTTGCCATATGGCAAATACACTAATAAGTAAGCCCACTAATGCAGGTATTAGGCTCAGCTGTTTTTTTTTTTTTTGTTATTATTAAAAAGACCAGGTGACTGTGAATCACTATTCGTGCTGATCCTGAGACCACTTCAATTCTAAGAAGAGCTAGACTATGTATACAGCAACTGGGTGGACATTTTGAGCGACTAATTCAATAAAGCGATTTCTTTTTAAATTAGTAGGGAATTCCTACTACCACTAATCTAAAATTTCAAATGCTTCTAGCTCAGTTAGGATAGCGTTCCGGGTATATGTTCATTAGACATTTTTGACTTGAAATCACCCCAAAAACACAGTGCCAGGCTATGGCAGTCATGTTGTGGGACACTCTGTATATAAATATATTTATATACGCATATATATATATAAATATATACGCATATATATATATATATATATATATATATATATATATATATATATATATATATAAATATATATGCGTATATAAATATACTATGGGCAAAGTAGTGCAGAAAATTGGGCTCATTAACACCCCGTCGAAAAAACAATTGAATTTTGACACCCTATGAATTTATTCAGAAAATAGTGATAATTGCTATGTATAAAAACTGGCCATAACTTTTTTATTTATAAAGATATTTGAAAATTTCATTAATCATTTTTTGATAACTTTTTAAGGTCTTTTCAGTGGCGTAGGTTTAATTTTTTTATTTCCACTACATAATGAGATATTGACATGAACTTTGGTTTTTCTTATGGACGGCATTTTTGATTTTCAGATATTCGTATTCTACTTATTTTCTGAATAATTTGACATAGCATATCCTATATATAAACCAATCAGAAGCTACAAAACTGACAAAAATAGCTTTTTGGCGTTATCAAAGTGTGCCGTGTAAAACGAAATTTGTTGAAACAAATACATATCGACAGGTTAACAATCTGTCGAGCGACCGCTACAGTTTTGCTAATTCATTTTGTTTGATTTACTCTCTAAGATGGCTCAAGCATTCTCAAATTTGGAGAAACAGGCTATTTTTGCGCATACATTTAGCGTAACAAAAATACCACGTGGGCTCAAGCAGAATACTTTATCCAGAAAGGCGACAGCCTTATTCAATAACTTTTAGGAACTTAAATAGAAGTTTAAAGGTATACGGTTCATTTTCAAAGAAAAAAGGCAACATTCAACACTGTGAAGAAGAATTAGGTTTAGGAAACGTTGAAATTAATGGAGAAAAGTTCCTAAAAGTTATTGAATAAGGCTGTCGCCTTTCTGGATAAAGGTTCCAAGTATTCTGCTGGAGCCCATGTGGTATTTTTGTTACGCTGAATGTATGCGCAAAAATAGCCTGTTTCTCCAAATTTGAGAATGCTTGAGCCATCTTAGAGAGTAAATCAAACAAAATGAATTAGCAAAACTGTAGCGATCGCTCGACAGATTGTTAACCTGTCGATATATATTTGTTTCAACCAATTTCGTTTTACACGGCACACTTTGATAACGCCAAAAAGCTATTTTTGTCAGTTTTGTAGCTTCTGATTGGTTTAGATATAGGATATGCTATGTCAAATTATTCAGAGAAATAAGTAGAATTCGAATATATGAAAATCAAAAATGCCGTCCATAAGAAACACCAAAGTTCATGTCAATATCTCATTATGTAGTGGAAATAAAAAAATTAAACCTACGCCACTGAAAAGACCTTAAAAAGTTATCAAAAAATGGTCAATGAAATTTTCAAATATCTTCATAAATAAAAAAGTTATGGCCAGTTTTCATAAATGGAAATTTTCACTATTTTCTGAATAAATTCATAGGGAGTCAAAATTCAATTGTTTTTTCGACGGGATGTTAATGAACCCAATTTTCTGCACTACTTTGCCCATTTAACCGACTTTCTATCTCCACTAATAACAAAGTTACCCATGTTAGCCAACGTTCGGTGAGACACCCTGTATATATATATATATATATATATATATATATATATATATATATATATATATATATATCATTATATATAATAAAACTAAGTTAATAAAATGTGCGTGCCGATAAAACTTAAAAAGGAGTCCCGGCACGATAAAGGGACTTATATAGTGTGATAGCCCTTTATCCCCCCTCGAACAAGAAAGTTCCCGTTTTAACCTAAAGGGCGTGTTTTCAAAGATATAAGGGCTTTTCCAACCCTTAGTTGGAAGTGTAGTGGCGCCATCTGTTGTCGAGTATTTGAACTTCATTCAGAACAACAATTATTTGGGTTGCATTTCGAAAGGCGCTGCGAGCAATTGCAGCATGTGTAGTAATGGCGCGAAATTTAAAATTCCAATTTCAATAAAGTCTTAAATTACATTTGTTACTGTAATGGAACGAGGATGATCGTAAAACAGCTATCGAATAATATCATTGAAGCTGAACTTATTTCTGGAAAGAACAAAGGACACACAGTATTTATACCTAGAATACCACTGATCTCTTCTGAATTGCCATTTCAATTTAAAAGATTGCAGTTTCCAATTAAATTAGCCTTTAGTTTTACAATTAAAAAAGCGCAAGGGCAAACTTTAAAATATTGTGGCATCAACCTCAAAGAATCCTGCTTCTCTCACGGTCAGCTATATGTAGCTTGCTCAAGAGTAGGAAATTCGAAAAATTTATATATATATACCCCGGACAATAAAATGAAAAATGTTGTTTATAAACATGTAGTGTAAATAATGGGAAAATGTTTTCAATAATTTTTTTCACTTTTTACGTCATAGTTTATTTTTTTATTTCAACTACCACGTAATCTCATATCAACTCCCGAGCGAAGCCGGGTATCATAGCTAGTATATATATATATGTGTGTGTGCGGGCAATAACTTTCGAAAGAGTTAATTGATTTTAACGAAATTTGGCCCACGTGTTGAAATCCATCACCGCAAGAAGCCTATTTAAAATGGGCGTAATCGAGCCATTTTAAGGGTAGTTTTTAGGGGTTGAAAAATGTTTTTGGGCCCCAAAATACCGAAAAATTTCATTCGAAGGTGTTAATTGATTTTAGCGTTTAGTTCACATATTGAAATCCACCACTGCACGAACCCTATTTAAAATTGGCCCAATTGGGCTATTTTAAGGGTGGTTTTTAGGGATTAAAAATATATTTGGGCTCCAAGATACCGAAAAAATTTTCAGAATCGTTTCAAAATTGAAATGTGATCCCTTATTAGCAATTAAAAAGTAACCCTAAAATTTTAATAAAATGGTCCCAACAGAACCGGACTTACAAATTTTATGATAATACTAGTTTGTTGATAGTGATTTACTGAGCGGTGTACCTACCTATTTAATGTAGTGTAAATGTTCGATTGATAAATAATATTGTAATTAAGAAAAATAATAATATTTTAAGGGTATAAATCTTTTATTTTGCTTAAAAACAAACTTAAGTTTATATCACAGAACCACACTGCCTGTATAGCAAATACACCATTTTGTCGGCAGGGTTTTGGCACTGCGACTCGAATATTTTATTTTATCTACAAGTGACTCAGATTTTGTATTTGATAGTTTGATTACTTTATTTTAGCTTAAATATAATAAAGAATCATCGATTTTGAGTGTTTTGATCGAATCGGTAATCCGTGAACAAACCAACAACCTAATTAAAACAAGAGGCGCTGGTCACCAGCTTCCAATAACACTATTAAATATTCTTAATTCGGAAGCGTGTCGAGGTAATATATATTTTTTTGTTTTATTAGTATATTTTTAGAATAAGGAAATACATGTTGGGGGGGGGGTCGGGGAGAGGGGGTTACATTAATAAAAGATACGCTGTCTGTATTTCTGAAATTGCTTAAACTAAAAACGGGAAAAATACTCTTCTTAGAAAATAAAGAAATACATGTACCACTGTCTTTTGAACACATTTACCCGAACGGGGTGGGGGCAGATTTTCTATAAAAGAACTGTGGGTACAATCTATGCTATGTGGACGAAGTCACGGTTAAACCGCTAGTATATATATTAATAAGTATTTATTGTCAATGAAATGCATTTTCCAGTGACAATTTTTTTTATCTAATATATAAAATTCTCGTGTCACGGTGTTTTTTCCCAAACTCCTCCGAAACGGCTGAACCGATTTTGATAACATTTTGTGTGCTTATCGGGTAGGTCTGAGAATCGGCCAACATCTATTTTTCATATCCCTAAATGTTAAGGGTGGTCCCCCCAATTTTTTTTTTATTTTTTGGACATTATTTGTTTTTATAAAAATGATTTTTCGGGAAAAGGACTTTATTTATAAGTAAAACACTTAATATTTTATTTTCAGCGACGTTTCGTTCCTTGTTTGGAACTTTATCAAGCTTTAATAACTGTAAATAAAAATTTTTTAAAAATACAATTTATAAAATTTACAATTGAAATAACAAATAATAATAATACATACCTATTAAATGTTATGATTAAATAGATATAATAAAAGATAATATATACATGTGAATATAAATTTGAGTTTAACAATATTAATACAAACTTTGTATTAATTTGTATTAATATTGTTAAACTCAAATTTATATTCACATGTATATATTATTAAAAAAAAAACTTCGGAGAAGTAAAAATTGGTTCTGTGCTAAATTCAAAGACTTGCGGTGACTCGCTCTCAAGATTACGACTTAAACAAAAAAAAAAATACAGAATTTCGAGGCAGGCAAGAAATTCAAATCAAGCCTGGAAATTCTGTGCCTAAGATGTAGAAAAAAAATTAGTTCCGAGGCAGACAAGGAATTGAAATCCAACCTCGAAATTCTGTGCTCATAAACCTTCAAGAGCAAGAGCAAAAAAAAAATGCACAGATGGCGTTTTTTTAGTGGTAGCTTGACAAATAAATATGGAGCTGGGCACACGCCACCTGTGCATTTTTTTTTGCTCTTGCTCTTGAAGGTTTATGAGCACAGAATTTCGAGGTTGGATTTCAATTCCTTGTCTGCCTCGGAACTAATTTTTTTTCTACATCTTAGGCACAGAATTTCCAGGCTTGATTTGAATTTCTTGCCTGCCTCGAAATTCTGTATTTTTTTTTTTGTTTAAGTCGTAATCTTGAGAGCGAGTCACCGCAAGTCTTTGAATTTAGCACAGAACCAATTTTTACTTCTCCGAAGTTTTTTTTTTAAAGATTTCACGTCTTTTTCCAAAGTCTAAGGCTTTTTTTTATTTTGCCTCCAAAATAAAAATATGTGCGTTCTTAGAATTAAGAGGCCATTTTCTTTTCTTACCGGTTTGATCTTTTATATAAATTATACGATATAAAAAAATAATTAAACACAACAATTCTGAAAATATATATTCTGTATATATGAAAAACCCCCAAACGCAATACAAAACCACCAAAACGCAATATAAAACCCCCAAAATGCAATATAAAACACCCAAAATGCAATATAAAACCCCCAAAATGCTATATAAAACCCCCAAAATGCAATCTAAAACCCCCAAAATGCAATTAAAACCCCAGAATGCAATATAAAAACCCCAAAATGCAATTAAAACCCCCAAAATGCAATATAAAACCCCCAAAATGCAATATAAAACCCCCAAAATGCATTATAAAATCCCCAAAATGCAATATGAAACCCCCCAAATGCAATATAAAACCCCCAAAATGCAATATAAAACCCCCAAAATGCATTATAAAACCCCCAAAATGCAATATGAAACCCCCAAAATGCAATATAAAACCCCCAAAATGCAATATAAAACCTCCAAAATGCAATATAAAACTCTCAAAATGCAATATAAAACTCTCAAAATGCAATATAAAACCCCCAAAACGCAATATAAAATCTTCAAAACGCAATACAAAACCTCCAAAACGCAATATAACCTCCCAAAATGAGTACCACTTGTATTGATATTATGGGTTTTCGTATGCCGTACCAAACTACATTTATGACGAAACTTTTCTTGACAAATGTCACATCCAAAAGTTGATATTTGCGAGACTTTTGTCACCACTAATTACTAAAACAAGAAAATAATTTATTTTTATTATATAAAAGAAAATTGGAAACTAATGTAAATAAATATCACGTAAAAAACGAAACAGTTGAAAAAAACAAAATTTACACTCGTCGGTCCTGGGATCCGAACTCTGCTCACCCAAGCTATGAAGCAATGTACGCGCCGTAGACCGCTCGGCTATCTATCTTACTTTGTAAAGCGCCTTATACTATGTATACTACTGTAAATATATGTCGTACGAAAATTTGGTAAGAGCGTTTATAAAACTTGGAAACTAACGTTATTTACACGGCGTTATATGGGAAAGACTCAAAATCAATGTATAGTAATCTCATAGAGATCTAGGGATGGGCTGTTTTTACGTTTAATGTACGAAATTTATTTTTCATGTGCGGAATTTAGCACAGAAAAAATCTCTAACGAGATTCTTCAATCTTATATTATATATAAATTTGAGTTTAACAATATTAATACAAACTTTGTATTAATATTGTATTAATTTGTATTAATATTGTTAAACTCAAATTTATATTCACATGTATATATTATCTTTTATATCTATTTAATCATAACATTTAATAGGTATGTATTATTATTATTTGTTATTTCAATATTGTAAATTTTATAAATCGTATTTTTAAAAAATTTTTATTTACAGTTATTAAAGCTTGATAAAATTCCAAACAAGGAACGAAACGTCGCTGAAAATAAAATATTAAGTGTTTTACTTATAAATAAAGTCCTTTTTCCCGAAAAATCATTTTTATATTAATTACCAAGGACAAAAAAGAAATAAAGTCAATTATTTGTTTTTATTCTTTCATGATTCAGCATTGAAAAATACATTTAATTCTAATTTTTCACCCTTATACGATCAACCTCTGATTTTTAATCGCGATTTTTATATTATTCTGTTCCATCCACAGGTCCACAAGATAGCAATCGAATATAATCATTGTAGCAAAGAGTATAAGATAGAGTGGAAGGCTCCCATTACCGGCAATGTTAAAAAAGAGTATACGAGTTTCAGCGCCTCTGGTGATTAGTCCAGTCATGAAAACGTAAAAGCGCGGCAAAATCCTTTTTATTCAAATAATATTTCGAAGGAATTATATGCAAATTACAAAATAACAATAAAAATAATAAGCAAATGAAGGCGATAACCTAAAAAACCATAGAATGAATATTTTTAATATGACAGTATTATAGTACTAGGACACAAGTACCAGATGGCATTCGTGCCAGTTATACGCGACCTTCCTCTCTATCTTATACTCTTTGCATTGTAGTATACTATAATTTTCATGTATAGTTCTATCAACCAATCAGTTATCCGCGCCAGGTGTCTCCCGTTGTCACTTTTCAACCAGCAAACATTATGGAGTAGGGGTGAGAACGAAGCCAGCGTCCTTTCTCTCACTCACTATACCATAGCACTATACCATAAGCACTATACAGTTTTCGTCCATTTTTTTTTGGTTTTATTTGTGTCTCGATCGTAGCAGAGACTGTTATACGTATCATTTTAATTTTTCAGTGCAACTCTCAAGTTAATTTTATTCTCATAGTGAATTTATTATTATTTCTCAGTGCTATTATTATTTATTTACATTTTATAAATAATTATTAAAGACAGTTTTCACTTCTAATTCATTAAGAAATCAGATATAAATCAACATGTGTTGTGAGCTCCCGACAACAACTTTACCGGTATATATCATGCAAATAATTATAAATTCGAGCGCACGAATGGAGTGAGTAATGAAACAACTAATTATAAATTCGAGCGAACGAATGGAGTGAGTGAGTGTGTAATGAAACAAATAATTATAAATTCGAGCGAACGAACGAAGTGAGTAAGTAAGTAATGAAACAAATAATTATAAATTCGAGCGAACGAACGGAGTGAGTAATGAAACAACTAATTATAAATTCGAGCGAACGAACGGAGTGAGTGAGTGAGTAATGAAACAAATAATTATAAATTCAAGCGAACGAACGGAGTGAGTGAGTGAGTAGGTAATGAAACAAATAATTGTAAATTCGAGCGAACGAACGAAGTTAGTGAGTGGGTAATGAAACAAATAATTATAAATTCAAGCGAACGAACGGAGTGAGTGAGTGAGTGAGTAATGAAACAAATAATTATAAATTCGAGCGAACGAACGAAGTTAGTGAGTGAGTAATGAAACAAATAATTGGAAATTCGGGCGAACGAACGGAGTGAGTGAGTAATGAAAGAATCCTAACTATTAAAATCCTAATAAAAAATTGAACTTAATAAGGCGGAACAAAGTTCGCCGGGTCCGCTAGTATTTTTATCTTATTGTAAAGAGCTGCTGCGAAATTCAGTGGGCAAAACTTGTATCAATGTTTGCCATAGTAGTTAGAACCTTGGCGACAAAAATGCCTTGTAACTCCCAAACGGAAGAAAAGCAGGTTTTTGTATAGTTCGAGTCTCCTTCTCGAAATCCGGCTTATCGAGTAGGGATCTGGCGCGTTCCGTTGAGCAGCTACAGCGATTTGCTCAGATTTGCCCGAGTGCTTACAAAAAACATCTACAAAATGGAAGAGTGTGCGTGTGTGTGTGGGGGGGGGGTGTATATGTAAACCTCTCATAACTTTTAAACGGGTGGACCAATCGAAACGCGGATTACGGCATCTAAAAGGAACTTGCTGAACTTAGATTTTCTGAAAATTGGAACTGATTCGGCCAGGTAGATTTTGAGAAATCTCAAAAATAAAGCTTTTTGGAAACCACTTTTTTTTAAATATTTTGAAATATTTTCGAAACTACCGTACCGATTATTTCCAAAATCTAACCAGTTCTATTCCTCATAAAACAACGTCAATCGCCGCAAACCGCATCAAAATCGGTTAATCCGTTCGAGAAATATCGTCGGAGAAAAATTTTGAAAAATTTTTTTTTCAAAATATCTTCTCAAATTTTCGTTTAGTGGATTTTTTTGTAATATGTTATTTTTTGTGCTTGAAAAACTGCGTCGATTGCCGCAAATTCGAAAAAAATGTTTTTTCAAAATATATTCTCAAATTTTTGTTAGATTGATTTTTTTGTAATAGATTATTTTTTGTGCTTGAAAAACTGCTTCGATTTCCGTAAACCGCATTTCGATTGGTTGATTGGTTCGAGAGATAACGTTGACAAAAGATTCCCAAGAAAGTATTTTTTCAATATATCTTTCTAAATCTTTGTCAGAATTTTATAACGGTTTATAAGTTCAAAATTTCGGAAATATTTTGGAATTAAAAAAAAATCAGATGTTCTTTTGTTCCGAAGATCTGTCAAAAAGAAATTAATTAGGTAGCTGACAAGCATGCTTTGATTAATTTTTACGTTAAATCATATTATGTAACCATGGAAACAAATACCATATATAATATTTGTTACTAGCCGTTACCCGCAATAATGCAAGCCACATCTCAATAGATCGGAAACAGCGGGAAGTTCCAGGGATGGCCTGCAGGGTTAACTGTTTTTCAGATTTTTTTAAATTTTTTAAGTTCCTGGAAGGGCTCTTTTCAAGGAGCAAATTGGAAGAAAATATTTTTTCCTCGATTGGGGGGCTACCTATATTGCCCTTCAGTAAATTTCTTCCATTTTGTAAATGTTTTTTGAAATCACTAGGGCAAATCTGGGCAAAACGCTCTAGCTGCTTAACGCAACGCGCCAAACCCATTGTTACGTACCCAATTTTCGAAGGGATATTTTTTGTTATGCTGGGTATAAATTAAGCTGGGTTGAATAAAACAAAGCTTTTATAATTGAAAAATAACCACAGGATTTATTCATAAAATCAAATAATCAAACAACAATTCTACAGATATACATACAAATTAATACTAGTTCTTTTATACAACAATCGGTCGTTATATTATATTAAACGTAAATATTTAGAAAATAGACAAATTAACGGACATTCTTAAATACGGACAACAATACTTATAAGGTCCCCTACGTTGTGTTTTTTTATTGAAAGGTCGGGTCAAATCTAACAATTAATACAAATCAAATTGTCTCTATGGTTATGGTCGGGTCGGTCAGTGTGTAGAGTATAAGAGTGGTGCTGAACCGAAGTTCAGAGGTAAGTGGCGGCTGGTGCAGTCGCTGTACAAGCACACTCCAGAAAGTGTAAGGTGTGTGTAGGGTGTAAGTGTAGGTTTTGGTCTCAAGAAATCCAGACTATTGTAGGCATGGTCGCTGTACAAACACGTGCCCACTCTAGTCACCTCTACCCAGCAGCAGATCAGAACGTCCCTTGCAGTCGCTATACAAACATACGAAGCAGTGTTACCAACCCTACTGTTTTAACAGTAGATTTGCTGTTTTCGTATTGATGCTCCTGTTTTCTGTTTTATTCCTAATTTTTACTGTTTTTCAATTAGCGTTCAGCGCTACCTATTACATTATGCAAATATTTTTTGATAACCACTATGTAATAAAACGTAATGACACTAGATGGCAGTATCTGCTCTTGTCGCGATTCGAATCTCGAGGGAATTCTCCGACCACAGTCTATGTGATTGACAGTCATATTTTTATGTACGGGGAAATCCCCGTACATAAAAATATGACTGTCAATCACAATGTAAGAACGACAGTTACAGGCTAAAGCCCTATTGTATTGCGTATTGTGTTGTGGCTACAGCTTTCAAGCTTTGAATTTGTGAAATATATGTGATCCCGCTGTTTATATTAAATAACAATATTTACATCTTTGATAAAATGAGCAGTGATTCATCGATTGAGAAAAGTCCTCCTAAGAAGAAGAATGTGAAATATGAACAGAAGTTTATAAATTCGTGGTTAATAGATGATAGGTTCAAAGGCTGGTTAAAGAAAAGCACTAAAGGTGAGACCTATTATTTTTGTTCTGCATGTAATTGCGATCGAAAATGTGGTATACACGAACTGTTGCGACACAAAGATTCAACAAAACACGCGAAGAATTGTTTGAAATTACAAAAGCAACAAAAACTGACATCAATGTTTACCTCAGCTTCCGATTCACAAAATACAAAAGTTACAGCCAAAGCGGGTGAAGTAAAAATGGCCTGCTTTATTGCTGAACATAATCTGTCTTTTAATGTCGCATCTCATTTGAATAAATTGATTTGCGCTGTATGTACAGATTCGAAAATTGCGGAACAATTATCAATGAGTCGCACAAAAGCTAGAGCTATTATTGTTAATGTAACTGGGCAGACAGCAGAAGAAAATATAGTAGAGATGTTACAAAACAATTGCTTTGCATTACTTGTTGACGAAAGCACAGATAAGTCTACAATAAAACATTTAGCGCTTGTCGTAAGAATAGTAAAATTAGATTTCAACGTTGAAGACAGATTTCTGACTTTAATACCAATCGTAGATGGTACAGCAACAACGTTGTATAGCAAAATAGTAGATTATTTTATTGAAAAAAATATTCCTTACAAATCAAACATGATAGGCTTTGCTTCTGATGGCACCAGTGTTATGTTTGGAGATAAACATTCATTGGTCACTTTGTTTAAAAATGACATTCCTCACCTTTTTACTATAAAGTGCATTTGTCATTCTTTTAACCTTTGCGCAACATACGCATGTGAGAAATTACCAAGGGGCGTAGAAGACTTTTGTAGAGAAGTATTTAACCATGTACAAAATTCTCCAAAACGTATTGGAGATTTCAAAACATTTCAAGCATTCACAAATGTTAAACCACACAAATTACTCCACCCTAGCCAAACAAGATGGTTGTCGCTTATTGAGGTAGTAAACAGGCTTCTGGAACAATTACCGTCGATAAAGTTATATTTTCAAGCTGCAGTTCATGTAGATAGATTACTTTCTGCGCAATCAATTCTCTCCAAGGCTCTCGAACCGACAACGGAATTGTATCTGGAGTTTTTAAAATTTGCATTGCCTATATTTACCGAGCTTAATAAAGAAATGCAGTCCGAGACTCCAAAATTATATTTACTATACGACAAAATACTGACTGCATACACAACTATTTTGGAATGCTTTGTACAAGCTGAATATTTGGATCTCACTGAAAAGGAAAAACATGAAGCACGAAATATTTTAGACGCAAAAGAAACTAAAATATTAAACCTTGACTTCTCGAATGAGCAGAAACATTTACCGTTGCAAGAAATATACGTCGGTGGAATGGTGGCAAATCTGATCAGAAGAAAGAGAGAAATTGGAGAACTAGAGGAAGAACAGCTGAAAAATTTCTACATAAAGTGTAAGGAGTTTTATCTCGAGGCTGCAAAACAGATATTAAAAAGGTTTCCTTTTAACGACAAAGATCGTCAAGCATTAAAATGTCTGAAAATGCTAAATCCCAAAGCAATTCTGGATCCTGAAATAAAAAAGAAATTTCCTTCCATTGCAGATTTATATTATTTCTTCCCAAAGATTTGTCCTAATAATATAACGGAACTGGATAGAGAATGGCGAATGTTAAGAAATGTCAATTTATCTTTTGACCAAAACAAAATTCCCGATATTATCGACTTTTAGAAACATGTACACGAATTGAAAAATGGAGACGAATCTCAAACATTTCCCACATTGTGTGAATTGGTGAAGAAACTTTTGTGCCTACCACATAGCAGCGCCGCCGTGGAAAGATTATTTTCATCTATAAATATTATGAAAACCAAATTACGCAACAGAATGTCGACTACAACTATTAAAGGAGCATTACACACTAAATCCGAAATAACCGATTGCTACTCATTTGAAGCCACAGAAAGACACATGAAGAAATTTAACAAAAATATATATGATTTTAAAAAGGAAAATGAGTCTGAAAATACTGAAGATGAAGCAATTGAGGATGAAAGTGGAAAATAATTTTACTTTGATTTTTGTTTTTTATTATGTTGTGATCAATATTATAACATAACAATGTATGTGAGTCCTGGAAACTAATAAAAGTAGGTGATTGTTTTAATTATATGAGGAAAGAATGAAATCTGCTTTTTTTACTTTACCTACTGTTTTCTCCTGTTTTTTTATTGGTGAACTGTTGTTTTTTAGATTCTTGGGGTTGGCATTTGGCAACACTGATACGAAGTCCGGACTTCAAGGCGCTGGCTTCATAAGACTATGAATATGCGGTCGATATACAAACACACTAGATCCATTGGTCATATGAAAGTATGCTTCGAGAGACAAATTATGACGGGGTAGCTCGCTAAGCCATATAGAATTGGCGTCAGGAACCAAGCGACCGTCGCAATTTTAATAAAATAAAATTGTAAAAGTTAAACGATGCTAACGACATCAGACGTTCATACTTGAACGACGTCATATTATGTCGGGCGCGAACTATCATAGACACGAACCCAAATGTGCTAGGTGGCACTATTAACTTATCATGTCAAGTAACATGGACGAACTTAGTTTCACAAGTATTACTGTGTAATTAAGTACAAAATAAAAATAGAGATTCGAATGTTAAATTATGCAATTAATATTCGTTACACCATACTTGACAAGCCAGATTTCGAGAAGGAGACTCGAATTATACAAAAACCTGCTTTTCCTCCATTTGGGAGTTACAACTAACTGTAGGAAGCTTTATACATTCACGGACAAAATTATCGAATATTTTTAATTTTTCATAATTTCTTTTTGAAAAAATAAATTCTGATGAATCAAGTCATTTAAATACTATCATTTACGAGAAACTGTTTATTTTAAAATATTTCAGTAAACAATCTTTAGTTTTTATCAGAAGAAAATCGTGAAAAA
Organism: Venustoraphidia nigricollis; assembly: GCA_034508555.1. Taxonomy (NCBI): domain Eukaryota; kingdom Metazoa; phylum Arthropoda; class Insecta; order Raphidioptera; family Raphidiidae; genus Venustoraphidia; species Venustoraphidia nigricollis. Next base: position 362,042 of record JAVRKA010000023.1, on the reverse strand, counting down.
AAAAATTAATGCTAAATGTTATGAAAATTAAGGATATTTACGTCATATTTAAATACTAATAGGAGGACAATTACAAGTCTTTTGATTAAAATTAGAGCACAGTTAGTAACGAGTATTTCCCCCTCGAGCTCTAATTACTGCTTCCATTCTTCTCGGCATGCTGCTAAGGAGGTTCTGGATATATTCTTGAGGAATTGCATTCCACTCTTCTTGTGCAGCAATCCGAAGCTGGTCTATTGTATTTGGAACGGGATTTCTTCGTCGTATGCGGCGTTTAAGATAGTCCCATGTATGTTCTATTGAATTTAAGTCGAGGCTATATGGTGGCCAATCTAATCTTTGAATTTGGACCGCATCAAGGTAATTAGTTACTATGTTAGCTGCATGCGGTCGAGCATTATCGTGCATTAATATGAATCCTTCATATCCAATATGGCCGACATAAGTCAAAACATGATCTTGCAGGATGTTTTCAATATATAAGTCACTTGTCATTCCTCCAATCACTTGCACGAGTGCGGTGCGTCCCTCCCAAGAAATACCGCCCCAGAGCATTATACCGCCACCGCCAAAACTAACGGTCTCTATGAGATTGCAGGCAGCATACCGTTCTCCAACTCTTCTGCAGACGTGGTTTCGTCCATCTGGCTTCCATAACTGAATTCTAGTCTCATCCGTAAAGAGAACATTTTTCCAATTCTCGAATCCCACTGAATGTCTTCTAGCAAATTCTAATCGTCGGGCTTTGTGATTTTGGAGAAGACGTGGAACTTTGGCGGGCCGTCTTGGCTTTAAACCTGCTTCTTTTAATCTCGCCTAACTGTTTTTGAACTTACATTAATTTGTCTTACATTTAGTAAGTCATTTTTGAGATGCGTCGATGTCAATGTGCGATTTCGTGTAGAATTAAGTATCAATAATCGATCATCAATTGCTGTTGTACACCTCTTGCGCCCTTGACCAGGTCTACGTACGAAATTTCCAGTCTCTTCATACCTTTTTAAGATATTCGATACGGTAGACTGACCTCTCCTGAGACGTCGTGCGATATTCTTTTGTTTATATCCTTCATTATATAGAGTTACAATTTGCACCGCTTCAACTTCATTGCAGTGTCTAACTGGTGGCATACCGATGTTTTCAATAGCAACGAGCACAAACACTATTTGCTATTACTTAGTTAATTACACTACTGTAACATAATTCCAAGCTTAATTCAGTATAATTCATAAAATGTGTGATTAATTGTTTTTGATAAAATGCACAAGAGACAGTAATATGCGCCATTAATTAAACGTCAAAATATGTTAAAACAAGTGAGTAATCAGCCTACTAGATAACTAATATCAGCACGTGTAAGTTTACGGCGATTATTTAAATTTATTTTGAAATAATAATGATTACAAAAAATATTCGATAATTTTGTCCATGAGTGTATAATGCTTGAAACGAGTGTTATGATCATAACCGTCATCTGCAAAAAACTTAGTTATAATGTATATCTATATAATGTACAGGTGACTTTTAAGTTGATTCTTTCTTTTTAACACCGTGTAGAAATCAAATAGACGAGTAAATATTTCAAGTAATTTTTTTATCATAAACTCAAAAATAAAAGAGACACTAGCTTCAGCTTAATTAAATTTTAAAGTCGGACTGAGCGTTATGTTATATCACTATGGAAATATGTCATTATCAAGTATTCATAGAAATTGTTCAAAGTTGTCCCTGTTTTGTTTCAAATAGGCACAAAGATACTTGATAATGACAACATAATATTTCCATAGTGACATAACATAACGCCAGGAACTCAAAATTAAAAAAAATCATAAGTAATCCTTCTCAGACCCAGAATTATTTTTTTGTTTTGGCTGATTGCGGATCCGCACCTAGGGATCCAGCGCCAGAAATTGGATCCAGCAAATCCAAAAATGTGCAGAATCCAGCTGGATTGCTGGATATAGCATTGCAATCCCTAATCTATACTTAAGACTAGGTAACACATATACCAAGCTTGGCACAATTGTCATTGGTAAATATTTGCTTCCAATGTTTGTCTCTCTCTACTTCAATAACGGACTGGCAACATAGATTGTCTACACACTAAACGCAACCGGGTTCAATTAGTCCAGTGAATAAGTCGAGATTGCAACTTTTTTTTGCCAGAGATCCAAACTAATCACCCTCCCCTGTTTTCGAGATCACATAAAACAATGGTGGTGGGCAACAAAGTTTTTTCCCTCAGTAACCCCTTCAATTGGTCAAAAACCACCCTCACATCGCCTTTACGGGCACAAATGATTTCCAAAATGTTTTTCGGCTTGGTTAACAGTCTTTCAGGTGCCGGGGATCAGTTCTTAAGGGTAATGACCCAAACCAACTTCACCCCTTGATGTCCACCTCCTGTAAGGGGGTAGAAAATGACTTTTGTTGAAAAAAAGAAGTTTCAGACAAAAGTTGTCCAGTTTAAAGGGGGATATCGTTTGGAGACAAATACCACCTCTCATCCCCAACCCCTGCGCAGAGATGAGGGTGACTAACATTTTTAATAGGAACATCTCTTTTTTATCTCAAATTATGATTTTTCGATAAAAAATATGCAACATATTTTGTCTGAAACATTTTTTATCCGATGCCTCTATCAACCCTTAAAATGCGATTTCGGTCATCCAGTTTAGGGGTTGAGGGAGGCATCGCATAAAAAAATGTTTCAGACAAATATTGCATATTTTTATCGAAAAATCGTGATTTGTGATAAAAAAATAGGAGTTCCTATTAAAAATGTCAAAGTCACACTCATCTTTGGTTGGAGATGAGTGGTGGTATTTGTCTCTAAACGATGCCCCCCTTCAAACTGAACAACTTTTGTCTGAAACTTTTTTTTTCAATAAAAGTCATTTTCTACCCCCTTACAGGGGGTGAAAATCAAGGGGTGGAGTTGGTTTAGGTCACTACCCTTAAGAACTGATCCCCTGCACCTGAAAGACTGTTAACCAGGCCGAAACATATTTTGGAAATCACTTTGTGCGCGTAAAGGCAATGTGGGGGTGGTTTTTGGCCAATTCGAGAGGTTTGCCAAAGGAAAAACGTTTTTTGCCGACCACCATCGTTTTCAAGACCGCCAAAACAGGGGACGGTGAATCCCGACTTATTCACTGGACTAAATGCTCCTTGTCGAATATTATAGGAAAACTATTACGATGTTTTGAACAGCGGTATAGTTTTCGAAATTCAAAGACAAATAATATGATTGTTAATACAGAACCCTTGACGCGCGAAGTCTAATTCGCACTTGGCATTTTTTACACGATTTTATTTAATTCATATTTTTTTTAATTCACTGTTCTTATTTTTAGGAGCCATTAAATTCGGTGATCATCTTTCGATCACAGGATGTGAAAATTTGATACAAGATTTATCTAACTGTGATTTGCCATTTCAGTGTGCTCATGGAAGACCTACGGTAGCTCCTATAATAGACTTATACAGAATTTCTACTGACACTAAAACAGTGATTCTTAATTTTAAAAAAATAGAAACGCTAAAGAAATACCTAAAGAAATAAGATAGATAGATATTCCATCTAGAAAGAGAAATAACCAGCGTGTTCAAAAAATTGTTGAAAGATGCCCTCTTTAACAATATTTGAAAATGTATTTGACTATTTTTTTTTTATTTTTATTTATTTTTTTTTTTTTTATATTTGAGTTGATATCGTCCATTATGTTAATATATATTTATGGTTAGCGGGTACTTGGACATAAATAAATAAAAATCCTAAGTTTTATAAATTTTGCGACGTTTCGTAGGCAGTTTTCCTACTTTTTCAAGCAATTATATAGTTTAGAATCTTTGTTATTTAATTAATAATTAAATGCTATTTAATTTATAAAACTTAGGATTTTTATTTATTTATGTGCAAGTACCCGCTAACCATAAATATGTATTTGACTATGTTTATATTGATAATTAATCAATCTTAGATTATTTTTATTTATTTTTTTCAAAAATTGAAAATGGAAAATTAAACCATGGTTTACTTTAGAATTTAGGGATTTATTTTTTTAATTAAGTCATTCGTTGAAATATTAGTTATTTAGGTACAATAAAGTTTCTATGTGGAATACTTTTTGTCAATTTATATTATTGTTTTTTACTATTAGGTGTTTTTTTCATGTGAAATGTGTTACGGCCATGGAATTAGAGTTACATAGCATATTTTCTCGATATGTTGGTTTATTAAAAAGGTTCGTTATCAATTAAACACTTATACCATCTTATAAAATAATTATTTATTTAAAATCTAATTAAATTACTCGTCACTAAATCATTGTACACGGGCATAGTGACACCACTCTATATCTTTTTACATCTGTTGTCTAATATTTATACTATTAAAAACTGTATATCTAGCATAATTATCTAGAACGATTATTATTGCATTGTTACTAATATATGAAATAATAACAGTCAGCAGTTTTTAATAGTTTTGTCATTTGACATAATTAGATATACCTACACTACAGTTAGATACCGATTTCAGGCAGTGCAGCATATCGTTACCAAATGAACAGAAGCTATTTTTTTATATTGGATAAAATAATTGTTAAGAATTAATAATTACCTTAAAAATATTTTTTCGTATTGTTATGCTATTTAATATGGCCTATTAGTTAGGAAGCTAATTACGATTTTACTCATAATATTTCCTCAAACCTGACTTTTTGTGAGTTCATTAACATCCTGAACATAAAAGCCGCAGTCTGGCAGCTGAAACCGGAGACAATGCGTGGGTGAAAGCGGTCAAAGATGTCAAACTGGAGGTGTCACTAAATGTATTTCCTCAGTAGAGTGAGGGTTCATACTCTACCAGTGTATAATGTAAAATTGGCTCTCGGAGGGTATGAGATATCGTTGCAAAAGTGCTTTCTAGAGAAATATTGATTGCTTACAAATGTGTCACTGAGAATAACTGGTAATTTAGCAGCCGCGATATCCCTACAATGACATTATTTGAATTGTAATAAAAAAAAATTAATATCGCATTAATTTGCAACAATGTGTGTTTCATAGTATGATAGCGATACTTACAAAGCTATAATTATTATGTGTAATACATCATAATGTTATTAGTGTATTTGCCATATGGCAAAATACACTATTGGCATGGGTCGGATAGCGGGACCTAGGGGTCTTACCAAAATTTCTCGACGTTTAATAACCTCCTAAACACTGGCACCATTTTTAAAAATGTTTATATACCTATATATGTACTGTAACGTTTTTCCTAGGAGTGAAAGACTGTTAGCACGGACCACGGCTAGTTTTGTTGGCGGTGCTGGGTAGTGGGTGCGAGAGCCAAAAAAATAAACATACCCGATTGTTGACCTAAAACTTCTACGTTCCAAATTTTAAACGGGCTGAGTGCCAACCAAAAAATGTGTTATATATTATATATATATATATATATATATATATATATATATATATATATATATATATATATATATATATATACAGGGTGTCCCATAAGTCGACGTCCAAACGAAGTGAGGTGATGGGGGAGGTCATTTCCTATCAAAATAACCATAAATGTGATTATCCAATTGTTTACGGTTCGAAAGTTATTTCAATTTTTGTATTTTTCTCTGAAATCGTGTAGTGCTTATACTAAAAAATTAATTTAAAAAAATCTATGAGTTGTTTGGTAGATTTTTTTTTTAATAGGATCCTGAAGGGTCTGCCTTTCCAAAAAAAATAATTTTCATAAGCTCTGTTATCATCTGTCAAATAAAAAAAATGGTTTTGTAAACACTTTTCGGTGGCAAGAAAAATATATTTGATTTTAAATTCACGTTGACAGAAAAAAAGTGTTATAAAAAAAATTGACCAATTATCAGAAAAACTTGTCCATTTAATAGAGATTCTAACGCGGTATAGTACAACTCGTTATTCATGACAGTTTTTTTTATAACAATTTTTTTACATGCAAGTCGTGTTTGTTAAAAAATACATTTTCGAAAATTTCAAAATCTAAGTTGGCTGGAACGACTTAAACAAATTAATACGTTCCTCTTTCATTCACTACTTCTAATGTATGCTCGCTATTCGTTTTATTACTAGTAAACTTCCGACTTGACTTTTCATTTTGTACTTTGTTATTTGGACCTGCGCTTGGTAATTTGAACTTCGATCCTGTTTGTGATTTGGACTCTTTTCAAGTTGGACGCATCAAAATGGTTTATTCCCATCGGGAGTATGCAGAAATGCACTATGTCTAAGGGTTTTGTGACGAGAATGCTCGGGCTGCTGCAAGAGAATATCGGGCACGATATCCCAACCAAGAACACTATCCTGACCACAGGGTGTTCCAAAGTATACATCGGCGGTACATAGAAGGTGAAATCCCTGGGAATGAGCAAAGAGCTGGAAGACCTAGACTTGACATCGACGAAGATGAAATAATTGGAATGGTGACAGAGGACCCATCTACAAGTGTTCGTCGTTTGTCAAGACGTTCGGGAGTTTCGAGGTCCACAGTGCACCGTATTTTAAAAAGGGATCAGTTACATCCATACCATGTGCAACGTGTGCAAGCACTTTTACCCGCTGATTATAACAAAAGGGTGCAATTTTGCCGAGAAATTCTACGTCGGAACAGGGAAGATCCTCAGTTTTTTAATAACATTTTGTGGGGTGACGAATCGAGCTTTCGAAGGACGGGAGTATTCAACATCCATAATTTTCACTCTTGGGATTATGTAAACTCTAGAGCTATAAGAAACGACCATTTTCAACATCAGTTTGGGGTCAACATGTGGGCGGGAATTGTTGAAGGTAAAATGATTGGGCCCCTTGAGCTACCCAGAAGGATCGGGGGCGATGAATATCTTTATTTTTTGCAAAATGATTTGGGCGGCTTACTGGAACACGTGTCGCTAGAAACACGCCGAAACATGTGGTTGCAGCACGATGGGGCTCCTTGTCACTATGCTCTAGTAGTGAGACGATACCTCAACACCGAATACACAAATCGCTGGATTGGAAGGGAAGGAACCATCCAGTGGCCACCGCGGTCACCTGACCTAAGCCCCCTAGACTTCTTTTTATGGGGTTACTTCAAAGAACTGGTCTACGTGACAGAAAACCAAAACGAACATCAGCTGCGGCAAAAAATAAGAATTGCGACCAATACAATACAAAATAACGAATGGGCGTTTCGACTAATTTCGAACATTTGTTGTAACTTTAAATAAAATTTGGTTCATTTGTGTTAGACTAGCCAACTTAGATTTTGAAATTTTCGAAAATGTATTTTTTAACAAACACGACTTGCATGTAAAAAAATTGTTATAAAAAAACTGTCATGAATAACGAGTTGTACTATATCGCGTTAGAATCTCTATTAAATGGACAAGTTTTCTGATAATTGGTCATTTTTTTTTATAACACTTTTTTCTGTCAACGTGAATTTAAAATCAAATATATTTTTCTTGCCACCGAAAAGTGTTTACAAAACCATTTTTTTTATTTGACAGATGATAACAGAGCTCATGAAAATTATTTTGTTTGGAAAGGCAGACCCTTCAGGATCCTATTAAAAAAAAAATCAACCAAACAACTCATAGATTTTTTTAAATTAATTTTTTAGTATAAGCACTACACGATTTCAGAGAAAAATACAAAAATTGAAATAACTTTCGAACCGTAAACAATTGGATAATCACATTTATGGTTATTTTGATAGGAAATGACCTCCCCCATCACCTCACTTCGTTTGGACGTCGACTTATGGGACACCCTGTATATTATGTATATATATATATTATATATATATTATGTATATATATATATATTGTATATATACATATATATATATATATATACACACATATATATATATATATATATACACATATATATATATATATATATATATATATATATATATATATATATATATATATATATATATATATATATATATATATGTGTGTGTGTGTGTGTGTGTGTGTGTTATATATTATATATAAGATATTCTACAAGATATTCAGTCAATTAATGCCATTGAGGAGATCGCGATACACGACATAGACCAAATTAACACTTTACAAAATTCACAACACTCCCTTAAGTTTATAAACATGAATAATCGAAGCATAAATAAACACTTTGACGAGCTCTTGGTACTTCTACAGAATATAAAATTCGATTATGATGTTATAATCTTAACGGAGTGTTGGTTAAACACTATGTACACACGCAAACACATCACAGGCTACACACATTTTTCCACACAACACAACAACAACCAAAATGATGGAATAGTACTATACGTAAAAAAGATACACAATGTGACAGTGTCAGAGTCAAAAATTCAAAATGCAAACTACCTGGAAGTAAGTTTCGACAATAATTTCACAATAGTGGCGATATACAGATCACCGGCGGAAACTGATGTCACCGCTTTTATTTCAAATATTTATGATAAATTTCAACATTTAGATGGACTGGACATTGTTTTTGCCGGTGATATGAATATCAATACTCATTGGGCAAATCACACAGGCAAGCTGAAAGCTATCTGAATTTATTGGGAGAAAATAGACTAGTTCCAGCAATCACAAAACCAACTAGGGTTACTAATGACTCAGTACCGTGCATTGACCACATTGCTATTCGTACTGAAAAACGGGCAGTAGCTGCTATTCTTGAAACCACTATCACAGATCACTATGCCACGATGATATTTGTTGAAAACACTAACCAAACACACACTCCATCAATATCTCGACTCCATACACGCAAAATAATAAACGACACACAATTACAAGAGCTTTTAGATCAAGAAACATGGATAGACACGTACACTGCAGCATACACTAACTTGGCCACAGATGCATTCATAACAACATTACAAAAACACATAGTCAACTCAACACAATTAAAAGCAATTACACACAAACAGACAAAACTAAAACCGTGGATCACTAGTTCAATATTAAAATCGATGAAAAAAAGAGATAAACTTCATAAAAAAACGAAAAGATGTCCAAACAATGTACAACTGCTAAATTATTACAAACGATATAGAAACATATACAATAAATTAACTAAAACAAACAAAGAACACTATTACAGAGCATTACTAACACGAATCAAAAACAACGTACACAAAACATGGAAAACAATTAAAAACGCTATACACTCACATTCAGACAAAGGAAAACATTGCATACATACACTAAACACAGGAACAGACATTATAGACGCAAAATTGTATCCAGAGGCTGCAGCCAATGCATTAAATGAGTATTTCACTGGTGTCGGCGATAATTTGGCAAATGTCATTTTGAATGAGCAACAACTTACTGAAGATCAGTTAGTAAAGTCTGTCATTAAGCTTCCCACCACTGCACAATCCATATATCTAACACCGCTTGATGACAAGGAAATAGTTCAACTTATAGACGAACTACAGACGAATAGTGCTCCAGGACCAGACAATCTCACAACGACACTATTGAAAAAAATAAAACGACAAATAGCCTCCCCATTGACTCATATATTTAACCTCAGTATAACTCTAGGAATATTCCCAACTCATTTTAAAAACGCAATCGTCTGCCCCATTTTTAAAAGAGGTGATAAAAGTCTACCCTGCAATTACAGACCTATATCTTTATTAAACACCCTTTCCAAAATATTAGAAAAAGCCATGAAAAAAAGATTAATATCATACCTAGACAAATATCAAATTTTATCAAACAATCAGTTTGGATTTAGACATGGACGTGGGACAAACGATGCATTAGCTAGACTGACTCAGAATATAGTAACGGACGTAGACAACGACAAAAAAGTTTTAGCTATTTTCTTGGATCTTGCCAAAGCGTTTGATACAGTTTCACATAAAATCCTTATCTAGAAACTAGCAAATATTGGAATAAGCAATATATCCCTCAATTGGTTTAAAAGTTACCTCTCGGATAGAATTCAGATGGTAAGGATGGGGTCAGTACGGAGTGATGGTCGAACCGTCGGCTTTGGTGTTCCACAGGGAACAGTACTGGGCCCAATTTTATTTTTAATATACGTAAATGACCTGTGTAACATGGAAGCCGGGTGTTCGATCATATCATATGCTGATGACACTGTCCTTTACTTATCTGATAGCACATGGGACGAATCTAATCGGCATGAGCAAAGTGTACAAATGACTGAACAGCAAACTGCTAACACTTAACAAAGACAAAACAAACTATATGCTGTTCAGTGCCACCATTGCAGGACAACCGACCAACCCACTATTAAGACTCCATAATATATGTGACAAAGACTAACCACACTACGACTGTACTATTCTTACTAAAGTAGACGATATAAAATATCTAGGACTTACCATAGACTACAGACTAAAATGGACAGCGCATATATACAGTATGACTACAAGACTACGAAAATTAATTTACATATTTGCTACATTACGACGTATTATGACAGAACGAAACTTAATAATGGTTTACTACGCTCTATGCCAGTCGTTGCTCACGTACGGGATCGCTGCCTAGGGAGGTGCTTTTAAAACAAATCTTTATCCACTTCAAACCATTCAGAATACCTTACCCCGTATAATCCTAAAGAAACCACGTCTATACCCAACCGTGGAATTGTATCAAAATGCCAAGGTGATAAATATTAACCATTTATACCTACAGTTCATTCTCATTCTATATCACCAACATCCTTCCTTACAAACACCTATACCCCATTCCTATGAAACCAGGCACAGAAAAATGCAAAACATCTCAGTACCAAAAATGTCAAAAACATTTGGCCAGAACCATTTCGATTATCACGCGCCAAAAATATACAACATGCTGCCTCTGGAAATCAAACACACCACTCATTTGCACGCATACAAGAAACAAATATCAAAGTGGCTACTCACACAACAAAACACAGAAAATACATAAACAATACACAAACCCTCGCAAATATGTATCTCCTCAAGTAGGTATGCTCTAAATAAAGTATTGGATAGAATTCGCCATTCTATTATGATAACTGAACACTCGGTATATTTATACATACTCACACACACACACACAAACACACACACATGTATATATATATATATATATATATATTATATATTTTCAAGCAAACAAAACAAAACACATAATATAATAATTATTAAATAAATAAAAAATCCACCCTAGCACTGGCTATGCCAAGTTGGGTGGATGAATTTCACATGTATATTATAAATTAAAAAAAAAACTTCGGAGAAGTAAAAATTGGCGGTGACTCGCTCTCAAGATTACGACTTAAACAAAAAAAAATATACAGAATTTCGAGGCAGGCAAGAAATTCAAATCAAGCCTGGAAATTCTGTGCCTAAGATGTAGAAAAAAAATTAGTTCCGAGGCAGGCAAGGAATTGAAATCTAACCTCGAAATTCTGTGCTCATAAACCTTCAAGAGCAAGAGCAAAAAAAGTGCACAGATGGCGTGTGCTCAGCTCCATATTTATTTGTCAAGCTACCACTAAAAAAACGCAATCAGTGCATTTTTTTTTGCTCTTGCTCTTGAAGGTTTTTTAATTATACGATATAAAAAAATAATTAAACACAACAATAATATTCTGAAAATATATATTCTGCATATATGAAAAACCCCCAAACGCAATACAAAATCCCTAAAACGCAATATAAAACCCCCAAAATGCAATATAAAACCCCCAAAATGCAATTAAAACCCCCAAAATGTCTTATAAAACCCCCAAAATGCCTTATAAAACACCCAAAAAGCAATATAAAACCCCCAAAATGCAATATAAAACCCCCAAAATGCAATATAAAACCCCAAAACGCAATATAAAATCCCCAAAACGCAATACAAGACCCCCAAAACGCAATATAGAGCCCCCAGAACGCAATATAACCCCCCAAAATGAGTACCACTGGCATTGATATTATGGGTTTTCGTATGCCGTACGAAACTACATTTATGACGAAACTTTTCTTGACAAATGTCACATCCAAAAGTTGATATTTGCGAGACTTTTGTCACCACTAATTACTAAAACAAGAAAATAATTTATTTTTATTATATAAAAGAAAATTGCAAAATAATGTAAATAAATATCATGTAAAAAACGAAACAGTTGAAAAAAAAAACAAAATTTACACACGTCGGTCCTGGGATTCGTACTCTGTTCACCCAAGGCATGAAGCTACGCACGCGCGCTAGACCGCTCGGCTATTCATCTTACTTCCTAAGGCACTTTATACCATGTATACTACTGTAAATATATGTCATACGAAAATTTGGTGTATAAAACTTGAAAACTAAGGTTTTTTACACGGCGTTATATGGGAGAGACCCAAAATCAATGTATAGTAATCTCTTAGAGATTTCGTCGTGCGGTCGGACGGCGGGTGTAAGGGATGGGCTGTTTTTGCGTTTAATGTACGAAATTTATTTTTCATGTGCGGAATTTAGCGCAGAAAAAATCTCTAACCAGATTCTTCAATCTATCACCTGTACCTATGTTTGTTTTGAAATAAATTTTATTATTATTATTATTATATAATAATATAATATAAATAATAAATAATAAAAAACCCGTGTCGCAGTGCCAAAACCCTGCCGACAATATAGTGTTGTAACAATTCAAAGGTCTTATTTTTAAAATGTATAAATATTTTTTCAAGCGGTAATTATAATTAAGGGGGGGGGGGTTAAGGTCAAATCATACGAAAAAAGCCATGTTTTCGTGATTTTTTTTCTGACGACGCAGTTAAAATTTCTTTACTCAACCAATGGTACATTGAAGTATGACATTCGAAGAATGTTTTATCAAATTTTTACAAAGAAATATTAAAAAATACGGCAATGGCAGCAATTGTTCGGACGTGTCTCGAAAAAAAGTTGAATTGCGGTGCCCCTCATAACTTGGTGCTGGATCATCTGAAATCAAAAAATCAAAGTTTATTCGTTAGATAATAGTTTTCCCCAGGTAACGCTGTCGAGTTTTTTTTTTCCAATTTTTTTCATTTTTTCGAACACTTTGAAATGAAAAACACAATTTTGTGGGAAAAAATCGGCTAATTTGTTATTGCGAAATCAAAATTATGAACAAAAAAAAAAAAACTCGACAGCGTTACCTCGTAAATAATGTACAGAAATAGTGTTTAAAATTTCAAAAGGATCGGTGCAGTAGTTTTGGAGTTATCAGGGGCACCGACTTTGAAAACGTGAGTTGTGGGAAAAACGCTTTAAAGTTTTAAACACAAAAAAATCCAGTTAAAACGTTTATAAGCGAATTTTATCGACATACCTCACACTGAGTCATCAATGCCAGGTCCATAGAGGATGTTGCTATCATCGATGATGTCTAATGCATCTTTTTGCTCCTGCCTACGACGAATCCTGCCTTCTTTGGTTTGTCGTTCAGCTTCCTGCTCTGCTCGGCTTATGCGTATGGAGTCAGTGGATCGCGCCCAGTCATGAGCGCTTGATCCACTACTGATTCCCATGTCTTGCATGAAGGTGAGTAAAGCAAACGAACCTTCATTGAAGACACTGGCTGCCACATAAGCTGCAATTTCAACGACAACAGAGGTTCCATTCAAGTGCTTCGGTGAGATTTTCCAAATAAGTTGGTTCCATCACACTTCACACACTTCACTAGCGTAGCAATTGTTGCAAAGACCAATAAAAAATCAATTATCCTATAATGTTGTTCAAGATCCTCCCTAATTTGATCTTGAACGGTCATTTTTATTTTTTTAGCTGACGCACTTCTTGTCGTAATGTATTCGTTTTTCCGTTTGTGGGGAGGTAAAATTTTTTTGGGTCGATGTAATCTCGAACTAGCTGATTGTCTATTAGATCTTCCAATTTTTTTTGGCATTTTTGTAATAATTTAACCACAAAAATGGATGAAAACGGAGCTGAAATTATGCGAAAATAAGAACACGTGGATACGTCTACTCGATAGGATATTTCCTGCTAACTGAATTTTGTACGCCACACTGACAAAGTATACAGACCAGGTATAAAATTTCCATAAATGAAACTGGGAAGTAAGGTACTACATTAATAGAGAGCGAAACATCTGCCAGGTAACAATAGCGCGCTCGGGTCGGGGCGCTCGGGTCGGTTCGGGTATAGGTACAAAAATCCGGCAAGTATAAAAATACTCATAACTTCGTCAATTTTGCTTCAATTGACTTGAAATTTTGACACAATATTTTTCAGATATTACGGATTCAATTTCGAAAATAAAAAAAAAATGCAAAAAAAAATCTAATACCTTACCCCCCCCCCCCTTAAATATTACTGTATAGTTGATTAGAGGTTTGGCCACGGCGTGTATCTTTTTGGTTTTGGCATGTTATACGCGGCCGTATATAAGAGTTGTTTTTTGAATAAAAAGTTGAGTAGTGTTTATAAGTTGAATGCAGATGTATATATGATAATTGTTTGTGAAAAGGTGGAAAAATAATCGTTTAGACCTCGTCAATAGGAACTGGAGTACTTGGGTGAGACCGATCCAAATTTCTTTTGCATGTGTTGTTTGAATGGTTATTTTTACTAGACAGCAAAATTAACCGCATTACGATACCAGTGAATTACTGTGCGAACTTTTGTTATATATATTTCACGCCAATTTAATAAAACAAAATTCAACGACATTATTTTAGATCACGGGCAAATTTTCTGGTAGAATATTTCGATAAATATCAGTAATGTTCTGAATGTAGGCCACCCACATTGCTCCGAACCACGGCGGAACTGATTTAAGTATCGTGATTACAGAATTCTAACAACTTGAATACTCAGGTTAACCGTGATTGTCACCACTAGAGTGTGCTAGATACATAGAGATGCGTTGTTCTGGGGTAAAGACGCGCTTGAAGTTTTTTTTTAGTGTATTTGCCATATGGCAACATACACTATTGGCGTCGGTCGGATGGCGGGACCTAGGGGTCGGACCAAAATTTCTCGACGTTTCATAACCTCCTAAACACTTTGGCACCATTTTTAAAAATGTTTATATATATATGTATATATATATATATATATATATATATTTATATACGTATATATATATATATATATATATATATATATGTGTACGCGCGATAACTTTCGAAAGAGTTAATTGATTTCAACGAAATTCGGGCCACATGTTGAAATCCATCACCGCAAGAAGCCTATTTAAAATGGGCCTAATCGGGCTATTTTAAGGGTAGTTTTTAGGGGTTGAAAACTGTTTTTGGGCCCCAAAATACCGAAAAAATTCTCCGAATCGTTTCAAAATTGAAATTTAACCCTTTGGTAGTGATTAAAAAGTTTCTCCACAATTTTAATAAAATCGGCCCGACAGGACCGGATTTACAAATTTTATGAAAACACTAGTTTGCAAATAGTGACTTATTTATTGAAGGGTGTATTTAATTTGGTGTAGACGTTAGATTGATAATAATATTACAATTAAGAAAAAAATGTTATTTTAAGGGGTGTATTAAGGGGTTAAATTTTTTATTTTGCCCAAAAACAAACTTAATTTCACATAATAAAAGTATAAAACCACACGGCCCTATACAAGTAAATACACTATATTGTCGGCAGGGTTTTGGCACTGCGACCCGGGTTTTTTTGCTTGTCGTTTTCCGGATCCGATGAAAAATGGAGAGGAGGTGTCGATGTGAACTTTGGTTGCGTGCAAGAATTTATGAATGAAAAATTTGGAAACATCGGCCATCAGAGATGTGTTTTGATGGACGAAAATTACTGTCGGAATTGCGGGAAGTGCAAGCTACCTGCTGCACTGTCTATCGATATATTTTGATGTGTATCATTGGAAAACGTGGATAAATTTACCGAGGTTATGTTGCTGAGATTTTGCTGGGAGCGTCAATGTCGTGAGTCGTTCTAATGTTATTTTTGTGTGCAAACTTGCTCAATATAGTTTTACGAAATTTTGGCGAAAAATTTCTGTGGATTTGTCGCCGTGATAGAATTTATGATTGCCTGTGACCAATACAATACCGATCTTCTCTCTGTTTGCAATGGCTTCGTGTAAATTTTGAGTAATGCTTAGACGCCGTTTCGACTAATTGAATAGCCGAAACTGAACTGTTTGAAGTTGAAGTTTAAAGTTTAAGAGGAATTATTACAGACAGATGAACTGCTCAGATTATTTTTTTTCGCATCACTTAAAATTGTACCAAGAATATTTAATTTATTATTTTGTTTTGGTACTCTAAGGCATTAATTTTGCCTGTGACTAATATAATGGTGACAAATACAACCGATCTTCTGTCTGTTTGCGATGACTTCGTGTAAATTTTGAGTAGCGCTTAGACGCCGTTTCGATTAATTGAATAGCCGAAACTGAACTGTTTGAAGTTGGAGTTTAAAGTTTAAGAGGAATCATTATAGGCCGACGAATTGCTCAGATTATCTTTTGTTTATGTATCACTTAAATTGTACTAAGAATACTTAATTTATTTGTCTTGTCCTCTAAGGCATTAATAAAAAAAAAAAGGAAAATGATTATAGTATAAAGTAAATGACCTTGCCAAATTTATCGGCACTACGAATTTTAGCAGCGATCTGTTAACTATTTCCGCTGTTGATGAAGCATTATTGTCAAAGTGGGGCTTTACGTGAATTCAATTGTTTTATTTTGTGAGTAATTTTGTTAAGAACTTGCCAGGCATAAATTTTTGTTGTAATGCATTCTATATCATATTGAGATGATTTATTGATTAAATAGTTTGTACGTTAGAGCTGCATATAGGTCTAAACCCGGCTTTACGTGAATTCAATTGTTTTATTTTGTGAGTAATTTCGGTAAGAACTTGCCAGGCATAAATTTTTGTTGTAATGCATTCTATATCATATTGAGATGATTTATTGATTAAATAGTTTGTACGTTAGAGCTGCATATAGGTCTAAATCCGGCTTTACGTGAATTCAATTGTTTTATGTTGTGAGTAATTCTGTTAAAAACTTGCCAGGCATAAATTTTTGTTGTTACCATCGTTTAATATGAGACTTAGCAAACGAAAAAGACGGTCAATTTTCTTTTTGTTTTAATAAATGTCTTTATTTTGTATTCTAAAAGTAGACTTTTTGTTCGATGTAAGGCAAATTATGTGTCTCGTATTCGATAAGTACATTGATGATAATACATTTTATATAATCTTGAGATGATTTATTGATTCAATAGTTTGTACGTTAGAATTGCATATAGCTCTAAATTCCCGAAGTTTAAAGAAATCTTAGAATCGAAACATTTACTTCAAAAAAAAACAGTATCGCTCGCCTACCCCGTACATCCCTGGATTTTTTGGAACGAGGGTCCAAGTGGGTCGTACGCTATTGTTCCTGGCGCTCAACTAAAAATAAATAGGTCGACGGGTACTCACCCCCTTCATAATCACCAGCGTACCCCGATGTACGAAAGGTACTTAAGTAGCGAAGATTTTTTTGGTAAGTACGATGAGTTTTGTTCTGAATTCAGCCCCACCCCTAACTGCCGACTGAAAGCCGAAGCACCCCTTTTGTCGCTCGCCTAGTCATTTCGAGTGTCAATAATTATTTTAAATACCATTATCTTACATTGTTTATTATAGTCATTAAATAAATTAATTTCCAAGTTCCAATAATTAAATTATTTAAGTAAAATTGTATTACGAGACAATTACTGGAGCCTATCCGGCTAAAAGTCCATAGTGTAAAACGTCTCATTTGGCGCCCGGACCAGTGACTGGATCGTTGGAAATATTTTATTTAAATTATTGTTTGTTCAATTTTATATATTATTCTTGCTTCGGTTAGTTGTAATTTATATATTTTGTAGTTCGGTTTATTTGATAAAATGCCGGTCAACCATTCACCTGGTTCGCAAAACGGTGAAATACAAGATAGGGATAATAGACCCCCAAGCTTACCCTCGTCTATGGACGCGCCAGTAGGTTCTTGGACTAGGTCGGGAAGGGTAGTTCGTTCGCAGAATAATTCTCATCAACCAAACAGGCGAACAAGAAATAACAATTTTAGGGAAGCAAATTTAAATGTGTCTTGGCCGACACAGGCACCTTTAAATTATAATTCTCAACCCCTTCAAGACAGGAATTTCAATGTTTTGCCGAATCACTCTATTAATCAAAGTGCAATCCCAGTAACCGCGGTAAATTACGGCCCACAAGGTGTCGCGGGTTCACTCGAATATCATAGGCACGGACCCCCAAGCATGATGAATAATTTGAATGAGCCTTCCTCAGCGGCATCCCATGTACATTGTACAACCCTCTAGAATGGAGCCAGTAGTGCATCAATATCCACCAGTGTCTTATTACGCGCCGGTAGATTTGACACCATTCCCTCAGTTTGGAGGAAAAGCGGAGGAAAATCCACTAGATTTTTTAAATTCTTTAGAAATGTGTTTTGTACAGCGAAATTTGCCAGATTGCAGTAAAATCAATATATTTGAAAGTCGTTTGATCGATGATGCGAAGTTGTGGCTTTTAGTGGTACCCTCGCGTCAAAGTTACGAACAACTGAAACACGCTTTTCTGCAACAATTTTGGGGACCGGATGTCCAAGGTGAAATAAAAATGGAGATTGCGTCAGGTCGTTATAGGGTGACTGCGGGACTGTCCATGTCATCATACTTCTTAAAACTTTTTCAAAAATCTCAAAATTTGACTTCTAGTATGTCTTGGGAAGAATTTTCACGTCAGATAATTTATCACTTTCCTATTAATATCGCGCGTGATTTGGTATCAGCGCGAACACGTAACGCGCAGGAATTTTTGCAGATCCTCAATTTCTTTGAAAGAATCGAAGAGGTTTCAGTTCATTTCAGAATGAACGAGCACCAGTAGGAGCTGCGAATACAAATGAATCACAATCATATCCTTCTCGTAAATTTAATAAATTCAGTGGCGCATCTAACCGTGATCCGAAAGTCAATCTTGTAGAGTCAGAAGATTCGAAATTACAAATTGAATTAGACGATTCGGAAAACTAAGTTCGGGGTCTCTGATGTGTTCGCTGGAACAACGATCCAACTATAAGAGCACAGAATTTGTATCGAATTCGGCATTTCCTGATAGAGATTTAATTTGTATCGCAGAAGAACTCCCTTTAGCCGACCCGGCACGACGGAAAAGATATCCGTTACCTTTAATTAACGTTATCATTGAAGGTGGACATCACAAGATTTTAGTAGATACCGGTTTCGAAATATCTTGCGTGTCCTTATGTTTTTGGGAAACTATCGCCAATAAGAACAGGTTTTTAATATTACCTGCTGCCAATACACGAATTATTGGCGCTACTCAAGCAAAAAGTAAACCTATCAAGCATTGTGTGCGTATAAATTTCGAATGTGATACTCATGAATTTAGTTGTTTTGTATTTGTTGTGCCAAATTTAAATTGTAAAATGATATTGGGGATGGACTGGATAATGCAAAATAATGTTATAATGGATTTCTCCAGTTGTAAGTTAAAGTGTCATGATACGAAAGGGCAGATCATCTCTGAAATATCTTTAGATTTAAATAAGTCTTCAAACGAATTTAATTCTAACATTAATAAAAATTCATCTAGTACTATTGTGTGCGTTGTACGGACAACGTAAAAGTTACAAAAATAAGCGAAAGCGCCAGCAAAGTATGTAACTGTTTGGAGGGCGTGACTATTAATTCTGAACACGAATCAAACAATAATTGTGGTAATGGTCGCAGGCAGCATTGTGTTTCACTTTGCACGGGTTCAGTTTGTCAACATCGACCAGCTCTCCAAAATCATATCACGTTAGATCAACCCATCCATCAAAAGACAGTAGTGCAGGCTAACAAACCTCTGTCAAATACTGGTAATCCTATCGGTAGTTTGTCCTCGTCATGTTCTTCTATTAGTAAGATCCAACGGTCCGGGTTTGGTCATGCGCACTATTTATATGGAAATTCCATATTTTTTGGATGTTGTAGCGAAGGAGCAAATTCTCCTTCAGCAGCGTCCGCTGTTTTCGCTAATAGCGAGACAGTTTTTGTTGGCCTTGACCCCCGGCACAAATTTGATTGCAGCAGGCATGGAGGGTCACTACCATCCATTAAGAATGAACCCAATAATTTAAACCCTAAACCTGAAGATTCTGCAGGTCCGGTCGAGTTGAAACACGATATCCGTCATAGTGAGCATTGCGCTGTTGCTGATAATAGATTAGGTTATATTGATAATAGAGGGGATACTTTAGAGAACGTCTCCAAGCAGTGGATGCTATGTGAACCCTTTCTCGATCCATGGTTTTTAATTAAAACATTTATTCGTTTGGGGATGTCTAAAGGTTGGTACGCCCTTTCTCTCATTAGGCCTAAAAGCTATTGGTATCATTACGAAAATGATAAGATATTGCATAATCCACCCATCGCCATGCGGGTCCACCGTATGGATATTGATTATCCAGTTGAGACGAGCAACTCAAATTTGAATATAAATATAGATGATATACAAGAGGTTGTTCAAAACATTACTACTCTAACCGCTGATCAGAAAGTGCAGTTAATTAATTTATTGTACAAGAATCGTGACATATTCGTGGATAAACCTGGTTTAACCAATAAGTATGTACATCCGATTGAATTGAATAATCAATCTCCATTTCTCGGAAAAATTTACCCTATACCTTTTGCGTATCGCGCTAAAGTTCGCGAACAAATTAACAAAATGTTAGAATGGGGTATAATTGAACGCTCGAATACGTGTTATATAAACTCATTGGTTCCAGTTTTGAAAAAAAATGGTACTGTGAGAATTTGCCTAGATGCTCGTGAACTGAATAAACGGGTAATTGTCGATTACGAGCGTGTACCCATACCTGAAGAAATTCTTCAGCGTTTCGAAAATTTAACGCACATATCTACAATTGATCTAGTTCAGTCTTATTGGCAAGTTCCTCTTAGACCTGAGGACAGAAAATACACGGATTTTTTGTTTGAGTCAAAAACTTATCATTTTACAGTTATACCTTTTGATTTAAGCACAGCTGTGGCAGGTTTCACCCGCTGTATGGACTTAGTATTGGGTCCAGCGGTGTCGTCATTTACTACAGCTTATGTGGATGATTTACTAGTGACATCCGATTCATTTTCATCTCATTGTAAAAACTTACAGGAAATATTTGACCGAATTCGAGAGGCAAAAATGACTCTAAATTTCAAAAAATCGTGTTTTTGTCAAGCAGAGGCTAAATTTCTTGGCGATATTTTGTCTTGTGATGGTATCCGTCCTGACCCAAAACGTATTGAGGCGATACAAAGTTTCCCTATTCCCAAAAATTTAAAGAAACTTCAGTCATTTTTGGGTCTTTGTAATTTCGATCATCGTTTTTGCGATCACTACTCTGATATCGTTGAACCTCTTACGGCTCTTTTGAAAAAGAGTCGAAAATGGTCCTGGTCCGAGGTGGAGAATGATGCTTTTGAGAAGGTTAAATCTGCTTTTTCTAGATTGAATCAATTAACGCATCCCATGCTTAATAAACCCTTTTATGTTAACACCGATAGTTCCGATATAGCTCTAGGGGCGGTCCTATATCAATATAATGACCTCAATGAGCGTTGTGTTTTGGCTTATGCGAGTAGATTACTTCGCCCGGCTGAAAGAAATTATTCAACGACGGAGCGTGAAGCTTTGGCTCTAGTCTGGGCGCTTCAAAAATGGCGTGTGTATCTTCTAGGGGTGCCAGTGAGGGCCGTTACTGATCACGAAGCGCTTTCCTTTTTATCGCGGTCTCCGACTTATAATGCGCGAATACTAAGATGGTTTCTAACCTTACAGGATTATCAACTCACAATTCAGCATTTACCAGGGAAATTGAATCAAACAGCTGATACTCTCTCCCGTCTTTATGACGATAATCTTAACCCAGCACGTGGTCAAAAATCCCACGAGAATCTTTTTGAAGTAAACGTATCCATTCAAAAGGTTCTTAGCCTCCCAAAAGAGGTAACTCAGAAATTGAAAAATATATCTAGTTATCAAAAGAACGACCGATGTTTGGCGTCGGTCCGAGGTAAGGTCGAAGATAATCGTGAACAGAATTGTTCATATGTGCTTGAAAATGACGTTCTATTTCAAATCATAAAAGGTGTGCGAAAAATATGTCTCCCAGAATCCCTAATAGATTCTGTCGTTTTGGCTTTTCACCAAACCTATGGTCATGCAGGAATTTCTAAATGCGTCACGTTATTAAAATCGTCTTTCGCTTTCCCGTTTATGGTTAAGCATACCAAAAATATAGTATCTCGGTGTATGTTGTGTCTTAAAAGTAAATTTCCGAATCAATACCTTCATGGACCTCTGACTCCTGTTATACCCGGTTCGGCTCAGGATCTAGTAGCCGTCGATATTTTTGGCCCATTGCCTCGTTCGGTAGGTGGTGTTCGTTACGTTTTCGTTGTTCTCAATGTATTTACTAAATATGTGAGGTTGTTTGCCTTGAAAAGAGCGACGAGTAAGGTTATGTTAAGTCGAATGACTCGAGAATATTTTCCGAAAGTTGGCAAACCGCGGAGGATCCTTTCAGATCATGGCTCCCAATTTACTTCTCCAGTTTGGGTTGAAGGTCTTCAGGCTGAAGACGTACAAGTGATTTATTCGTCAATAAGACACCCCCAAAGTAACCCGTCTGAACGTGTTATGCGGGAGCTAGGTAGGGTTTTAAGAGCATATTCCTATGAGAGACATTCTAGTGGGGTAAAGTGGTTGCAATTAGCTGAAATTTGGTTTAACCATAATATTCATGAAGCTACAGGGTGTATCCCTTACGAACTCCAGTTCAAAAAGCCTTCATTTCATCATATGGAAAAACTATTTCCTAATACGAAACAGGCGCCCGATGTTCAATACTACGAAGCTCTAGAACGTTTGGCGTTGGAAAAAATGACGGATTCTGCCAACAAAAGAAGGCAACGTCACGAGCGCAAATTCACGTATAGTCGTTTCGAACCCGGGGAATTAGTTCTGCTCCGTGCTAATCCCATTTCTTCGGCGTTGGATCAAGAAACTCGGAAATTGGCGCTGCTTTACAAGGGTCCTTTTCGAATTAAAGAAGTGGTAGCACCTAATGCTTATCGCTTAGTTAGCATCGATGACGATGTTGACCAAGGTGTTCATAATATTGTAAACCTTCGGAAAATTCCCAGTTAGGACATAATTTTCGTTTTTTTTTTAAAGCGGTTCATCACCCATTTATTGCTTTATTTTAAGTTTATTCGTATGAACCGCTGGGGGCGACATGTAACAATTCAAAGGTCTTATTTTTAAAATGTACAAATATTTTTTCAAGCGGTAATTATAATTAAATATTACTGTATAGTTGATTAGAGGTTTGGCCACGGCGTGTATCTTTTTGGTTTTGGCATGTTATACGTGGCCGTATATGAGTTGTTTTTTGAATAAAAAGTTGAGTAGTGTTTATAAGTTGAATGCAGATGTATATATGATAATTGTTTGTGAAAAGGTGGAAAAATAATCGTTTAGACCTCGTCAATAGGAACTGGAGTACTTGGGTGAGACCGATCCAAATTTATTTTGCATGTGTTGTTTGAATGGTTATTTTTACTAGACAGCAAAATTAACCGCATTACGATACCAGTGAATTACTGTGCGAACTTTTGTTATATATATTTCACGCCAATTTAATAAAACAAAATTCAACATTATTTTAGATTATTTGTTTATTGATATTGTCACTTGGAGCTATTTTAAATACCATTATCTTACATTGTTTATTATTGTCATTAAATAAATTAATTTCCAAGTTCCAATAATTAAATTATTTAAGTAAAATTGTATTACGAGACAATTACTGGAGCCTATCCGGCTAAAAGTCCATAGTGTAAAACGTCTCAGTGTATTTGCTAATATAGGTATTGTGGCTTTATTACATGAACTTAAGTTTGTTTTTGGACAAAATAAAAAAAATTGAGTCCCTTAATACACCCCTTACAATAATAATTTTATTAGTTAAAATATTATTATCAATCCAAAATCTGCACCAAATTATATACAACCTTCAGTAAGTAAATTCGTATACGCAAACTAGTGTTTTCATAAAATTTGTAAGTCCGGTCCTGTCGGGCCGATTTGCTTGTAATTTTAGGAACACTTTTTAATTGCTACTAAAGGGTTAAATTTCAATTTTGAAACGATTCTGAGAATTTTTTCGGTATTTTTGGGCCCAAAATTTTTTTCCAACCCCTAAAAACCACCCTTAAAATGACCCGATTGAGCCCATTTTAAATAGGCTTCGTGCGGTGATGAATTCCAACATGTACGCCAAATTTCGTTTAAATGAATTAGCTCCTTCGAAAGTTATATATATAAGTTATATATATATATATTCACCTTTCGATAATCTACAACTAATCTTTGTCCGCCATCTTTTTTAGGAATCAAAAAGCAGGGACTAGCATACGGAGAAAGCGACGGCTCGATGACATCCAATTCCAACAGCTTATTAATATGTTGCCGCATGGTCGCAGCTTTTGGCGGAGTCAGTGGATACGGTGACTGATGTACAGTAGTGTTGTTGGTAAGTTGAATGTGATATGCGTAATTCTTCACCCTGCCCAATTTGTGTGTGACAGTATCTTTGAATTCTTGAAGTAGCTTCGATAATTGCTTTCGATGAGTGACGGATAAGGTTGAATTACTTTCCATGGAAAACAATAGTAGTTGTTTTTCGGGACGATTATAATTGACAAAGGAAATACGAGATCCTGGAGCAAATCGAAAGGAGACCCAATTATTGGAAAAGTCAATAGAAGCTTGCATATGATGCATGGATTTACAGCCAATTATGAAAGGAAAGGATAAATTCGAGATGATATAAAATGACTGAGTCCATGTGAATTGAGCAATTCTAATAGACACCGAGAGCTCTTCACTAACGTGAAGAAGGCGGCTATCTGGCATGCGGATTGATGCTTGAATGCGTTTGATGCGACCACAATGAAGCTGCAGAATTTTCTTGGCTGTCTCTTCATTGCAAAAATTGGCATTAGCTCCGGAATCCAGCAGCGTCAAGAAATATTGATTTTTAACGATAATATTTATTATTGGAAGTGCAGTTGAATGTTGAGTGCGGTCCGACGCGAGCCGCAGCGTATTTAGTTTTTTGGACTGGACGAAGTATGAGCTTGCTGACGATTGGCGTTGGCAATACGACGACGTTGGCACTCGGATATAATGTGCCCAATTGCCTTACAGTAAGTACATCTTTTCTCTGGCTCTGGATTGACGATCTCGCGTCGCGGTTGTTCGCGCCGACGTGCCGCTTGAACAAGTGACTCAAACTGACGAATTTGTTTAGCAATTCTCTTAAGCTCAACTAGATTTGCTGGTATGGTTACATCTTTTAACTTGATTAGTGTTTCCGAATTAGAATGAGCCCAGACGTGAAGAATAATTTCATATTCAGGAATGTCCGCATCGAGAGCTCGTGACTTCGCTTCAAGGTCTTTTATAAATTCTTCTAATGACTCGTCCACTCTCTGGAATCTTCTGACGTAAGCATTAATTAATTTAATCTTCACCATGGGAGACATAAATTCTTGTAGAAGCTGTTTCTTCAACGCTGGCCAAGTATTGTAACGTAGTGCGGTTTCTGATAATAAAAAGGTGGTATAACAGAGTTTAAATGTCGCAAAGAAACACACACGTACTGTTAACAATACCAGTGAAACTGGTTAGATCTTTATTTAGGAGATTTTACTTTAATAATTCCTAATAATAATGAAAGAAAAAAATGAAACGTTTTAACAAACAAATTATATTTAAAATTAAATTAACAAGTACAAAAAATAAAGGTATTGACAGGAATGCGGACGGCTAGTTTCTCACCGAGAAACGGCACTTGGCCTGTATTTATAAACGAGGTTCGCATCGTCCTGTTATGGAAAAATTATATAATAATTACGATATCTCTGTCAGATCGCAGTTAGTAATAATGATGTAATGCTGGTTGCGGTCTGACAGGATATTCGAAAGAAGAGAAAAAAAAATATCAAAAAATTTATATACAGAAATTTTGAAATGTGTAACACTTTTTAAAAAAGTGAAAAAAAAACATGTAGTCGCTGTATTATCCCCCGGTGAAAAGAAGCGCGTTAGCGGCTTCTTCCCGTTGAACGAATGGTTTCAGTTGACTGACATGTGCTCGGTTTTGTCTAGTGGGGTCTTCATCATTGGCTACAATGCAGGAGGTTGGAGTAGTGAATCGAATGATCCGTCTCGGCTCACTCCACGCAGGAACGAATTTTTGTGCTTCCGGAGTGCCAGGTCGAACTATGTGGTGAAGACGTTGGACTACGAGTTGGCCGACATGTAGTTGATGACCTGCAGGTTGCCGTAGGTCGTACAAGGTCTTAACTTTTCGGTTCGCCTGTTGAAGTTTTCGTTCGACTTCAGCTGGAGTAGAAATAGCAGCCGGATCGATATACTTCTCCAATTCCCACTGATGGTCCAAGGAGCGGGGTATTTCACGACCCAGGAAAACATTGGCCGGAGTTTGATTGGTCGCTTCGGATACATTGCCGTTGTGAGAATAAGTAAAAAGTTTTAAAAATTTATCCCAATTTTTGTGGTTGTTTTGCGCGCAAGTGCGTATCATTATTGACAACGAATTTTTTAAATCGCGCATAGAGCGCTCCACAGCATTCGAAGACGGTTGGTATGGTGAGGTGAAGATATGTTTGATTCCCCACGCCAATGTCATTCGCTTGAAGAGATCGCTGCGGAAGACGGTGGCATTGTCCGATACAAGCGACTTGGGAGGTCCGTAGGTGCACCATAGGTCTATCAGCTTCTTGGTGGTAACGGCGGCTGTAGCTCGACGACAAGGGATAGCCTCTATCCACTTAGAGAAACCGTCAAGAATAACCAGCACGTAACGATTTCCAGTGGACGATGGAATCAACGGACCGCAAAAATCGATGTACACCCTCGAGTAGACGGCTGTTGGAGGTGTTGAAACCATTGGAGCTCCAAGACGAGTGTTGGCTGGTTTGATACGCTGACACGTTTCACAGGATCTGACGTACTGACGGATGTCCTTATACATTTCTGACCACCAAAATCGACGAGCTATAGACCTATAGATTTTAGTTATTCCAGGATGTGATGCGTCTAAATCGTGGAAGTAGTATAGAATCATGTTTCGAACTGAAGATGGAACAACTACTCTTCTCAAACGATTCTTCCCCACAAGTTGCAACAGGAGGCCATCACGTTGAACATACCGTCACATCTTGGCCACTTTGGAGGCGTTCCAAGATGAGGCGTGTCTCGGCGTCGGTTTCCTGATGTTTCTTTAAGGTAAGAAAACTTTGCGGAATTTCGTGCAGTGCGTGCAGATCAGATTCTATTTCTTTCGAGTCGGGATCTGGAGACGATTCATATAGGCGACTGAGTGCGTCGGTGACAGAGTTCAAGGGACCTCGGATGTGTTGAACTTGAAACTTGAATTTGGATAGTTTAAGGACCCATCGCCCAATCTTGCCTAGTTGTTTGGGATGTCGAATCATCCAGGTTAACGCTTCGTTATCAACTTGTAAGATGAACTCCTGGCCTTGTAGGTAGTCTTCAAACTTGTCCAACGCGAAGATAATTCCGAGTGCCTCTCTCTCCATAATAGGATACCGCTTCTCGGTATTAGAGAGTTTACGGGAGGCATATGAAACGGGGTGGGTACCATCTTCGAACTTTTGTAAGAGTACAGCTCCCAGCGCTAAGTCTGAAGAGTCGCTACGGACGATGAATGGTCGCTTGAAGTCCGGATACTTAAGCACAGGCGTAGTTGATAAAGCTTCTTTAAGTTTTTGAAAAGCATCGAGCTGGTCTTTGCCCATTTCAAACTTGACCTTTTTGCGCTTCAGGTGATTTAGAGGAGCTGCTAGTGCACTGAAGTTTTCAATAAATCTTGAAAAATAGGCAGTCATGCCTAAGAAGGTCTTGACCTGTTTCAGGTTAGTGGGCGTTGGCAAATCCTGGATGGCTCTGATTTTTTCAGGATCGATTTGGCATCCTTCAGCGGAAATCATAAATCCAAGACATTTAAGTCTGGACCTACAAAGGTATGCCTTTTCAGGATTGACGGTGAATCCAGCTTGATGGAGTCGGGAGAAGACTTCTTGAAGATGATTCATGTGATCGTCGACACTTTTAGAATAAATCAAGAGATCGTCAAAATAAGTTATGACAAATCTGTAGTGGAGATCTCCAAAAATCAAATTCATAATTCGGTTCAAAGCTGCAGGTGACACCGAGAGTCCAAACGGAAGATAATTGTACTGATAAGATCCGAAAGTTGTTGAAAACGCAGTGACTTGCTTAGAATCTTCTGTTAATGGTAGTTGATGGAAAGCCATATTAAGATCTAATTTTGAAAATATTGTAGAACCATGAAGACATTGAAAAATTGACTCTAGTTTCGGCACCGGATAAGCGTCATAAAGCACTCGCTGATTTACTCGCCGATAGTCTATCACAAGCCTTTGAGTTCCGTACTTTTTAGGAATTAGAAAGCAGGGGCTTGAGTACGGTGAATGGCTTGGTTCTATGACTTGAAGCTGTAGAAGTTTGTCAATGTGAGCTTTCATGGCAGCGGCCTTCGGTGGAGTTAGCGAGTATGGAGACTGATGAACCGGAGTCGGATCTCGGAGTCGAATGCGGTAAGTATAATTTTTTACTCGACCAAGTTCACAGGTAAGAGTCTCTTGATATGTTTGTATGAGCTGTTGAAGACGGCCTTCTTGATTCTCTGTTAATTGATATTGACATTCAACCATGGAGCTTAATGTTATCTTCGTATCTTCCGTTTGACGAAGAAAGGATACGTGAACGTTAGGACTAAATTTGAAGGTAAGGTACGATTCTGATAAATTTAATATAGCGTTCATATCATGTAAGGACTTGACTCCAATGATAAAAGGAAACACCAGGTTAGGAACAACAGAAAATTTTAATTTCCAGGTGTATTTGTAAATTTTAATGATGACGGAGAGTTCGTTGCTAATGGAGACGAAACGATTATCCGGGAGGCGAACCATGGAGCTGGTCGAAGTAGAGAGCCCCAAACCGGAATGAAGAATACTGTTGTATACTTGTTCATCACAAAAGTTAGAACTTGCTCCAGAGTCCAAGAGAGCTTTGTAAGGTAAATAGTTTATTTTTATTTCAATAATCGGTAGAATGACTTGCTGCGTTGACGAATATATATTATTGCGATCACCCCGGGATCGCATCGCTAAAAGTTTTTTGAAGGCGACTGACTGGATGACTGTTGGCTATTAGCTTTCTGACGACGTCGGCAGACAGAAATATGATGTCCTGGAAGCTTGCAATAGGCACAATTAGCGTTAAATGTAGGTACGCTTGATGAAGAACCCTGTTCACGCTGCTTGGCCAATTGAATTAATAAATCTGTCTGATTCATTCGCCCCCCAGGGGAGGTATTGGAATGTAGTTGCGATGGCAGTTGCGTTCCAATGCTTTTTGGGAATTAGCGGTCCCAGGTTCCTGAGCTCGCACCAGCTGGTCGTGTATTCCAGCTGGGTGAACATTGTTTGGGGACTATTGTGAAGGACAGACAGTTGCAACTCTTTTCTTCTTCTGTTCTCCCTTCTTTCTGTTTGTTGATAGCGGCATGTCCCTCCGTTATGGGTACGTTATTGTTGCTGTCTCTTGTTTATAATAGTCCCCAAATAATACACCTGCGTGTTTGCCGTGCGTGGTGACCCGTAAGGAGGAAAAGGGTATCCTGGTAGTTGAGGTTTGTCTTGGACACGCCAACACACTGCTTTGGGCTCGGCTTCTTTGTAAACGGGCGGCTAGACCTAACCCAGCCTAGTCAATCGGCTAACGTCGTGGATATTAAGTATTCCGGCGGGGTGAGCCAGTATCTCTTGATGGAGTGACACCGTCCTTGGAGCTGACTATGTCGACTGTGTAGCCCTGGCGCTCTGCACCGATTTGCGGTCATCGTCCCCTTGTTGGGCTCCGTGGTGGGTGGGGCGCACGGTTGATGAAAATCATAATAAACATTATGACTTCCTACCCTCCCTTAACCAGCCCTCCTTTTAAAAGAGGGCGTAATGATGAAAATTTAGATTTGTTGTTTGGTAACGACACATTAACTGTGACTCCATGTAACAGATATTTAGTTATGAGTAAAATAACCGGAAATTTCAATAGTGACAGTCCTTTTTACATTAATAAACATCTCGATGGCTTATTTGGAAATTTTAAAAGTGTTAAAAAGTTGCGTGACGGATGTTTACTAATTGAAACATCATCCCAACGTCAAGCTGATAAGGTATTGTCTTGCAAAAGCATTAAAGCTTCAGACATGACTACTGACGTACCAGTGAAGGTAGACCTACATAAGCAGTTAAATTTTTCTAAAGGTAGGATCTATTGTTACGATCTACTCAACTGCTCGGTCGAAACAATAAGAGACGAGTTAAAAGATCAAGGTGTGACTGAAGTTTATAGGATTCATGCTCGTCGAGACGGTCAGCTAGTACCGACTCCATCCCACATACTGACATTTTGTACACCACATCCTCCGTCGACGATCCAAGCCGCCTATTATAAACTCCAAGTACATCCTTATATTCCGTCGCCTCTTCGCTGCTATAAATGCCAGAAATTTGGACATTCGCAGAATAATTGTAGCTCCGCCAGCATCTGTGCAAACTGCAGTCAAAGTATGCATGAAGATCACCCTTGCAAAAGGAAGTCTCTGTGTGTGAACTGCAATGGTGCTCATTCTGCCAGATCTAAAGAATGCCCTAAATTTAAGGAAGAATTTAAAATACAGGAAATTAGAACATCCTTGAAAATTTCATTCGCAGAGGCGAAACGTAAATATAAGGAGGAAACTGCGCCTTCATTTTCCCGATCTTTTGCTAACGTTACTGGTACTCCTGTCAAAAAAGTTGACATGTCCACTCAGACATGTGATATGTCAACACAGACCATTGAAATTTCCCCTAGTACTTCTAAAACTGTCGAAAGCAAAATTATCAAAGAGGTTAAAGTTAAAAATATAAAAAAGAACCCGGCTAATCGATCTAGATCGCCGGTAAAAAAGATCAAATCACCGATAAAAAAATCTAAAGTCATCCTGAACCGTAATAACACTAAAAGTATGACCATCAGTCGTGTTACCAGCAGCTCATCAGAATCTGCGATGGACGAATGTCCTCCTCCGCATTATCGAAATGATGCGAGGGGGAAAACATAATGAGGCAGTGTCTTTATTTTCAAATTTTATCCATTCAATTTCTTACAGTGGAATATGAACGGATTCTATGTCCACTTAAGCGAACTAAAATTACTGCTCAACGATCATAATGCTACCGCTGTTAGCTTACAGGAAACACATCTAAAAGACATCAACACTCCAGTTCTCCGTGGCTTTGCCATTTACCGTAAAGATAAACCATTTGCCGAACGAGCAAGCGGCGGAGTCGCTGTCATAGTTAGAAATAGTGTGTTTTCGGAAAATGTCTCGATACGATCTGATTTGCAGGTCATCGCCGTCAGAATTTTTGCGCCGAAACCGGTTACTTTGTGTTCAATATACATTTCTCCGACAGAACAACTGACACTCGCAAGTATTGTGTCTGTGATCGATCAGCTTCCACGTCCCTTTATCATAATGGGGGACTTTAACGCCCATAACCCCACTTGGGGTTCAAATCACTTGGATGCTCGTGGAAGACTGATGGAGACGTTGATTCTGAATTTGAACCTGGTAATATTGAACACGGGTACTAATACACATTTTTCTGCAGCAAATAGGACATTTTTAGCTATTGATCTCACTCTCTGCTCTTCTTCTATCGCCCCATCCTGTGAATGGGAAGTAAATGCCGATCTCTGTGGAAGTGATCATTTTCCAATCATTTGTCGGGCTCTTTCATTCCATGTGGATGAGAGACGCTCCCCGAAATGGATAATACGACAAGCGAATTGGTCACTTTTTCAAGAAGCGCTTGATATCGGCGAAATGAACTTTGGCAACGTCGACGCAGCTGTAGAGCATTTCACGGATGCGGTAATCGAGGCAGCTTCGGCTGCGATCCCACGCACGTCGACAACACCACGACGCGTGCCCGTTCCCTGGTGAAACGAGACCTGTCGGGAGGCCATCCGTGAACGTCGAAAGGCTCTCCGTCACTTCAAAAATAATATGACGGACGAGAATCGGATAATTTTCATGCAGAAGCGTTCCGTTGCCAGACGTATCATAGCAGAGAGTAAAAAGCAGTCGTGGACCGAGTTCGTATCCACTATAAGAAGTTCTACTCCCGCCCGCGAAGTGTGGGAAAAAATCCGGAGGATCTCTGGCAAACAGAGTTATAATCACGTTTCGGGATTGATAATGGACAATGACGTTATAACGTCACCTGCCGAGGTGTCAGATTACATGGGTTCATGCTACGCAAGAGTTTCTAGTTCCACTAATTACCTCGAGAGTTTTTTGGCTCAGAAAACCTTAGCGGAACAAGTAACATTGAACTTCTCATCGCCGAACGATGAGAATTATAATGCATCATTCACCTCGTGGGAACTACAGTCGAGTTTGCGCGATTGCCATGATACTTCTCCAGGACCAGACGACATCCATTATCAATTTTTGAAAAGGCTACCTCCCTCCGGTTTTGAATTCCTTCTCAAGATGTTCAACTTGATTTGGTCATCGAACATGTTTCCATCCGCTTGGTACAACTCTATTGTAGTGCCGTTGTTGAAGCCGGGAAAAGACCGTAAACAAGCTTCCAGTTATCGTCCTGTCTCTCTAACCAGTTGTTTGTCAAAACTCCTCGAACGGATGATCAACCGACGATTGATCTGGATCCTTGAATCTAGACGCTTGATCACGAACGCCCAGTGCGGCTTTCGAAAACACCGTTCGACGATGGATCATCTCGTCCGGTTGGAGTCTGCAATACAGGACGCTTTTCTAAATAAACAGCACTTGCTGGCTGTCTTTTTCGATCTCGAAAAGGCTTATGACACTACATGGCGGTATGGGATACTCCGCACACTACACAATTGGGGTATCAAAGGACATCTTGGGAAGTTTTTAAGTAATTTTCTATCTGAGCGTCATTTTCAGGTACGTATCGGCAACACGTTGTCTAATGACTTTATACAGGAGAACGGTGTGCCACAGGGTTCTGTACTCAGTGTCACTCTTTTTTCCATCGCTATTAATGGCATAATTGAGAGCATCCCAACAACTGTAGAGTCATCGCTCTATGTTGACGACTTGGCGATTTACTGTTCGTCAAAGTACATTCGTACTGCACAACGTCATCTGCAATTGGCCATTAATAGCATACAGCGCTGGACAACCGACAACGGTTTTAATTTTTCCGTTGAGAAAACCCAGTGTGTGCACTTTTGCAGGACTCGTGGTTGCTATCAGGAACCGTTCTTGTATCTGTACGGCACGTACATTTCTGTGCAAAACAGTGCCCGTTTTCTTGGGCTTACCTTGGACCGATCGTTAAACTGGAAGGCGCATATTTATATTTTAAAGCGAAAATCGATGTCCTCGATTAATATTTTAAAAATTTTATCTGGCACCACTTGGGGAGCGGACCGTACGGTTATGCTGCGAATCTATCGGGCACTCGTACGGTCTAAACTGGATTACGGTAGCATAGTGTATGACTCTGCGCGTGAGTCGTACATACGAACACTAAATGCCGTCCATCACGCTGGAGTTCGACTATCTACTGGAGCGTTTCGATCCAGCCCAGTAGTCAGCATTCTTGCTGAAAGCGGAGAGCTTCCGTTGAACATCAGGCGGAAAAGAAACATAATTTCTTACGCTTCCAAGCTCCGTAGTCAACCTGATCACCCTACATATAGTTGTGTATTCGAACCTCGTTTTTCTTCTCTGTACAGACGGAAAAGAAATGCTACTCTTCCCCTCGGTATCAGGTTGGCGAATCATCTGAACGAACTTCAGTTAGTGCTTCCTAGAACGCTAAGAGTTGGACGCAATTCTGTGCCTCCGTGGCTTATCCCTCAGCCCATCGTCGATATGTCGTTGTCGGTGTATCAACGCGATACAACTACTCCAGAATTCTATCGTCAACTGTTCCTAAATTGGTTAGACCAAAATCGAGACTTTCGTCCCGTTTATACAGACGGATCGAAGTCTCACGATCAAGTCGGCTGTGCGTTCGTCACCGATAACGAGAGTTACGGTTATAAACTGTCTCAGCAATGCAGTATTTTTACTGCGGAGCTATTTGCAATTTTGCAATCCTTGAGACATGTTCATGGCCCGAATAAGTATGTCATTTGCAGCGATTCTTTGAGTGGTCTTCAGGCTATACAGTGTTTGTATCCTAGTCATACGCTGATATGCTTAATTCAGGACAAATTGTATTCCCTGCGGAGAGGTGGAACCATTGTCCGTTTTTGTTGGATTCCCGGTCACATGGGGATCCGGGGGAACGAACTGGCAGACACTGCTGCCAAAGACGCTGCAAGTAACGGACAAAATGTGTTTTGCGTTATCGGTGACGATCTGAAAAATGGACTTAAAACAGCAGTCCAACAGGTGTGGAAAGACGAATGGAGTACGACGATAGAAAACAAACTAAGAACGATTAAACCTACAGTTGACCCTTGGATCACATCTTGTCGTTCCTCCAGGTGGGAGGAAGTATTACTCACACGACTTCGCATCGGTCACTGTAGGCTGACGCACGGTTTTCTAATGGCTCGTGAGGAAGCGCCCATCTGTGAGACGTGTGACACTCGTGTCACCGTCTCACACATTTTAATCGAGTGTGTCCAGTTCAGGGACACACGACAGCGGATCGGATTGTCAGGTGATCTGTCGGTTATTTTAGGAAATGATCCTGACAATGTCGATCTGCTGTTTCGTTTTTTAAAAGAATCCGGTCTCGACCGGTATCTATGATTTTATTTATTTATTTATTGATTTACTGTATCGTTTTGTTTTTTGTTATTGTATTATTTTGTCTTTTGTTATAGTATCGTTTTGTTCTATGTTTTTATAATTATTGTATACACTGACTATTGTCATATTTTTATAGACGCTGATAACCTCAGATGTTGAGCGTCTATAATCTACAATCTCTCTCTCTCTCTGATTCATTCGGTGAGATAATTCTTTCAACTCGGTGAAGCTTCTTGGCATTGGAGTATTCTTTAATGCAATCAGTGTTTCAGAGTTAGCATGAGACCAAATTTGACATATAAGCTCAGCTTCTGATATTTCGGCATTCAGTGCTTTTGCTTTGCGAAGTATGTCCCGGATAAAATCGCTAAAAGATTCTTCAGAGTGATGAAATCTTCTCACCAATGCGTTGATTAGTTGCATTTTAATCATTAGCGAAAGAAATTTATTTAACATTTGAAGTTTTATTTCAGTCCAATCTGGAAATGTAGCGATAGCTTCAGGCCACCAAATCAACAGGTCTCCTTGGAGGCGGCTTAAGAGTGAAGACATGATAGCAGGTTCCGGACGAATTTTCAAATTAATTAAGTCTTGAACATCTTCTATAAACGTCACCAGTTTTTCTGGATCACTGCCAGTACATATAGGAATCTTCGTGATGAAACTCGTAAGATCGTGTCTAAATTCAATATCCGATTTAATTATATGTTTAGACAGATTCTCGGACCACAGTGCGAGTTGAGCAATTTGATCTTGGATTCCGGCAGTCATCTGCATATGAACGGCGGTTGCTTGAGCGATAGCTGACGGCTGGTCCAGATTTGAAGATGCAGTAGGTCGTTGTGGTTGATGGGCTGAACGAACCGATGCTTCTTCATTGTCCGAGATGTTGGCTTGTGATCTTGTATTCGTTGGCATGATGACTTGATTATTTATTTATAATTATTTATTATTATTCACTTTAAACACTTTAATATACTGCGAGAAAATGCCGAGTTGAGGAAAAGAAAT
Organism: Venustoraphidia nigricollis; assembly: GCA_034508555.1. Taxonomy (NCBI): domain Eukaryota; kingdom Metazoa; phylum Arthropoda; class Insecta; order Raphidioptera; family Raphidiidae; genus Venustoraphidia; species Venustoraphidia nigricollis. The sequence goes on along the minus strand of JAVRKA010000023.1, from coordinate 325,980 downwards.
ATAAGATAAGGAAAAAAATCTTAAATACCGTTTAATAAAACAGAATATTGCACGAATAATTCAATTAAATTATAGAATTACGCAACTTTGCATTATAGACAACCGGTTGCATAATATAAGAATTTATTAATAAATTGTAAGATTACGATTTGTAAAAAAAAAATTTTTTAAGCAATAAATTATTTCAACAGAAAAAATACTGCATTTACTAATTATTTAAAAAGGGAAAAAAAAGGAAATTAAGGAAGCAAAATTCCAATTACGCTCTGCTAACAAACTGTAACGTAGTGCGGTTTCTGATAATAAAAAGGTGGTATAACAGAGTTTAAATGTCGCAAAGAAACACACACGTACTGTTAACAATACCAGTGAAACTGGTTAGATCTTTATTTAGGAGATTTTACTTTAATAATTCCTAATAATAATGAAAGAAAAAAATGAAACGTTTTAACAAACAAATTATATTTAAAATTAAATTAACAAGTACAAAAAATAAAGGTATTGACAGGAATGCGGACGGCTAGTTTCTCACCGAGAAACGGCACTTGGCCTGTATTTATAAACGAGGTTCGCATCGTCCTGTTATGGAAAAATTATATAATAATTACGATATCTCTGTCAGATCGCACTTAGTAATAATGATGTAATGCTGGTTGCGGTCTGACAGGATATTTGAAAGAAGAGAAAAAAAAATATCAAAAAATTTATATACAGAAATTTTGAAATGTGTAACACTTTTTAAAAAAGTGAAAAAAAAACATGTAGTCGCTGCAGTATGAACGCTAGCGATAGCAGATGACCACCAAAATATTAGTTCGCCTCGGAGATGAAGCAGCAAAGATTTCAAAACGACATGGTCGGGAGAGATGGACAAATCAATTATCTTCTGAACTTCTTGTATATATATCAGTAGTTCTTCGGGATCTTCCTCAGAACAGGTAGGTATATTCTCCATAAATTTATTGAGGTCTATCTTTACATCCTGTTCCGACTTGACGACGTGTTTACAAATACTATCGGCTAGTCTGTGAAGCTCGTTTACTTGGCCAAGAATGCCAGCCGTTAGATTCATGTGAACCGCGGTAGCTCTAGCCAGCGGCGATGCTTGCGATCTGGCTGCCGTATCCTGTTGATTGGCGTGCTGACTTTCATGACGAGAATGATTAGCTTCTTCGGAATTGTCGTCCTGTGTCGGATCTTCATTTGTTCTTCGAGTGCTTGCTTGCGAATTGCTTGCTTCCGGATTTAAAGTTGAATGTTGCTTTCGAGTTTGCGGCATCTTTGCACTTCTTATTTGACTTTATTGCATTAATATATGAGGAACATAAGGAATGACGCCTAATTAAAAAATCCTGGCGTAATAAAATTTTAAATAATAAAAAAAATCAAAAATATTCAGCGCGATTCTCATTTCAACAAGTATTATATAATGAAAGTAAAAATGACTTGCATAATGTCAACGTGATACTATAACACTAAAGTAGATATTAAAGTTTCGCTTAAAAATTTTCTAGGAGCAATAATAGTAACGAATGCTCTGTTACCATTCTGTGACGTTGTGGATTTTATTAATAGCGCGAAATTATAAATAAAGCTTTTGCCACCACCGTAAAGCACTTTAAAAGAAAAGTCACTGGTATTCTAATCAAAATCTCAGAGTACAGTCTTAAAGAAAACAGTCGACGCATGAGAATGTATTTTAGCAGAATAAACGTAAGTGGGCCCACACACACGTCGAGGACTAGTGAAAATTCTAGTGCTGATCGCGATTAGCTAAAAATTACTCCCAAGAGAAATTAAATAGAACAAAATAGAACGATAATCCAACGATAATTTATTTATATAAGATTTCGAAATTCAGACAGTCAATAACTTAATTATTATTTTTATACTCTAATTTAAAAAGGAATATGAAAATATATCAATTTCTATATTACAACGAATATTATGACTAGATTAACACAATGAAATATATGAAATTATTAATGAATATTTAAAGAAGTAATACCAGAAAAAAGATTAGCCACGGTAAGATAGAATAGCGCCAACGGATGATGATAGAAATTAAAAGAATGAGAAACGGGAAAAGACAGGAAAAGATATTTACCGTTTCACGATTAAAACTACCGTGAATATCTCATTTCCAAAATTCAAAAGTACATTTTTTAACTAAAGGAATGCGACTTTCAAACGACCGTTGCTAAAATTATGAATTAAATAACATTATATAAAAAGAAATATATTTTAAAATACTATTCATCCAAACAAAATTGGCGGCTTAATCTTTTTTTTCTATAAATAAAACAATGACATTTAATTAAAATAAAGGCAACAAATAAAACTTTTTTCTTTCCACGGCGGGAACGCTGCAATATTGATTATATTATGAACGATAACCAAATATGGAGATGTGAACACTGCAAAACCGAAAGACGTAAGAGCCGTTTAGAAGAGTCATTATCAGGTGACCGTTCTGCTGCCGAAGAAATCATGAATTTATGCAAGGAACTTAAAGCGGATGTGAGGAAAATAGAAACATCTCTTGCGGATTCTATTGAACATCTTTTTACGCGGCTTGATGATGCTACTAAATTATTGGAAAATCAAGGTAACAAGCTAGATAGACTGCAAGAACAAATAGAAATGCTTCCCTCTGAAAATAAAGCGCTAAAATCTAAGGTAAATGACTTAGAAATAAAGATTGATACCCAGGAACAACAGTCATTGGAGAAGGTAGTTGATATCCATGGAGTGCCAGTTTCAGATAATGAGATTGTTGCCGAAACCGTTAAAAAAATAGGAACTGCCTTAGGTATTGATATCTCAAATGATCAAATTGATTATTGTTATCGTATCAAGCCCAAACCAAATTGTGAGCCAGGGAGCATATATGTAAAATTTCTACAAAGGTCTGGAAAAGATGAGCTACTAAGTAAAAGTAGTGTAAAAAGAGATTTTTCTACTGTTGATCTACGATATACAAATAGTGTGCCCATTTATATTAATGAAAGTCTGACTAGCAAAAGGAGAAAAATATTTGCATTAGCAAAACAGGCAAAAAGCGAAAAGCAATATAAATATCTATGGATAAAAGGAGGAAAAATCTTGATAAGAAAAGATGATAATACTGAAGTCCGTGTGCTGCATACCGTGGAAGATATTAAACATTTATAAAACTACTACTTTTATGTGTCTATCAATAAGCTCCTTGTTTTATGTGTATAATATTATGTTTTAGGCGAAGTGAAATATTTAAAAATAATTCAACAAAATATTCGAAGTTTAAGGAAAAACTTTAACAATTTATTAGCGTATCTTACAAGTGCAAATATTTATCCTGATATTATTGTGCTAACTGAAATTTGGATAGGAAATGATGAAGCACTTTGTTATCAAATTAACGGGTACAAAATGTTTGTAAGTAAAAATAAATTTAATAAAGCTGGTGGTGTTGCCATTTATATAAAAGATATTCCAACTGTATCAGTAATAAGTGTATGTTATCCAAATTTTACGACTGCTGACTCTATATACCTTGAACTAATGATAAGTGAATATAAATTCAACATTGTAGGTTCTTACAGATTATGCAAAACAAATATATTTCATTTCATTGAAGAACTAGACAATATTCTCGTGGAACTTTCTGGTAATACAGTGTTTGTTGGTGATATAAATATAGATATCTTAATTTACAATAAGCATGTGGAATCCTATCTAAATTTACTGGCAACTAATGGGTTAATTTCGTACAATAATTTACCAACACGTATCACATCAAACTCTAGTACTTGTCTAGATCATGTTTTTGTACGGTTACAAAATGCGTTTAAATTTGAGTTAAAATGCAGGGTTGTCAATGTTGCTATCACTGACCACTGTATGACTGAACTTGAAATTAATATCACTGACTCAAATATAGAACGAAAATAAAAAAAATAAAAATAAAAAAATAAAATTATAGTCAATAAATGTATTAATTTGAACTTCAACTGAAAAAACATTTTTCAAAAAAACGAAATTATTATAAACTTCGTATTAATATTGTTAAACTCAAATTTATATTCACATGTATATATTATCTTTTATATCTATTTAATCTCAACATTTAATAGTTATTAAAGCTTGATAAAGTTCCAAACAAGGAACGAAACGTCGCTGAAAATAAAATATTAAGTGTTTTACTTATAAATAAAGTCCTTTTTCCCGAAAAATCATTTTTATATTAATTACCAAGGACAAAAAAGAAATAAAGTCAATAGAACGAAAATATTTAGGACCGAACGCATCTACCAAAATTGATTTTGCAATTTTGAGAGTCTTAATTTCCAATGTTGATTGGTCTTATATATTACTATATACGGACGTAGACAATGCCTTCAATGATTTTACAAACAGAATTAATGAAGATATCAGATTCTCTACAATTATCACCCCAATTAAAAAGTCAAAATGTAAGCTAAAGTCGTGGCTCACTGATGATCTTCTTAGTTGAATAAAATATCGAGATAAACTCTATTTAAAATCTAAAAGGCATGACAACTTAGAGTTAGTCAATTACTATAAAACGGTCAGAAATAAACTTAGAAATGATTTAAGACTTGCTGAAGAGGCATATTATCATGACCTATTTATAAAGTACCGAGGTGATTCAAGCAAACAGTGGTAGATCGTCAATGAAATTACTGGTGAAGCAAAGCGAAAAAAACAAATTAAAACTATCAAGCTTGAAGATCGCAGTATTGAAGATCCCCAAGAAATTAGTTTTGCATTTAGTAACTACTTTAGGAAAGTTATAGACAACGTTAAGAATGAATTTGACAACTTCTCATCACTTGACAATGACGGATTCAACGCCCAAACTAATATCAATTCCATATAATATATGGAACCCTGTTCCTATATTGAAATAATTCAGTTGATTAACTCCTTCAAAAATAACAAATCTCCAGGGCTAGATGCAATTACTGTCAATATAATAAAAAATATAATTGATTTAATAGCGCCGGTTTTAAGTGACCTTTGTAATTTGAGCCTTTCTACAGGAAAATTTCCAATTAATCTTAAAAAGGCAATAGTAATCCCCATTTATAAGAAAGGCTCAGTGGACGATATTAGGAATTATCGACCGATGTCCCTATTGTCAATTTTTCAAAAATTTTGGAAACAGTAATGAAAATTAGATTTACAAAATTTTTAAATACGGTAAATTTTTTTAGTCAGAATCAATACGGATTTACAGAAAACCGTAGCACGGAAAATGCAGTACTTGATTTTACCAAACGTTTGTATCATGGCACAAACTTAAATAAAAAAGTGGAATTATATTCATTGATATATCAAAGGCATTCGATACATTGGACCATAATATTCTTTTGGAGAAACTACATAGAGCTGGAATTAGAGGTTTATGTCATGAATGGTTCACCAGTTACCTAACAGATCGAACCCAACAAATTAAAATTAATAATAATTTCAGTCCTGTATCTGTTATTAAAACCAGTGTACCACAGGGATCCGTATTGGGTCCAGTATTATTTCTTATATACATCAACAATTTATGCAATATAAAATTCAACGGTCGTCTCACAGCATTTGCTGATGACGTTGCTCTCAACTATTTAGCATCAAAGTGGAACCAAACTCTTACAGAAATGCAGCTAGACCTTAATACGCTCAGTAAATGGTTTCATTATCACCGTATGAAACTTAGTGAGAAATCAAAATACATGCTATTTGATATGCAGTATATAAATTTTACTTTCTAAGATCTCGATGTCCTAAGGATATGCTAGTAAATATTTATTATGCAATAATTCTTTTTCGAATTAATTATGGTCTAGAATGTTGGGGTGGTGCATATTTTAATACTTTTAAATCCGTGAGTATTCTGCAAAAGAAAATTATTCGCACAATCATATTTAAAAAACTTAACGAGCATAGCCTCCCACTATTTCGAGAGCTCAATATTATGCCAATAAGAAAATTATATATATGTAAAATTTTGAAAATTCTTTTTGACAATATTATTAGCGTAAATTCACAAACAAATTATTGTTTTAGAAAACTAAATGTCTTTGTACCTTGGTCTTACAAAATCATCTTTCAGAGATACTTTTTATTTACTGCACCAAATATTTTTAATAAGTTGTCTAACAATATAAAATCTGCTCAAAATAAAAATCAGTTCATTAAGAAATTAAAAATGTGGTTATCATCGCACAATGATCCAGAAATATTATTTTCCACAGTTCGGTAATAAATTACAATTACAATTATTAATAGCCTGGAATTATTTAAAAATATCGATAAAACAACCGAATTATTAATGTATTTGCCATATGGCAACATACATTATTGGCGTTGGTCGGATGGCAGGACCTAGGGGTTGGACCAAATATAGGTGCCAATAGGCATTTTAGATATAGTTGCCGATAGGCATTTCAGATATAGTTGCCGATAGCCATTTCAATTATATATGCCGATAGGCATTTCAGATAGAGTTGCCGATAGGCATTTAAAATAAAGGTGCCGAAAGGCATTTCAGATAGAGTTGCCGATAGGCATTTAAAATAAAGGTGCCGGAAGGCATTTCAAATATAAATGTCGATAGGCATTACAAATATAGGTGCCGATCGGCATTTTAAATATACTTGCCGATAGGCATTTCAAATATAGGTGCCGATAGGCATTTCAAATATAGGTGCCGATATGCATTTCAAATATAGGTTCCGATATATATTTCAAATATAGGTGCCGATAGGCATTTCAGATATAAATACCGATAGGCATTTCAAATATAAGTGCCGATAGGCATTTCAAATATAGGTGCCTATAGGCATTTAAGATATATTTGCCGATAGGCATTTCAAATATAGGTGCCGTTAGGCAATTCAAATATAGGTGCCGATAGGCTTTTTAGATATGTTTGCCGATAGGCATTTCAGATATAAATCCGATAGGCATTTTAAATATAGGTGCCGATAGGCATTTCAGATAGAGTTGCCGATAAGCATTTCAAATACAGGTTCCGATATACATTTCAAATATAGGTGCCGATAGGCATTTCAGATATAAATGTTGATAGGCATTTCAAATATAAGTGCCGATAGGCATTTCAAATATAGGTGCCTATAGGCATTTAAGATATATTTGCCGATAGGCATTTCAAATATAGGTGCCGTTAGGCAATTCAAATATAGGTGCCGATAGGCTTTTTAGATATGTTTGCCGATAGGCATTTCAGATATAAATCCGATAGGCATTTTAAATATAGGTGCCGATAGGCATTTCAGATAGAGTTGCCGATAAGCATTTCAAATACAGGTTCCGATATACATTTCAAATATAGGTGCCGATAGGCATTTCAGATATAGGGGCCGATAGGCATTTTAGATATAGGTGCCGATAGGCATTTCAGATATAGGTGCCGATAGGCATTTCAGATATAGGGGCCGATAGGCATTTCAGATATAGGTGCCGATAGCATTTCAGATATATTTGCCGATAGGCATTTCAAATATGGGTGCTAATAGGCCTTTCAGATATAGTTGCCGATAGGCATTTCAGATATAGTTGTCGATAGGCATTTCAATCATATATGCCGATAGGCATTTCCGATATAGTTGCCGATAGGTATTTAAAATAAAGGTCCCGATAGGCATTTCAATAATAGGTGCCGATAGGCATTTCAGATAAAGTTGCCGATAGGCATTTCAAATATAAATGCCGATAGGCATTTTAGATATATTTGCCGATAGGCATTTCAGATATAGGTGCCGATAGGCATTTCAAATATAGGTGCCGATAGGCAGTTCAGATATAGTTGCCGATAGGCATTTCAAATATAGGTGCTAATAGGCATTTCAGATATAATTGCCGATTGGAATTTCAGATATAGTTGCCGATAAGCATTTCAAATATAGGTGCCGATAGGCATTTCAAATATAGGTGCCGATATGCATTTCAGATATAGTTGCCGATAGTCATTTCAAATATAGGTGCCGATATGCATTTCAAATATAGGTGCCGATAGGCATTTTAGATGTAGTTGCCGATAGGCAATTCAAATATAAATGCCTATAGGCATTTCAAATATAGATGCCGATAGACATTTCAGATATATTTGCCGATAGGCATTTCAGATATAGGTGCCGATAAGCATTTCAAATATAGGTGTCGATAGCCATTTCAAATATAGGTGCCGATAGGCATTTCAAATATAGGCGCCGATATGCATTTCAAATATTGGTGCCGATAGGCATTTCAGATATAAGTGCCGATAGGCATTCTAGATAGAGGTGCCGATAGACATTTCAGATATAGTTGCCGATAGGCATCTCAAATATAGGTGCCAATAGGCATTTCGGATAAAGTTGCCGATAGTCATTTCAGATATAGTTGCCGATGGGCATTTCAAATATAGATGCCGATAGGCATTTCAAATCAGTTGCCGATAGTCATTGAAAATATAAGTGCCGATAGGCATTTCAAATATAGGTGCCGATAGGCATTTCAAATATAGGTGCCGAAAGGCATTTCAAATATAGGTGCCGTAGGCATTTAAGATGTAGTTGCCGATAGGCATTGCAAATATAGGTGCCGATAGGCATTTCAAATATAGGTGCCGATATGCATTTTAGATATAGTTGCCGATAGGCATTTTAAATGTAGGTGCCGATAGGCATTTCACATATAGGTGCCGATAGGCATTTCAAATATAGGTGCCGATAGGCATTTCAAATATAGGTGCCGATAGGCATTTTAGATATAGTACCTTGGTCTTACAAAATCATCTTTCAGAGATACTTTTTATTTACTGCACCAAATATTTTTAATAAGTTGTCTAACAATATAAAATCTGCTCAAAATAAAAATCAGTTCATTAAGAAATTAAAAATGTGGTTATCATCGCACAATGATCCAGAAATATTATTTTCCACAGTTCGGTAATAAATTACAATTACAATTATCACTAGCCTGGAATTATTTAAAAATATCGATAAAACAACCGAATTATTAATGTATTTGCCATATGGCAACATACATTATTGGCGTTGGTCGGATGGCAGGAACTAGGGGTTGGACCAATTATAGGTGCCAATAGGCATTTTAGATATAGTTGCCGATAGGCATTTCAGATATAGTTGCCGATAGCCATTTCAATTATATATGCCGATAGGCATTTCAGATAGAGTTGCCGATAGGCATTTAAAATAAAGGTGCCGAAAGGCATTTCAGATAGAGTTGCCGATAGGCATATAAAATAAAGGTGCCGGAAGGCATTTCAAATATAGGTGCCGATAGGCAATTCAGATAAATTTGCATTACAAATATAGGTGCCGATCGGCATTTTAGATATACTTGCCGATAGGCATTTCAAATATAGGTGCCGATAGGCATTTCAAATATAGGTGCCGATATGCATTTCAAATATAGGTTCCGATATATATTTCAAATATAGGTGCCGATAGGCATTTCAGATATAAATACCGATAGGCATTTCAAATATAAGTGCCGATAGGCATTTCAAATATAGGTGCCTATAGGCATTTAAGATATATTTGCCGATAGGCATTTCAAATATAGGTGCCGTTAGGCATTTCAAATATAGGTGCCGATAGGCTTTTTAGATATGTTTGCCGATAGGCATTTCAGATATAAATCCGATAGGCATTTTAAATATAGGTGCCGATAGGCATTTCAGATAGAGTTGCCGATAAGCATTTCAAATACAGGTTCCGATATACATTTCAAATATAGGTGCCGATAGGCATTTCAGATATAAATGTCGATAGGCATTTCAAATATAAGTGCCGATAGGCATTTCAAATATAGGTGCCTATAGGCATTTAAGATATATTTGCCGATAGGCATTTCAAATACAGGTGCCATTAGGCATTTCAAATATAAGTGCCGATAGGCATTTCAGATATAGGTGCCGATAGGCAGTTCAGATATAGTTGCCAATAGGCATTTCAAATATAGGTGCTAATAGGCATTTCACATATAGATGCCTAATGGCATTTCAGATATAGTTGCCGATAGGCATTTCAGATATAGGTGCCGATAGGCATTTCAGATATAGGGGCCGATAGGCATTTTAGATATAGGTGCCGATAGGCATTTCAGATATAGGTGCCGATAGGCATTTCAGATATAGGGGCCGATAGGCATTTCAGATATAGGTACCGATAGCATTTCAGATATATTTGCCGATAGGCATTTCAAATATGGGTGCCAATAGGCCTTTCAGATATAGTTGCCGATAGGCATTTCAGATATAGTTGTCGATAGGCATTTCAATTATATATGCCGATAGGCATTTCCGATATAGTTGCCGATAGGCATTTAAAATAAAGGTCCCGATAGGCATTTCAATAATAGGTGCCGATAGGCATTTCAGATAAAGTTGCCGATAGGCTTTTCAAATATAAATGCCGATAGGCATTTTAGATATATTTGCCGATAGACATTTCAGATATAGGTGCCGATAGGCATTTCAAATATAGGTGCCGATAGGCAGTTCAGATATAGTTGCCGATAGGCATTTCAAATATAGGTGCTAATAGGCATTTCAGATATAATTGCCGATTGGAATTTCAGATATAGTTGCCGATGAGCATTTCAAATATAGGTGCCGATAGGCATTTAAAATATAGGTGCCGATAGGCATTTCAAATATAAATGCCTATAGGCATTTCAAATATAGATGCCGATAGACATTTCAGATATATTTGCCGATAGGCATTTCAGATATAGGTGCCGATAAGCATTTCAAATATAGGTGTCTATAGCCATTTCAAATATAGGTGCCGATAGGCTTTTCAAATATAGGTGCCGATATGCATTTCAAATATAGGTGCCGATATGCATTTCAAATATAGGTGCCGATAGGCATTTCAGATATAGTTACCGATAGGCATTCCAAATATAGGTGCTGATAGGCATTTCAGATATAAATGCCTTTAGGCATTTCAAATATACGTGCCGATAGGCATTTCAAATATAGGTGCCGATAGGCATTTCAGAAATAGTTGCCGATAGGCATTTTAGATAAGGGTGCCGAAAGACATTTCAGATATAGGTACCGATAGGCATTCTAAATATAGGTGCCGACAGGCTTTTCAAATATAAGTGCCGATAGTCATTTCAAATATACGTGTCGATAGGCATTTCAGATACAGTTGCCGATAGGCATTTCAAATATTGATTCCGATAGGCATTTAAAATATAGGTGCCGTTAGGCATTTCAGATATGGGTGCCGATAGGCATTTCAAATATAGTTGTCGATAGGCAATTCAAATATAAATACCGATAGGCATTTCAGATATAGTTGCCGATAGTCATTCCAAATATAGGTGCCGATAGGCATTTCAGATATAGGTGCCGATAGGCATTTCAGATATAGTTGCCGATAGGCAATTAAAATATAGGTGCCGATAGGCATTTCAAATAAAGGTGCAAATAGGCAATTTAATATAGGTGCCGATAGGCATTTCAGATTTAGCTACCGACAAGCAGTTCAAATATAAGTGTCGATAAGCATTTCAGATATGGGTGCCGATAGGCATTTCAGATAAAACTACCGACAGGCAGTTCAAATATAGGTGCCGATGGGCATTTCAGATAAAGGTGCCGTTAGGCATTTCAAATATAGGTGCCGATAGGCATTTTAGATAAAACTACCGACAGGCAGTTCGTATATAGGTGCAGATAGACATTTCAGATATAAGTGCCGATAGGCATTTCAGATATAGTTGCCAATAGTCATTCTAAATATAGGTGCCGATAGGCTTTTTCAGACAAAGTTGCCGATAGGCAATTAAAATATAGGTGCCGCTAGGCATTTCAGATATAGTTGCCGATAGGCAATTCAAATATAGATGCCTATAGGTACTTCAGATATAGTTGCCGATGGTCATTCCAAATAAAGGTGCCGATAGGCAATTTAGATGTAGGTGCCGATAGGCATTTTAGATATAGTTGCCGATAGGTTCTTCAGATATAGATGCCGATAGACATTTCAAATATAGTTGCTGATAGGCATTCCAAATATAGGTGCCGCCAGGCATTTCAGACATAATTTACGATAGGCATTTCAAATATAAGTGCCGATAGGCATTTCAAATATAAGTGCCGATAGGCTTTTCGAACATACGTGCCAATAGGCATTTCAGATATATTTGCCGATAGGCATTCCATATATTGTTTCCGAAAGGCATTTCAAATATAGGTGCAGTAGTGTATTTACGAGAGAGCAGTGTCCCTCCCGGCCTCCAGTTGAAGCCCCACCCACTGGGAGGTGGGGGATATTATCAGTAAAAACATGGCTGCCTGGGCAGTACCTGCCTCACCTAGAAGCCCCGCCTACCGGGAGGTGAGGGAAAAACATGAATGCCTGGGCTTGTGCAAACACAGCAGCCATTACGTCTGCGACGTCTGTTTAGTCGGAGCCCCTCGACTTTAAGCGTAAAGGGGCGTCGGCTACTCACTCCAGTAATTAAAAAACATATCTTCGCTGCCCATAAGCCCGCCCCCTCATTAGGATTGGTTGAAACGTTTTTGAACTTTAAATAAAATAAAACAAGCCACACTCACCCACATTATGATTGAGCGAAGCGTTTTTGAACTTTTAATAAAATAAAACAAGCCACACCCACCCACATTATGATTGGTTGAAACGTTTTTGAACTTTAAATAAAATAAAACAAGCCACACCCACCCACATTATGATTGATCGAAGCGTTTTTGAACTTTAAAAAAAAATGGCCGTTTCGAAAACGTACCCTCCTCCATTATGTTACGGTGTCGCTCGCGACGGTCGTCACTACAAAACCACACCTATCACATTAGAAATGCTTCATAAAAAAAACATGGCGCGACTGTTGTAACAAATAAGAAAAACCGCTGATAACGTCTCGCACATATAGAGTGACTGCATTAACTGACGTGAGGAAGCATACTACGTTATCACACACGCGACGCAGCTGTCAATAAGTGGGAGATATGCATTCTGTTCACGTGGTCACCTTCACAAACACATTGCATAAGCACGTGATTATTTTGAATAAACAAATGATTATTTTTATGATACAATGTATGCAATGTTTATAAAACATTACAAATACATAGAAATTCTTTATGTGCACACATTCTGCACACATTCTGCACACATTCTGCACGTGAGTTATGGGGGTAGTACCCTTTATGATTTTTGTTGATTGAAATAACTATTTTTCTTTTACTTATTACAAGTTTATTCGAAATTATTTGAAATTATACATAGGTTATAAATTGTGCGACTCATTCCGGTCCATTTGCATTGGATGCCAGATATTCAGTGAAGTAATTCATATATAATTCTTATAATGTAAGTTTGTATATAAAAGTATATAATAGAATCCATATAGAGTACATATGTATGCAATTCTGCATAGTAAGAAAAACTATGAAATAGGATAACAGTAATTGTTATCATGTACAGTTGTGACTGTATATCAAAATGTGCATTTAACATTAAAATGTGCATTTAACACCTCCATCCTTAAGACGAAGACGTCCTCGGATTCAATGTAGGTTGAAAATTACTTCCCGAAATACTAATTATTTCTTCTGCCATGCCATTATCATTTGGATTTGAGAAACTAAATATGTTTCGAATTTGTACTTTGTATTTCCATAAATAATAAATGCAAATAAGGGTAAGAATGAAATACAAAGGTGACCAGCTGTATTTTGTAATAATATCCGATATTGTATCAATTTGAAGTGGTACTTTTGATTGTTTAGCAAGTTCATAGATATCTTTTAGTGGAACTTCATCTATTTTTATTTTAAAATTATTACTGTTCCTTTTTAGTTGTTCATTTATAACTAAGTTAGGAAGTACAATGTCTTCTTTTTGTTTATTTAATATGTTATTTTCAAATGTTTGGTGATTTATTGTAAAATGGCAGTTTTTTGGCATTTCGAGTAAGCTTACACCATGAATGATAGGTTTCGTTTTACAATTGCTATTTACCTTTATAGGTTTATCAGAAATTATAACATAATGTGCACGATCTACTTGTTCTATAAGGACCGTGACCAAAGGTTCAATTTCATGCATAGTACAATTGATTTTATCTTGTTTCGTCAAAATTCGTTGGATACAATCGAATTTAGGCTTGTACATTTTCGGATGTTCGAACTTGCAAAGAGCGATGTTTCCTAATTTGGTACATGCTTCTTTTCCATACCAGTAATATTCTTCATTCAAAGTAATATATGGATATGGTGGAATCATAATAAGGTTATTTTTTGTCGGAATGGGTATGAGTTCGTATTGTTCATATATTTCAGGATATGTTATAGGAAATTCGAGTATAAAATTGACCGTATAATCATTATTTATATACGTTTTAACGTTTATAATAGAATAATAAGAATTTAGGTCTGTTATGTCGAATGGTAGCTCATTTTCTGTATATATTTTTATTAAATTATTCAAAATTGAAGTTAATTCATCCGGTTTTAAAATGGATGTGTGAAGTTTTCCATTTCTGGCAAACGTGAGTGCTATTTCTAAGTCAGAAAGAAATTTTGAAATAAAATTAATATTTATCAAAATGTTATTTAAGACACTACGTATTTGCAGATAAGTTGTTAGTAGTATGTTTATGAGAGAGCAGTGCCCCTCCAGTTAAGCTCCTCCGACTTGAGATCGAACTTGCTGTGAAAACTTGCTCGCATGTTGAAATATGGTAGTGTCGTTACGTCTGCGACGTTTGTTTGGTCTTATTCCTCCACTTTTCACGTAAAGGGAGGGGGGTACGCTTATAAACCGCCGCCACCGACTTCACTGGTTGTTTTTTTCCATAAAAATATGGCCGCTTTGAAAACGTGACGTAAGAAAGGTTCGAGCCACCCGCCGCCGCCGCCCGCACTCACAACACACGCAGAGAGAGATACACACACACACACACACACACAGCAATTAACGTTTCGCACACGTTGACTGACTGCCGATGCTGGCCTGAAGTATCTTACAATGTTGACACCTACGCGATGCAGCATGTATACGGAATGTTTTATAATAACGTGGTCCATTTTTTCCGACGCCGAATATATACTCCCAGAGACACATATACAGACACACCAAAGAGACACCAAAGAGACACCAAACAGACACCAAACGGACACCAAACAGACACCAAAGAGACACCAAAGAGACACCAAACAGACACCAAAGAGACACCAAAGAGACACCAAACAGACACCAAAGAGACACCAAACAGACACCAAACAGACACCAAAGAGACACTAAAGAGACACCAAAGAGACACCAAAGAGACACCAAAGAGACACCAAAGAGACACCAAAGAGACACCAAAGAGACACCAAAGAGACACCAAAGAGACACCAAAAAGACGCCAAAAACACACACACATATGCGAGACACATACTTGTAGTATATAATATCTTTTTTGCACAATTTTCATGCCGAAACATTCTTTTTCTACGTATTTTGGTCAAAAATTTACATGTCCGCGTCAGAGACTCTAAATTGGTGGGGGTTAACAACAACAAAAACAAGAACAAGAAGTTTTGGTCGTCATTATTTTGAAAATGAAAACATTGAAGATATTTTTAAAAAAGTATTTTATTGAATCATAATTAATAATATACATAAGTATTGTCTTACATACAAAGTTGTCTTTTCATAAATATATAGACATAATGTTGTTTTATGTGATAAATTGGGTCTCTCTCTCTTCTAATAATTCGATGTGCAATTGGTACACGCTTTCACCACCATTGCAGTCATGTTCTCTCGTAAACTGTGCACGTTCCACGTCAGCAGCCGGAGCAGATAGGTGGTAGATTGATCGACTTGTTTGCGATAATCTTTGAGCGTTTCGTTGACTCGCTTCATCGCATCGAGTACATAGTTGACGTTTTCATTTTGAAACTTATGAACGAGGCGAGTGTAAGTACTGTGGACTTTATCGAGCCGCCCGCACTTGTCGTTTAAATGTATAAGACTTGCTACGACTGTTGTTTCGATTACTACATAGCAAACGAGATAGCAACAAAAGGTGAGCGCGAAAGTTTTTAATGTTCGCTCGACGACGTCCATTTCAACACTGCACTTTTCACAACACACATACCTATTAAATAGTTTCTGAAAGTATAAAAGATCCCCAAGGTATTTTTTTTTTAATAAAAAGACATGTAAAATACGTTTTAAATATATTTATTGTAAAAAAAATACATTATTAATAATATTGCTTAAATCTAATTTACTCTATCAATGCTAAACATTTCAGCATCTACACAATCATACGTGTTATCGTAACCTTCATCATCATCGTCATCGTTGTCGTCGTCGTCGTCTGAATCTATGACTATATCCTCATCAGTTTCAAATATAATTTTAATTTTTAAATCTTCAAATATAAGTGTTTCTTTTTGCGACTTTAAATCCGTACAATCGATATAGTTGGAGGATAACAGCTCGTTTGTGTGTTTATCCCTTATTATTACTGTAATACCAGCTTCACACATTTTGTATTATAATACACCAAAATAGATAGAGAGAGGGAGAGAGAGATAGCTCTGTGTTCTAGTCGACGGACGATGATGAATTGACAATTTTTAGCACCGGACTGAGAATATGAGAGACTGCTTCTATTCTTCTTTTAAATCGATCGCGATCTCTAGCAATCTGTTCCCATATCCCCACCCGTGCTTTGCGATATGCAAAATTCCAACAAACCATATAATTAATCTCTACCTTATCGTTAAAATGCACATTTTTTATTTTTTTAATCATAGCAACCATTAAAGTCAATTGCAATTTTTTCACTACAAATTAGTGGGATTTCGTAGAAGAGTCTTTCGTAATTAATAGTATGTAAAATATCGTTAGGTGTAAAGAAATCGCTGTCGCTTAAGCGTAAACAATTTAAAGTCTTGCACTTATCTAAATACGTATTATAATATAATTTCACTGTATTTGAATAGTATACGTATGAACACAATAAACTATAGACAATGTCCTTCAAGTCCAACAGACTTTCCCACTCGTCTTGTGATAATATCAGCGATGTATGAGAAGTTGATCTTTTAAATTTTAAATGTTTTATTGTCTTTAAATAAACTTCTCTTATTTCCACGTCTTCGCCAATCACTGAATAGAATCGTCTGTGACTGTCCTCGTTAAAGTACTTGTTTATATGATTACACAACAACATTAGAGCGCACCAGTCGATCTGTTCCATAAAAATGCTAGTAGTTTTCACGTCTCTCAATTCGAGCATCGCGTGAAAATTTTGCGGTAGCCAACCGACGTTTACGTATTTACTTCGCTTTGCGTCGATAAAGAACACATTTTGCAGCAAGAGTTTTGTTTCAGAGGTCAACGCTGCACTTGCTGCTGCTGCAGTTGTCGATGAAGTTGTAGTAACATTTTCGGTTTCGATGTCTTCTTCTTCTTCTTCTTGACGCACCAACGGAAACTCTACAATGTCTTCACCTCTCTCCTCATCCTGCCGCTGCTGTCGGTGCTCCTCATCCACCAACTTTTGCATGTTGTTGTAATCGATATTCACATCACACGGCTCTGCGGTATCAGAGTTGTAAAACCGGAATATATTCAATGTATTAGTCATGTTGTCTCGCAACAAAGTCTTGCATTACACTGAATATTTCTTGCTTTTCTTGTGAATTGATTATTATTATGTTTTTTTTTCAACAGCTGCTGTCTAAAATTGTCTCATCGCTCCCACTCTCCATCCTACGACCCCTTCTTATAAGATCCATATCAACCTTGTCTGCAGCCGTACAAATTGATGTCGTTCCCTTCTCAATTTTTAATAAAATTGAATCATCATCAAATCTTAATCTCTGTTTCAGTTTATGCGTAAGATTGTAGATGTCGTTTTGAAAGTCCATACCGGCATGCAACAGTTTCAATCGCTTCAAATTGGAATGCGCTTGTTGGTAGAGCTGCTCAAACATTCTTTTATCGTTGACCACGAGCGAAAAGAACTTTGTATGATAAGTATGTTTAATAATCGCTTTAAAAACTATACGTCCATCGTCTAAAACAAATCGCATGTAGCGCGGATCCATTATTAAAAATCTTATACCCTCATTCCAGGGGATGGGTGTTTGTTGCACTACATTGTTTTCATCGAAGCCAAATCCCCATTCTTCTAATTTTTGTTTCTTATCTGCAGAGAGATTTGAAAAACGTCTGCTCTGATTGAACAACTCTACGCCGATAATTTCTTCTAGAGTGGTAGCCGATGATTTGTCAGGCACAAAGCCAATACTCCAAAGATTATCATCACTATAACTACCACCACACTCGTCACTACTTACACTCTGCATGTTTTTTCCTTAAAGACTGAATAATTTAAAAATAACTTTGTCTTATATACATTATTCGAATCTCCCCTCCCCCCACCATAATGTTTGCACAGCAACCGCCTTTGTTTTATTCATTTAGATATTTTTGCAGCTTGAGTACATTTATGCATGCGCAATTGTTTACGAATTTCATGTTTGCATGCAGATTACACTCGATTTTGTCATCAATTATTGACGACAGTGACAGCGGCAAAACTTTCAACGAGGGACAACAGTTTGAATCTAAGTCTACGTAAAGTAAATCAGGTCCGTTCTTTTTTAGAAATCTTTGTTTTTCGAGTCCTTTAACTAAAATTAGAGGTGAACCTTTAAAAATGTTTGTCAGTTGTTTATTTAGTTCACGTTATTCAATGTTGCCATAGTTCCAGTCGAGACCGTTTATTCTACTTTTATTGTAAGCATTCTGTTTTCTATACTTTTCATCGAGCCAGCGTTTCTCGTACGGCGGCTCAAACACTACTTGTTTTATATTGTCACTCGACAAATTGCAAAACGCCAATTCTTTTGCAAAATATTCATGCTCGTTACCGACAACGAATTGAATATCGCATATTCCAATTTTATGTGTCATAATCTCCCCTTTTTACACAATTTTTGTGACGGTATTTTGCAGGGGATGGTAGGTGAATAGTTTATCGTGTATAATCAGACAGAAGGCTGTCGTGCTCGCATGGAAATTTTCATGAGATTCAATCATCAACTTGATATCTACAACGCCCTTTTTGATAGCTTCCGGTTGTCGCGAGCAATCGAACACAATGAGCGGCGATATGGTTTTGAAGTCGTTTTTATTGAAAAGAGGTGCGTTTTTAGTTCCATTAAAATAGGTCTCCTGACCCTTCAGATACTTGTCGTAGACGATGTTGAAATCGTTTTTATCAAAATTCATCGTGAGCGGCTCGTAGGGATACGATTCGGAATTTAAAAAGAGTTTTGCCGACCGCAGTTTACAGTGATCAAAGACGCTGCTATCTTTCAGTTGAGAGCCCTCACGTTTCGTCTGAAAACCTACGATGATCAAACGCGGCGTTTCGACTTGATTGGTAGTCGTCACGGTCCATACGTGTTTTGTGGAAAACGGCAGCGCAGGAAATTCATACAGATCCCACGCTCTAAACACAATGTTTTTATCTTTGTTCGCCGTCTTCAACAGTTTAATTTTCATTTCATTAGACGGTATGACATAGGGTACGTTCCATTTGATGGACGTTAATTCTATTTTACCCGTTTTTTGAGTTGTTCCGGCGTCAGCTTGTTTTGTTAAAATTGCCGAATGATCGTCTCTTTTACGTATCAATATCAGTTCTTGTTTACCGTTCACCATCACCCGCTTGTGATCGTGTGCAAAACCCAAAATGTATTTCAAAGGTATGCTGACGCTAAAATTCCCTTCCGAATCCAACAGGTTGGCATTGTTTGTAGTCAAATCCCAACCGCAGTTTGAAAGCGCTCTTACTTCGTCGGGACTGTGCAACACATAACCGACCATGGTGGATGAGATGCCTACATTTTTAGTCGAGTCGAGTTGCATACCCCACAATTCATAGCGAATCTCCTCAAACAGATGCGCTATTCCGTTGTTAACGATGCTCGAAGTTGTAGCAGCTGTGTCGTCCTCGTAAGTCAATTTACCGCGCACTTCGAGCGTGCTGTCGTGAGGAAACGTGACGGCATCCTGATTTTGAATGGCTATGCGAATTTCATCGTTTTTTTTCAACTGATTGATGTTGTAGGGTTCTTGCGAATGTATGCGAATCGATTCTATACTTTCGTCTAGAACGATCGGAAAGTCAACGGCTAGAATATCTTGCATTTTTCCTCCCCTTTCTATTTTAATGCAAGTCCAATTGATCTTAGAAAATTTAAATTCTCACTACTGATTTTATTTTGCTTCCTCCCTTTATGACCAGAACCTTTTAATTTTATCTATCTACTTTTCTTTTCAGATGTTGTTGTTGTTGTTGTTGTTGTTGCTGCTGCTACTGACTCATCGGTGGACAACGCTCGACTGATTCCGGTTGACGTTTGCAAACACTCTTTAAAATAATCTCCGTAATATACGCCCATTTTTTACAAACGTTTGAGATGCAATCGCACAGTAACGGACTCGCCGTTGAAATCCACTAAACGATCGTCTTGATCGACAATAGTTATGCTAATGTAGTCTATAACTCGACGATTGATGGGCAAATAAATAACATTGCTCGGTGTTATGGATATTTTATAGCCCGGCTCCTCTTGCGGATAGAACTGAAAGAGAGTGTGTTCGGGCTGTCCGTTTAAATAGGAACCGCTCACAATATTACACTTTACTCTGATTGCGTTAATTTTTGTAATGTGAGCCTTAAAATCCGATTTGTGTACGGTGTTTGCTTCTAGCATATTGCGCTTCTTGCTGAAACCTAGCAGAGATCCCACGCTACCTTCGGCGCCAATATCTATAATCACATCGCTCTTTATTTCCGTTTTCAACGTGTTGTTGTTTGCCATAATTCGAATGTTTCTATTCTCCTTTTTCAACTCATCGAGTAGGTAGTCGTTGATGTTTGTGATTTCGTACGCTCCCTTAGGTATCTCGATTGTTTTCCTATTGTTGTCGAGTATCGGAAAGTCGGGGTCATAGTAGAAAAACTTGTTGTTGGTTTCGTCGATGTTTGGAATCGAGTGCCACGACTCAAATTCAATCAGTCCCAGTTGATATTCTTCATTCTCATCGAGCACGATCGACGGATAAAACGGACTGTTCAACACCGACTCGTTTCCGCTCAGGGTGAATGTGAACGACATTGTCCTTCTCTCTCTAATTGTTCAATAGGAAAGACAAACAGTGATGTCCGCACAAAACTGAATTGAATTTTTGTCTTCTCTCGTAGTTATATACTATGCTGCAACCTTTCAAATAATCCACCAACTCTCTCGGCGGCTGCAAGTTGCCGAAACTGTCAAAGTACTTTACGTTTTTGCCAACTTTTTTGTACGCGACCCAATGCGTTCCGGGACCGTCTCTATCGTCCAGATTTACTACGACGCTCTCGTTCTTTTTAGGTTTTTTTGGCAGCGCGTTTCTCATGTACACGCCTCTGAAAAATTTGACATTTAACATATTCGCGTATCGTTCAATCTCAGCATCGGTGAGCGCGTGTTTCGGCAATATTTTTAAGAGTTTTTTGAAGCCGTGCGAAAGGGTCTTAAAAAAAGACCATAGCCTCGCCGATAGGGTTTCAAGTAGAGTCCGCTTCCTTTTTTACCGATGGCTATGGCTTCCATTGTTTCGTTGTGACGATTCGCTTCAGCAAGTTTATCTCTGGCCTCCTTAGCATCTATGACGGTTTTGGCAACGCTCGCAGCTCCTCCGGTCAGAGCTCCCAATGCCGACAGACCGGCGAATAGCGGAATTAGCGGTAAAAATCCTCCCGTTCTAGGTACGGGTATTACTCGATCGTCTTTCACTGCTGCAGTCGCATATTTGTTTACACCCGTCGAGTTTATCGAATCGAGTTCCAGCTGTGCTTGTTTAATTAGACTGTTCTTTATGGTAGAATTTTTAGTTTTCACACTTCTCCTTCTTCCGGTTGATTTTGCTCGCCTGTTGACGCGCATGCGTTTTGGTGCAACAGCAGCAGCGGATGAAGCTCTCTTTCTTTTCCTACTGCCCATGCCGAGTTTAGTTTTAATTTTCATCGCGTTTGTCGTGAGCCAAGCGGCTGTCTTTTCGCTTAAACTAGCGTCCTTTGCCTTGACGCGACTCCAAGCTGTCTCGAGAAGTTTGCGATCGGCTAAGTGACGTTCTTTTAAATTCTTTGTGTTTGCGTAGGCTACGTCGTGCTCTTTGCAACCTTCGTCCAGCGGATTCACGCCGACGTCGCCTCTGTTCAAACGCTTCTCTAACTTTGTTCCGGGTCCGCAGAAACGATAGCCGGGTATGTGTAATTCGACCGGTAGTTTGTTGATTAAAGTATTGACGAGTCCACGTCCAGTGCGGTTATCACTTGTGGAATGAACGACGACCATCTTTTATACCTAACTGCGCAGCGTCTCCTTTTTATTCTAAAAAAATATTTCTAACAGAAAAAAAAAACGTAAAAGAAACAAAAAAAAACAAACTATACCACGTCTTTTTTGAGTATCCACGAGTTGTGAGTGTCGTCAAGGCCCAACCACTTGACGTACAATCTATTGCCTTGTGTTTTCAAGACCTTCTCCACTAAATAGACGCTGTGATCGGGAACTTTTTGTAATTCCTCCTCGTAAAACCCACCCTTGATTGGTACGTTGTTTGCGTCCGCCAGCTCGTAAGTGCGCGGATTTGTGGTCAGTTTCACCTTAGACACCGTAAAAATTTCAGTAGTCCAATTGGGCAGGTAGCCTTTGTCAAACACGTGTTTATACTTGCTGATACGTACGTGATCGCCCGCGTGTATTTTCTGTTTTCTCACATCTACTATTTTTAAATTAGAGTAGACAGTTTTCAGTAATTTCTTTTCATTTTTTGCATTCACCTCATTGGGTTTCATTTTTATCGTTCTGTGTCTGGTGTTGTTGTACTCGCTCACAATGTCCGGCAATATCTTGAGCCATTTATAATTTCCCTCGATGCTGAAGCGTTTCCACAGTCGCGCCTTCAACGTTCTTATAAGTCGCTCGACAATGCTGCTCTTTAAATTGCTAAAAGTCGAATAGTGATTGATGGAATATTTTTTCATTAAATTTTGAAAATTCACGTTGTAAAATTCCGTTCCGTTGTCCGTTTGCAGGTGTCGCGGTGGCTTTTTGAGTTTCTTTAAAATTTTCAACATTGCGTCCGCAACTTCCTTCCCGCGCTTGCTTTTCAACGGCACCGTCCACGCATACTTTGAAAATGCGTCGATTACGGTGAGAATGTACTTGTAATTCTCATTCACGCCGGCGTACGGAAACATTTCGGCAAGATCGGCCTGATAGAGATCGTAGAGACCCTTGACGAGCACGCGTCTGCGCCGATAGTTTTTTCTCGCCGGTCTGTGCAGCTCGTTGACGATTCTAATTTTTTCCACGGAGACTTGTGTGCGGTTACTTTGCTTTCGGGGACGACGGCCGCGTTTCATTGTAAAATAGCGGATTTAAAAATATTTTTCTGTGTCGTACTTTTGATAGCGGCGATGATAAGGAGGAGGAGGAGGAGGACGTTTTTACAAAGGGACTCTGCAGTCTCTCTTTAACAACAGATGCTACTTTCAAGTTTGTATTAGTTAATATAGGTTCCAATTTACTAGAGTCATTGACAAAATAAGAAGTATTTATAGTAGACTCTGCTACTGCTTTTTTTTCATCGCAACGTGTTGAATCCTCACCGAAATATGGAGGTCTCAAATCTGCATACGGAATGTTTATTATTGTGTCGAGATAGCGCGTAACATGTTCAACCGCGGACACGTTTCCTTTTCTCTTCAACTTTTTTGCTTCACTAAAAGAAGAAGAAGAAGACGATTCCACAGCCGGTGGTGGTTTTCTTTTTTTATTGAAATATTCAAACAGCGGATTTCTAGTCGTTGTCGTCGTCGTCGTCGTCGGAATCGTTTCATACACAGTTTCCCGATCGCTGAGAAAACTCACAGATTGTTCTTGATCACTAATGTCTGTATCGTCATAATAATAATAATTATCATCAGCATAATCGTTTTCACTTTTTATATCAGTATATTGCAATAATGTCATCAGTTTTTTTTCTTCTTCTTGTTGCGCATTATTGTATTGCCTAGTAGAATTTTCTCTGTTTCTTTTGTTCTGTTTTTTTTTTCTTTTTTATTGGTGGCAAATTATTGAACGGTGATGAAGCAAACTGTTTTCTCTTGTACAATTCCGCTTCCACCATCTGCTTTCTAAGAATGCTGTAGATCTTTCTAATCGCATTTTCTGCATTTATCAATTTCTTTGTAAGTATTATTTTTTTGTTGCTGTTATAGCTTTTCATTGAGAGCAATTTACTATCGTAACAACGGATATCTCAAGTATATTTCCACGCCTAGCGTCACTCTGTCTTTGATTTTTAACGCTTTTTGTGCCGCACTAGCTAAAAATTTTATGCGATCACCCGTCTTGATTTTAGTCGACTCGAGCGTCGTGTATAATTTATCATTTATAAATATATTCGTGTCTATGGGTGACGTTCTTATAGATAGAATTTCCATGCCGTCGACCTCCCGACCGAATATATACTCTACGAATCCTTCGGCCAAAGTATAATAATTTTGTTGTGTTAATTTAGCGTCTCGACTGAACAGACGAAGCATTAACTGCCCGCGATATTTTTTCAAAAAATCCTCTGTCAGAAGCGGAAAAGTTTCATTTTGAAAGCGCCACAACACTTTTTGTAAAATTCCGTTCAAAGCACTTACACTAACAGCGTCCTCTGTGTTTTTCGCCGCGCCGATGTTCATCAATCTTCTGCCAGCGATGTCCAAATTATTATCTACAATTTTAAATCCTACATCGAGAGCGGTAGTGTTAGCAGCAGAAGGAGCGTCGTTTAACTTCCACTGCTGACGACGTCGACTGTGTCTACCAAACTTATCTACGGGCATGTTGAGAGGACACTGACGATCGAGCGGCAAACAACACGCAATTTATTGAATGACGTTTGCCTCTCTCAATTCTTCCAGGATTGAAACTATTTCGTTCCTATGAGACGTGTTGCCGGCCTCCTGAGACGCGTACAGCAATTTGAGTCTGCCGACCAATTCGTTCAAATCGTTCCAGTACACGTACTCTTTTTTCTTGTTTCTGTGCACTTTCAAAAATAGTCCATCTCCGCTTAGCTGTTGTGGCGGTGCTGCTGCTGTTACCGCTTGTGTATTGACATTTTTGTTTGCATACAGCGGCATGATTATGTTTTTGTATTTGTAGCCAACGTTGCTTTTGATCCTACCGTCTGCTTTCAGATGAGCGCGCGTATAGTCTAAAATCTTCTTGTATATTGCTCTATCCTTTTGTGTATACTCTTCGGGGTTTTTCATGAAAATCAGTTCATAAAGTCCCAGAGTGCCGACGATCTTGTAACTATCGATGACAAAATCGTCCGAGTCCTTAAGAAAGGCTATTTCTTTATCTCCAATCATGTATTTTCCATCTATAGATTTAACACCGTAAGTGTAGTCCTTTTCTCTCGCAGGCTTTTCATTTAAATATAGTTCAGAAAGAGTGGTGGCGGCGGTGGTGTTGGGGGTGTTGGTGCGAGTCGTTGGCGTACTAGAAAATAGCGGTTCGTCGATTGTACGCTTCAAAACACTTTTATCATTTGCTTTGCGTGGAGTTTCATCATAATCACTATGCTGCACTTCTCTGTTTGATGTTTTAAATTCTCTCTTAAGATGCCGTTGTTGGTGTTTTTTTTCATCGCCTTCTTCTTCCTCCTCCTCCTCCTCTTTTTTCACTCGATCGATTAGAACTTTTTTTAGCGGTTCAATGAGCGGCTTCAGTTGCGCTTCGACAGCTCTGCTCTGCTCAAAAGCACCCGATTTTATTAGATTATATTTATTTCGCACAGACTTAATGGCTCGTCTCAATCGTCTTCTAACTGAAATTTCATTCCTTTTTTTCCTATTCATAGCTACTAATACTACGGCACTGTGCAGAACACAGAGAGAGAGAGAGAGAGAGAGAGAAAGACAAGAGCACGAGCACCGTAATAACTGAAAGGGTCGCGTTTCAATTATATTTATACTTGCTGTTTCACTACTATGAATCTATCGAAATTAACTCTATATCTACCGGCGTTCATGTCCGAGTCTTTATCTATTACGAAAAAATTGTACTTGCCACCGACCCAACACTCGACGCAGAGATTTTTAAAATCATGAAAAGACATATCGGTGTTCACAAAGTCGTCGTACGCGTGACGTAAGTTCATATCGTCCTGTTTGAAAAGCACAATAAGATTCGCATTGTCTCTGACCAACTGTTTAGGTATTTTACTGTACGACTGACACAGGTAAAAACTATCAACGCTGGCGTGTCGTCCCATGCTAAAATATTCGCGAATATTGCTTTGGTTTTCACAGGCAACGTCGTCGAAAATAAAAACAGAGTTGGGCTTGACCTCGCTGGGATGGAGTATAGTTTCACGGTCAGTAAAAGTGTAAAAGCCCATTCCGCTAACACCGCTTAAAATATCTGCAAGCAGTTGATACTTGTACTGCTGTAGAGAGTTTGAATAAACGTAGACATTTTCAAATTTGAGTCCGTTGGTGTCAATGAGCAGGGAAACCATTACATTGGTCTTGCCGCAGTTAGAGGGTCCAACAATAATACACCTGACACTTGTGGGAAGTAAAATTCCATGTTTTTTTATCTTCGATGACTTTTCACTTTTTTCATCTAAATTTAAAATTTCAATTTTTATTGGTTGTTGTACAACTTTCATTTTTTTTCTATTCAACTTTCAAAACAACTGCACCACCACCTTTCAAAGCCGACTGAGGAAAAAGAAAAGGTTTAAGGTACTTTATTACTATCACACAGCCTACATAGCTCAGTTGAAAGATCATTGAACTTTTAATGTAAAGAAACGTCTGCAGGGTTCGAGTCCCTTCAATTTATTCAATTTGAAAATTCAAAGAAAAAACAAGACAGATACACAAACGGGCTGCTATATTTTTTCTACAAAAATTATTATTATGAATTTAACGAGTTCACTAACACACTAGTTAAAGCAAACAAGTTTAATTTATCGGTGTTTGGAGTCAATTGTGGTGGGGTTATTGAAGAAATTAAAACACTACTTTATAAGCTCATGCAACTTGAAACATACAAGTAAAAAGGAAAAAAACTCTGTAATTTTCAATTCTGACGATGATGACTAGACTCACACACACACACACACACTATTGATAGACTATAGCTAGAATGCGTTTTCTGTGTAAATCACCATATGCAGTGACATTATTGTCACGATAAAAATCATCTAAAGGACACACACACACACACACATCTACCCACTTATATTATGATAATAATAGTTTTTTTACTATAAAAGAAAAAAATAGTAGCAATGGTGGAATCGGTTTAAAGTCGTTTTTTTTTTTTTTAATTTTTAATTTATAAATTTAAACAGCTAGAAGCGACAGACGTCTCATCGTAAACAAAAAAGATTTCTTACAAAAATCTCAAATTTTGAAAAATAAAAAAGTTATAGGCATTTGTGTAAAAAGACCCGTCCCACCACCATATCGACCCGTTACTCCCACCACATCCTTGAAAACATCCTTTTCTAAAGTGTCCTTAAAAAGTAAATATTCGTTAAAAAAAATTTTTCCCAAAATTATTTTTCCAAATTTTCAAAAATTTTCCGGGCACTATTCTTCACCGTCAAATATTAAACACATATGGTCTCTTGAAGAATTGGTGAAAAACGAAAATTTAGTTCTCGCGCAGAAAGATGTGCGGTTACAATTTTATATATCATGAAATCACTCAATAAGACATAAATATTACTTAATTAATCAATTATCTATTAATTAAAAAATAAATACAGTCTATCACAAAAACAATATTATCTAATAGAGTGTTATTATGATTTAAAAAAAAAATCTTACCTTAGACAAAAATAACACTGCATTTGCGTACATTTTTTAAAACATACACCAGTTTTTAAACTGTTGAGCGTCTATAATAACTAATTATTACAACATCTCATTATCTAATTTTAAATGATATTTAATGAAAAACAACAATTTTAAGTCACTTTTATATTTAATAAACGTTTATATACACAAATATATTATATAAAAACATTGACCTACAGAATATATGACCTAGACATTTAATAATACTACAGTATTAAAGACATGACCACGAATTCTACACACCTTGAAGTTTAAGGATGGGAATTTTATTATTTTAGTTGACTATCATATTTTTAAAAAAAACCTACAACTTATTTGGTAATTTAGAAAAAATTTTAAGGGATTCAGAGAGGGCGTCTCTCAGTACACCCTACGTATGTGTGAACTTTATTTATTAGGGGTAGTTTACCCTGTAAATGAGGCGTTTTACGGATATACAAAAATTAATGTGTGTAAATTTCTTTGTTCTATGTGATATGTCCTCTCATAGCAAACATTTTTTACTGTTCATATATTTCACCTAATATTTTCCAATTAAACATAAAAAATTTTTTTTCAATCCCTTAACACTTAACACTTAACATAGGATATATAATTTTGAAATTATTTCAAAAACGCTTCGACCGATTTTAACGTGGTTTTCACCATAAGATGCAGTTTGACTACACGCATCTTTTACACTTTTACAATTATCATCAAAAAGTGAACGGAAAAAATTAGTATAATTTCCTTTAAAGGCCATTTTTAAGGACAAGTTATATTTGCAAAACAATCAATAATCCTTGGAAATGTAGCAGACAAGATAACCTGATCATTACCTCCGTCTATAGTAGCTCATTACTAAGCTTTTTTTTGTGAATTTGATGAGTAAACATTATTATTAATTTTCACGAATACACGCTAACCAAAGAAAGAAAAAACTGTCGCTATTAAAATACACAAAACGCGATAATGTATTGTAATTAAAAAAACTTTTTTTACCTATTACAGAAATAACACTGTCGCTATTAAAATACACAAAACGCGATAATGTATTGTAATTAAAAAAACTTTTTTTTACCTATTACAGAAATAACAATTCTGTTAAACTTAATTATTTTCTATATACATCGTAACACCCGAAAAATTTGTAATACAATGAATCTTTAGAACTTCCACTATGCGTTTATATTTGAACTTATTTTTCATTGACATACATTTTAATTGTTTACTTAACAAGTGAATTTTGTTTTGCTAAAAATATTCGGGTACATGGTCGCTTATTACGTGTTTATATTCAGACAACTTTCATTTTTCATTTGACTTTTATTTATTCACGTAACAAGCAAATTGTAATATATTATGCTATACTAAAGAATTAAGGTAGTTGTCGTGTTAAAATATTGTCAAAAAGTTATAGATTATACGCGCCACAAAAGTATACTAGCTTGTAACTAATCCGTTTGCACGCAAGACTGTACCCGTGGAAACGTAACCCATACAGAATTCATATTATGCGTGTATACTTTTCTATAAATTGTTGAACTTTAAACAGTTATCAATAGATAATTAGACGGTCAAAGAACGTTTCTTATTTTTTAAACTCATAACAATGTATTGAAAGACTGTCAGTTTATGAAAAGTTTCTGACAGTTAGTTGTTTTTTTTTTTATAAATAAGAAACTGGTTTAGAGAAGTGTGCTGAGATCATATACAATCAATGTTAATTATCCATTTTTTAATTGAATTTATCTCGGATTATATACGCTCGATCGACTTCAAATTTTCAGGTTAATTTTATTATCATGTCTCCCTTTATAAGTATACAAAAATTAAAAATTTTTCTGACGGTGCGCCTTAACCCCAAAACAGTCTCACAAACAAACCTTGATTTTATATGACGTAAAGTTGTTTACCATCAATTTGCATCTTTTTGTTTATGCGAAACTAAAATACTTTCTACAATTCTCTCTTCAACTTCAAAAAATTATGCTATAAAAAGCGTCTCTCTTCAAGCTGAAGTTAATAGTTAATCGCATTGATGGAGTAAATTAGATTTAAGCAATATCATTATTATTAACAATGTATCTTTTTTTACAATAAATATATTTAAAACGTATTTTACACGTCTTTTTATTAAAAAAACTACCTTGGGGATCTTTTATATTTTCAGAAACTATTTAATGTGTATGTGTGGGATGAAAAGTGCAGTGTTGAGTAAGATTTACAATACAATAATGTAATGTTTTTTTTACTATATATTATAACGGAGCGCGTCATCCGGTCACGTACATATAAACAGGTCAAATCACGTACCGATCAATGTCAGGCATTCCATACCATTCTTTGCATATTAATTTGTCTCTATTCAAAGCTTTACGAGTATATGCACGTATCGTTGAAGACCGTATTGTATAATTTTGTTGATAAATCTTAATTCATAGCAATTACTAGAGTGAAAAATTCAATAATTAAATGTATTTATATTGTTTAAAATTAAAACTCATAATTAATGCAAAGTGTTAGAATACAAAAAAAGATAATCTTTTGTTTTATATTATCGTGTATTTTATAAATGCTAAATGTTTTAGACGCTTGAATAAAAAACCCACATTGTTAGGTACGAAATGTGATATTCGACTTACCACCATGTAAGATTATTACGAATTTGCTGAAATATTTATTTGTTTGAATAATTCTTAATGTTAAAAACCTGTTTTTGTTGTGTGTAGATATACTGCTGCATATATTACCATTGTCAACATTGTAAGATACCTCAGGCAGTCAGTCAGCGTGTGCGAAAGGCAAATGATCTCTCTCCAGAGTCGGACTATATAAACGGAAAAGTTTTTTTTTTCTCGTTCAAGGAAAATGGTGTGTGATTGTGCATGTCTGCTGTGTGTGTGTTTGTGTGTGTGTGTGTGTGTGTGTGTGTGTGTGTGTGTGTGTGTGTATCTCTCTCTGCGTGTGTTGTGAGTGCGGGCGGCGGCGGCGGGTGGCTCGAACCTTTCCTACGTCACGTTTTCAAAGCGGCCATATTTTTATGGAAAAAAAACAACCAGTGAAGTCGGTGGCGGCGGCATATAAGCGTACGTCCCCCTCCCTTTACGTGAAAAGTGGAGGAATAAGACCAAACAAACGTCGCAGACGTAACGACACTACCATATTTCAACATGCGAGCAAGTTTTCACAGCAAGTTCGATCT
This sequence comes from Venustoraphidia nigricollis, assembly GCA_034508555.1. NCBI lineage: Eukaryota > Metazoa > Arthropoda > Insecta > Raphidioptera > Raphidiidae > Venustoraphidia > Venustoraphidia nigricollis. The sequence goes on along the minus strand of JAVRKA010000023.1, from coordinate 294,779 downwards.
CAAGTCGGAGGAGCTTAACTGGAGGGGCACTGCTCTCTCATAAACATACTACTGTTGTTTCGTTTGAAAGTTTCTGTTGAATATTATTTATAGAGAATTCGAATTGTTTTTGGTTGTGTGAAAGTATTGAGATAGTTTTATTGTAATTTTGTATCAATTTGTTATTTAAAGACATATGCCTATTCGTGTTGCGGTCAATATCATGTTGTTTCTGTGTAAGTATTTTAATTGCTAGATCGTATTTCTCTGCGTCTGAATGATCTAAATTTCCAGAGATAGTTTTTATTATAGTGCCTAGACCATCAATCAATCCCCGTTTTTGTCTATTTTTTATTGGGTTACCCTTTAAAAGTATGCAATCTATTTTTTCTAAATTTTTATCTAATGTGTAGTTAACTAATTTTAATAAGTTATCGATATCCTTTAGCAATATATTTTGAAAATTTTTTGAAGCGATATTTTCTGAAATAATGTCAATATTTTTACTAAAAACGTGTAGTTTTGTTTGTATGAATTCTAAGTTATAGAAATGGATGAAAGAATGATGTTTTTGTTCAATTTTAACTTTATGAAAGAAGAAGGGAAGGATTCCAGGATTATCTGTAATGTCAGTTATCCTGATCTCGTCTGTTTGCTGGCAAGACGTTTGTGTCAGGATCATCAGAATTCTGAAATTTCAATGGTCTTTTTAATTGTTGCTTGTGAAATGTTTCTTTAAGTGTTTTAACTTTATTTTCTAGATCGGATGTGACAATTTCTTTCCGTGCTCTTTGTTTTGATTTTACACGAGGTTTTGTTTTTACATAGGCGTTAGTTTGTGGTGTGTACGAGGGTGGTTTTTGTTTCGAAGCATTGGATTTTTCTATGGATAAGATTTTGTTGTTTTGACTACTTTCGTGTACCTTTCTATATAATTCTTTGGTAATTTCGCGATGTTTCTGTATGTAATCGGATAAGTATTTTTCTTGTAAGTCTATTTCTAAAATGTCATTGTTGTTGATATGCCCTTGTATAATTTCTATAGGTTTGTGTTTTGTTGTGTTGTGTATCGAGTTGTTGTAGCCTAGTATAGCGTAAACCATTTCTAGTTTTGTCGAAATATTCGGGTATTTTTTGTTTACGATTCGTAGATGTTCTAAGAGGGTGGAATGAAAGCGTTCTATCGTTCCTTGAGATTGTGGGTGTAGTCTAGTAGTGTAATGTAATTTTATATTATGCGTTTTGCAAAACTCTTTTAGAATTGAGTTGTTAAATTCTGGACCATTATCGGCTTTAAGCGATAAGGGTAAGCCATGATGTGAGAAGTGAGAAATTAGATTCTCTACAATAGGTATTACATTACAGCCTGTGGTAGGGTATGTGTTCCAGATCGGAACAGTTGGTTTTTATTTTAATTGTTTAAAAACCAATGTTTTTTAGTAACTAAGGAAAATATAAACAAGTTAGAAAAATTTTTCCAAATTGAAACTACGTGTGACAGTCATACCAAATTATAAATTATAAACAAAGTTCACATAATAATGTATAGAATAATTATAGGTTTTTAATAAAAAATATAAAACTCAAACGTGTGTTTTATGAACGGTCCTTCGAGCAATTTATAAAAACCATATTTCTGGCCACTTAGAGTCAGAAATATCAAACATTTTTTGGTTCATTCGAGCCGGATTTATGGACAACTGGTGAAACTACATTGGACAAAAGCCAAAGGCTTATTTAAAACGAAGAAACTGCTGGTAAGATTAAGAAAATAACAATTTTCTATAATTACAAAAAAGTGTCCAAATCAAGTAAGACGCAGACAATTGCATTCCGCAACGGGATCAATAAGGACAGCGTAAATGGTTTAGTCACCTAGGAAACGAAAAACAGCAGCGCAGATTAACTCTACTCTGGACATATTGTTGAATACAAAACACAGTTGCTATTTACAAGGCAAGTTTGATTCAACTAATTTGAGGTACGACTGATCAATTGCATCAAAATAAGTGTGCTGTGAATTAACAGTGATTTAAATTTACTACATAATATTTGAGCCATCTAATAAGACAATTTGTGCTAATCCACTTTAAATTTGACATTTAAATTGGTGAAATTAGTGACATTTCAGATAAAAATACAATTATTGTAAACGTCAATTCATCTCACAAAACAGCATTTACTATTCATTGCCTTTCTTAAATCACAATGGCCAATATTGATGCTTTAATGAAACAACGAACCAGTGTAAAAGGACGAATTACTCGAATTCATAATTTTGCACAATCATTTGATGATACCAGAGATTTATCAGAATTGTCAGTCCGAGCATCAGTTTTAGATGATTTATTTAGACAGTTCAATGATATACAATTGCAAATTGAAAATTTTGATGAAAATGATGACAGATTTGCGATAAATGAAACTGAAAGAGATACCATGGAAACTAAATATTTTTCAACTAAAAGTCTGATAGAAATCAAGCTACAGAAACAAAATTCTGTATCAAGTGATTCTGGTAACGCTAGTAACTGCTGTTCTGTAAATAATAAAAATCACGAACCGCATACAACTGTCAGATTGCCGCCACTCAATATTCCGATATTTGATGGTAAATTGAAAGATTGGCCCACATTTAAAAATTTATTTGACTCAGTTATTCACAACAATGTGAATTTATCAACCATACAAAAATTCAATTATCTCAAATCCGTGTTAAAAGATGAAGCCTCTAGTTTGGTTAGTTCTTTAATCATAAACGAAGAAAATTATCAACGAGCGCTTGACAATTTAACAAGAAAATATGATAATGTAACTGTTGTTGCTAATTTTCATTTAAATTCTATTTATAATTGGCAGTCAGTAAATAAACATAATTTAAACCAATTTATATTAAATTTCGAACAAAGTTTAGATTCTTTACGCTCTTTAAAGGTTCCAGTTGAGCATTGGGACTTGATTTTAGTTTACATAGTCACACAGAAATTAGACAACGCACTCCGTTCCGCCTGGGAACTACAAGTTAATTCTAATGAATTACCGACTATCAAGAACTTAATTGAATTTTTAAATCAAAGAGCAAGTGCCTTCGAACGTATAAATGAGGGACAATTGAACAAAAAGGTAACGCATGTCGTTTTAAACCCACAAATAGCGACAATAAAATGTATCAATTGTAATGAAAGCCATCTGTTATTTAAATGTCCAAAGTTCTTAGCAATGCAAGTACATGAGCGAAATGAATTCTGTAAAAACAAAAAACTATGTTTCAACTGTCTAAAATTATATAAAGTCAACCACAAATGTTCTGAAATCAACTGCAAAATGTGCAGCAAAAGACATCATACGTTACTTCATAATAAAAATATTAATTTCAGTGTGCCAAACGACATACAAAAGTCAAATAATGCAACAGATCAACAGATCAATAATAATGAGGTTTGTTCCATGACACTATGGACACCGAATCAGGCAAGTGCTAACTATTTTGCCAGAAAAGGTAGTTACCAGCCTATGACAATGTCAGTCAATGACAATAAAAGCCAAGTGCTACTTTCAACAGCAGTTGTTAAAATTCAAGCTGACTCAGGTCAGTGGCAATTTGCTAGAATTTTGCTAGACTCAGCTAGTGAAGTTCACTTAATTTCTAAAAAATTAGTCTCGCGATTGAATTTGAAACGTCAAGTCAATCCGACTATAATACAAGGTTTAAGCAATTCAAGAACGAACACTCAGAGCAGTGTTTCCGTTAAAATTCAGTCTAGAATAAGTAATTGTCACTACAGAATGCAATGTTTAGTAGTTGATCAAATAACGGTTCCTTTACCACATCAATATGTTAACACTGAAGAATTTATCATTCCATCAAATCACAAATTAGCTGATCCAACATTTAATATAGGTACCCGGTGAGATAGATATTTTACTAGGAGCTCAATTATTCTTTGAAATAATGCGAACCGGTCACGTAAAATTAGGACCTCATTCTCTTCATTTGAACAAAACTGTTTTCGGTTGGATTGTATCTGGTTCTTTAACTGCAGCTCCAGTAGCGTTTAATTTAGTTGTCAGTTTACATACCCACGTATTAAGTTTCAATGAACAATTACAGCCATTTTCGCAGCTTGAAAAAATTTCAAATAAAATTGTTTTATCAGCTCAAGATAAATTATGCGAGCAAAGCTGTGAAAATTCAGTAACTAGTGATAAAATGGGTCGATACACAGTTGATCTCCCATTAATACAAGATAAAGTTCAGCAATTAGGCGATTCTTTTCCAATAGGTTACAGATGCCTTCAGTCATTAGAAAAACAGTTTTCAAAAAATCAGATTCTATACAATGAATTTAAAAAGTTTATAGAAGGATATGTAGAATTAGGCCACGCGTATTACGTTCCTCTAAGAAATCCCAATGAAAAGCGGTACCAATCCCTTCAAAGTGTGCTCTGGAGAGACTCTCCAGACAGGCATTTAAAATGTCTTGAATTGAAAACCGTAACTTATGGTATTAAAAGTGCTGCTTACTTAGCATATCGAACATTGTTACAATTAGCTACAACCACTGTTAAGAAAAAGGAACAATTATTTGTACAGTTCCCTAAGTTTTCAAACTTCCGTACTCTCAAAAGAGTGCTAGCTTATTGTTTTAGGTTTGCTACAAACTCTACACCTAATGTAGAAAAGTTGCCAGGACCACTTAGCGTTCCTGAGCTCATAATTTTATTGTCAAAACAAATTCAATACGACGCATTTTCTCATAAAATTCGTCAGATTTCTTTAAATAATAATTCTATGGAATATACAAACATTATCAATTGTAGTCCTTTAAAAGGACTAACACTATTTATCGACAAAGACGGCGTCCTCAGAGTAGGTGGACGAATTAAACGTGCAAATATTCAGTTTGATCCGAAACATCCAATTATTCTTCTGTCTAAAAATCATGTTACAACGCTCATTATCAAACAGTTGAATTTAAGATTATTTCATGCTGGAATTAAAAATTCACTTACTAATTTACGCTCAAAATACTGGCCTATCAATGGTCGCGCTTTACCAAAAGATCGAGTTGCAGTCAATAGACCTTTCTTAAATGTAGGCATTGACTTTGGCGGCCCTATTTATATTAAATCATTACGCTTACGAAAAGCTATACTTACAAAAGGATACATATGTCTTTTTGTTTGCTTGTCCACTCGAGCTATACCTCTAGAGTTCGTTACTGAGTTAACAACAGAAGCCTTTTTAGCAGCATTAAAAGATTCATTTCACGTAGAGGTGTGTGTAGTACAATATATTCAGATAACGCTACCAATTTTTAAGGTGCATTCAATAAGTTACAAAAACTCTATCATATTATGTTTAAAAACCAAAATGATTACAGTAAAATAATTAATTTTACTAGCGAACTGAATATTTCGTGGAAATTTACAGTACCTTGTGTCAGTCACATGGGTGGATTGTATGAAGCTGGAATCAAGTCAGTTAAAACCTTTCTTAAAAAACAGTTAGGAAATGCTCATTTAACTTACGAAGAACTTTATACTGTTCTGACTCAAATTGAGGCAATACTGAATTCACGACTTTTGTGCGCGCTTAGTGATCTCCCTGATGATTTGACGTGCTTGACGCCTTCACATTTTCTTATAGGAGAATCATTACAAAATATACATGAACCTGACATATATAATATACCATTAAATAAATTATCGTTGTGGCAAAGAATTACACAACTAAAACAACAGTTTTGGAAACAATGGTCAAATCAGTATTTAACTGAATTACAACAAAGACCAAAATGGTGTACTCCTAAACCCAATATCGCTGTTGGTGACTTGGTTCTAATAAAGGAAGACGCCACTCCTCCTTTATCATGGCCAAAAGCCAGAGTTCTTAAAGTTTTTAAAAACAAAACAGACGATTTAGTTCGCTCAGCTCTTCTAAAAACGGAGAAAGGCGAATTCCATCGTCCTGTTAATAAGTTAATATTACTTCCGCTTAAGAGTTAATTGTTCTAATTTCATTTTCAATTTCAATTTTTTATGCTTCCGCATCCGGCGTGGGCTGCATGTTCCAGATCGGAAGAGTTGGTTTTTATTTTAATTGTTTAAAAACCAATGTTTTTTAGTAACTAAGGAAAATATAAACAAGTTAGAAAAATTTTTCCAAATTGAAACTATGTGTGACAGTCATACCAAATTATAAATTATAAACAAAGTTCACATAATAATGTATAGAATAATTATAGGTTTTTAATATAAAATATAAAACTCAAACGTGTGTTTTATGAACGGTCCTTCGAGCAATTTATAAAAACCATATTTCTGGCCACTTAGAGTCAGAAATATCAAACAGTATGCTTGTGCAAATTTGCTAAAGTCATCTATAACTGTGAGAAACTTTTCTCCTTTGTATTGAAACATGTCTATGCTTATCATTTCCAGTGGCTTATTAGGCGTGGGTGTAATTTCTAGAAGAGGATTGTTGGGAGTTCTTTCATATTTATTGAGCTGGCAAATTTCGCAATTATTAATGAATCGTGTAATGTCATTTTTTAAATTTGGCCAATAATAGATGCGTTGTATTCGAACTAAGGTTTCATTTATGCCTCTATGGTTTGTTTTACCTAGGTGGCAATTTTCTATTATATGCTCTTGTTCGGGTTGATTTTCCTCATCTTTAAGAAAAATGGTAGCTTGGACTATCTGATATGTATTATTTTTGAATGTGTTCTGTAGAGTAGTGATAAATTTGTCATAGTGTGAGATGTTTTCGAAATATATACCATATTTAAGTTTTGGATCTATGTATTCTTTAAAAAGCTCAATGACTTCTTTTTCTAAATGTTCAAGAGATATGTGGGCGTATATACGTTCTTTTGTATTACTGTGTAAATTCTTTTGTATGGGTTTGTGTGTGACGGTATTTACAAATTTTATTACGATCTGTCTAGCAAAATAGTTAAGAGGTCTTTCGGTTATTGGGATTTCAAAAATTGGGTTTTCGTCATTGTTAGTGTGTACAGTCTCATTGTCGCTTCCTTTATTTTCACATGGATTGAAATTGGACGTAGAAGGTCTTGCAGTTAAATCTTCAAAATCTTGTAAATCGGGTGCGTTTTCTAAATTTGGGATTAGTGAAAGATTGTCAGGTAGTAAATCTTCGATTTCTTTTGTATGTATTTCTATACGTGAGAGAGCATCAGCGTTTGCATTTTTTATACCCTTTTTATAGACAATGTTGTAATCGTATTCTATACCGGGTGATTCAAAATGTGTCTCGGAATGAAAAAGTTGAAAAGAATTTGTATCGTAAGAAATAACGTTTATCGGATGTGTTAAAGCCAGTACTTTCTCGTTTTTCGTGTCATTGGACAATTGTATTGTAGCTAAAAAATTGTTCGAACAAGCTAAGATTCCTGGTATTTGAACGAAATTAATTTTTTGTTCTGGTATTAAAATTGTTCCATTTTTATCTACAGGTATTTTTGTTGTTATCGAAGAACAGGGTGGTATTTTTACTTCAAATATAATTTGATTTCCACTTTCCAAATAGTTAAAAGGTATTTTAACATTTGGAGTGTCAATTTCTTGTTTTCTGAAATTTATCTGTGCTTCTAGTAAGGATAGATTATCTATGCCTATTAGACCGTCATATATATTATGAAATTTAAACATATAAAATTTGATTTTAGTATCGGTCTTGAATTCTTGGAAGGATTTGATGTTAATGGAACCGTTACAACTGTGGGAATTAAATACAGTAGAAATAGTAAAAGTTTCTGGTTCAATAAATTTTGAAAAATATTTTTTTGCAATGTTAGGATCAATAAAAGATTTGGTAGATCCTGTATCGATCAGAAGTTTCAGGGGTGGATTCGCGATTTGTATATATGGTAAACGGCTTTTATTATAAATGTTATAACTTTCTATGTGTGTTTCGTCTAGAAACATGTTTGGTTGAAAATTTTGGTCTTCAATTTCGTTTTCGGTAGTTTCAGGTGGTTCAGTGTTTTCTGTATCAACATTAGATTCAAATTCTGTCTGTTCATAATAATCAACTAAATTGTAATCAGTGTTCGGATCGCATTGTGGGTATTCTGCCGTATTAAAAAGTTCTTCTGATATAAGATTCGGTTGTTGCCCGTTATTTGAAAAACTAAAATTTTGCCTGTATTGCTGGTATTGCGGTTTATTGAAACCCTGTGTAGTGTATCTGGATGTGGTACTCATGGGTGTAGGTTGATAAGTATTCCGTGTTTGATTTGGTCTAAATACGTTTACATTTTGTTGTTGTTTTCCAAAAACTTGTTGATTTGTTGGGAATTTTTGTTTGAAATTTTGTCGTGGATGTATGTTAGAAATGGGTTTAGATGGAAATTGTTGTGTATTTTCAGTCGGAGATCTGGTATTTGTAGATTGTAGCGTTTGGAATTTTGGATTTTGCGGTGTATTATATCGAGGTTGAGAGTTTATATAACGTGGTTGATAAACAGGTTTGGAATTTGTCTGTGTTTTTGGGATTGTTTTGAAATTTGTAGGAAATTGTCCTATAACTTTACTTTCGTCAATCAACATATTTTTTGCGTTTTCTAAAGATGTTGGACCTTTTGTTCTTAAAAATGTGGACATTGGTTCTCGTGTGTGTTTTAATAAAACTTTCATTGCGAGATTTGAATATTGCCGATGTTTTATTTGTTTTTCGGCTTCGGTATCATTAATTTCGCTGTACGTTATTAAACAGCTCAAAAGACTCGTAATCTCGTCATAAAAGTTTATATAAGATTGTGACTGTTTTTGTCTCATGCTGAGTAGATCAAAATGAAGGTCATCTTCTTCTCGTGGGTCTCCGTAATTTCGCAAAAGTGTTTCTTTAATGGTTGCCCAAGTTTTTGCCCGACAATTTATAATACAAATTTTTGCTTTCCCCGTAATTTTCGAAATTAAACCATTATACAATCGAGTGTTTTGATAATTGTTAGGATTATGTCTGTCATGGAAATACGTTACTAAATTATCTATGGTTGTTATGAAATCTTGTAGTAATTCAGGATTCTCTCCATTAAATTCTTGTATGTATTGAAAGTCTCGAATATCTAACGTAGGTGGTGGTGTGTTAGATTGTGTTTGTGGTTGGTTTTGCATATTGTTTTCGTTGGTATTTGAATTGTTTATGTGCAAAGAATTTAATAAATCGTTTAGCGAATCTATTTCTGATATAAGATTTTATATAGATTTGAATAATTATATTGTCAATTTTTTGTAATAGGCATAGGGATGGAATTGTTACAAAGGAATTACTAAGAATACTTGAATATTATAGGTACTTACAGTTCTGAGAATATGATTAATTTCATTGTATGTAGGTATGATATTGATGTCTTCTGTATCGAAGGTGGCCAATTATAATTTTGGTACTGCCTTGTCCTGCTGTTGGTTACTTTCGAACCACTACAGTTGTTTTCTTGATTTATCTTTATATAAAATTGTTGGTTTTTAAGTTCACTTTTCTTTTTCTTTTAATTATTATATTTATGAGTTGGTAGTTTTTATTTAATTATTTATTATTTTATTAATTGTTTCAATTGTTTAGTTATTTCACTTTTTATTTTAGTTTGTAGCTTGATTTGCTTTATTTATTATTTATTTAACTTTGTTTATTTTATTTTTATCCCTTTTGGATTCGTAAATTCGTTTTTAAGGACTCACAAGATTTGCGCTCAGGTGAGATTACGGTAGGAGATATGCATTCCCTTTCCGCCCTTAAATTTCGACTGCGCCAGTTAAATAACTGGTTTCACTTAATGTTAATTTACTATATTGTTATTTATTTTATTGGTTGTTTTATTTATTTATTATTTATTTAACTTTGTTTTATTTGTTTTGACCGTTAGTTCGTATTTTCCTTTTTCTAGAGTTAAGTGATTTCCGCTCACTCTCCCCTTTTTGAAAAAATTACCGACTGCGCCAGTTATGGGGGTAGCACCCTTTATGATTTTTGTTGATTGAAATAACTATTTTTCTTTTACTTAATACAAGTTTATTTGAAATTATACATAGGTTATAAATTGTGCGACTCATTCCGGTCCATTTGTATCGGATGCCAGATATTCAGTGAAGTAATTCATATATAATTCTTATAATGTAAGTTTGTATATAAAAGTATATAATAGAATCCATATAGAGTACATATGTATGCAATTCTGCATAGTAAGAAAAACTATGAAATAGGATAACAGTAATTGTTATCATGTACAGTTGGGACTGTATATCAAAATGTGCATTTAACACGTGTTCACCTTGTTGACGCGAGGAAGCATACTACTTTATCACACACACGATGCGGCGGTCAATAAGTGGGAGATATGCATTCTGTTCACGTGTTCACCTTCACAAACACATTGCATAAGCACGTGATTATTTTGAATAAACAAATGATTATTTTAATAATTTAAATATGCAAAAACAATATAAGATATTTTTACGATACAATGTATGCAATTTATTTTTAATTATCACACATAACGTCAACGAAATAAAAACTACGTACAAAGTAATATTTGTTTTTAATTACAATAATATCATTCCGTACGATTAATATAAGATATTTTTATGATACAATGTATGCAATTTATTTTTAATTACAATAATAGTAGTAAGTAGTAATAAATAATAATAATTTTTTATTATGGTCGGACAGGGGAGCGCAAAGGTCTTCCCCAAATTCACGATGTCCGTATCATTTGTTACTATTACCATGTGGCTAATGCGGTACTGATTACATATAAATGCATTTTTGCATTCCTATGGAAATTTTAAAAACATTGCATAAAACGTGCCAGCCTTAAAATTGTTTGTGAGAATGTAAAGTGCATCGTATGCAATTTGTCTTTGATAATCTGACTTTGTTTGACTTTGTTTTTCAACGACTATATATATCTCGAGTGATTTAAACTATTATTCACAATTCCCAGTTATACGTGAGTTAATGGAGTTACTATTGGAAAAACTGCAAACTATTTGGTATTATAACAATTTTCGTTAATTTGAAATTGATAAACAGTGATGTTAGTTTAAATAAGTTTCATATCGTTAAAGTGACATTTAATTCAAAAAATTCTTTAACAATTACTTTGAAATATAATCATACTAAATTTCAAGTTGGATATATATTTCAAGAGCAGACAGTTCACGAACTTTTCACTATAAACCCCTCATCAACAAAATATATCGAAGTGTGCGTTTCAAATCAACAGGGAACTCAAAATTTTTACTTCAAACAAAAATTAGATCATTTTGTTGAATTTTCATCGGTTGAAGAGGAAATTCAACAGTATAAACGTGAATTGTACGAGTCAAATTTGCTGAAATGTTTACGTGTAGTGTGTGTAATAAAGTTTTCACAAAGCGGAGTTATAGACAGAAACATCTTAAAATTCATAACAAAACCGAAATTTCGGAGTGTATTGTATGTGGTGAATATTTTAAAAGAACCGATAACATGAAACGTCATTTGGCAAGGCCGCATTCTATAAAACGTGTAGTTTCAAAAGAAGAAGACATTTCTCAAATGGACTCTGAGGGTGTTGCATCTACGAGCAAACGGGGCAGCAGTAGTGAACGTGAAAGTGGGCCAGTGAAACGAGTTAGAAACGAACAATTATGTAAAGTCTGCGGCATTCTTGTACCGTCTAAAGGGCTGCTTGGACATAGAAACACCACTTTACATAAAGAAAACTCGCTTATAGCTCTTCGCAGTAATATAGAAGTTTGCAAGTCAGCCTTTAAAAAACGTATTTGTTCGTATAAAATAAATAATAACAACAAGTCGAATTTAGATGTAAAGCTCTTTTTACAATCGGTTAAATCCGACATAGTCGACTTGCTCGTGCTCTGTTTGGAGCGTCATGTAGCTTTAAAATTCAATTTAGAACTATTTGCAGACTTCTATAAGGTGAACGCTTACGATGGTGAAAGGCAGGAGGAGAAGCAGAACAACGCTGCGATGATGTACGAACTGAAATCGTTTAATTCAAAAAGCCTAGTGCTTACTCAGGGCAGTGATCCGCCTACTGTCTATGATGAAATGGCTGTTAAGATTGTAAAGAAAACAGAAGAATTTCAGGAGATTCAAAGCGGTTGGGCGATAGGGCAGATACGCTATATAGAATTAAACATAAGTAAGTACAATCCATTGCGAGGTTCCAGCTTCATAGAACTGCCTAGGAAAATTCTCAAAAAGCAAGCCGTCGTGAATGTTGAAAACGACGATAACGCCTGCTTTGCTTGGAGTTTAATGGCTGCGTTATACCCAGTGAAAAATAATCCACACCGCACAGCATCGTATGCACATTACGATACGGTGTTAAATTTTAAAAACATAAACTTTCCACTGAGAATTAAAGATGTGTGCAAGTTTGAGAGACAAAATCTCAGTATAAGTGTAAATGTATATGGATTGAATGAAAACAATGAATTAATTATTTTGTATGTTACTAATAATAGAAAATTTAATCATGTGAATGTATTGTATTTATGTAATGATGAAGGTAAGACGCACTATGCATGGATTAAACACCTATCGCGTTTAATTAGCAGTCAGTTGACCGCGCACAATGGCCAAATCTATCTATGCGATGGGTGTTTGATTTCATTTCCCAATATGTTTAAGCTGCAAAGACACCAGGAGCAGGATTGCGGTAGGGTTCGTGTATCTTTGCCTACAGCTGACATTGTGATGGATCGTCTGGGCAGGTGCGTACCAGGTAACATAGTTCATTTTAAAAATTATGAAAGAACAATGACAGTTCCATTTGTTATTTATTGTGATTCAGAGAGTTATCTGGAGCCGATTCTCGGCTGCACGCCCGATTCATCTAAATCATACGTTCAGTCGTTGCAAAAACATACACCCTATAGCTTTGGTTACTACATAAAGTGTTCCTACGACGACGCATTGTCTACATATCGTTCCGTTCGAAACAGTCGTTGCGTAGAAGAATTCATAGATATGCTAGTGGCCGACGTCCGACGACTGACTAAAATCTCACAGACGGTGGTGCCAATGCGTCGTCTGGAAGCCGATGAGCGTCGACAAATCTATTCGGCCACAGTCTGCAACATATGCGGTGATAAATTCACCGAAAATGACGTTTGTGGGAAGAAAAATGTTGTTTTAGATCACAATCACCTGACGGGCGAGCCCAACGGATTGACTCATGACGCGTGCAATATAAATTATAAGGTTCCCAAGTTTGTACCGATATTTTTCCATAATCTAGACTATGACGTTCATTTGTTTATTGTAAAGTTGGCTGAGAAATACAAGCGAATCTCAGTGATTCCATTGACCAAGGAAAAGTACATTTCATTGTCTGTCAAAATTCCTATTGACGAGAACGAGGACGACGACGACGGCGACGGCGATGACGAAAACGTTGACGACTACTATTGTGACAAAGACACCGAAAATAAAAAAAAAAGAACCGTAGAGTTGAGATTTCTAGATTCTTTTAAATTTCTCTCGTGTAGTATTGACAAAATTGCAAAGACTCTAGCCGACGACGAGTGTTTGGAAATGCGTAAACTCTTTACTTGCGATGAACATTTCAAATTGTTGAGACGCAAAGGGCACTTTCCCTACAGCTATGTAGATTCACTGGCAAAACTCGACGAGACTAACTTACCAGATAGTAGAGAGTTTGCAAACAACATCAACCGCGATCAGGTTAGTGAAAATAAAAAAAACTATAAACATGCTCTCAACGTTTGGCAAACATTCAACTGCACCACACTTGGAGACTATAGTGACATTTATCTAAAGACGGACGTGATGATTTTGGTGGACGCCTTTGAAAAATTTAGATACGCTACAAAATCCCATTACGGGCTTGATCCAGCACAATACTTTACATTGCCGGGGTTAAGCTGGGACTGTATGTTAAAATTTACTCGCATAAATCTCGAATTGATAACAAATATCGATATGCTCCATTTTATTAAACACGGACTTAGAGGAGGGATCAGTCGGTGCTCTATGCGCTATTGTGAAGCTAATCACAAATATATGCAAACATATGATTAAAAAAAACCTTCGTCATACATTGTATACTTGGATTGCAATAATCAGTATGGGTGGAGCTTGTCTCAAGCTATGCCCTATGGCGGCTTTCGATGGCTGCCCGAAAGCGAAACAACATTTCGACTTTGAAAATATAGGATTAGACGCTGACGGAGGTTGTTTTTTAGAAGTGGACTTAAAATACCCCGAAAGTTTACACGACCTACACAAAGACTTGCCGTTTTGCGCTCAGCAAGAAGTGTCACCCGGTTCAAAATTTAAACAAACTAAACTTCTAGCTACGGTGACTGATAAACACAAATACATTTTACACTATAGAAACTTGCAACAGTGCGTACGACATGGCTTACGCGTTACAAAAATACACCGCGTGTTGACATTTAAACAACGCAACTTTTTGAAACCCTATATCGACACCAACACAGATCTCCGCAAGCTGGCCACCTCTGATTTTGAAAAGGGCATGTACAAACTCTTCAACAATGCCATTTTTGGTAAAAGCGTTGAAAGCGTCGAGAAGCGCATCGATATTAAACTAATTAGCCAGTGGAAAAGTAGCGGTAAAAACTTGGATGCAGAAACGCTAATCAGTCGACCGAATTTTCATTCAATCAGTGTATTTAATGAGAATTTTGTCGCTATAAAACTGAGACGTCTTTGTGTCAAGTATGATAAACCAAACTATATAGGTCTAGCCGTACTTGACATTTCAAAAACAATAATGTATGATTTTTTGTATGCTTACATGAAACCAAAATATGGTGATAGCGTCCGCCTGTGCTACACGGACACAGATTCATTCATGTTTGAAGTTTTTACAGAGGATTTTTACAGTGACATCAAGGATGACTTACATGATCGGTTCGACACCTCTAATTTTCCAGCGGACAATCCTTACGCTCTACCGTTGGTGAATAAAAAAGTCCTGGGAAAATTTAAATTTGAAGTTACAGATAACATTAAAAAATTTGTCGGATTGCGATCGAAATTGTACGCATATTTGACAGACAAGACTTGTGGTAACGGTACCGATGCCGCAGCCACCACCCATGCTGAATGTTGTAATCATTCGACGTGTGACTATGATGAAAATGCACAGGGAAGTTGCTTTAAGAAAAGCAAAGGAGTTAAAAAGGATGTTGTCGCAGCGTTCAAGTTTCGTGATTATTTACGGTGTTTACATAGTAAAAATAGTCTAATGTGTAAAATGTGCGTGTTCAAATCGATCAAACATGAGGTTTATACTCAACAAATCAATAAGATCGGTTTGAGCGCTCACGATGATAAGCGTTTTCTAATTTCGGGAACGCACGATACTCTACTCTGGGGACATTATAAAATAAAAAAGTAATATTTTCTATTGTATTCTATTGTTTTACGTTAATTTCTAAGTTTATTAAAATATTGTATTCATTAATATATATAATAAATGCTAGTTTTAATTTGGAAAAAAAACTCTCTCTTGTTTTTTTGAATTTTCAGATTGATTAAATTGAAGGGACTCAAACCCTACAGACGATTCTTTCCATTAAAAGTGTAATGATCTTCCAACTGAGCTACGTAGGCAGCATGTAGTGGCAGTTAGTGCGATAGTAATAAAGTACCTTAAACCTTTTCTTTTTCCTCAGTCGGCTTTGAAACGTGGTGATAGTGCAGTTGTTTTGAAAGTTGAATACAAAAAAAGGAAAGTTGTACAACAACCGATAAAAATTGAAATTTTAAATTTAGATCAAAAAAGTGAAGTCATTGATAAAAAAACATGGAATTTTACTTCCCACAAGTGTCAGGTGTATTATTGTTGGACCCTCTAACTGCGGCAAGACTAATGTAATGGTTTCCCTGCTCATTGACACCAACGGACTCAAATTTGAAAATGTCTACGTCTATTCAAAGTCTCTACAGCAGTACAAGTATCAACTGCTTGCAGATATTTTAAGCGGCGTTAGTGGAATGGGCTTTTACACTTTTACTGACCGTGAAACTATACTTCACCCCAGCGAGGCCAAGCCCAATTCTGTTTTTATTTTCGATGACGTTGCATGTGAAAGCCAAAGCAATATTCGCGAATATTTTAGCATGGGACGACACGCCAGCGTTGATAGTTTTTACCTGTGTCAGTGGTACAGTAAAATACCCAAACAGTTGGTCAGAGACAATGCGAATCTTATTGTGCTTTTCAAACAGGAGGATATGAACTTACGTCACGCGTACGATGACTTTGTGAACACCGATATGTCTTTTCATGAATTTAAAAATCTCTGCGCCGAGTGTTGGGCCGGTGGCAAGT
This sequence comes from Venustoraphidia nigricollis, assembly GCA_034508555.1. Lineage (NCBI taxonomy): Eukaryota > Metazoa > Arthropoda > Insecta > Raphidioptera > Raphidiidae > Venustoraphidia > Venustoraphidia nigricollis. Next base: position 278,433 of record JAVRKA010000023.1, on the reverse strand, counting down.
ACAATTTTCTCGTGATAGATAAAGACTCGGACATGAACTCCGGCAGATATAGAATTAATTTCGATAGATTCATAGCAGTGAAACAGCAAGTATAAATATAATTGAAACGCGACCCTTCCAGTTATTACGGCGCTCGTGCTCTTATCTCTCTCAGTGTTCGCCACAGTGCACAGTAGTATTAGTAGCTATGAATAGGAAAAAAGGGAACGAAATTTCAGTTAGAAAAAGATTGAGACGAGCCATTAAGTCTGTGCGAAATAAATATAATCTAATAAAATCGGGTGCTTTTGAGCAGAGCAGAGTTGTCGAAGCGCAACTGAAGCCGCTCATTGAACCGCTAAAAAAATTTCTAATCGATCGAGTCAAAAAAGAGGAGGAGGAGGAAGAAGAAGGTGATGAAAAACACCAACTACGCCATCTTAAGAGAGAATTTAAAACATCAAACAAAGAACTGCAGCATAGTGATTATGATGAAACTCCACGTAAAGCAAGTGATAAAAGTGTTTTTAAGCGTACAATCAACGCACCGCTATTTTCTAGTACGCCAACGACTCACACCAACACCCCCAACACCACCACTACTCTTTCTGAACTATATTTAAATGAAAGGCCTGCGAGAGAAAAGGACTACACTTACGGTGTTAAATCTATAGATGGAAAATACATGATTGGAGATAAAGAAATAGCCTTTCTTAAGGACTCAGACGATTTTGTCATCGATAATTACAAGATCGTCGGCACTCTGGGACAATCAGTTCATAGATTTTCATGAAAAACCCCGAAGAGTATACGCAAAAGGATAGAGCAATATACAAGAAGATTTTAGACTATACGCGCGCTCATCTGAGAGCAGACGGCAGGATCAAAAGCAACGTTGGCTACAAATACAAAAACATAATCATGCCTCTGTATGCAAACAAAAATGTCAATACGCAAGCAGCAGCAGCAGCGCCGCCACAACCGCTAAGCGGAGATGGACTATTTTTGAAAGTGCACAGAAACAAGAAAAAAGAGTACGTGTACTGGAACGATTTGAACGAATTGGTCGGCAGACTCAAATTGCTGTACGCGTCTCAGGAGGCCGGCAACACGTCTCATAGGAACGAAATAGTTTCAATCCTGGAAGAATTGAGAGAGGCAAACGTTATTCAATAAATTGCGTGTTGTTTGCCGCTCGATCGTCAGTGTCCTCTCAACATGCCCGTAGATAAGTTTGGTAGACACAGTCGACGTCGTCAGCAGTGGAAGTTAAATGACGCTCCTTCTGCTGCTAACACTGGCGCTCTCGATGTAGGATTTAAAATTGTAGATAATAATTTGGACATCGCTGGCAGAAGATTGATGAACATCGGCGCGGCGAAAAACTCAGAGGACGCTGTTAGTTTAAGTGCTTTGAACAGAATTTTACAAAAAGTGTTGTGGCACTTTCAAAATGAAACTTTTCCGCTTCTGACAGAGGATTTTTTGAAAAAATATCGCGGGCAGTTAATGCTTCGTCTGTTCAGTCGAGATGCTAAATTAACACAACAAAATTATTATACTTTGGCCGAAGGATTCGTAGAGTATATATTCGGTCGGGAGGTCGACGGCATGGAAATTCTATCTATAAGAACGTCACCCATAGACACGAATATATTTATAAATGATAAATTATACACGACGCTCGAGTCAACTAAAATCAAGACGGGCGATCGCATAAAATGTTTAGCTAGTGCGCCACAAAAAGCGTTAAAAATCAAAGACAGAGTGACGCTAGGCGTGGAAATATACTTGAGATATCCGTTGTTACAATAGTAAATTGCTCTCAATGAAAAGCTATAACAACGACAAAAAAATAATACTTACAAAGAAATTGATAAATGCAGAAAATGCGACAAGAAAGATCTACAGCATTCTTAGAAAGCAGATGATGGAAGCGGAATTGTACAAGAGAAAACAGTTTGCTTCTCCGTTCAATAATTTGCCAGCAATAAAAAAGAAAAAAAAACAGAACAAAAGGAACAGAGAAAATTCTACTAGGCAATACAATAATGCGCAACAAGAAGAAAAAAAACTGATGACATTATTGCAAAATACTGATATAAAAAGTGAAAACGATGATAATGCTGATGATGATTATTATTATTATGACGATACAGACATTAGCGATCAAGAACAATCTGTGAGTTTTCTTAGCGATCGGGAAACTGTGTATGAAACGATTCCGACGATAACGACTAGAAATCCGCTGTTTGAATATTTATATAAAAAAAGAAAACCTGTGGAATCGTCTTCTTTTAGCGAAGCAAAAAAGTTGAAGAGAAAAGGAAATGTGTCCGCGGTTGAACATGTTACGCGCTATCTCGACACAATAATAAACATTCCGTATGCAGATTTGAGACCTCCATATTTCGGTGAGGATTCAACACGTTGTGATGAAAAAAAAGCAGTAGCAGAGTCTACTATAAATACTTCTTATTTTGTCAATGACTCAAGTAAATTGGAACCTATATTAACTAATACAAACTTGAAAGTAGCATCTGTTGTTAAAGAGAGACAGCAGAGTCCCTTTGTAAAAACGTCTTCCTCCTCGTCATCTTTGTCGCCGCTATCAAAAGTACGACATAGAAAAATATTTTTAAATCCGCTATTTTACAATGAAACGCGGCCGTCGTCCTCGAAAGCAAAGTAACCGCAAACAAGTCTCTGTGGAAAAAATTAGAATCGTCAACGAGCTGCACAGGCCGGCGAGAAAAAACTATCGGCGCAGACGCGTGCTCGTCAAGGGTCTCTACGATCTCTATCAGGCCGATCTTGCCGAAATGATTCCATACGCCGGCGTAAATGAGAATTACAAGTACATTCTAACCGTAATCGATGCATTTTCAAAGTATGCGTGGACGGTGCCGTTGAAAAGCAAGCGCGGGAAGGATGTTGCGGGCGCAATGTTGAAAATTTTAAAGAAACTCAAAAAGCCACCGCGACACCTGCAAACGGACAACGGAACGGAATTTTACAACGTGAATTTTCAAAATTTAATGAAAAAATATTCCATCAATCACTATTCGACTTTTAGTAATTTAAAGAGCAGCATTGTTGAGCGATTTATAAGAACGTTGAAGGCGCGACTGTGGAAACGCTTCAGCATCGAGGGAAATTATAAATGGCTCAAGATATTACCGGACATTGTGAGCGAGTACAACAACACCAGACACAGAACGATAAAAATGAAACCGAATGAGGTGAATGCAAAAAATGAAAAGAAATTACTGAAAACCGTCTATTCTAATTTAAAAATAGTAGATGTGAGAAAACAGAAAATACATGTAGGCGATCACGTACGTATCAGCAAGTATAAACACGTGTTTGACAAAGGCTACCTGCCCAATTGGACTACTGAAATTTTTACGGTGTCTAAGGTGAAACTGACCACAAATCCGCGCACTTACGAGCTGGTAGACGCAAACAACGTACCAATCAAGGGTGGCTTTTACGAGGAGGGATTACAAAAAGTTCCCGATCACAGCGTCTATTTAGTGGAGAAGGTCTTGAAAACACAAGGCAATAGATTGTACGTCAAGTGGTTAGGCTTTGACGACACTCACAACTCGTGGATACTCAAAAAAGACGTGGTATAGTTTGTTTTTTTTTGTTTCTTTTACGTTTTTTTTTCTGCTAGAAATATTTTTAGAATAAAAAGGAGACGCTGCGTGCAGTTAGGTATAAAAGATGGTCGTCGTTCATTCCACAAGGGATAATCGTACCGGACGTGGACTCGTCAATACTTTAATCAACAAACTACCGGTTGAATTACACATACCCGGCTATCGTTTCTGCGGACCCGGAACAAAGTTAGAGAAGCGTTTGAACAGAGGCGACGTCGGTGTGAATCCGCTGGACGAAGGTTGCAAGGAGCACGACATAGCCTACGCAAACACAAAGGATTTAACAGCGCGTCACAAAGCCGACAGAAAGCTACTCGAGACAGCTTGGAGTCGCGTCAAGGCCAAGGACGCTAGTTTCGGTGAAAAAACTGCAGCGTGGTTGACGGCAAACACGATGAAAATAAAAACTAAACTCGGCATGGGCAGTAGTAAAAGGAAGAGAGCTTCATCCACTGCCGCTGTTGCACCAAAACGCATACGCGAGTTACGTAACCATCCTATGGTCCACCATGTATATTATGTGGATCCTCATATTATGCATTCTTGCATTCATGACTGTCTTCTGTAATATGACAACGTCATGACTTCCCATGGGAAAGCAGTCAGAGTGTCAGGCATGGTAATGTGATAAATAGGACTGACTTCTGCCTGTGAGGGAACAGATGGTAATCCGTGAGCTAAGATCAAGATTATTATCTATGTTCAACTAATAAAAATAAAGATTTTTGAAATCAATTAAAAAGTGTTTAATTATTTAAAACTACTCGAAACCACGTGCATATAACTGGCGCAGTCTTCCGGCTTGAAGAAGCAAAATTATTAATCAAGCGAAAATTGTTAATAATAAAAAGCTATCAAGACAACTTTTTAAAACAAGTGAAAATTTTTTAAAAAGTGATCTTCAAGTTGCAACCTACACTCATTAAACAAAAAATTGAATATTATAATAGATAATATATATATCTATCGTAAAATAAAATACAGCAAATATCGTTTTTAATTTAAAATAAATATACTACATATTGTATCATCTTTAAAAAACAAAGAAAAACTGCTGTTCCAAAGAGGCCGGTAAGCCCTCTCATGCAGCTAGAATCAAAAAAGAAGAAAGCCAAGCAGCCAACAAACCGCTAGAATCAAAAAAGAAGAAAGCCAAGCAGCCAACAAACCTAGCTCACCTTCAAAATCAACATTCACAAACATTTTATTGAAGCATGAAGACTACAATTATTTTAATGTAAGTTAGATTATAAGATTTGTCTTTGGTTTTATAAAATCACTAATTAGTTCAGAAAACTACGAATTAGAATCAGAAATAATGCTAAACAGCAAAAGACGATCCTGGCCTAACTTCCACCTTGGACACAGAAAATAATATAGCTTCAATCCTTACAATTGAAAACCTATCCATCAACTAAATCAAAATGTCAATCACACAAATTAGTAAAGACACTTTCCAATTCGTTCCATCAATAGATGGATCCAACGCTGATGATCTCAACGAATTCATAAATTTAATCGATTATATTGTCGCAAAACATGCAATTCCTAGACCTGCCACCGGGCAAAATACACCCGATGAAATTTACAATAACGTACAGTTATTATATGGCATATTATCAAAAATACACGGAGATGCCAAACATTCTATTCGTGCACATTTAGCAAACGACTGGATCTCCATTAAAAAAAATTTACAAGAAACATTTTCTGACCCTCGAACCGAACTACAACTTAAAGCGGAAATTCAACAATTACGTCCCAAACACACAGAAAAATACATAAAATATTACGAAAATCTTGTCGCATTAGTTAGTATTTATAGTTCAAAAATTGCCGTCAATGAGGAACAAGCTTTTAAAAACAAATCTGCTCTTGAAACAGCTTTACATAACCTAATAATGTATACCTTAGAGCCTATGGGCACTATGCTAAGATTCAGACGACCAACAACAATGGCTGAAGCAAAAACTCTCATAATTGAGGAAAGTAGAGCAATAGGCGAATATCCACCAAAATTTTCAAGAATTAATTACACTAAGCTTCCAAACACGTTTCAACCTACACAAAATCAGAACCCCCAACATTTTAGGCAACCAAAACAAAATTATGAAAAATTTCAAAATCAAATTAGGCCTCAAGGCGTATCAATTCTAAATAACAAACCAAACGTATTTGCCCCAAAACATCCGCCCCCTATATATAGAGCAAACCCCACACTTATGTCGACTCAAATTTCTTATCAATATCCTAAAACACCAACTATGCGAACATTGAAAGCAATGATACACGATGAACTCTATTCTATTCTTAACAGTGAGATTGAATCTGAAAACATTCACGAAAATGTTGAACCAAACTTTGAAACAATAGACAATAACGATTCATTTACAAACGTTGACTATACTCAAATTGATTTTTTTAGACAAAACAACGGAAGTGAACAACAGTGCCAATTTGTTGAACTTCCTACAACTAGATTAAATTTTATACAGAACAACTCAAAAAACTCTCACGATCCCCATTCGCTTCCTTATATATTAATAAATGAACCCCCTTTAAAAATTCTAATAGATTCAGGTGCATCTACCTCATATATAACAGAAAAGGCTGCACAATCCTTTTTCCGAAATTATATAACCCCCTCAAATAACACAATTGATACAGCAGGAGGAAAAATAACAGCCAAAGGTCAAATAACGATACCCTGTTTTCCTGAATTCAATTCACCAAACACTAATATAAATTTTTTAATAATACCAAAATTCAGCAAGTTTGATGCAATAATTGGTACACAACCCCTGCGTGACCTTAATGCTCAAATTGATTACAATAAAAATATTCTAAAAACAACCAATTCAGAAACAATAATTCATTTTCAAAAACAAAAGCAACAAATTATTTTCGAAACGATTGTTCAAGCCAATAGTTCAAAAGTTGTAAAAATTCCTGTAGAACATGAAAACGGAGACATATTTATAGATAGTCAATACAATGGCACTATGAAAACAACGCCTATGTTAACAACTGTTGAGAATGGATTGGCGACAGTTGAATTCACTAATCATGGGAATACTCCGTATCTTGTACAATTAACATCACGTTTGAAATCAATCCCACTGAAACAGAATTACAGCATACACATGGCAAATAAGAAGCACGCTTCTTATGACATTGATATAGCACAACTCATCCGAACACAACACCTGCAATCTCATGAAAAACAAATGATAACAAAATTATGCACCAAATTCAAGGATGTGTTTTATATCGGTAATAGTCCTCTCACTTTCACTAATAATGTCAAACATCAAATAAGAACAAGCGACGAATCTCCAATATATCAAAAACCTTATCGTATTCCACACGCAAATAAAATAGATGTTCAAAATGAAATATCCAAACTCCTCAATCAAAACATTATCCGACCTAGCTACTCACCATGGTCAAGTCCCGTCCTTCTTGTTCCAAAAAAACAAGACGCTTCTGGTCTAACAAAAATGAGACTCGTAATTGACTACCGTAAACTCAATGACAAAACAATACCAGATAAATATCCACTTCCCAACATCGAAGACATCCTAGACAAACTAGGACGTGCACAATACTTTACGACAATAGATCTTGCATCAGGGTTCCATCAAATTGAAATGGACCCGAATGACATACAAAAAACAGCATTTGTAACAGACAATGGCCACTATGAGTTTTTAAGAATGCCATTTGGACTCAAAAATGCTCCATCAACTTTTCAAAGAGTGATGGATAACATACTGAGAGGCATTCAAAACCACTTTTGTCTAGTTTACATGGATGATATTATTGTGTTTTCGGCAAGTCTAGAAGAACACATTGTACATCTTAGTAAATTATTCACAAGGTTAAGGCAAGCAAACTTAAAAATTCAACTAGACAAAACTGAATTTTTAAGAAAGACAGTAAATTTTCTTGGACATGTTATTACACCTGAAGGCATCAAGCCCAATCCTGAAAAAATTTCCGCAATTTTAAATTATCCCATCCCCAAAACGCACAAGGAGATTAAATCATTTCTTGGTCTATTAGGCTATTACCGCCGTTTTATACCCAATCTGGCAAAATTAACTCATCCCTTAACGTCTTGTTTAAAGAAAAATGCGAAAGTCGTCCATTCAGAAAAATTTATAGAATCTTTTGAAAAATGTAAAAAATTATTAATTAATGAACCAATTTTAACTTTTCCGAATTTCGAAAAACCATTTATAGTCACTACCGATGCTAGTAATACAGCTATTGGCGCAGTACTTTCACAGGGCATAATTGGTCAAGATAAACCTATTGCTTATATTAGCAGAACGCTGAATGACCATGAAAAGAACTATGCCACAATAGAAAAAGAATTACTGGCTATTATTTGGGCTCTTTCTAAATTTAGACCATACATTTACGGAAAACCGTTTAAAATTGTTACCGACCATCAGCCAATTACATACTTAAAAAACTTAAAAGAACCAAATACTAATTCTCGACTTACAAGATGGCGACTAAAATTAATGGATTATAGCGATTATGAGATAATTTACAAAAAGGGTAAACGCAACAGTAATGTGGATGCATTATCTCGCATTCCATCTTTAAATGTCGCAACCACTGATGATGACAATGAAATCAAGGAAGACAACGTTTCTATCCTTCCTAATATCAACGATTCACCTACCATGTCCGACCAAGAATTCCTAGATATTCTTAAATCACCCCAAGAAAAAATATCAAAAAAACTTTTACAACCACAGCCTAGTACTTCTACTCAAAACCTAAATTTACCTGAACATAATAAAAGTCTAGATTCGAACGAAACCGTGCATTCTGATACAGAATCCCCTATTTTAGAAATTCCCTATTCGGAACAACCCCTAAATTATTATTGTAATCAAGTAGAAATTATAACAAAGAATATCCTAAAAACTAGTCATAAAGAAGAATTTCTACACCAAAAGAAAAAACGTCGATTAAAATTCTTCATTGCAAAACAACATTATGAACATGACCTAGTCAAACTATTTAATCAGCACATAAAACCCACGCAACTCACAGCAATTTACACATCTCCCGATAACATACCGATAATTGTAAACACTTTACAAAGGCATTTCCATTACAAGGCATACAATTTCCGCATATGTAATCAAATTTTAAAAGACATACAAGACTTAGAAACACAAGAAAATCTCGTCAACACTTATCACCTCGGGAAAACAAATCATAGAGGGATCAATGAAACAATTTTGCATTTACAAAAAAAATATTTTTGGCCGAAAATGAAAGACACCGTAACACGTGTAATTAATAATTGCGATCATTGTCAAACAAATAAATACGACAGAACACCGCCAAAACCGTATTTAGAATTAACACCTACACCAAAAAGGCCTATGGAGGTCATTGCCATAGATATTTTTCATATTTTAGGAAAAAAATACCTTACATTCATAGATGAATTTACAAAATACGGACACGCTTTACCAGTTTCATCTAATTCTACTATCGTAATAAATGAAAAATTGCTTCATTTTTTCACACATCATGGAATACCTCAAATTATAAAATCAGATAACGCAGCTGAGTTCACCAATACACTTTTTAAAGAATTTCTTGACTTTTTTAATATTGCTCATCATTTAACTACACCAAAACACCACGAATCTAATGCCACAATTGAAAGGTTTCATTCGACATTAATAGAACATTGTCGCATTTTACAAGACAAGTTTCCAGCCTCACACCCAGAGCTCTACAACGATAAAATCGATTTTGCGATTATAGCATACAATTCATCAATACACTCTAGTACAGGTCATACACCATATGAATTACACTTCCCCCAAAACAAAGATATTTTTGAATGTATTAATATCAATAAACACTTTTTACAGAACTATGTAGATGAAATGAAAAACAAATTCTCATTACTTTATGAGAAATTGTATGATAAAATTCATAAAAATAATTAATAAATGATAAGTTCAAATACACATTTTTTACATTTATAAAGAATTAACTCATAAAAATGGAAAAACTATCACTGCACTTACAAAAAGAAACTAAATTAACCTAGAAGATAAAATTGAAAACAACATTCATATTTTGACATAATATCTGTTTTATCATACATAAAAAGTGATTGCACTTTCTTCATAGTTTTCTATGTATAAAATATTACCTTTCGAGGAAATAGATATACCAAAGGAATCAATAGATCAGACTGATTACAAAATTTTAACATCAAATATTTATAAATTCTTTTCAAATTGTGAAGACAATTTATTAATAAAAGGATAAAATCTTTTAACGTTACCACAAGGCTGATATATAAAAATCAACCAAATGTATCATTTAAACAATGAAAAGGAAAAAAAAAGAAATAAACAAAATTCCTGTTTTAATCCCGAATATACAAGTTCCTGACAACTATGTCCTTACTACTTAAATATAAGTCCATTCAAATAAAAAAAAAAAATATATATATATATATGTATATGAAGTTTCCACTTTCGGTGGCATTATTTTAAATATTCATCATTCCCACTTTATGTAGTAATAATTATTGGAACTTGTGTTGTAATTATACATGTAAAACGAACAACTCTTAGAAACAAATTTTGCACAACAAAGTAAGAATTGTTCGTTACCACAGACATAACTAAGTAAAAAAAAAAAAATGAAATGATAATAATTTTTTTTTCTCTATTGTTTAAAAGATTATCATTCCATGATAACTTTCTGACCTAAGGAGGGGGAAGTTACGTAACCATCCTATGGTCCACCATGTATATTATGTGGATCCTCATATTATGCATTCTTGCATTCATGACTGTCTTCTGTAATATGACAACGTCATGACTTCCCATGGGAAAGCAGTCAGAGTGTCAGGCATGGTAATGTGATAAATAGGACTGACTTCTGCCTGTGAGGGAACAGATGGTAATCCGTGAGCTAAGATCAAGATTATTATCTATGTTCAACTAATAAAAATAAAGATTTTTGAAATCAATTAAAAAGTGTTTAATTATTTAAAACTACTCGAAACAACGTGCATATAACTCGCGTCAGCAGGCGAGCAAAATCAGCTGGAAGAAGGAGAAGTGTAAAAACTAAAAATTCTACCGTAAAGAACAGTCTAATTAAACGAGCACAGCTAGAACTCGATTCGATAAACTCGACGGGTGTAAACAAATATGCGACTGCAGCAGTGAAAGACGCTCGAGTGATACCCGTACCCAAGACGGGAGGATTCCTACCGCTAATCCCGCTCTTTGCCGGTCTGTCAGCGTTGGGAGCTCTGACGGGCGGAGCTGCGAGCGTTGCTAAAACCGTCATGGAGGCCAAGGACGCTAGAGATAAGTTGGCCGAAGCGAATCGTCACAACGAAACAATGGAAGCCATAGCCATCGGTAAAAAAGGAAGCGGACTCTACTTGAAACCCTATCGGCGAGGCTATGGTCTTTTTTTAAGACCCTTTCACACGGCTTCAAAAAACTCTTAAAAATATTGCCGAAACACGCGCTCACCGATGCTGAGATTGAACGCTACGCAAAAAGATTAAATATTAGGTTCTTCAGAGGTGTATACATGAGAAACGCACTGCCAAAAAAACCTAAAAAAAATGAGAGCGTCGTAGTAAATCTGGACGATAGAGACGGTCCCGGAACGCATTGGGTCGCATACAAAAAAGTCGGTAAAAACGTAAAGTACTTTGACAGTTTCGGTAACTTGCGGCCACCGAGAGAGCTTGTGGATTATTTAAAATGTTGCAGCATAGTATATAACTACGAAAGAAGGCAAAAATTCAATTCAGTTTTGTGCGGACATCACCGTTTGTCTTTCCTATTGAACAATTAGAGAGAGAAGGACAATGTCGTTCACATTCACCCTGAGCGGAAACGAGTCGGTGTTGAACAGTCCGTTTTATCCGTCGATCGTGCTCGATGAGAACGAAGAATATCAACTGGGACTGATTGAATTTGAGTCCTGGCACTCGATTCCAAACATCGATGAAACCAACAACAAGTTTTTCTACTATGACCCCGACTTTCCGATACTCGACAACAATAGGAAAACAATCGAGATACCTAAGGGAGCGTACGAAATCACCAACATCAACGACTACCTAGTCGATGAGTTGAAAAAGGAGAACAGAAACATTCGAATTATGGCAAACAACAACACGTTGAAAACGGAAATAAAGAGCGATGTGATTTAGATATTGGCGCCGAAGGTAGCGTGGGATCGATGCTGGGTTTCAGCGTGAAGCGCAATATGCTAGAAGCAAACACCGCACACAAATCGGATTTTACGGCTCACATTACAAAAATTAACGCAATCAGAGTAAAGTGTAATATTGTCAGCGGTTCCTATTTAAACGGACAGCCCGAACACACTCTCTTTCAGTTCTATCCGCAAGAGGAGCCGGGCTATAAAATATCCATAACACCGAGCAATGTCATTTATTTGCCCATCAATCGTCGAGTTTTAGACTACATTAGCATAACTATTGTCGATCAAGACGATCGTTTAGTGAATTTCAACGGCGAGTCCGTTACTGTGCGATTGCATCTCAAACGTTTGTAAAACAAAAAAAATGGGTGTATATTACGGAGATTATTTTAAAGAGTGTTTGCAAACGTCAACCGGAATCAGTCGAGCGTTGTCCACCGATGAGTCAGTAGCAGCAGCAACAACAACAACATCTGAAAAGAAAAGTAGAAAGACAAAACTAAAAGGTTCTGACCATAAAGCGAGGAAGCAAAATAAAATCAGCAGTGAGAATTTAAATTTTCTAAAATCAATTGGACTTGCATTAAAATAGAAAAGGAGGAAAAAATGCAAGACATTCTGGCCGTTGACTTTCCGATCGTTCTAGACGAAAGTATAGAATCGATTCGCATACATTCACAAGAACCCTACAACATCAATCAGTTGAAGAAAAACGATGAAATTCGCATAGCCATTCAAAATCAGGATGCCGTCACGTTTCCTCACGACAGCACGCCCGAAGTGCGCGGCAAATTGACTTACGAGGACGACACAGCTGCTACAACTTCGAGCATCGTTAACAACGGAATAGCGCATCTGTTTGAGGAGATTCGCTATGAATTGTGGGGTATGCAACTCGACTCGACTAAAAACGTAGGCATCTCGTCCACCATGGTCGGTTATGTGTTGCACAGTCCCGACGAAGTAAGAGCGCTTTCAAATAGCGGTTGGGATTTGACTACAAACAACGCCAACCTGTTGGATTCGGAAGGAAATTTTAGCGTTAGCATATCTTTGAAATACATTTTGGGTTTTGCACACGATCACAAGCGAGTGATGGTGAACGGTAAACAAGAATTGATATTGATACGTAAAAGAGACGATCATTCGGCAATTTTAACAAAACAAGCAGACGCCGGAACAACTCAAAAAACGGGTAAAATAGAATTAACATCCATCAAATGGAACGTACCCTATGTCATACCGTCTAATGAAATGAAAATTAAACTGTTGAAGACGGTGAACAAAGATAAAAACATCGTGTTTAGAGCGTGGGATCTGTATGAATTTCCTGCGCTGCCGTTTTCGACAAAACACGTATGGACCGTGACGACTACCAATCAAGTCGAAACGCCGCGTTTGATCATCGTAGGTTTTCAGACAAAACGTGAGGGCTCTCAACTGAAAGATAGCAGTGTCTTCGATCACTGTAAACTGCGGTCGGCAAAACTCTTTTTAAATTCTGAATCGTATCCCTACGAGCCGCTCACAATGAATTTCGATAAAAACGATTTCAACATCGTCTACGAGAAGTATCTGAAGGGTCAGGAGACCTATTTTAATGGAACAAAAAACGCACCTCTTTTCAATAAAAACGACTTCAAAACCATATCGCCGCTCATTGTGTTCGATTGCTCGAGACAACCGGAAGCTATCAAAAAGGGCGTTGTAGATATCAAGTTGATGATTGAATCTCATGAAAATTTCCATCCGAGCACGACAGCCTTCTGTCTGATTATACACGATAAACTATTCACCTATCATCCACTGCAAAATACCGTCACAAAAATTGTGTAAAAAGGGGATTATGCCACATAAAATTGGAATATGCGATATTCAATTCGTTGTCGGTATATGGTGGGGGAGGGGGGATTTGAATAATGTATATAAGACAAAGTTATTTTTAAATTATTCAGTCTTTAACGAAAAAACATGCAGAGTGTAAGTAGTGACGAGTGCGGTGGTAGTTATAGTGATGATAATCTTCGGAGTGTTGGCTTTGTGCCTGACAGATCATCGGCTACCACTCTAGAAGAAATTGTCGGCGTAGAGTTGTTCAATCAGAGCAAACGTTTTTCAAGTCTCTCTGCACACAAGAAACAAAAATTAGAAGAATGGGGATTTGGCTTCGATGAAAACAATGTAGTGCAACAAACACCTATTCCCTGGAATGAGGGCATTAGATTTTATAAAATGGATCCGCGCCACGTGCGATTTGTTTTAGACGATGGACGTATAGTTTTTAAAGCGATTATTAAACATACTTATCATACAAAGTTCTTTTCGCTCGTGGTCAACGATAAAAAAATGTTGGAGCAGCTCTACGAAAAAACGTATGACTATTTGAAGCGATTGAAACTGTTGAATGCCGATATATACTTTCAAAATGACATCTACAATCTTACGCATAAACTGAAACAGAGTTTAACAATTGTTGATGATGATGATTCACTTTTATTAAAAATTGAGAACGGAACGACATCAATTTGTACGGTTGCAGATAAGGTCGAAATGGATCTTATAAGAGGCCTAAGAAGGGGTCGTAGCTTGTAGAGAGAGAGTGGGGGAGCGATGAGATAATTTTACACTGCAGCTGTTGAAAAAAAAACATAATAAAAAAATCAATTCACAAGAAAAGCAAGAAATATTCAGTGTAATGCGAGACTTTGTTGCGAGACAACATGAGTAATACACTGAATATATTCCGGTTTTACAACTCTGATACCGCAGAGCCGTGTGATGTGAATATCGATTACAACAACATGCAAAAGTTGGTGGATGACGAGCAGCAACAGCAGGAAGAGGAGAGAGGTGGAGACATTGTAGAGTTTCCGTTGGCGCGTCAAGAAGGAGACATTGAAACCGAAAATGTTACTGCAACTTCATCGACAACTGCAGCAGCAACAGCTGCAACCGCAGCGTTGACCTCTGAAACAAAACTCTTGCTGCAAAATGTATTCTTCATCAACGCAAAGCGAAGTAAATACGTAAACGTCGGTTGGCTACCGCAAAAAAATTTTCACGCGATGCTCGAATTGAGAGATGTGAAAATTACTAGCATTTTTATGGAACAGATCGACTGGTGCGCTCTAATGTTGTTGTGTAATCATATAAACAAGTACTTTAACGAGGACAGTCACAGACGATTCTACTCAGTGATTGGCGGAGACGTGGAAATAAGAGAAGTTTATTTAAAGAAAATAAAACATTTAAAATTTAAAAGATCAACTTCTCCTACATCGCTGATAATATCACAAGACGAGTGGGAAAGTCTGTTGGACTTGAAGGACATTGTCTATAGTTTATTGTGTTCGTACGTATACTATTCAAATACAGTGGAATTATATTATAATACGTATTTAGATAAGTGTATATCTTTAAATTGTTTACGCTTAAGCGCTAACGATTTCTTTATACCTAACGATATTTTACATACTATTAATTACGAAAGACTCTTCTACGAAATCTCAATAGTTTGCAGTGAAAAAATTGCAATTGACTTTAATGGTTACTATGATTAAAAAAACAAAAAATGTGCATTTTAACGATAAGGTAGAGAATAATTATATGGTTTGTTGGAACTTTGCATATCGCAAAGCACGGGTGAGGATATGGGAACAGATTGCTAGAGATCGAGAGAAAGAAGAATAGAAGCAGTCTCTCATATTCTCAGTCCAGTGTTAAAAATTGTCAATTCATCATCGTCTGTCCACTAGAACAGAACAATCTATCTCTATCTATTTGGTGTATTATAATACAAAATGTGTGAAGCTGGTATTACAGTAATAATAAGAGATAAAAACACAAACGAGCTGTTATCCTCAAACTATATCGATTGTACAGATTTAAAGTCGCAAAAAGAAACACTTATATTTGAAAATTTAAAAATTAATATTATATTTGAAACTGACGAGGATATAGTCATAGATTCATACGTTGACGACGACGATGTGAATGATGATGATGAAGATGAAGGTTACGATAACATGTATGATTGTGTAGATGCTGAAATGTTTCGCATTGATGGAGTAAATTAGATTTAAACAATAAATATATTTAAAACGTATTTTACATGTCTTTTTATTAAAAAAAAAACTACCTTGGGGATCTTTTACATTTTCAGAAACTATTTAATAAGTATGTGTGTTGTGAAAAGTGCAGTGTTGAAATGGACGTCGTCGAGCGAACATTAAAAACTTTCGCGTTCACCTTTTGTTGCTATCTCGTTTGCTATGTAGTAATCGAAACAGCAGTCGTTGCAAATCTTATATATTTAAACGATAAGTGCGGGGGGCTCGATAAAGTCCACAGTACTTACGCTCCTCTCTTTCATAAGTTTCAAAATGAAAACGTCGACTATGTAATCGATGTGATGGAGCGAGTCAATGAAACGCTCAAAGATTATCGCAAACAAGTCGATCAATCTACTACCTATCTGCTCCGGCTGCTGACGTGGAACGTGCACAATTTAAGAGAGAACATGACTGCAATGGTGGTGAAAGCGTGTACTAATTGCACATTGAATGATTAGGAGTGAGAGAGAGACAATTATAAAACAACATTCTATATTTATGAATAGACATGTTAGTATGTAAGACAATAATTGTGTATATTAATAATTATGATTCAATAAAATACTTTTTTTAAAATATCTTCAATGTTTTTGTTTCAAATAATGACTTACTAAGCAAAAATTATTTTGTAGACTAGTGTGGAAATGTTTTCTTACAATAATATATCACTTAAAATGCATATTTAAATTATTAAAATAATCATTTGTTTATTCAAAATAATCACGTGCTTATGCAATGTGTTTGTGAAGGTGAACACGTGAACAGAATGCACATCTCCCACTTATTGACCGCCGCATCGTGTGTGTGATAACGTAGTATGCTTCCTCGCGTCAACAAGGTGAACACGTGCAGAATGTGTGCACATAAAGAATTTCTATGTATTTGTAATGTTCTAAAAACATTGCATACATTGTATCATAAAAATAATCATTTGTTCATTCAAAATAATCACGTGCTTATGCAATGTGTTTGTGAAGGTGAACACGTGAACAGAATGCGTATCTCCCACTTATTGACCGCTGCGTCGCGTGTGTGATAACGTAGTATGCTTCCTCACGTCAGTTAATCCAGTCACTCTATATGTGCGAGACGTTATCAGCGGTTTTTCTTATTTGTTACAACAACAGTCGCGCCATGTTTTTTTTATGAAGCATTTCTAATGTGATGGGTGTGGTTTTGTAGTGACGACCGTCGCGCGCGACACCGTAACATAATGAAGGAGGGCACGTTTTCGAAACGGCCATTTTTTTTTAAAGTTCAAAAACGCTCCGATCAATCATAATGTGGGTGGGTGTGGCTTGTTTTATTTTATTTAAAGTTCAAAAACGTTTCAACCAATCATAATGTGGGTGGGTGTGGCTTGTTTTATTTTATTTAAAGTTCAAAAACGCTTGGATCAATCATAATGTGGGTGAGTGTGGCTTGTTTTATTATATTTGAAGTTCAAAACCGTTACAACCAATCCTAATGAGGGGGCGGGCTTATGGGCGGCGAAGATATGTTTATTATATAAGATATGTTATTGGAGTGAGTAGCCGACGCCCCTTTACGATTAAAGTGGAGGGGCTACGACCAAACAGACGTCGCAGACGTAATGGCTGCTGTGTTTGAACAAGCCCAGGCAGCCATGTTTTTCCCTCACCTCCCGGTAGGCGGGGCTTCTAGGTTAGGCAGGTACTGCCCAGGCAGCCATGTTTTTACTGATAATATCCCCCACCTCCCAGTGGGTGGGGCTTCAACTGAAGGGATGGAGAGACACTGTTCTCTCGTAAATACACTACTAGGTGCCGATAGGCATTTCAAATATAGGTGCCGATAGGCATTTCTGATAAAGGTGCCGATAGGCAATTCAGATATAGTTACCGATAGGCATTCCAAATACAGGTGCTGATAGACATTTCAGATATAACTGCCGATAGGCATTTCAAATATAGGTGCCGATAGGCATTTCAGATATAGGTGCCGAAAATCGATTCAGATATAAGTGCCGATAGGCATTTCTGATATAGTTGCCGATAGTCATTCCAAATATAGGTGCCGATAGGCATTTCAGATATAGTTGCCGATAGGCAATTCAAATATAGATGTCGATAGGCATTTCAGATATAGTTGCCGATAGTCATTCCAAATATAGGTGCTGATTGGCATTTCAGATATATTTGCCGATAATCAATTCAAATATAGATGCCGATAGGCATTTCAGATATAGCTTCCGATAAGCATTTCAGTTAATGTTGCCGATAGTTATTCCAAATATAGGTGCTGATTGGCATTTCAGATATATTTGCCGATAATCAATTCAAATATAGATGCCGATAGGCATTTCACATATAGGTGCCTATAGGCATTTTGAAGTATAGGTGCCGAAAGGTATTTCAAATATAGGTGTCAATAGGCATTTCAGATATAGGTGCCGATATGCATTTCTTTTATAGGTGCCGATAGGCATTTTAAATATAGTTGTTGATAGGCATTCCAAATATAGGTGCCGATAGGCATTTTAGATATAAATGCCGAAAGGCATTTTGACAATAGGTGCCGATAGGCATTTCAGATATTGTTGCCGATAGGCAATTAAAATATAGGTGCCGATAGGCATTTCAGCTAAAGGTGCCGATAGGCATTTCAAATATAGGTGCCGATAGGCATTTCAGATAAAACTACAGACAGGCAGTTCAAAAATAGGTGCCGATAGGCATTTCAGTTATAAGTGCCGATAGGCATTTCAGATATAGTTGCCGATAGTTATTCTAAATATAGGTGCCGATAGGCATTTTAGATATAGTTGCCGATTTGTATTTCAAAAATAGGTGGCGATAGACATTTTAGATATAACTGCTGATAGGCATTTCAAATATACGTGCCGATAGGCATTTCCGATAAATGTGCCGATAGGCATTTCAGATATAGTTACCGATAGGCATTCCAAATATAGGTGCTGATAGGCATTTCAGATATAAATGCCGATATGCATTTCAAATATACGTGCCGATAGGCATTTCAAATGTAGGTGCCGATAGGCATTTCAGATATAGGTGCCGAACATCAATTCAGATATAAGTGCCGATAGGCATTTCAGATATAGTTGCCGATAGTCTTTCCAAATATAGGTGCCGATAGGCATTTCAGATATAGTTGCCGATAGGCAATTCAAATATAGATGCCGATAGGCATTTCTAATATAGGTGTCGATAGGCATTTCATATATAGGTGCCGATATGCATTTCTTATATAGGTGCCGATAGGCATTTCAAATATAGTTGCCGATAGTCATTCCAAATATAGGTGCTAATTGGCATTTCAGATATATTTGCCGATAATCAACTCAAATATAGATGCCGATAGGCATTTCAGATATAGGTGCCGATAGGCATTTTAAGTATAGGTGCCGATAGGTATTTCAAATATAGGTGTCGATTGGCATTTCAGATATAGGTGCCGATAGGCATTTTAAGTATAGGTGCCGATAGGCATTTCAAATATAGTTGCTAATGGGCATTCCAAATATAGGTGCCGATAGGCATTTTAGATATAAATGCCGAAAGGCATTTTGACAATAGGTGCCAATGGGCATTTCAGATATTGTTGCCGATAGGTATTTCAAATATAGGTGCCGATAGGCATTTCAGATATAGCTACCGACAGGCAGTTCAAATATAAGTGCCAATAAGCATTTCAGATTTGGGTGTTGATAGGCATTTCAGATAAAACTACCGACAGGCAGTTCAAATATAGGTGCCGATAGACATTTCTGATAAAAAGGTGCGGATAGGCATTTTAAAAATAGGTGCCGATAGGCATTTCAAATATAACTGCCGATAGGCATTTCAAATATACGTGCCGATAGGCATTTCAGATACAGGTGCCGATAGGCATTTTAGATAGAGTTACCGATTAGCATTCCAAATATAGGTGCTGATAGGCATTTCAGATATAAATGCCGATATGCATTTCAAATATACGTGCCGATATGCATTCCAAATATAGGTGCCGATAGGCATTTCAGATATTGTTGCCGATAGGCAATTAAAATATAGGTGCCGATAGGCATTTCAGATAAAGGTGCCGATAGGCATTTCAAATATAGTTGCCGATAGGCATTTTAGATATAACTACCGACAGGCAGTTCAAATATAAGTGCCGATAAGCATTTCAGATATGGGTGCCGATAGGCATTTCAGATAAAACTACCGACAGGCAGTTCAAATATAGGTGCCGATATGCATTTCAGATAAAGGTGCCGATAGGCATTTCAGACATAGTTACCGATAGGCATTCCAAATATAGGTATTGATAGGCATTTCAGATATAAATGCCGATAGGCATTTCAAATATACGAGCCGATAGGCATTTCAAATATAGGTGCCGATAGGCATTTCAGATATAGGTGCCGAAAATCATTTTAGATATAAGTGCCAAAAGGCATTTCAGATATAGTTGCCGATAGTTATTCTAAATATAGGTGCCGATAGGCATTTCAGATATAGTTGCCGATAGGCAAATCAAATATAGATGCCGATAGGCATTTCAGATATATTTGCCGATAGTCATTCCAAATATAGGTGCTGATTGGCATTTCAGATATATTTGCCGATAATCAATTCAAATATAGATGCCGATAGGCATTTTAGATATAGTTGCCGATAGGCATTTCAGATATAGTTGCCGATAGTCATTTCAAATATAGGTGCCGATTGGCAATTCAGATATAGTTTCCGATAGGCAATTCAGATATAGTTGCCGATAGGCAATTCAAATATAGATGCCGATAGGCATTTCAGATATAGTTGCCGATAGTTATTCCAAATATAGGTGCCGATAGGCATTTCAGATATAGGTGCCGGTAGGCATTTGAGATATAGTTGCCGATACGCATTCCAAATATAGGTGCCGATAGGCATTTCAGATATAGGTGCCGATAGGCATTTCAGATATAGGTGCCGGTAGGCATTTAAGATATAGTTGCCGATAGGCATTCCAAATATAGGTGCCGATAGGCATTTCACATAATATAGGTGCCGATAGGCATTTCAAGTATAGGTGCCGATAGGTATTTCAAATATAGGTGTCGATAGGCATTTCAGATATAGGTGCCGATATGCATTTCTTATATAGGTGCCAATAGGCATTTCAAATATAGTTGCTGATAGAGAACCTGCGTGACCTTGATTATTAGGCACTAGCGCTCATGGTGGCCAAATTTAGCATTTAGTATGTGCGAGAAATTGACATACAGTAATTATAAATTATTTATTAATATTAAAAATGTCTAACATTGTAATTATAAAAAGTGGATTCCAAAAAATAAATGTCCGGGTCTCCGGCAGTCGTCAGATAAAAAAGGTGAAAATTTATTTCTAAGTAACCATATAAAAAATATTGAGGAATGGAAGACTGGAGATACTAGTTTGATAAAAGCTCAAGTTATACGTCAAACAAGTATTAAACAACATTTTGATGTGACACTTGACGTAAGATTTAATCATTTATTATTATTCTTATGATTATTTATATATCATTTGAAAATTTTAATAAGGTTATATTTTAATATTTAGAAAGATGTCAACAGAAATGTCACAGATCGGCGATGCAATTGCCCAGCTGGTTTGGGTAAAATCTGTAAACATATTGCTGCTGTAATTAATTTTATTAATTATGAGAATGCTGAGTCTAAGACTAGTCAACGGTGCCAGTGGAATGTTCCTTCAGTTCCTAAAAATAGCGAACTTTATTCGAAAGGACGAAAATTAAAAGAGTTAATTCCTAAGAAGGTTTATCAAAAAAAGTATGAGCCAGTTGAAATTGATAATATAAATATTGTATGTTCACTAAGTAGTATGCTGAAATCTGCAAGAGCGACAGAATCAAGCAAAACAGCGAACTTTATAATTCGAGAATTAATTGATAATGTAGTAGATATAGTATGCACTCGAAATTGTTTAAATTTGTACGGTCACTTCGACAATTACCATAGTAGTTTAAATATATATGTTAGCAGTGTGTCATTCAAACGAATTCTTCATGAAATTTTGTATGAAAACAATATAACTATTTCATTAGATGAATTGGACTCTATTTGTGTAAATACAAGAGGGCAATCAGACAGTCAAATTTGGTTGCAGAACGTGCAATAAGAATCTCAGCTAGTAGAGCTCACGCAATTAAATCTCGAAAATCTAAATTCTATGAACTCGCTGATTCTATGACAACAGAAAAACAAATGAAAGGCAAAGGACTAAAAAATGTCACGCATGGCAAAAAAATGAAGGAAACGCTCGTGAATTTTATAAAAAAATTACTGGTTATGATGTTGAAGAATGTGGCTTAGTAATTCATTGTAGTCAACCATGGTTATGTGCGAGTCCTGATGGGGTGGTCATTGTTGATGGTGCACCTAATAAAATTTTGGAAATTAAATGTCCAATTTCAATACAAAATAAGCAAGTGCTAAATAAGCAAGGAAAATTGACACACCCGTACTTTGAATTTGACGAAAATAACGTGCAAAGTTTGCAAAAATCTCATGCATATTACACGCAATGTCAAATATTGATGTATTGTACTGGTCTTCTTGAATGTGATTTTTTCGTTTATTTCCCGAACTCAGAATATAGTTTATTAACAATAGCGCGAGATGAAGCTTTTTTATCATAATTTATACCTAAATTAGAAATTTTTTATGTTAATTATTATATTAGTAAGTTAATTTGTAAGTATGGCATTTAAATAGATAAATTTTTATTATAGAAATGTTTTGTTAACTTAAAAAAGTTTATTTTTCATTACACGTCAGAATTTTTATTATATTAATAACAAAATATTTATAAAAAGAATTTTTATAAACAAATATAACAAAATTTACGCCGATTGTTGTATAACGACCTAAAAATAAAAATTTTTAAAATAATTTCATTTCTTTTCTTCTGATTTAAAAATAGGTTTTTGTAAGTTTACTAATACACAGCACATGTGAACGATGTCATCAATGTGTGGTAAAAGATCAATATTAATTTTATTTAAGATGTTATACACCTTAATCCTGGCGATACATCTTTCAACGTGGATTCTAACACTTGCAATATTATAAGTATTGTCAATTTCATCTTCGGTTAAATGTCCATCATGTAAAAATGGAGGTGTTACTATGATAGCATTTGGTACATCTATAGATTTTTTTATACCAGGAAATCCATTATCTGCCATGACTTCGTCATCTGGTTCCAGTAGTTTTAAAAAATTACTGTCGTTAGTAATAAAAGGATCACTAGACCTTCCACCGTAGCACTCAGATTTAAACGAAATCATTCCTGAAGGTGTGATTCCCAGCAAAAATTTCACAGTGTATCCTGATTTATAATCAGAATACATGTGATTACGTGCAAACACGAGACTTGGTTGTTCGCACTTGATTTCTGTACAATCTATTATGACCCTGCAGTTAGGATAGTGTACTTTGAATGATGGTGGCATAGTTTCTTGAATATCTTCTTTGCTTGGGCAGAAAATATAATTGACAGTTTTTTGTGCTAATATAGATAGCACGTCATAAAAAAATGCGAGAAATACATGTTGGGTCTACACCAAAAAATGTTGCAATACAATCATAAGATAAACCTGTCTTAATTTTTAACAAAAAAATTAATAATCTATTTTCAAGGTTTATTTTTTGAAATTTAATTCGCGGTAACATTCCTAATAACAATGTAAATACTTCCGGCATTACACCAGTTACAGCCAAAAGTTGTTTATCATTTTTTATTGAACAGTATCCTCGAAATCCCGACAGTAAAATTGGAATGTCCGGTCCACTACTTTTATCTTTTGTCACTATTTCTGCTTTTAAATTTTTAGTAGAGGATATTGTTGCTTGAGTTGAAACATTATTTGACCCACGATCAAAGTCACATGAGAAAATAAAGTCATCACTAGTAGATTGAAAAGATACCACTTGAACTGATTTATCAGATTTTCCGACTGTTTGATTAATAATAGTTTCTAATTGAACACCTTCAACTGATGAATTTACTTGTTCTTGTTCATCATTAGCACCAGATAAAACCTCCGACACTAGTTTTCTTTTTTTCCAACGATCAAAACGAATTAAAGTAGTATTTGAAGGTTCTTTACGTTTATACTTGGACGGAAAAATTGTTGGATTATATGCTGGATGACGAGGATCTTCAGATTTATCTCCTCCAACAAAATGATGACTACATATCCTTGAATTATTTGTAGGTTGCCATGGGGTACCATCTAGACTAGAAAAATAATGAAATTAATATCATAATAAATATATAATTTATTGTCAACTCATATACGCTTACTTAATACGATTAACTGCTTTTATCCACTTTTGGCGACGTTCTATTAAATGGGGTTTTGATGGAAACGAATAAAATTTTATATTCGACTCAGTGTTACTATAAGTATTATGACACAACACAACACAACATCCAGTGTTACCAGATCTCGACTTCTGTTCACCGATTTTATTGTAATGATATTTATTATTACAATAAGTTATTGTAAAATACTTATATATTTAATTCGTATATATTTCCAAGAAATAATTAATAAAAAATTACATGCTTCGTGAATAAGTATTAAAATGCATGTTTATAAACACCTCGTCCTCACGTATGAACTTACAAAATTGACGACAGAGGCGCTACTAGTTCTTATGCAGCTTCTCTATAGGCATTCAAAATAGAGGTGCCGATAGGCATTTTAGATATAAATGCCGAAAGGCATTTTGACAATAGGTGCCGATAGGCATTTCAGATATTGTTGCCGAGAGGCAATTAAAATATAGGTGCCGATAGGCATTTCAGATTAAGGTGCCGATAGGCATTTCAGATTAAGGTGCCGATACGCATTTTAAATATAGGTGCCGATAGGCATTTCAGATAAAAGTACCCACTGGCAGTTCAAATATAAGTGCCGATAGGCATTTCAGACATAAGTGCCGGTAGGTATTTCAGATATAGTTGCCGATAATCATTCTAAATATAGGTGCCGATAGGCATTTCAGATATAGTTGCCGATAGGCATTTCAAAAATAGGTGCCGATAGGGATTTCAGATATAACTGCCGATAGGCATTTCAAATATACGAGCCGATAGGCATTTCAAATATAGGTGCCGATAGGCATTTCAGATATTGTTGCCGATAGGCAATTAAAATATATGTGCCGATAGGCATTTCAGATAGAGGTGCCGATAGGCATTTCAAATATAGGTGCCGATAGGCATTTCAGTTATAGCTACCGACAGGCAGTTCAAATATAAGTGCCGATAAGCATTTCAGATATGGGTGCCGATAGGCATTTCAAATAAAACTACCGACAGGCAGTTTAAATATAGGTGCCGATAGGCATTTCAGATAAATGTGCCGATAGGCATTTCAGATATAGTTACCGATAGGCATTCCAAATATAGGTGCTGATAGGCATTTCAGATATAAATGCCGATATGCATTTTAAATATACGTGCCGATAGACATTTCAATTATAGGTGCCGATAGGCATTTCAGATATTGTTGCCGATAGGCATTTCGGATAAAAGTGCCGATAGGCATTTCAAATATAGGTGCCGATAGGCATTTCAGATATAGGTGCCGATAGGCATTCCAAATATAGGTGCTGATAGGCATTTTAGATATAAATGCCAATTGGGATTTCTAATAAAGGGGCCGATAGGCATCTCAAATATGAATGCCGATGGGCATTTCGGATATAGGTGCCGATAGGCATTTCAGATAGAGGTGTCGCTAGGCATTCCAAATATAGGTGCTGATAGGCATTTTAGATATAAATGCCTATAGGCGTATCAGATATAGATGTCGAATCGCATTTCAATTATAGGTGCCGATAGGCATTTTAGATGTAGATGCCGATAGGCATTTTAGATGTAGGTGCCGATAGGCATTAATGATATAGTTGCCGATAAGCAATTCAAATATAAGTGCCGATAGGCATTTCAGTTATAGTTGCCGATAGGCAATTCAAATATAGATGCCGATAGGCATTTCAGATATAGTTGCCGATTGTCATTCCAAATATAGGTGCTGATTGGCATTTGAGGTATATTTGCCGATAATCAATTCAAATATAGATGCCGATAGGCATTTCAGATATTGTTGCCGATAGGTATATCAGATATAGGTGTCGAATCGCATTTCAAATATAGGTGCCGATAGGCATTTAAAATGTAGGTGCCGATAGTCATTCCAAATATAGGTGCCGATTGGCAATTAAGATATAGTTTTCGATTGGCAATTCAGATATAGTTGCAGATAGGCAATTCAAATATAGATGCCGATAGGCATTTCAGATATAGTTGCCGATAGTCATTCGAAATATATGGGCCGATAGGCATTTCAGATATAGAAGCCGACAGGCATTTCAGATATAGTTGCCGATAGGCAATTAAAATATAGGTGCAGATAGGCACTTAAAGTAAAGGTGCCGATAGGCATTTCAAATACAGGTGTCGATAGGCATTTCAGATATAGCTACCGACACTCAATTCAAATATAGGTGCCGATAGGCATTTCAGATATGTGCCGATAGGCATTTCAGATATAGTTGCCGATAGTCATTCTAAATATAGGTGCCGACAGGCCTTTCAGATATAGTTGCTGATAGGCAATTAAAATATAGATGCCGTTAGGCATTTCAGATATAGTTGCCGATAGTCATTCCAAATATAGGTGCCAAATGGCTTTTCAGATATAGTTGCCGATTGGCATTCCACATATAGGTGCCGATAGGCATTTCAGATATAGATGCCGATAGACATTTCAAATATAGTTGCTGATAGGCATTCCAAATATAGGTGCCGCCAGGCATTTCAGACATAATTACGATAGGCATTTCAAATTAAAGTGCCGATAGGCATTTCAAATTAAAGTGCCGATAGGCATTTCAAATATAAGAGCCCATAGGCTTTTCGGATACACGTGCCGATTGGAATTCCAGATATATTTGCCGATAGGCATTCCAAATATTGTTTCCGATAGGCATTTCAAATATAGGTGCCGATAGGCATTTCAAATATAGGTGCCAATTGTCATTTCAGGTATAGGTTCCGATAGGTGTTTCAGAGATAGTTGCCGATAGGCATTTCAAAAATAGGGGCCGATAGGCATTTCAGATATAATTACCGATAGGCATTTCAACTATACGTGCCGATAGGCATTTCTGATAAAGGTGCCGATAGGCATTTCAGATATAGTTGCCGATAGTCATTCCAAATATAGGTGCTGATTGGCATTGCAGATATATTTGCCGATAATCAATTCAAATATAGATGCCGATAGGTATTTCACATATAAGTTCGGATAGGCATTTCAAGTATAGGCGCCGATAAGAATTTCAAATAAAGGTGTCGATAGGCATTTTAGATACAGGTGCCGATATGCATTTCTTATATAGGCGCCGATAGGCATTTCAGATAAAGGTGCCGATAGTCATTTCAAATATAGGTGCCGATAGGCATTTCAGATATAGCTACCGACAGGCAGTTCAAATATAAGCGCCGATAAGCATTTTAGATATGGGTGCCGATAGGCATTTCAGATATAGTTGCCGATAGGCATTTCAGATATAGTTGGCAATAGGCATTTCAGAAATAGATGCCGATAGGCATTTCAGTTATAGTTGCCGACAGGCATTTAAAACATAAGTGCCGATAGGCATTTCAAATATAGGTGCCGATAGGCATTTCAGATATAGTTGCCGATAGGCATTTCAGAAATAGATGCCGATAGGCATTTCAGATATAGTTTCCAAAAGGCATTTAAAATATAGGTGCCGATAGGCATTTCAAATATAGGTGCCGATAGGAATTTCAGTTATATATGCCGATAGGCATTTCAAATATAGGTGTTGATAGGCATTTCAGATATAGTTGCCGATTGGCATTTTAAAAATAGGTACCGATAGGCATTTCAGATATAGTTTCCGATAGGCATTTAAAATATAGGTGCCGATAGGCAATTCAAATATAGGTGCCGATAGGAATTTCAGTTATGGTTGCCGATAGGCATTTCAATTATAGGTGCTGATAGGCATTACAGATATAGTTGCCGATTGGCATTTTTAAAAATAGGTGCCGATAGGCATTCCAAATATAGGTGCCGATAGGCATTTCAGATATAGGTGCCGATAGGCATTTCAGAAATAGATGCCGATAGGCATTTCAGATATAGTTGCCGATAGGCATTCAAAATGTAGGTGCCAATAGGCATTTCAAATATAGGTGCCGATAGACAGTTCAAATATTGGTGCCGATAGGCATTTTAGATATAGTTGCCGATAGGCATTTCAGAAATAGATGCCGATAGGCATTCTTGATATAGTTGCCGATCGGCATTTAAAATATAGGTGCCGATAGGCATTTCAAATATAGGTGCCGATAGGCATTTCAGATATAGTTGCCGATAGGCATTTCAGAAATAGATGCCAATAGGCGTTTCAGATATAGTTTCCGATAGGCATTTAAAATATAGGTGCTGATAGGGATTTGAAATATAGGTGCGGATAGGAATTTCAGTTATGGTTGCCGATAGGCATTTAAAATATAGGTGCTGAATGGCATTTCAGATATAGTTGCCGATTAGTATTTTAAAAATAGGTGCCGATAGGCATTTCAGATATAGTTGCCGACAGGCATTTCAGATATAGTTGCCGATAGGCATTTAAAATATAGGTGCCGATAGGCATTTCAAATATAGGTGCCGATAGGCATTTCAGATATAGTTGCCGATAGGCATTTCAGAAATAGATGCCGATAGGCATTTTAGATAAAGTTGACGATAGGCATTTAAAATATAGGTGCCGATAAGCATTTCAAATATAAGTGCCGATAGGCATTTCAGATATAGTTGCCGATAGGCATTTCAGAAATAGATGCCGATAGGCATTTCGGATATGGTTGACGTTAGGCATTTCAAATATAGGTGCTGTTAGGCATTTCAGATATAGTTGCCGATTTGCATTTTAAAAATATGTGCCGATAGGCATTTTTAGATATAGGTGCCGATAGGTATTTCAAATAAAGGTGCCGATAGGCATTTCAGATATAGTTGCCGATTTGCATTTTAAAAATATGTGCCGATAGGCATTTCAGATATAGGTGCCGATAGGTATTTCAAATAAAGGTGCCGATAGGCATTTCAGTTATAGTTGCCGATTGGCATTTTAAAAATAGGTACCGATAGGCATTTCAGATATAGTTGCCGATTGGCATTTTAAAAATAGGTGCCGATAGGCATTTCAGATATAGGTGCCGGTAGGCATTTCAAATATAGGTGCCGATAGGCATTTCAAATATAGGTGCCGATAGGCATATCAGATATAGTTTCCGATAGGCATTTCAGAAATAGGTGCCGATAGGCATTTCAGATATGGTTGCCGATAGGCAATTCAAATATAGGTGCTGATAGGCAATTCAGTTAGAGTTGCCGATTGGCATTTTAAAAATAGGTGCCGATAGGCATTTCAGATATAGAAGCCGATAGGCATTTCAAATATAGGTGCTGATAGGCATATCAGATAAAGTTGCTGATTGGCATTTAAAATATAGGTGCCGATAGGCATTTCAGATATAGTTGCCAATTGGCATTTCAGATATAGTTGCAATTTGTAATTTTAAAAATAGGTGCCGATAGGCATTTCAGATATAGGTGCCGATAGGCATTTCAGATATGGGTCCCCCCAGGGGAGGTATTGGAATGTAGTTGCGATGGCAGTTGCGTTCCAATGCTTTTTGGGAATTAGCGGTCCCAGGTTCCTGAGCTCGCACCAGTTGGTCGTGTATTCCAGCTGGGTGAACATTGTTTGGGGACTATTATGAAGGACAGACAGTTGCAACTCTTTTCTTCTTCTGTTCTCCCTTCTTTCTGTTTGTTGATAGCGGCATGTCCCTCCGTTATGGGTACGTTATTGTTGCTGTCTCTTGTTTATAATAGTCCCCAAATAATACACCTGCGTGTTTGCCGTGCGTGGTGACCCGTAAGGAGGAAAAGGGTATCCTGGTAGTTGAGGTTTGTCTTGGACACGCCAACACACTGCTTTGGGCTCGGCTTCTTTGTAAACGGGCGGCTAGACCTAACCCAGCCTAGTCAATCGGCTAACGTCGTGGATATTAAGTATTCCGGCGGGGTGAGCCAGTATCTCTTGATGGAGTGACACCGTCTTTGGAGCTGACTATGTCGACTGTGTAGCCCTGGCGCTCTGCACCGATTTGCGGTCATCGTCCCCTTGTTGGGCTCCGTGGTGGGTGGGGCGCACGGTTGATGAAAATCATAATAAACATTATGAGTTCTTACCCTCCCTTAACCAGCCCTTTTTTTAAAAGAGGGCGTAATGATGAAAATTTAGATTTGTTGTTTGGTAACGACACATTAACTGTGACTCCATGTAACAGATATTTAGTTATGAGTAAAGTAACCGGAAATTTCAATAGTGACAGTCCTTTTTACATTAATAAACATCTCGATGGCTTATTTGGAAATTTTAAAAGTGTTAAAAAGTTGCGTGACGGATGTTTACTAATTGAAACATCATCCCAACGTCAAGCTGATAAGGTATTGTCTTGCAAAAGCATTAAAGCTTCAGACATGACTACTGACGTACCAGTGAAGGTAGACCTACATAAGCAGTTAAATTTTTCTAAAGGTAGGATCTATTGTTACGATCTACTCAACTGCTCGGTCGAAACAATAAGAGACGAGTTAAAAGATCAAGGTGTGACTGAAGTTTATAGGATTCATGCTCGTCGAGACGGTCAGCTAGTACCGACTCCATCCCACATACTGACATTTTGTACACCACATCCTCCATCGACGATCCAAGCCGCCTATTATAAACTCCAAGTACATCCTTATATTCCGTCGCCTCTTCGCTGCTATAAATGCCAGAAATTTGGACATTCGCAGAATAATTGTAGCTCCGCCAGCATCTGTGCAAACTGCAGTCAAAGTATGCATGAAGATCAACCTTGCAAAAGGAAGTCTCTGTGTGTGAACTGCAATGGTGCTCATTCTGCCAGATCTAAAGAATGTCCTAAATTTAAGGAAGAATTTAAAATACAGGAAATTAGAACATCCTTGAAAATTTCATTCGCAGAGGCGAAACGTAAATATAAGGAGGAAACTGCGCCTTCATTTTCCCGATCTTTTGCTAACGTTACTGGTACTCCTGTCAAAAAAGTTGACATGTCCACTCAGACATGTGATATGTCAACACAGACCATTGAAATTTCCCCTAGTACTTCTAAAACTGTCGAAAGCAAAATTATCAAAGAGGTTAAAGTTAAAAATATAAAAAAGAACCCGGCTAATCGATCTAGATCGCCGGTAAAAAAGATCAAATCACCGATAAAAAAATCTAAAGTCATCCTGAACCGTAATAACACTAAAAGTATGACCATCAGTCGTGTTACCAGCAGCTCATCAGAATCTGCGATGGACGAATGTCCTCCTCCGCATTATCGAAATGATGCGAGAGGGAAAACATAATGAGGCAGTGTCTTTATTTTCAAATTTTATCCATTCAATTTCCTACAGTGGAATATGAACGGATTCTATGTCCACTTAAGCGAACTAAAATTACTGCTCAACGATCATAATGCTACCGCTGTTAGCTTACAGGAAACACATCTAAAAGACATCAACACTCCAGTTCTCCGTGGCTTTGCCATTTACCGTAAAGATAAACCATTTGCCGAACGAGCAAGCGGCGGAGTCGCTGTCATAGTCAGAAATAGTGTGTTTTCGGAAAATGTCTCGATACGATCTGATTTGCAGGTCATCGCCGTCAGAATTTTTGCGCCGAAACCGGTTACTTTGTGCTCAATATATATTTCTCCGACAGAACAACTGACACTCGCAAGTATTGTGTCTGTGATCGATCAGCTTCCACGTCCCTTTATTATCATGGGGGACTTTAACGCCCATAACCCCACTTGGGGTTCAAATCACTTGGATGCTCGTGGGAGACTGATGGAGACGTTGATTCTAAATTTGAACCTGGTAATATTGAACACGGGTACTAATACACATTTTTCGGCAGCAAATAGGACATTTTCAGCTATTGATCTTACTCTCTGCTCTTCTTCTATCGCCCCATCCTGTGAATGGGAAGTAAATGCCGATCTCTGTGGAAGTGATCATTTTCCAATCATTTGTCGGGCTCTTTCATTCCATGTGGATGAGAGACGCTCCCCGAAATGGATAATACGACAAGCGAATTGGTCACTTTTTCAAGAGGGGCTTGATATCGGCGAAATGAACTTTGGCAACGTCGACGCAGCTGTAGAGCATTTCACGGATGCGGTAATCGAGGCAGCTTCGGCTGCGATCCCACGCACGTCGACAACACCACGACGCGTGCCCGTTCCCTGGTGGAACGAGACCTGTCGGGAGGCCATCCGTGAACGTCGAAAGGCTCTCCGTCACTTCAAAAATAATATGACGGACGAGAATCGGATAATTTTCATGCAGAAGCGTTCCGTTGCCAGACGTATCATAGCAGAGAGTAAAAAGCAGTCGTGGACCGAGTTCGTATCCACTATAAGAAGTTCCACTCCCGCCCGCGTGTTACATGAGACACCATGCAGCTGTGCATAATAAATATGCACAAACGGCACATTGGGAACACCCACACTTGTTGGACAATCAACTTATCTAATAAAATTATCCTTTTTCTTCTAGCATGATATTAGAACATATTCATTATTGTTTTAGAATTACAATACTATAGACCAATGCAAATGGTCAAGAAATAATTCATTTATACATTTATATACTTTATAATATTTGTAACTAACAGTAAATACAAATGTAAATTGTATTACTGAAATTATACTTTTTTCATAATAAAAAATACAAACTTAATTTTTAATAATAAATAATAATTATACTTTTTAAAAACACAAGTTTTGGTTGCAAACTTATAACTGGCGCAGTCGATACTCTTGCGGGGGAGAGAAGCGAAAATTCTCTACAACTACACCTCAAGAAGAACCTACTAGTACTATGAAACAACGGACTACATTCATCATACTGTGAGTACATTTTCTGTTTCAAAAGTGATTCCTTGAAAACTCCTTTATTGTTCCGACACAAATAACAAAGCAACAACTTGATTATTCAATATATGGCTATTGCAGTCGATTTATAATTTTAAACAATATTATTGGTATACCCATGGTTGACAATTTAACACAATCTGACACATTAAGTCAATTGTTAGAAAATTTAACTATATCTGTACCACCAATTAATAATACAGCAAACATGACAAATACACAGAATTTACCAATTTTCGATCTGAGGGAAACTCAATTCATACCCGAATTTAACGGTAATAACCCTGAGATTCTTACTGATTTTTTGAATACGGTTGATAGTCTTATTAATTATTATCATGATCGAGCCAACCCTACAAATTATCAAAACGTTCGACTTTACAATGGATTTATGTCACGTATCACCGGTAAAGCAAAAACGGTTATCATTAATAGTCGCGCTAAAACTTGGGCAACTATTAAGGATACATTAATGCGGCATTATGGCGATCAAAGAGAAGAAGATGACCTTTTGTTTGCGCTTCTTAGTCTAAGGCAAAAGAGCACACAGAGCTACCTAGATTTTTATGAACAAATCTATCACACTCTGAGTCTTTTGATTACCTATACCGAATTAAACGATGACGAACCAACCCGTGTAATTAAACATACCCAATTTTCAAACTTAGCTATGAAAGTTTTAATTAAACATACATCTGAGCCTATGGCAACATTTTTGCGTACATCTAGACCTAGTTCGTTGGAAACAGCACGTAACTTGTTGATAGATGAAAGCAAAGTGATTGGAAATTTTCCTTCAAATGTTAATAGCAAAACACAAAACATAAATAAGTTGACAACCAAACCAAATGCATTTAAACCTAATAACAATACAAATCAAAACTACCCCGGATATCATTTCTATCCTAATTTTAATCAACCCAGACCCACATTTAACATGCAACAGATCCCGTCTCAACAAACTGTTTTCCCGTCAAAACCAGTTACAAACTTAAACCCGAGACAAATTCAACAACGATTCCCAACTAATATATCAGCTTTTAGAAATAATAATATTCAGAGAAACCAAAATGTTTTTCGCCCAAATACAAATACAAACAGACCGATACAAAACCCGACTCCGATGAGTATTTCTACTCGAAACACTACACCAAATAATAATTTCACATTTAGAAACCAAAACCCAAATCAAAGACCAACAATTATATCTGAAGAATTGTTTAATAACGAAACAGATATACAGGAATCAAACACCGAATATATGCATTCCACAGATTTACACACCGATAACAATAAACAAAATCAATTAGAACCAGATTTTTCAGACGAATTTAGCGAAATAACTTTCGAAAATTCAGAACAATCATTCGATGACCAAAATTTTCATTTTGTCGAGAACAGAACCGAACACACATAGAAAGTTATAACATTTGTAATAAAAGCCGTTTACCATATATACAAATCGCGAATCCACCCCTGAAACTTCTGATCGATACAGGATCTACCAAATCTTTTATTGATCCTAACATTGCAAAAAAATACTTTTCAAAATTTATTGAACCAGAAACTTTTACTGTTTCTACTGTATTTAATTCCCACAGTTGTAACGGTTCCATTAACATCAAATCCTTCCAAGAATTCAAGACCGACACTAAAATCAAATTTTATATGTTTAAATTTCATAACATATATGACGGTTTAATAGGCATAGATAATCTATCCTTACTAGAAGCACAGATAAATTTCAGAAAACAAGAAATTGACACTCCAAATGTTAAAATACCTTTTAACTATTTAGAAAGTGGAAATCAAATTATATTTGAAGTAAAAATACCACCCTGTTCTTCGATAACAACAAAAATACCTGTAGATAAAAATGGAACAATTTTAATACCAGAACAAAAAATTAATTTCGTTCAAATACCAGAAATCTTAGCTTGTTCGAACAATTTTTTAGCTACAATACAATTGTCCAATGACACGAAAAACGAAAAAGTACTAGCTTTAACACATCCGATAAACGTTATTTCTTACGATACAAATTCTTTTCAACTTTTTCATTCCGAGACACATTTTGAATCACCCGGTATAGAATCACTGATACGAACAAATCATATGAATCCAGAAGAAAAATTTAAAATATTACAAATCTGTAAAGAATTTCCTGATATATTCCATATTGAGGGACAACCTTTAACGTTTACTAGTAATACAAAGCACAAAATTAGAACATCCGATGAACTGCCAATATACACAAAATCGTACAGATACCCACACATACACAAGGCGGAAGTTAAACAACAAACCGAAAAAATGTTAATGCAAAATATAATCCGACCCAGTTACTCTCCTTGGTCCAGCCCAGTCTGGATAGTTCCGAAAAAACCAGACGCCTCCGGCAAAACAAAATGGAGAATGGTGATCGACTACCGAAAACTAAATGACAAAACTGTAGATGACAAATTCCCTATTCCTAATATCACAGACCTCCTTGACAAATTGGGACGAGCTACCTACTTTAGCACACTAGACCTTGCCTCAGGGTTCCACCAAATCCAGATGGACTCTAAAGATATAGAGAAAACAGCTTTTACAACCGAAAACGGACATTTCGAATTTCTTAGGATGCCGTTCGGGCTGAAAAATGCACCTTCAACTTTCCAAAGAGCTATGACCGAAGTTTTTAGTGAACTAATTAATAAAATTTGCTTAATTTACATGGACGACATAATTATATTTTCCACGTCCTTAGACGAGCACATTCAAAATATAAAACTAATATTTAAAAAATTGCGTGAATCACAATTAAAAATCCAACTCGACAAATGTAACTTTTTATCAAAAGAGACAAAATTTCTAGGACACGTTGTAACTTCGAGCGGTATAAAACCAAACCCTGAAAAAATTGAATGCATACAGAGATTTCCATTACCAAAAACACAGAAAGAAATCAAATCATTTTTGGGACTTCTAGGTTATTATCGCAAATTTATTAAAGATTTCGCTAAGATTACAACCCCTTTAACTAAGTGTCTACGTAAAAATGCCAAAATTATTCATGACAAAGAATTTTTAGACTGTTTCGAACTTTGTAAAAATTTATTGTCAAACGAACCGATACTAACATACCCTGATTTTTCGAAACCATTTAACGTTACGTCTGACGCCTCAAATTTAGCAATAGGCGCTATTCTGAGTCAAGGGCCGATCGGAAAAGATAGACCAGTAGCATACGCCTCACGTACTTTAAATGAACATGAAAAACATTACTCGACCATTGAGAAAGAGCTTTTAGCAATAGTCTACGCCGTAAAGCAGTTTAGACCATATGTTTTCGGGACCAAATTCACAATAATCACCGACCACAGACCTTTGCAATGGCTATTTAATTTGAAAGAGCCAAATTCAAAATTAGTACGTTGGAGACTAAAGCTATTAGAATACGATTACAATATAATATATAAAAAAGGTATATCAAACACAAACGCAGACGCCCTTTCCCGCATCGAGATCCATACGAAAACTGTCACCAAAGATCCCGACGAAATTTCTATGATCCCCTTAAACCCTGACGTACCAAATCTAGAAGATCTAGATGACGTTTTGGATGATATACCACTATCAAATTTAGCTGACCTGCTAAAAGACAACGATATACCCGAATTAGATCCTGAAGACATTTTACAAGAATTTCTAATCCTGAATAACAGACAGAATGACGACGATGCGACTATACACACAAACGTTGAAAATCCTATTCTGGAAATACCTGTATGTGAAAAACCACTTAACTACTTTGGAAATCAAATAATAATTACATTCGTTAATACATTTGTTTGTAAACCAAAAATAACTAAACCTTTCCCTGATAAAAATAGAATAGAAGCCTTTATATCCAATGAAAATTTCGAAAAAGAAATATTTGACTTATTCAAAGAACGTATCAATCCGAAATGGAAATATGGTATTTATTTCTCTAATAGAAATAGGTATGACAATTTTATCACAACTCTACAAAAAACTTTTAAAAATAAAGCTTTTTGCCTAACACAAACGAATAAACTTCTTATTGACGAAAACGACTTGCAAGAACAAGAATCGATAATAACCAATTACCACCTTGGTAAAACTAATCATCGCGGCATCGATGAAACTTACAATAAACTTAAAACACAATACTACTGGCCCAAAATGCGTGAACATATCACGAAGTTCATAAATAACTGCGAAATATGTCAATTAGCAAAATATGAAAGAAACCCTAACGTACCACCGTTACAAATCACACCAACACCTAGCAAACCTAATGAAATTATTTCGATCGATTTGTTTCAGTACAAGAAACAAAAATTTTTGACAATAATCGATGATTTCAGTAAATTTTCTCAAGCATACCCAGTAAATAGCAGTAACGCTCTAGACGTAGTGAACAAATTATTAACACATTTCAGCCATCATTGTGCACCACTACAAATTAGATTAGATGGAGGACCCGAATTTAATAATACTATATTAAAAGAATTTTGTCGAACACACAATGTAAAACTACATTTCACGACACCACAACACCCCCAATCTAACGGAACAATTGAACGCCTACACTCTACACTTTTAGAACACTTAAGAATAATTCAAAATAGCCACCCCAAAACAACACCTTGCGAACAAATGACCTACGCAATAATAGGTTATAATAACTCTATTCACACAACAACCAAACTAAAACCTGTAGATGTTTATTATGGACATATAGACAAAAACGAAATTTTAACTATAAACTTAAACGAAAAATTCCTAACAGACTATGTCCAAAATCATAGGGCAATCACAAAAACATTGTACCAAAACATACAAGAAAACACACATAATAAAAAACAAAAAACAATGGATAAAATTAACGAAACAAGACAACAACCTCCTAATTATCCCGATGATACACAAGCATATATAAAAACCAAACCTAGGTTAAAACATGACCTTAGAGCAAAAAAGGCTACAGTTCAAAAAGATTGCAACTTGAAAGTCAAAACTTC
Organism: Venustoraphidia nigricollis; assembly: GCA_034508555.1. Taxonomy (NCBI): domain Eukaryota; kingdom Metazoa; phylum Arthropoda; class Insecta; order Raphidioptera; family Raphidiidae; genus Venustoraphidia; species Venustoraphidia nigricollis. The sequence goes on along the minus strand of JAVRKA010000023.1, from coordinate 240,298 downwards.
TAAAGGTATATTTCATAAACAACAAATTAAAAAACCTTTACAATTCCAGACTGTTTACAACAACCCTGACAATGACAATGAACCAAGAAGTTCGAATAACTGACCTTTCGGACAACCCTGGAATCTTACCCTTTTTCCTGTTTAATACAAAGATCCAAAAAACAACTCATACAGTCATACATTATTATGACCTGAACCTATTAGAAAATAATCTGATCCAAATCCAAAATCATAACTTCAATTTTGCAAATACTTCGCTATCTACTATGTTATCTGCTAGTTTAAAAGAACGAACAATTGAGTTAAATAATATATTAAATCTAAATTTTGAAAAACTTTATAGCGTTCTATTAAGACCAACCAATTATCACAAATCACATAAAAGTAAACGAGGTTTAATTGACGGACTAGGTTCGATAATTAAAGATATATCAGGTAACCTTGATCACGAAGACGCACAAAATTTCGAAACCGAAATCAAAAAATTAAAAAACAAGCAATCTGAACTTATTAAACAAGGTAATAATCAAATTTCTCTAAATAAAAACCTTTTAGAAAACTATAATAAAACTATTACAGCCCTGTCAAACAATCAGAAAACTCTCGCATCGACTATAGTTAACAATACTAACTATATAGAAAAAAGATTCATAATTAACGACATAATTCTAAATCTAAATTCAATTCATAAATTTCTCACTGATTTAGAAATCGCTATTACCTTTACACGTGAAAATAAATTGCATACTACAATACTTCAACCAGTTGAATTGCATAAATTAATTTTAGAGATAGAAAAACAATATGGACAAGAATCCTTAGCATTTTCAAAAAATAATTTACATGCATATTATTCAACGATTACAGCAAAATCATACATAAGCAATGATCACGTTGTTAACTTTATCATTCAAGTGCCTATCTGTTATGATTCAACCTTTAAACAATATGAATTGATACCTATTCCAAATATGTATAATTCCATCCTAATACCTGAAAAACCCTACATTACTTTGAACCAAGAATCGTACTGGTATGGAGACAAACCATGTGACGTCTACAACAGAGAAGCATTCTGCGTTTTTCAACAAAAGAAGACAAACGCCTTAAAACCAAATTGCGTTTACAACTTGATAAGAAATCAAGAAAAAACCGAGTGTAACTTAACTAAAGCCGAAAGAATAATAAGACCGATAATCGAACAGATTGACTCTGTACATTACGTAGTAATTACACCTGAACCTACAAAAATATTAAGTTCGTGTAAAATTAAACCAATAATTAACAAAGTTAATTTAATAGAACTACCTAAACAATGTGATTTTACAATCGCACATGAAAACTACATAAATAAAGACGATTCTAAAATAAAAGAAGAAATTGTACTTCCAAATCTAATACTACATAATACAAATCGTGAATCGAATTTCAAAATAAACTTAGAAGACGTAAATCTAAAAGACATTCATAACGTTATAAAAAATTCAAACTTTAAACAAATAAACGAATCTATAAACGACAAATTTATTAAGTATAGTTGGACACCAATCTACTTAATAGTGTTTTCACTGATTGTGTATTTTATCTGCAAAAGAAGAAATCACATCAAGAACATTTTTTCAAAATCAAAAACGGAAGTTACATTTCAACTTGAAGAATCACCCCAACTCCCTGCAGAAGAATTTCATCCAAGTGCATTGCCGAGGACAGCAACGTCTTAAGGGGGGAAGTGTTACATGAGACACCATGCAGCTGTGCATAATAAATATGCACAAACGGCACATTGGGAACACCCACACTTGTTGGACAATCAACTTATCTAATAAAATTATCCTTTTTCTTCTAGCATGATATTAGAACATATTCATTATTGTTTTAGAATTACAATACTATAGACCAATGCAAATGGTCAAGAAATAATTCATTTATACATTTATATACTTTATAATATTTGTAACTAACAGTAAATACAAATGTAAATTGTATTACTGAAATTATACTTTTTTCATAATAAAAAATACAAACTTAATTTTTAATAATAAATAATAATTATACTTTTTAAAAACACAAGTTTTGGTTGCAAACTTATAACTCGCGAAGTGTGGGAAAAAATCCGGAGGATCTCTGGCAAACAGAGTTATAATCACGTTTCGGGATTGATAATGGACAATGACGTTATAACGTCACCTGGCGAGGTGTCAGATTACATGGGTTCATACTACGCAAGAGTTTCTAGTTCCACTAATTACCTCGAGAGTTTTTTGGCTCAGAAAACCTTAGCGGAACAAGAAACATTGAACTTCTCATCGCCGAACGATGAGAATTATAATGCATCATTCACCTCGTGGGAACTACAGTCGAGTTTGCGCGATTGCCATGATACTTCTCCAGGACCAGACGACATCCATTATCAATTTTTGAAAAGGCTACCTCCCTCCGGTTTTGCATTCCTTCTCAAGATGTTCAACTTGATTTGGTCATCGAACATGTTTCCATCCGCTTGGTACAACTCTATTGTAGTGCCGTTGTTGAAGCCGGGAAAAGACCGTAAACAAGCTTCCAGTTATCGTCCTGTTTCTCTAACCAGTTGTTTGTCAAAACTCCTCGAACGGATGATCAACCGACGATTGATCTGGATCCTTGAATCTAGACGCTTGATCACGAACGCCCAGTGCGGCTTTCGAAAACACCGTTCGACGATGGATCATCTCGTCCGGTTGGAGTCTGCAATACAGGACGCTTTTCTAAATAAACAACACTTGCTGGCTGTCTTTTTCGATCTCGAAAAGGCTTATGACACTACATGGCGGTATGGGATACTCCGCACACTACACAATTGGGGTATCAAAGGACATCTTGGGAAGTTTTTAAGTAATTTTCTATCTGAGCGTCATTTTCAGGTACGTATCGGCAACACGTTGTCTAATGACTTTATACAGGAGAACGGTGTGCCACAGGGTTCTGTACTCAGTGTCACTCTTTTTTCCATCGCTATTAATGGCATAATTGAGAGCATCCCAACAACTGTAGAGTCATTGCTCTATGTTGACGACTTGGCGATTTACTGTTCGTCAAAGTACATTCGTACTGCACAACGTCATCTGCAATTGGCCATTAATAGCATACAGCGCTGGACAACCGACAACGGTTTTAATTTTTCCGTTGAGAAAACCCAGTGTGTGCACTTTTGCAGGACTCGTGGTTGCTATCAGGAACCGTTCTTGTACCTGTACGGCACGTACATTTCTGTGCAAAACAGTGCCCGTTTTCTTGGGCTTACCTTGGACCGATCGTTAAACTGGAAGGCGCATATTAATATTTTAAAGCGAAAATCGATGTCCTCGATTAATATTTTAAAAATTTTATCCGGCACCACTTGGGGAGCGGACCGTACGGTTATGCTGCGAATCTATCGGGCACTCGTACGGTCTAAACTGGATTACGGTAGCATAGTGTATGACTCTGCGCGTGAGTCGTACATACGAACACTAAATGCCGTCCATCACGCTGGAGTTCGACTATCTACTGGAGCGTTTCGATCCAGCCCAGTAGTCAGCATTCTTGCTGAAAGCGGAGAGCTTCCGTTGAACATCAGGCGGAAAAGAAACATAATTTCTTACGCTTCCAAGCTCCGTAGTCAACCTGATCACCCTACATATAGTTGTGTATTCGAACCTCGTTTTTCTTCTCTGTACAGACGGAAAAGAAATGCTACTCGTCCCCTCGGTATCAGGTTGGCAAATCATCTGAACGAACTTCAGTTAGTGCTTCCTAGAACGCTAAGAGTTGGATGTAATTCTGTGCCTCCGTGGCTTATCCCTCAGCCCATCGTCGATATGTCGTTGTCGGTGTATCAACGCGATACAACTACTCCAGAATTCTATCGTCAACTGTTCCTTAATTGGTTAGTCGAAAATCGAGACTTCCGTCCCGTTTATACAGACGGATCGAAGTCTCACGATCAAGTCGGCTGTGCGTTCGTCACCGATAACGAGAGTTACGGTTATAAACTGTCTCAGCAATGCAGTATTTTTACTGCAGAGCTATTTGCAATTTTGCAATCCTTGAGACATGTTCATGGCCCGAATAAGTATGTCATTTGCAGCGATTCTTTGAGTGGTCTTCAGGCTATACAGTGTTTGTATCCTAGTCATACGCTAATATGCTTAATTCAGGACAAATTGTATTCCCTGCGGAGAGGTGGAACCATTGTCCGTTTTTGTTGGATTCCCGGTCACATGGGGATCCGGGGGAACGAACTGGCAGACACTGCTGCCAAAGACGCTGCAAGTAACGGACAAAATGTGTTTTGCGTTATCGGTGACGATCTGAAAAATGGACTTAAAACAGCAGTCCAACAGGTGTGGAAAGACGAATGGAGTACGACGATAGAAAACAAACTAAGAACAATTAAACCTACAGTTGACCCTTGGATCACATCTTGTCGTTCCTCCAGGTGGGAGGAAGTATTACTCACACGACTTCGCATCGGTCACTGTAGGCTGACGCACGGTTTTCTAATGGCTCGTGAGGAACCGCCCATCTGTGAGACGTGTGACACTCGTGTCACCGTCTCACACATTTTAATCGAGTGTGTCCAGTTCAGGGACACACGACAACGGATCGGATTGTCAGGTGATCTGTCGGTTATTTTAGGAAATGATCCTGACAATGTCGATCTGCTGTTTCGTTTTTTAAAAGAAACTGGTCTCGACCGGTATCTATAATTTTATTTATTTATTTATTGATCGTTTTGTTTTTTGTTATTGTATTGTTTTGTTTTTTGTTATAGTATCGTTTTGTTTTATGTTTTTATAATTATTATATACATTGACAATTGTCATATTTTTTATAGACGCTGATAACCTCAGATGTTGAGCGTCTATAATCTACAATCACTCACTCACTCAGATATGGGTGCCGATAGGCATTTCAGATATAGTGGCCGTTAGGCATTTCAAATATAGGTTCCGATAGGCAGTTCAAATATTGGTGCCGATAGGCATTTCAGAAATAGTTGCCGATAGGCATTTCAGATATAGTTGCCGATAGGCATTTAAAATATAGGTGCCGATAGGCATTTCAAATATAGGTGCCGATAGGCATTTCAGATATAGTTGCCGATACGCATTCCAGAAATAGATGCCGATAGGCATTTCAGATATAGTTTAGATAGGCATTTAAAATATAGGTGCCAATAGGCATTTCAAATATAGGTGCCGATAGGCATTTCAGATATGGTTGCCGATAGGCATTTCAAATATAGGTGCTGATAGGCATTTCAGATATAGTTGCCGATTGGCATTTTAAAAATAGGTGCCGATAGGCATTTCAGATATAGGTGCCGATAGGCATTTCAAATATGGGTGCAGATAGGCATTTCAGATATGGTTGCCGATAGGCATTTCAGATATATATGTGCCGATAGGCATCTCAGATATAGGTGCCGATAGGCATTTCAGATATAGGTGCCGATAGGCATTTTAGATATAGTTGCCGATAGGCATTTCAAATATAGGTGCCGATAGGCAGTTCAAATATTGGTGCCGATAGGCATTTCAGAAATAGTTGCCGATAGGCATTTCAGATATAGTAGCCGATAGGCATTTAAAATATAGGTGCCGATAGGCATTTCAAATATAGGTGCCGATGGCATTTCAGATATAGTTGTCGATAGGCATTTCAGAAATAGATGCCGATAGGCATTTCAGAAATAGTTGCCGATAGGCATTTAAAATATCGGTGCCAATAGCCATTTCAAATATAGGTGCCGATAGGTATTTCAGATATGGTTGCCGATAGGCATTTCAAATATAGGTGCTGATAGTCATTTCAGATATGGTTGCACACAGACATTTCAAATATAGGTGCTGATAGGCATTTCAGATATAGTTGCCGATTGGCATTTTAAAAATAGGTGCCGATAGACATTTCAGATATAGGTGCTGATAGGCATTTCAGATATAGGTGCCGATAGGCATTTCAGATATAGGTGCCGATAGGCATTTCAAATATAGGTGCCGATAGGCAGTTCAAATATTAGTGCCGATTGGCATTTCAGATATAGTTGCCGATAGGCATTTCAGAAATAAATGCCGATAGGCATTCCAGATATAGTTGCCGATAGGCATTTAAAATATAGGTGCCGATAGGCATTTCAAATATGGGTGCCGATAGGCATTTCAGATATAGTTGCCGATAAGCATTTCTGAAATAGATGCCGATATGCTTTTCAGATATGGTTGCCGATAGGCATTTAAAATATAGGTGCCGATAGGCATTTCAAATAAAGGTGCCAATAGGCATTTCAGATATGGTTGTTGATAAACATTTCAAATATAGGTGCTGATAGGCATTTCAGATATAGTTGCCGATTTGCATTTTAAAAATTGGTGCCGATAGGCATTTCAGATATAGGTGCCGATAGGCATTTCAAATATGGGTGCCGATAGGCATTTCAGATATAGTTGCCGATAGGCATTTAAAATATAGGTGCCGATAGGCATTTCAAATATAGGTGCCGATAGGCATTTCAAATATAGGTGCCGATAGGCACTTCAGATATAGTTGCCGATATTCATTTAAAATATAGGTGCCGTTAGGCATTTTAGTTATAGTTGCCGATAGGAATTTCAAATATAGGTGCCGATAGGCATTTCAGATATGGTTGCCGATAGGCACTTCAAATATAGGTGCCGATAGGCATTTCAGATATAGTTGCCGATAGGCATTTCAGAAATAGATGCCGATAGGCATTTCAGATATAGTTGCCGATAGGCATTTAAAATATAGGTGCCGACAGGCATTTCAAATATAGGTGCCGATAGGCATTTCAGATATGGTTGCCGATATTCATTTCAAATATAGGTGCTGATAGGAATTTCAGATATATTTGCCGATTTGCATTTTAAGAATAGGTGCCGATAGGCATTTCAGATATAGGTGCCGATAGGCATTTCAAGTATAAGTGCCGATAGGCGTTTGAGATATGGTTGCCGATAGGCATTTCAGATATAGGTGCCGATAGGCATTTCAGATATAGTTGCCGATTAGCATTTCAGAAATAGATGCCGATAGGCATTTCAGATATAGTTGCCGGTAGGCATTTCAAATATAGGTGCCGATAGGCAGTTCAAATATTGGTGCCGACAGGCATTTCAGAAATAGATGCCGATAGGCATTTCAGATATAGTTGCCTATAGGCATTTAAAATACAGGTGCCGATTGGCATTTCAAATATAAGGGCCTATAGGCATTTCAGATATAGTTGCCAATAGGCATTTCAGAAATAGATGCCGATAGGCATTTCAGATATAGTTGCCGATCGGCATTTAAAATATAGGTGCCAATAGGCATTTCAAATATACGTGTCGATAGGCAATTCAGATATGTTTGCCGATAGGTATTTTACATATAGGTGCTGATAGGCATTTTAGATATAGTTGCCGATTGGCATTTAAAAAATAGGTGCCGATAGGTATTTTAGATATAGGTGCCGATAGGCATTTCAGATATAGGTGCCGAAAGGCATTTCAGATATAGTTGCTGAGAGGCATTTCAAACATAGGTGCCGGTAGGCAGTTCAAATATTGGTGCCGATAGGCATATCAGAAATAGATGCCGATAGGCATTTCAGATATAGTTGCCGATAGGCATTTAAAATATAGGTGCCGATTGGCATTTCAAATATAAGGGCCTATAGGCATTTCAGATATAGTTGCCGATAGACATTTCAGAAATAGATGCCGATAGGCATTTCAGATATAGTTGCCGATCGGCATTTAAAATATAGGTGCCAATAGGCATTTCAAATATACGTGTCGATAGGCAATTCAGATATGTTTGCCGATAGGCATTTCACATATAGGTGCTGATAGGCATTTTAGATATAGTTGCCGATTGGCATTTAAAAAATAGGTGCCGATAGGTATTTTAGATATAGGTGCCGATAGGCATTTCAGATATAGGTGCCGAAAGGCATTTCAGATATAGTTGCTGAGAGGCATTTCAAACATAGGTGCCGGTAGGCAGTTCAAATATTGGTGCCGATAGGCAAATCTGAAATAGATGCCGATAGGCATTTCAGATATAGTTGCTGATAGGCATTTCAGAAATAGATGCCGATAGGCATTTCAGATATAGTTGCCGCTTGGCATTTTAAAAATAGGTGCTGATAGGCATTTCAGATATATGTGCCGATAGGCATTTCAAATATAGGTGCCGATAGGCAGTTCAAATATAGGTTCAGATAGGCATTTCAGATATAGTTGCCGATTGGCATTTTAAAAATAGGTGCCGATAGGCATTTCAGATATAAGTCCCCATAAGCATTTCAGATATAGGTGCCGATAGGCATTTCAGATATAGTTGCCGATAGGCATCTCAAATATAGGTGCCGACAGGCAGTACAAATATTGGTGCCGATAGGCATTTCACATATAGTTGCCGATATGCATTTCAGAAATAGATGCCGATAGGCATTTCAGATATAGTTGCCGATAAGCATTTAAAATATAGGTGCAGATAGGCATTTCAAATATAGGTGCCGATAGGCATTTTAGATATAGTTGCCGATAGGCATTTCAGAAATAGATGCCGATAGGCATTTCAGATATAGTTGCCGAAAGGCATTTGAAATATAGATGCCGATAGGCATTTCAAATGTAGGTGCCGATAGGCAGTTCAAATATTAGTGCCGATTGGCATTTCAGATATAGTTGCCGATAGGCATTTCAGAAATAGATGCCGATAGGCATTTCAGATATAGTTGCCGATAGGCATTTAAAATATAGGTGCCGATAGGCATTTTAAATATAGGTGCCGATAGGCATTTCAGATATAGTTGCCGATAGGCATTTCAGAAATAGATGCCGATATGCTTTTCAAATATAGTTGCCGATAGGCATTTAAAATATAGGTGCCGATAGGCATTTCAAATAAAGGTGCCGATAGGCATTTTAGATAATATGGTTGTTGATAAACATTTCAAATATAGGTGCTGATAGGCATTTCAGATGTAGTTGCCGATTGGCATTTTACAAATAGGTGCCGATAGGCATTTCAGATATAGGTGCCGATAGGCATTTCAAATATGGGTGCCGATAGGCATTTCAGATATAGTTGCCGATAGGCATTTAAAATATAGGTGCCGATAGGCATTTCAAATGTAGGTGCCGATAGGCATTTCAAATATAGGTGCCGATAGGCACTTCAGATATAGTTGCCGATAGGCATTTAAAATATAGGTGCCGATAGGCATTTCAGATATAGGTGCCGATAGGAATTTCAAATATAGGTGCCGATAGGCATTTCAGATATAGTTGCCGATAGGCATTTCAGAAACAGATGCCGATAGGCACTTCAGATATAGTTGCCGATAGGCATTTAAAATATAGGTGCCGATAGGCATTTCAAATATAGGTGCCGATAGGCATTTCAGATATGGTTGCCGATAGGCATTTCAAATATAAGTGCTGATAGGCATTTCAGATATATTTGCCGATTGGAAATTTAAAAATAGGTGCCGATAGGCATTTCAGATATAGGTGCCGATAGGCATTTCAAATATAGGTGCCGATAGGCGTTTCAGATATGTTTGCCGATAGGCATTTCAAATATAGGTGCTGATAGGCATTTCTGATATAGTTTCGATTGGCATTTTAAAAATAGGTGCCGATAGGCATTTCAGATATAGGTGCCGATAGGCATTTCAGATATAGTTGCCGATTAGCATTTCAGAAATAGATGCCGATAGGCATTTCACATATAGTTGCCGATAGGCATTTCAAATATAGGTGCCGATAGGCATTTCAGATATATGTGCCGATAGGCATTTCAAATATAGGTGCCGATAGGCAGTTCAAATATAGGTTCAGATAGGCATTTCAGATATAGTTGCCGATTGGCATTTTAAAAATAGGTGCCGACAGGCATTTCAGATATAAGTCCCGATAAGCATTTCAGATATAGGTGCCGATAGGCATTTCAGATATAGTTGCCGATAGGCATCTCAAATATAGGTGCCGATAGGCAGTACAAATATTGGTGCCGATAGACATTTCACATATAGTTGCCGATATGCATTTCAGAAATAGATGCCAATAGGCATTTCAGATATAGTTGCCGATAAGCATTTAAAATATAGGTGCAGATAGGCATTTCAAATATAGGTGCCGATAGGCATTTTAGATATAGTTGCCGATAGGCATTTCAGAAATAGATGCCGATAGGCATTTCAGATATAGTTGCCGATAGGCATTTAAAATATAGGTGCTGATTGGCATTTCAAATATAGGTGCCGATAGGCATTTCGGATATGGTTGACGTTAGGCATTTCAAATATAGGTGCTGATAGGCATTTCAGATATAGTTGCCGATATGCATTTTAAAAATATGTGCCGATAGGCATTTTTAGATATAGGTGCCGATAGGTATTTCAAATAAAGGTGCCGATAGGCATTTCAGATATAGTTGCCGATTTGCATTTTAAAAATATGTGCCGATAGGCATTTCAGATATAGGTGCCCATAGGTATTTCAAATAAAGGTGCCGATAGGCATTTCAGATATAGTTGCCGATTGGCATTTTAAAAATAGGTACCGATAGGCATTTCAGATATAGTTGCCGATTGGCATTTTAAAAATAGGTGCCGATAGGCATTTCAGATATAGGTGCCGGTAGGCATTTCAAATATAGGTGCCGATAGGCATTTCAAATATAGGTGCCGATAGGCATATCAGATATAGTTTCCGATAGGCATTTCAGAAATAGGTGCCGATAGGCATTTCAGATATGGTTGCCAATTGGCATTTCAGATATAGTTGCAATTTGTAATTTTAAAAATAGGTGCCGATAGGCATTTCAGATATAGGTGCCGATAGGCATTTCAGATATGGGTGCCGATAGGCATTTCAGATATAGTGGCCGTTAGGCATTTCAAATATAGGTGCTGATAGGCATATCAGATTAAGTTGCTGATTGGCATTTCAAATATAGGTGCCGATAGGCATTTCAGATATAGTTGCCAATTGGCATTTCAGATATAGTTGCAATTTGTAATTTTAAAAATAGGTGCCGATAGGCATTTCAGATATAGGTGCCGATAGGCATTTCAAGTATAAGTGCCGATAGGCGTTTGAGATATGGTTGCCGATAGGCATTTCAGATATAGGTGCCGATAGGCATTTCAGATATAGGTGCCGATAGGCATTTCAGATATAGTTGCCGATTGGCATTTTAAAAAAAGGTGCTGATAGGCATTTCAGATATATGTGCCGATAGGCATTTCAAATATAGGTGCCGATAGGCAGTTCAAATATTGGTGCCGATAGGCATTTTAGATATAGTTGCCGATAGGCATTTCAGAAATAGATGCCGATAGGCATTTCAGATATAGATGCCGATAGGCATTTAAAATATAGGTGCCGATAGGCATTTCAGATATAGTTGCCGATAGGCATTTCAGAAATAGATGCCGATAGGCATTTCAGATATAGTTGCCGATAGGCATTTAAAATATAGGTGCCGATAGGCATTTCAAATATAGGTGCCGATAGGCATTTCAGATATGGTTGCCGATAGGCATTTCAAATATAGGTGCTGATAGGCATTTCAGATATAGTTGCCGATTGGCATTTTAAAAATAGGTGCCGATAGGCGTTTCAGATATAGATACCATTAAGCATTTCAGATATAGGTGCCGATAGGCATTTCAGATATAGTTGCCGATAGGGATTTAAAATATAGGTGCCAATAGGCATTTCAAATGAAGGTGCCGATAGGCATTTAAGATATGGTTTCCGATAGGCATTTCAAATATAGGTGCCGATAGGCATTTCAGATATAGTTGCCGATTGCCATTTTAAAAATAGGTTTTGATAGGCATTTTAGATATAGGTTCCGATAGGCATTTCAAATATGGGTGCAGATAGGCATTTCAGATATGGTTGCCTATAGGAATTTCAGATATAGGTGCCGATAGGCATTTCAGATATAGGTGCCGATAGGCATTTCAGATATAGGTGCCGATAGGCATTTCAGATATAGTTGCCGATAGGCATTTCAAATATAGGTGCCGATAGGCAGTTCAAATATTGGTGCCGATAGGCATTTCAGAAATAGTCGCCGATAGGCATTTCAGATATAGTTGCTGATAAGCATTTAAAATATATATGCCGATAGGCATTTCAAATATAGGTGCCGATAGGCATTTCAGATATAGTTGCCGATAGGCATTTCAGAAATAGATGCCGATAGGCATTTCAGATATAGTTGCCGATAGGCATTTAAAATATAGATGCCGATAGGCATTTCAAATAAAGGTGCCGATAGGCATTTCAGATATGGTTGTTGATAAACATTTCAAATATAGGTGCTGATAGGCATTTCAGATATAGTTGCCGATTGGCATTTTCAAAATAGGTGCCGATAGGCATTTCAGATATAGGTGCCGATAGGCACTTTAGATATAGTTGCCGATAGGCATTTAAAATATAGGTGCCGATAGGCATTTCAGATATAGGTGCCGAAAGGAAATTCAAATATAGATGCCGATAGGCATTTCAGATATAGTTGCCGATAGGCATTTAAAATATAGGTGCCGATAGGCATTTCAAATATAGGTGCCGATAGGCATTTCAGATATGGTTGCTGATAGGCATTTCAAATATAGGTGCTGATAGGCATTTCAGATATATTTGCCGATTGGCAATTTAAAAATAGGTGCCGACAGGCATTTCAGATATAGGTGCCGATAGGCATTTCAAATATAGGTGCCGATAGGCGTTTCAGATATGTTTGCCGATAGGCATTTTAATTATAGGTGCTGATAGGCATTTCAGATATAGTTTTGATTGTCATTTTAAAAATAAGTGCCGATAGGCATTTCAGATATAGGTGCCGATAGGCATTTCAGATAGAGTTGCCGATTAGCATTTCAGAAATAGATGCCGATAGGCATTTCAAATATAGTTGCCGATAGGCATTTCAAATATAGGTGCCGATAGGCTGTTCAAATATTAGTGCCGATAGGCATTTCAGAAAGAGATGCCGATAGGCATTTCAGAAAGAGATGCCGATAGGCATTTCAGATATAGATGCCGATAGGCATTTAAAATATAGGTGCCGATTGGCATTTCAAATAAAAGTGCCGATAGGCATTTCAGATATAGTTGCCGATAGGCATTTCAGAAATAGATGCCGATAGGCATTTCAGATATAGTTGCCGATCGGCATGTAAAATATAGGTGCCAATAGGCATTTCAAATATACGTGCCGATAGGCAATTCAGATATGTTTCCCGATAGGCATTTCACATATAGGTGCTGATAGGCATTTTAGATATTGTTGCCGATTGGCATTTAAAAAATAGGTGCCGATAGGCATTTCAGATATAGGTTCCGATAGGCATTTCAGATATAGGTGCCGAAATTCAGATATAGTTGCTGATAGGCATTTCAGAAATAGATGCCGATAGGCATTTCAGATATAGTTGCCGATAGGCATTTAAAATATAGGTGCCGCTAGGCATTTCAAAAATAGGTGCCGGTAGGCAATTCAGATATGGTTGCCTAAAGGCATTTAAAATATAGGTGCTGATAGGCATTTCAAATATAGGTGCCGATAGGTATTTCAGATATGGTTGCCGATAGGCATTTCAGATATAGGTGCCGATAGGCATTTCAGATATAGTTGCAGATTGGCATTTTAAGAAAAGGTGCTGATAGGCATTTCAGATATATGTGCCGATAGGCATTTCAAATATAGGTGCCGATAGGCATTTCAGATATAGGTGCCGATAGGAATTTCAAATATAGGTGTCGATAGGCATTTCAGATATAGTTGCCGATAGGCATTTCAGAAATAGATGCCGATAGGCACTTCAGATATAGTTGCCGATAGGCATTTAAAATATAGGTGCCGATAGGCATTTCAAATATAGGTGCCGATAGGCATTTCAGATATGGTTGCCGATAGGCATTTCAAGTATAGGTGCCGATAGGTATTTCAGATATGGTTGCCGATAGGCATTTCAGATGTAGGTGCCGATAGGCATTTCAGATATAGTTGCCGATTGGCATTTTAAAAAAAGGTGCTGATAGGCATTTCAGATAAATGTGCCCATAGGCATTTCGAATATAGGTGCCGATAGGCAGTTCAAATATTGGTGCCGATAGGCATTTCAGATATAGTTGCCGATAGGCATTTCAGAAATAGATGCCGATAGGCATTTCAGATATAGTTGCCGATAGGCATTTAAATTCTAGGTGCCGATAGTCATTTCAAATATAGGTGCCGATAGGCATTTCAGATATAGTTGCCGATAGGCATTTCAGAAATATATGCCGATAGGCATTTCAGATATATTTGCCGATAGGCATTTAAAATATAGGTGCCGATAGGCATTTCAAATATAGGTGCCGATAGGCATTTCAGATATGGTTGCCGATAGGCATTTCAAATATAGGTGCTGATAGGCATTTCAGATATAGTTGCCGATTGGCATTTTAAAAATAGGTGCCGATAGGCATTTCAGATATAGGTACCATTAAGCATTTCAGATATAGGTGCCGATAGGCATTTCAGATATAGTTGCCGATAGGGATTTAAAATATAAGTGCCAATAGGCATTTCAAATATAGGTGCCGATAGGCATTTTAGATATAGGTTCCGATAGGCATTTCAAATATGGGTGCAGATAGGCATTTCAGATATGGTTGCCTATAGGAATTTCAGATATAGGTGCCGATAGACATTTCAGATATAGGTGCCGATAGGCATTTCAGATATAGGTGCCGATAGGCATTTCAGATATAGTTGCCGGTAGGCATTTCAGAAATAAATGCCGATAGGCATTTCAGATATAGTTGCCGATAGGCATTTAAAATATAGATGCTGATAGGCATTTCAAATATAGGTGCCGATAGGCAGTTCAAATATTAGTGCCGATTGGCATTTCAGATATAGTTGCCGATAGGCATTTTAGAAATAGATGCCGATAGGCATTTCAGATATAGTTGCCGATAGGCATTTAAAATATAAGTGCCGATAGGCATTTCAAATAAAGGTGCCGATAGGCATTTCAGATATGGTTGTTGATAAACATTTCAAATATAGGTGCTGATAGGCATTTCAGATATAGTTGCCGATTGGCATTTTAAAAATAGGTGCCGATAGGCATTTCAGATATAGGTGCCGATAGGCATTTCAAATATGGGTGCCGATAGGCATTTCAGATATAGTTGCCGATACGCATTTAAAACATAGGTGCTGATAGGCATTTCAAATATAGGTGCCGATAGGCATTTCAAATATAGGTGCCGACAGGCACTTTAGATATAGTTGCCGATAGGCATTTAAAATATAGGTGCCGATAGGCATTTCAGATATAGGTGCCGATAGGAATTTCAGATATAGATGCCGATAGGCATTTCAGATATAGTTGCCGATAGGCATTTCAGAAATAGATGCCGATAGGCACTTCAGATATAGTTGCCGATAGGCTTTTAAAATATAGGTGCCGATAGGCATTTCAAATATAGGTGCCGATAGGCATTTCAGATATGGTTGCCGATAGGCATTTCAAATATAGGTGCTGATAGGCATTTCAGATATATTTGCCGATTAGCAATTTAAAAATAGGTGCCGATAGGCATTTCAGATATAGGTGCCGATAGGCATTTCAAATATAGGTGCCGATAGACGTTTCAGATATGTTTGCCGATAGGCATTTCAAATATAGGTGCTGATAGGCATTTCAGATATAGTTTTGATTGGCATTTTAAAAATAGGTGCCGATAGGCATTTCAGATATAGGTGCCGATAGGCATTTCAGATATAGTTGCCGATTAGCATTTCAGAAATAGATGCCGATAGGCATTTTAAATATAGTTGCCGATAGGCATTTCAAATATAGGTGCCGATAGGCAGTTCAAATATTAGTGCCGATAGGCATTTCGGAAAGAGATGCCGATAGGCATTTCAGATATAGATGCCGATAGGCATTTAAAATATTGGTGCCGATAGGCATTTCGAATAAAAGTGCCGATAGGCATTTCAGATATAGTTGCCGATAGGCATTTCAGAAATAGATGCCGATAGGCATTTCAGATATAGTTGCCGATAGGCATTTAAAATATAGATGCTGATAGGCATTTTAAATATAGGTGCCGATAGGTATTTCAGATATGGTTGCCGATAGGCATTTCAGAAATAGATGCCGATAGGCATTTCAGATATAGATGCCGATAGGCATTTAAAATATAGGTGCCGATAGGCATTTCAAATAAAAGTGCCGATAGGCATTTCAGATATAGTTGCCGATAGGCATTTCAGAAATAGATGCCGATAGGCATTTCAGATATAGTTGCCGATAGGCATTTAAAATATAGGTGCTGATAGGCATTTCAAATATAGGTGCCGATAGGTATTTCAGATATGGTTGCCGATAGGCATTTCAGAAATAGATGCCGATAGGCATTTCAGATATAGTTGCCGATTGGCATTTTAAAAAAAGGTGCTGATAGGCATTTCAGATATATGTGCCGATAGGCATTTCAAATATAGGTGCCGATACGCAGTTCAAATATTGGTGCCGATAGGCATTTCAGATATAGTTGCCGATAGGCATTTCAGAAATAGATGCCGATAGGCATTTCAGATATAGATGCCGATAGGCATTTAAAATATAGGTGCCGATAGGCATTTCAAATAAAAGTGCCGATAGGCAGTTCAGATATAGTTGCCGATAGGCATTTCAGAAATAGATGCCGATAGGCATTTCAGATATAGTTGCCGATAGGCATTTAAAATATAGGTGCTGATAGGCATTTCAAATATAGGTGCCGATAGGTATTTCAGATATGGTTGCCGATAGGCATTTCAGATATAGGTGCCGATAGGTATTTCAGATATAGTTGCCGATAGGCATTTCAGAAATAGGTGCCGATAGGCATTTCAGATATAGGTACCATTAAGCATTTCAGATATAGGTGCCGATAGGCATTGCAGATATAGTTGCCGATAGGGATTTAAAATATAGGTGCCAATAGGCATTTCAAATATAGGTGCCGATAGGCATTTAAGATATGGTTTCCGATAGGCATTTCAAATATAGGTGCCGATAGGCATTTCAGATATAGTTGCCGATTGCCATTTTAAAAATAGGTGCCGATAGGCATTTTAGATATAGGTTCCGATAGGCATTTCAAATATGGGTGCAGATAGGCATTTCAGATATGGTTGCCTATAGGAATTTCAGATATAGGTGCCGATAGGCATTTCAGATATAGGTGCCGATAGGCATTTCTGATATAGGTGCCGATAGGCATTTCAGATATAGTTGCCGATAGGCATTTCAAATATAGGTGCCGATAGGCAGTTCAAATATTGGTGCCGATAGGCATTTCAGAAATAGTCGCCGATAGGCATTTCAGATATAGTTGCTGATAAGCATTTAAAATATATATGCCGATAGGCATTTCAAATATAGGTGCCGATAGGCATTTCAGATATAGTTGCCGATAGGCATTTCAGAAATAGATGCCGATAGGCATTTCAGATATAGTTGCCGATAGGCATTTAAAATATAGATGCCGATAGGCATTTTAAATATAGGTGCCGATAGGCAGTTCAAATATTAGTGCCGATTGGCATTTCAGATATAGTTGCCGATAGGCATATCAGAAATAGATGCCGATAGGCATTTCAGATATAGTTGCCGATAGGCATTTAAAATATAGGTGCCGATAGGCATTTCAAATAAAGGTGCCGATAGGCATTTCAGATATGGTTGTTGATAAACATTTCAAATATAGGTGCTGATAGGCATTTCAGATATAGTTGCCGATTGGCATTTTCAAAATAGGTGCCGATAGGCATTTCAGAGATAGGTGCCGATAGGCATTTCAAATATGGGTGCCGATAGGCATTTCAGATATAGTTGCCGATACGCATTTAAAATATAGGTGCCGATAGGCATTTCAAATATAGGTGCCGATAGGCATTTCAAATATAGGTGCCGATAGGCACTTTAGATATAGTTGCCGATAGGCATTTAAAATATAGGTGCCGATAGGCATTTCAGATATAGGTGCCGATAGGAAATTCAAATATAGATGCCGATAGGCATTTCAGATATAGTTGCCGATAGGCATTTAAAATATAGGTGCCGATAGGCATTTCAAATATAGGTGCCGATAGGCATTTCAGATATGGTTGCTGATAGGCATTTCAAATATAGGTGCTGATAGGCATTTCAGATATATTTGCCGATTGGCAATTTAAAAATAGGTGCCGATAGGCATTTCAGATATAGGTGCCGATAGGCATTTCAAATATAGGTGCCGATAGGCGTTTCAGATATGTTTGCCGATAGGCATTTCAATTATAGGTGCTAATAGGCATATTAGATATAGTTTTGATTGTCATTTTAAAAATAGGTGCCGATAGGCATTTCAGATATAGGTGCCGATAGGCATTTCAGATAGAGTTGCCGATTAGCATTTCAGAAATAGATGCCGATAGGCATATCAAATATAGTTGCCGATAGGCATTTCAAATATAGGTGCCGATAGGCAGTTCAAATATTAGTGCCGATAGGCATTTCAGAAAGAGATGCCGATAGGCATTTCAGATATAGATGCCGATAGGCATTTAAAATATAGGTGCCGATTGGCATTTCAAATAAAAGTGCCGATAGGCATTTCAGGTATAGTTGCCGATAGGCATTTCAGAAATAGATGCCGATAGGCATTTCAGATATAGTTGCCGATCGGCATGTAAAATATAGGTGCCAATAGGCATTTCAAATATACGTGCCGATAGGCAATTCAGATATGTTTGCCGATAGGCATTTCACATATAGGTGCTGATAGGCATTTTAGATATTGTTGCCGATTGGCATTTAAAAAATAGGTGCCGATAGGCATTTCAGATATAGGTTCCGATAGGCATTTCAGATATAGGTGCCGAAATTCAGATATAGTTGCTGATAGGCATTTCAGAAATAGATGCCGATAGGCATTTCAGATATAGTTGCCGATAGGCATTTAAAATATAGGTGCCGATAGGCATTTCAAAAATAGGTGCCGGTAGGCAATTCAGATATGGTTGCCTAAAGGCATTTAAAATATAGGTGCTGATAGGCATTTCAAATATAGGTGCCGATAGGTATTTCAGATATGGTTGCCGATAGGCATTTCAGATATAGGTGCCGATAGGCATTTCAGATATAGTTGCAGATTGGCATTTTAAAATAAGGCGCTGATAGGCATTTCAGATATATGTGCCGATAGGCATTTAAAATATAGGTGCCGATAGGCATTTCAGATATAGGTGCCGATAGGAATTTCAAATATAGGTGTTGATAGGCATTTCAGATATAGTTGCCGATAGGCATTTCAGAAATAGATGCCGATAGGCACTTCAGATATAGTTGCCGATAGGCATTTAAAATATAGGTGCCGATAGGCATTTCAAATAAAGGTGCCGATAGGCATTTCAGATATGGTTGTTGATAAACATTTCAAATATAGGTGCTGATAGGCATTTCAGATATAGTTGCCGATTGGCATTTTCAAAATAGGTGCCGATAGGCATTTCAGAGATAGGTGCCGATAGGCATTTCAAATATGGGTGCCGATAGGCATTTCAGATATAGTTGCCGATACGCATTTAAAATATAGGTGCCGATAGGCATTTCAAATATAGGTGCCGATAGGCATTTCAAATATAGGTGCCGATAGGCACTTTAGATATAGTTGCCGATAGGCATTTAAAATATAGGTGCCGATAGGCATTTCAGATATAGGTGCCGATAGGAAATTCAAATATAGATGCCGATAGGCATTTCAGATATAGTTGCCGATAGGCATTTAAAATATAGGTGCCGATAGGCATTTCAAATATAGGTGCCGATAGGCATTTCAGATATGGTTGCTGATAGGCATTTCAAATATAGGTGCTGATAGGCATTTCAGATATATTTGCCGATTGGCAATTTAAAAATAGGTGCCGATAGGCATTTCAGATATAGGTGCCGATAGGCATTTCAAATATAGGTGCCGATAGGCGTTTCAGATATGTTTGCCGATAGGCATTTCAATTATAGGTGCTGATAGGCATTTCAGATATAGTTTTGATTGTCATTTTAAAAATAGGTGCCGATAGGCATTTCAGATATAGGTGCCGATAGGCATTTCAGATAGAGTTGCCGATTAGCATTTCAGAAATAGATGCCGATAGGCATTTCAAATATAGTTGCCGATAGGCATTTCAAATATAGGTGCCGATAGGCATTTCAAAAATAGGTGCCGGTAGGCAATTCAGATATGGTTGCCTAAAGGCATTTAAAATATAGGTGCTGATAGGCATTTCAAATATAGGTGCCGATAGGTATTTCAGATATGTTTGCCGATAGGCATTTCAGATATCGGTGCCGATAGGCATTTCAGATATAGTTGCAGATTGGCATTTTAAAAAAAGGTGCTGATAGGCATTTCAGATATATGTGCCGATAGGCATTTCAAATATAGGTGCCGATAGGCAGTTCAAATATTGGTGCCGATAGGCATTTTAGATATAGTTGCCGATAGGCATTTCAGAAATAGATGCCGATAGCCATTTCAGATATAGTTGCCGATAGGCATTTAAATTATAGGTGCCGATAGTCATTTCAAATATAGGTGCCGATAGGCATTTCAGATATAGTTGCCGATAGGCATTTCAGAAATATATGCCGATAGGCATTTCAGATATATTTGCCGATAGGCATTTAAAATATAGGTGCCGATAGGCATTTCAAATATAGGTGCCGATAGGCATTTCAGATATAGTTGCTGATAGGCATTTCAGATATAGTTGCCGATAGGCATTTCAAATATAGGTGCTGATAGGCATTTCAGATATAGTTGCCGATTGGCATTTTTAAAATAGGTGCCGATAGGCATTTCAGATATAGGTGCCGATAAGCATTTCAGATATAGGTGCCGATAGGCATTTCGGATATAGTTGCCGATAGGGATTTAAAATATAGGTGCCAATAGGCATTTCAAATATAGGTGCCGATAGGCATTTAAGATATGGTTTCCGATAGGCATTTTAAATATAGGTGCTGATAAGCATTTCAGATATAGTTGCCGATTGGCATTTTAAAAATAGGTGCCGATAGGCATTTCAGATATAGGTTCCGATAAGCATTTCAAATATGGGTGCAGATAGGCATTTCAGATATGGTTGCCTATAGGAATTTCAGATATAGGTGACGATAGGCATTTCAGATATAGGTGCCGATAGGCATTTCAGATATAGGTGCCGATAGGCATTTCAAATATGGGTGCCGATAGGCATTTCAGATATAGTTGCCGATAGGCATTTAAAATATAGGTGCCGATAGGCATTTCAAAAATAGGTGCCGATAGGCATTTCAAATATAGGTGCCGTTAGGCACTTCAGATATAGTTGCCGATAGGCATTTAAAATATAGATGCCGATAGGCATTTCAGATATAGGTGCCGATAGGAATTTCAAATATAGGTGCCGATGGGCATTTCAGATATAGTTGCCGATAGGCATTTCAGAAATAGATGCCGATAGGTACTTCAGATATAGTTGCCGATAGGCATTTAAAATACAGGTGCCGATAGGCAATTCAAATATAGGTGCCGATAGGCATTTCAGATATGGTTGCCGATAGGCATTTCAAATATAGGTGCTGATAGGCATTTCAGATATATTTGCCGATTGGCAATTTAAAAATAGGTACCGATAGGCATTTCAGATATAGGCGCCGATAGGCATTTCAAATATAGGTGCCGATAGGCGTTTCAGATATGTTTGCCGATAGGCATTTCAAATATAGGTGTTGATAGGCATTTCAGATATAGTTTCGATTGGCATTTTAAAAATAGGTGCCGATAGGCATTTCAGATATAGGTGCCGATAGGCATTTCAGATATAGTTGCCGATTAGCATTTCAGAGATAGATGCCGATAGGCATTTCACATATAGTTGCCGATAGTCATTTCAAATATAGGTGCCGATAGGCATTTCAAATATAGGTGCCGATAGGCATTTCAGATATGGTTGCCGATAGGCATTTCAATTATAGGTGCTGATAGGCATTTCAGATATAGTTGCCGATTGGCATTTTAAAAATTGGTGCCGATAGGCATTTCAGATATAGGTGCCGATAAGCATTTCAGATATAGGTGCCGATAGGCATTTCAAATATAGGTGCCGATAGGTACTTTAGATATAGTTGCCGATAGGCATTTAAAATATAGGTGCCGATAGGCATTTCAGATATAGGTGCCGATAGGAATTTCAAATATAGATGCCGATAGGCATTTCAGATATAGTTGCCGATAGGCATTTCAGAAATAGATGCCGATAGGCACTTCAGATATAGTTGCCGATAGGCATTTAAAATATAGGTGCCGATAGGCATTTCAAATATAGGTGCCGATAGGCATTTCAGATATGGTTGCCGATAGGCATTTCAAATATAGGTGCTGATAGGCATTTCAGATATATTTGCCGATTGGCAATTTAAAAATAGGTGCCGATAGGCATTTCAGATATAGGTGCCGATAGGCATTTCAAATATAGGTGCCGATAGACGTTTCAGATATGTTTGCCGATAGGCATTTCAAATATAGGTGCTGATAGGCATTTCAGATATAGTTTTGATTGGCATTTTAAAAATAGGTGCCGATAGGCATTTCAGATATAGGTGCCGATAGGCATTTCAGATATAGTTGCCGATTAGCATTTCAGAAATAGATGCCGATAGGCATTTCAAATATAGTTGCCGATAGGCATTTCAAATATAGGTGCCGATATGCAGTTCAAATATTAGTGCCGATAGGCATTTCGGAAAGAGATGCCGATAGGCATTTCAGATATAGATGCCGATAGGCATTTAAAATATGGGTGCCGATAGGCATTTCAAATAAAAGTGCCGATAGGCATTTCAGATATAGTTGCCGATAGGCATTTCAGAAATAGATGCCGATAGGCATTTCAGATATAGTTGCCGATAGGCATTTCAGAAATAGATGCCGATAGGCATTTCAGATATAGTTGCCGATCGGCATGTAAAATATAGGTGCCAATAGGCATTTCAAATATACGTGCCGATAGGCAATTCAGATATGTTTGCCGATAGGCATTTCACATATAGGTGCTGATAGGCATTTTAGATATTGTTGCCGATTGGCATTTAAACAATAGGTGCCGATAGGCATTTCAGATATAGGTTCCGATAGGCATTTCAGATATAGGTGCCGAAATTCAGATATAGTTGCTGATAGGCATTTCAGAAATAGATGCCGATAGGCATTTCAGATCTAGTTGCCGATAGGAATTTAAAATATAGGTGCCGATAGGCATTTCAAAAATAGGTGTCGGTAGGCAATTCAGATATGGTTGCCTAAAGGCATTTAAAATATAGGTGCTGATAGGCATTTCAAATATAGGTGCCGATAGGTATTTCAGATATGTTTGCCGATAGGCATTTCAGATATAGGTGCCGATAGGCATTTCAGATATAGTTGCAGATTGGCATTTTAAAAAAAGGTGCTGATAGGCATTTCAGATATATGTGCCGATAGGCATTTCAAATATAGGTGCCGATAGGCAGTTCAAATATTGGTGCCGATAGGCATTTTAGATATAGTTGCCGATAGGCATTTCAGAAATAGATGCCGATAGCCATTTCAGATATAGTTGCCGATAGGCATTTAAATTATAGGTGCCGATAGTCATTTCAAATATAGGTGCCGATAGGCATTTCAGATATAGTTGCCGATAGGCATTTCAGAAATATATGCCGATAGGCATTTCTGATATATTTGCCGATAGGCATTTAAAATATAGGTGCCGATAGGCATTTCAAATATAGGTGCCGATAGGCATTTCAGATATAGTTGCCGATAGGCATTTCAAATATAGGTGCTGATAGGCATTTCAGATATAGTTGCCGATTGGCATTTTTAAAATAGGTGCCGATAGGCATTTCAGATATAGGTGCCGATAAGCATTTCAGATATAGGTGCCGATAGGCATTTCGGATATAGTTGCCGATAGGGATTTAAAATATAGGTGCCAATAGGCATTTCAAATATAGGTGCTGATAGGCATTTAAGATATGGTTTCCGATAGGCATTTTAAATATAGGTGCTGATAAGCATTTCAGATAGAGTTGCCGATTGGCATTTTAAAAATAGGTGCCGATAGGCATTTCAGATATAGGTTCCGATAGGCATTTCAAATATGGGTGCAGATAGGCATTTCAGATATGGTTGCCTATAGGAATTTCAGATATAGGTGACGATAGGCATTTCAGATATAGGTGCCGATAGGCATTTCAGATATAGGTGCCGATAGGCATTTCAAATATGGGTGCCGATAGGCATTTCAGATATAGTTGCCGATAGGCATTTAAAATATAGGTGCCGATAGGCATTTAAAAAATAGGTGCCGATAGGCATTTCAAATATAGGTGCCGTTAGGCACTTCAGATATAGTTGCCGATAGGCATTTAAAATATAGATGCCGATAGGCATTTCAGATATAGGTGCCGATAGGAATTTCAAATATAGGTGCCGATGGGCATTTCAGATATAGTTGCCGATAGGCATTTCAGAAATAGATGCCGATAGGCACTTCAGATATAGTTGCCGATAGGCATTTAAAATATAGGTGCCGATAGGCAATTCAAATATAGGTGCCGATAGGCATTTCAGATATGGTTGCCGATAGGCATTTCAAATATAGGTGCTGATAGGCATTTCAGATATATTTGCCGATTGGCAATTTAAAAATAGGTACCGATAGGCATTTCAGATATAGGCGCCGATAGACATTTCAAATATAGGTGCCGATAGGCGTTTCAGATATGTTTGCCGATAGGCATTTCAAATATAGGTGTTGATAGGCATTTCACATATAGTTTCGATTGGCATTTTAAAAATAGGTGCCGATAGGCATTTCAGATATAGGTGCCGATAGGCATTTCAGATATAGTTGCCGATTAGCATTTCAGAAATAGATGCCGATAGGCATTTCACATATAGTTGCCGATAGTCATTTCAAATATAGGTGCCGATAGGCATTTCAGATATAGTTGCTGATAGGCATTTCAGAAATATATGCCGATAGGCATTTCAGATATATTTGCCGATAGGCATTTAAAATATAGGTGCCGATAGGCATTTCAAATATAGGTGCCGATAGGCATTTCAGATATGGTTGCCGATAGGCATTTCA
Organism: Venustoraphidia nigricollis; assembly: GCA_034508555.1. Taxonomy (NCBI): domain Eukaryota; kingdom Metazoa; phylum Arthropoda; class Insecta; order Raphidioptera; family Raphidiidae; genus Venustoraphidia; species Venustoraphidia nigricollis. The sequence continues at coordinate 215,032 of JAVRKA010000023.1, read as the reverse complement.
ATTATAGGTGCTGATAGGCATTTCAGATATAGTTGCCGATTGGCATTTTAAAAATTGGTGCCGATAGGCATTTCAGATATAGGTGCCGATAAGCATTTCAGATATAGGTGCCGATAGGCATTTCAGATATAGTTGCCGATAGGGATTTAAAATATAGGTGCCAATAGGCATTTCAAATATAGGTGCCGATAGGCATTTAAGATATGGTTTCTGATAGGCATTTCAAATATAGGTACTGATAGGCATTTCAGATATAGTTGCCGATTGGCATTTTAAAAATAGGTGCCGATAGGCATTTCAGATATAGGTTCCGATAGGCATTTCAAATATGGGTGCAGATAGGCATTTCACATATGGTTGCCTATAGGAATTTTAGATATAGGTTCCGATAGGCATTTCAGATATAGGTGCCGATAGGCATTTCAGATATAGGTGCCGATAGGCATTTCAGATATAGTTGCCGATAGGCTTTTCAAATATAGGTGTCGATAGGCAGTTCAAATATTGGTGCCGATAGGCATTTTAGAAATAGTTGCCGATAGGCATTTCAGATATAGTTGCCGATAGGCATTTAAAATATATATGCCGATAGGCATTTCAAATATAGGTGCCGATAGGCATTTCAAATATAGGTGCCGATAGGCATTTCAAATATAGGTGCTGATAGGCACTGTAGATTTAGTTGCCGATAGGCATTTAAAATATAGGTGCCGTTAGGCATTTCAGATATTGGTGCCGATAGGAATTTCAAATATAGGTGCCGATAGGCATTTCAGATATAGTTGCCGATAGGCATTTCAGAAATAGATGCCGATAGGCACTTCAGATATAGGTGCCGATAAGCATTTCAGATATAGGTGCCGATAGGCATTTCAGATATAGTTGCCGATAGGGATTGCAAATATAGGTGCCAATAGGCATTTCAAATATAGGTGCCGATAGGCATTTAAGATATGGTTTCCGATAGGCATTTCAAATATAGGTGCTGATAGGCATTTCAGATATAGTTGCCGATTGGCATTTCAAATATGGGTGCTGTTAGGCATTTCAGATATGGTTGCCTATAGGAATTTCAGATATAGGTGCAGATAAGCATTTCAGATATGGTTGCCTATAGGAATTTCAGATATAGGTGCCGATAGGCATTTCAGATATAGGTGCCGATAGGCATTTCAGATATAGGTGCCGATAGGCATTTCAGATATAGTTGCCGATAGGCATTTCAAATATAGATGCCGATAGGCAGTTCAAATATTGGTGCCGACAGGCATTTCAGAAATAGTTGCCGATAGGCATTTCAGATATAGTTGCCGATAGGCATTTAAAATATAGGTGCCGATAGGCATTTCAAATATAGGTGCCGATAGGCATTTCAGATATAGTTGCCGATAGGCATTTCAGAAATAGATGCCGATAGGCATTTCAGATATAGTTGCCGATAGGCATTTAAAATATAGGTGCCAATAGGCATTTCAAATATAGGTGCCGATAGGAATTTCAGATATGGTTGCCGATAGGCATTTCAAATATAGGTGCTGATAGTCATTTCAGATATAGTTGCCGATTGGCATTTTAAAAATAGGTGCTGATAGGCATTTCAGATATATGTGCCGATAGGCATTTCAAATATAGGTGCCATTAGGCAGTTCAAATATTGGTGCCGATAGGCATTTTAGATATAGTTTCTGATAGGGATTTCAGAAATAGATGACTTATTTGGAAATTTTAAAAGTGTTAAAAAGTTGCGTGACGGATGTTTACTAATTGAAACATCATCCCAACGTCAAGCTGATAAGGTATTGTCTTGCAAAAGCATTAAAGCTTCAGACATGACTACTGACGTACCAGTGAAGGTAGACCTACATAAGCAGTTAAATTTTTCTAAAGGTAGGATCTATTGTTACGATCTACTCAACTGCTCGGTCGAAACAATAAGAGACGAGTTAAAAGATCAAGGTGTGACTGAAGTTTATAGGATTCATGCTCGTCGAGACGGTCAGCTAGTACCGACTCCATCCCACATACTGACATTTTGTACACCACATCCTCCATCGACGATCCAAGCCGCCTATTATAAACTCCAAGTACATCCTTATATTCCGTCGCCTCTTCGCTGCTATAAATGCCAGAAATTTGGACATTCGCAGAATAATTGTAGCTCCGCCAGCATCTGTGCAAACTGCAGTCAAAGTATGCATGAAGATCAACCTTGCAAAAGGAAGTCTCTGTGTGTGAACTGCAATGGTGCTCATTCTGCCAGATCTAAAGAATGCCCTAAATTTAAGGAAGAATTTAAAATACAGGAAATTAGAACATCCTTGAAAATTTCATTCGCAGAGGCGAAACGTAAATATAAGGAGGAAACTGCGCCTTCATTTTCCCGATCTTTTGCTAATGTTACTGGTACTCCTGTCAAAAAAGTTGACATGTCCACTCAGACATGTGATATGTCAACACAGACCATTGAAATTTCCCCTAGTACTTCTAAAACTGTCGAAAGCAAAATTATCAAAGAGGTTAAAGTCAAAAATATAAAAAAGAACCCGGCTAATCGATCTAGATCGCCGGTAAAAAAGATCAAATCACCGATAAAAAAATCTAAAGTCATCCTGAACCGTAATAACACTAAAAGTATGACCATCAGTCGTGTTACCAGCAGCTCATCAGAATCTGCGATGGACGAATGTCCTCCTCCGCATTATCGAAATGATGCGAGGGGGAAAACATAATGAGGCAGTGTCTTTATTTTCAAATTTTATCCATTCAATTTCCTACAGTGGAATATGAACGGATTCTATGTCCACTTAAGCGAACTAAAATTACTGCTCAACGATCATAATGCTACCGCTGTTAGCTTACAGGAAACACATCTAAAAGACATCAACACTCCAGTTCTCCGTGGCTTTGCCATTTACCGTAAAGATAAACCATTTGCCGAACGAGCAAGCGGCGGAGTCGCTGTCATAGTTAGAAATAGTGTGTTTTCGGAAAATGTCTCGATACGATCTGATTTGCAGGTCATCGCCGTCAGAATTTTTGCGCCGAAACCGGTTACTTTGTGCTCAATATATATTTCTCCGACAGAACAACTGACACTCGCAAGTATTGTGTCTGTGATCGATCAGCTTCCACGCCCCTTTATCATCATGGGGGACTTTAACGCCCATAACCCCACTTGGGGTTCAAATCACTTGGATGCTCGTGGAAGACTGATGGAGACGTTGATTCTGAATTTGAACCTGGTAATATTGAACACGGGTACTAATACACATTTTTCGGCAGCAAATAGGACATTTTCAGCTATTGATCTCACTCTCTGCTCTTCTTCTATCGCCCCATCCTGTGATTGGGAAGTAAATGCCGATCTCTGTGGAAGTGATCATTTTCCAATCATTTGTCGGGCTCTTTCATTCCATGTGGATGAGAGACGCTCCCCGAAATGGATAATACGACAAGCGAATTGGTCACTTTTTCAAGAAGCGCTTGATATCGGCGAAATGAACTTTGGCAACGTCGACGCAGCTGTAGAGCATTTCACGGATGCGGTAATCGAGGCAGCTTCGGCTGCGATCCCACGCACGTCGACAACACCACGACGCGTGCCCGTTCCCTGGTGGAACGAGACCTGTCGGGAGGCCATCCGTGAACGTCGAAAGGCTCTCCGTCACTTCAAAAATAATATGACGGACGAGAATCGGATAATTTTCATGCAGAAGCGTTCCGTTGCCAGACGTATCATAGCAGAGAGTAAAAAGCAGTCGTGGACCGAGTTCGTATCCACTATAAGAAGTTCCACTCCCGCCCGCGAAGTGTGGGAAAAAATCCGGAGGATCTCTGGCAAACAGAGTTATAATCACGTTTCGGGATTGATAATGGACAATGACGTTATAACGTCACCTGCCGAGGTGTCAGATTACATGGGTTCATGCTACGCAAGAGTTTCTAGTTCCACTAATTACCTCGAGAGTTTTTTGGCTCAGAAAACCTTAGCGGAACAAGTAACATTGAACTTCTCATCGCCGAACGATGGGAATTATAATGCATCATTCACCTCGTGTGAACTACAGTCGAGTTTGCGCGATTGCCATGATACTTCTCCAGGACCAGACGGCATCCATTATCAATTTTTGAAAAGGCTACCTCCCTCCGGTTTTTCATTCCTTCTCAAGATGTTCAACTTGATTTGGTCATCGAACATGTTTCCATCCGCTTGGTACAACTCTATTGTAGTGCCGTTGTTGAAGCCGGGAAAAGACCGTAAACAAGCTTCCAGTTATCGTCCTGTTTCTCTAACCAGTTGTTTGTCAAAACTCCTCGAACGGATGATCAACCGACGATTGATCTGGATCCTTGAATCTAGACGCTTGATCACGAACGCCCAGTGCGGCTTTCGAAAACACCGTTCGACGATGGATCATCTCGTCCGGTTGGAGTCTGCAATACAGGACGCTTTTCTAAATAAACAGCACTTGCTGGCTGTCTTTTTCGATCTCGAAAAGGCTTATGACACTACATGGCGGTATGGGATACTCCGCACACTACACAATTGGGGTATCAAAGGACATCTTGGGAAGTTTATAAGTAACTTTTTATCTGAGCGTCATTTTCAGGTGCGTATCGGCAACACGTTGTCTAATGACTTTATACAGGAGAACGGTGTGCCACAGGGTTCTGTACTCAGTGTCACTCTTTTTTCCATCGCTATTAATGGCATAATTGAGAGCATCCCAACAACTGTAGAGTCATTGCTCTATGTTGACGACTTGGCGATTTACTGTTCGTCAAAGTACATTCGTACTGCACAACGTCATCTGCAATTGGCCATTAATAGCATACAGCGCTGGACAACCGACAACGGTTTTAATTTTTCCGTTGAGAAAACCCAGTGTGTGCACTTTTGCAGAACTCGTGGTTGCTATCGGGAACCGTTCTTGTATCTGTACGGCACGTACATTTCTGTGCAAAACAGTGCCCGTTTTCTTGGGCTTACCTTGGACCGATCGTTAAACTGGAAGGCGCATATTAATATTTTAAAGCGAAAATCGATGTCCTCGATTAATATTTTAAAAATTTTATCCGGCACCACTTGGGGAGCGGACCGTACGGTTATGCTGCGAATTTATCGGGCACTCGTACGGTCTAAACTGGATTACGGTAGCATAGTGTATGACTCTGCGCGTGAGTCGTACATACGAACACTAAATGCCGTCCATCACGCTAGAGTTCGACTATCTACTGGAGCGTTTCGATCCAGCCCAGTAGTCAGCATTCTTGCTGAAAGCGGAGAGCTTCCGTTGAACATCAGGCGGAAAAGAAACATAATTTCTTACGCTTCCAAGCTCCGTAGTCAACCTGATCACCCTACATATAGTTGTGTATTCGAACCTCGTTTTTCTTCTCTGTACAGACGGAAAAGAAATGCTACTCGTCCCCTTGGTATCAGGTTGGCAAATCATCTGAACGAACTTCAGTTAGTGCTTCCTTGAACGCTAAGAGTTGGATGCAATTCTGTGCCTCCGTGGCTTATCCCTCAGCCCATCGTCGATATGTTGTTGTCGGTGTATCAACGAGATACAACTACTCCAGAATTCTATCGTCAACTGTTCCTTAATTGGTTAGACCAAAATCGAGACTTCCGTCCCGTTTATACAGACGGATCGAAGTCTCACGATCAAGTCGGCTGTGCGTTCGTCACCGATAACGAGAGTTACGGTTATAAACTGTCTCAGCAATGCAGTATTTTTACTGCAGAGCTATTTGCAATTTTGCAATCCTTGAGACATGTTCATGGCCCGAATAAGTATGTCATTTGCAGCGATTCTTTGAGTGGTCTTCAGGCTATACAATGTTTGTATCCTAGTCATACGCTGATATGCTTAATTCAGGACAAATTGTATTCCCTGCGGAGAGGTGGAACCATTGTCCGTTTTTGTTGGATTCCCGGTCACATGGGGATCCGGGGGAACGAACTGGCAGACACTGCTGCCAAAGACGCTGCAAGTAACGGACAAAATGTGTTTTGCGTTATCGGTGACGATCTGAAAAATGGACTTAAAACAGCAGTCCAACAGGTGTGGAAAGACGAATGGAGTACGACGATAGAAAACAAACTAAGAACAATTAAACCTACAGTTGACCCTTGGATCACATCTTGTCGTTCCTCCAGGTGGGAGGAAGTATTACTCACACGACTTCGCATCGGTCACTGTAGGCTGACGCACGGTTTTCTAATGGCTCGTGAGGAACCGCCCATGTGTGAGACGTGTGACACTCGTATCACCGTCTCACACATTTTAATCGAGTGTGTCCAGTTCAGGGACACACGACAGCGGATCGGATTGTCAGGTGATCTGTCGGTTATTTTAGGAAATGATCCTGACAATGTCGATCTGCTGTTTCGTTTTTTAAAAGAATCCGGTCTCGACCGGTATCTATGATTTTATTTATTTATTTATTGATTTACTGTATCGTTTTGTTTTTTGTTATTGTATTATTTTGTCTTTTGTTATAGTATCGTTTTGTTCTATGTTTTTATAATTATTGTATACACTGACTATTGTCATATTTTTATAGACGCTGATAACCTCAGATGTTGAGCGTCTATAATCTACAATCTATCTATCTATCAGATATTGTTGCCGATAAGCGTTTAACAATATAGGTGCCGATAGGCATTTCAAATATAGGTGCCGATAGGCATTGAAGCGAGCTGAATTTTTTTTTTCTATTTATATTTAATTTTTGTACTGCATATAGGCAAATCATTTTTCTTTATAGTAATTAGAGCGCCTATATGCAGTATTTATCTACAACTATTTAATAAAATATTATGTAAGGTTTAAGATTGTGTTAAGGTCACCTGGCCGACATTCTTTTCCATAAAAATATGTTATTTAGAGACCGGTAGTTCGCGATCCTTCGTTCCTAACGTCTCTACTGGTTCTCAGTCCTATATCATTTATAATTATTTTTGTTCAACAAACTCTCTTCTTTAGTTATTTAATCTTGTCGATAATTTATTTTTTTAATTTTTTTTTGTACTTTTTCTAAGAAAGTTTTTGTTGTTGTGAATATATTGTTAAATTTTGTTATTCTGTGTTCTTTTTATTTATTTATTTTTTTTTTGATTAACGGGGCGTTTTATTATCTTAAACGCCACAGCATTTAAAATATAGATGCCGATAGGCATTTCAAATATAGGTGCCGATAGGCATTTCAAATATAGGTGCCGATAGGCACTTTAGATATAGTTGCCGATAGGCATTTCAAATATAGGTGCCGATAGGCATTTCAGATATAGTTGCCAATTAGCATTTTAAAAATAGTTGCCGATAGGAATTTCAGATATAGGTGCCGATACGCATTTCAGATATAGGTACCGATAGGCATTTCAGATATAGTTGCCGATAGGCATTTCAAATATAGGTGCCGATCGGCATTTCAGATATGGTTGCCGATAGGCATTTCAAATATAGGTTCTGATAGGCGTTTCAGATATAGTTGCCGATTGGCATTTTAAAAATAGGTGCCGATAGGCATTTCAAATATAGGTTCAGATAGGCATTTCAGATATAGTTGCCGATTGGCATTTCAAATATAGGTGCCGATAGGCATTTCAGATATAAATGCCGAAAGGCATTTTATGGCATTTAAAGGCATTTAAAATATAGGTGCCGATAGGCACGTCAGATATAGTTGCCGATAGGCATTTAAAATATAGGTGCCGATAGGCATTTCAGATATATGTGCCGATAGTAATTTGAAATATAGGTGCCGACGGGCATTTCAGATATGGTTGCCGATAGGCATTTCAAATATAGGTTCTAAAAGGCATTTTAGATATAGTTGCCGATTGGCATTTTAAAAATAGGTGCCGATAGGCATTTCAGATATAGTTGCCGATAGGCATTTCAAATATAGGTGCCGATATGCAGTTCAAATATTGGTGCCGATAGGCATTTCAGATATAGTTGCCGATAGACATTTTAGACACTTATAGTTGCCGATAGGCATTTAAAATATAGGTGCCGATAGGCATTTTAAATATAGGTGCTGATAGGCATTTCAGATATAGGTGCCGATAGGAATTTGAAATATAGGTGCCGGTAGGCATTTCATATATGGTTGTCGATAAGCATTTTAAATATAGGTGCTGATAGGCATTTCAGATATAGTTGCCGATTAGCATTTTAAAAATATGTGCCGATAGGCATTTCAGATATAGGTGCCGATAGGCATTTCAAACATAGGTGCCGATAGGCGCCTCAGATATGGTTGCCGATAGGCATTTCAAATATACGTGCCGATAGGCAGTTCAAATATTGGTGCCTGTAGGCATTTCAGATATAGTTGCCGGTAGGCATTTTAGAAATAGATGCCGATAGGCATTCCAGATAAAGTTGCCGATAGGCATTTAAAATATAGGTGCCGATAGGCATTTCAAATATAGGTGCCGATAGGCACTTCAGATATAGTTACCGATAGGCATTTAAAATATAGGTGCCGATAGGCATTTCAGATATAGTTGCCGATAGGCATTTAAAATATAGGTGCCGATAGGCATTTCAAATATAGGTGCCGATATGCATTTCAGATATAGTTTCCGATAGGCATTTCAGAAATAGATGCCGATAGGCATTTCAGATATAGTTGCCGATAGGCATTAAAATATAGGTGCCGATAGGCATTTCAAATATAGGTGCCGATAGGCATTTTTGATATGGTTGCCGATAGGCATTTCAAATATAGGTGCTGACAGGCATTTCAGATATAGTTGCCGATTTGCATTTTAAAAATAGGTGCCGATAGGCATTTCAGATATAGGTGCCGATAGGCATTTCAAATAAAGGTGCCGAGAGGCATTTTAGATATAGTTGCCGATTGGCATTTTAAAAATAGGTACCGATAGGCATTTCAGATATAGGTGCCGATTGGCATTTCAAATATAGGTGCCGATAGGCATTTCAAATATAGGTGCTGATAGGCATTTCAGATGTAGTTTCCGAAAGGCATTTCAAAAATAGGTGCCGATAGGCATTTCAGATATAGGTGCCGATAGGCATTTCAGATATAGTTGCCGATTGGCATTTTAAAAATAGGTGCCGATAGGCATTTCAGATGTAGTTTCCGATAGGCATTTCAAAAATAGGTGCCAAAAGGCATTTCAGATATAGGTGCAGATAGGCATATCAGATATAGTTGCCGATAGGCATTTAAAATATAAGTGCCGATAGGCATTTCTGATTTGGTTGCCGATAGGTATTTCAAATATAGGTGCTGATAGGCACCTCAGATGTAGGTGCCGATAGGCATTTCAAATATAGGTGTTGATAGGCATTTCTGATTTGGTTGCCGATAGGCATTTCAGATATAGGTGCCGATAGGCATTTCAGATATAGTTGCCGATAGGCATTTCAAAAAAAGGTGCCGATAAGCATTTCAGATAAAGAAGCCGATAGGCATTTCAAATATAGGTGCCGATAGGCATTCCAGATATGGTTGCCGATAGGCATTTCAAATATAGGTGCTGATAGGCATTTCAGATGTAGTTTCCGATAGGCATTTCAAAAATAGGTGCCGATAGGCATTTCAAAAAAAGGTGCCGATAGGCATTTCAGATATAAGTGCCGATAGGCATATCAGATATAGTTGTCGATAGGCATTTAAAATATAGGTGCCGATAGGCATTTCAAATATAGGTGCCGACAGGCATTTCAGATATACATGCCGAAAGGCATTTTAGATATAGGTGCCGATAGTTATTTCTGATATGGTTGCCGATAGGCATTTCAAATATAGGTGCTGATAGGCATTTCAGATGTAGTTTCCGATAGGCATTTCAAAAATAGGTGCCGATAGGCATTTCAGATATAGGTGCCGATAGGCATTTCAGATATAGTTGCCGATTGGCATTTTAAAAATAGGTGCCGATAGGCATTTCAGATATAGAAGCCGATAGGCATTTCAAATATAGGTGCCGATAGGCATTCCAGATATGGTTGCCGATAGGCATTTCAATTATGGGTGCTGATAGGCATTTCAGATGTGGTTTTCAATAGGCATTTCAAAAATAGGTGCCGATAGGCATTTCAGATATAAGTGCCGATAGGCATTTCAGATATAGTTGCCGATTGGCATTTTAAAAATAGGTGCCGATAAGCATTTCAGATATAGAAGCCGATAGGTATTTAAAATATAGGTGTCGATAGGCATTTCAGATATGGTTGCCGATAGACATTTCAAATATAGGTGCTGATAGGCATTTCAGATGTAGTTTCTGATAGACATTTCAAAAATAGGTGCCGATAGGCATTTGAGATATAGGTGCCTATAGGCATTTCAGATATAGTTGCCGATTGGCATTTTTATAATAGGTGCCGATAGGCATTTCAGATATAGAAGCCGATAGGCATTTCAAATATGGGTGCCGATAGGCATTCCAGATATGGTTGCCGATAGGCATTTCAAATATAGGTGCTGATAGGCATTTCAGATGTAGTTTTCGATAGGCATTTCAAAAATTGGTGCCCATAGGCATTTCAGATATAGGTGCCGATAGGCATTTCAGATATAGTTGCCGATTGGCATTTTAAAAATAGGTGCCGATAAGCATTTCAGATATAGAAGCCGATAGGTATTTCAAATATAGGTGTCGATAGGCATTTCAGATATGGTTGCCGATAGACATTTCAAATATATGTGCTGATAGGCATTTCAGATGTAGTTTCTGATAGACATTTCAAAAATAGGTGCCGATAGGCATTTCAAATATAGGTGCTGATAGGCATTTCAGATGTAGTTTCCGATAGGCATTTCAAAAATAGGTGCCGATAGGCATTTCAGATATAGGTGCCGATAGGCATTTCAAATATAGTTGCCGATTGGCATTTTAAAATTAGGTGCCGATAGGCATTTCAGATATTGAAGCCGATAAGTATTTCAAATATAGGTGTCGATAGGCATTTCAGATATGGTTGCCGATAGGCATTTCAAATATAGGTACTGATAGGCATTTCAGATGTAGTTTCCGATAGCCATTTCAAAAATAGGTGTCGATAGGCATTTCAGATATAGGTGCCGATAGGCATTTCAGATAAAGTCGCCGATTGGCATTTTAAAAATAGGTGCCGATAGGCATTCTAGATATGGTTGCCGATAGGCATTTCAAATATAGGTGTTGATAGGCATTTCAGATGTAATTTCCGATAGGCATTTCAAAAATAGGTGCCGATAGGCATTTCAGATATAGGTGTCGATAGGCATTTCAGATATAGTTGCCGATTGGCATTTTAAAAATAGGTGCCGATAGGCATTTCAGATATAGAAGCCGATAAGCATTTCAAATATAGGTGCCGATAGGCATTCCAGATATTGTTGCTGATAGGCGTTTCAAATATAGGTGCTGATAGGCATTTCAGATGTAGTTTCCGAGAGGCATTTCAAACATAGGTGCCGATAGGCATTTCAGATATAGGTGCCGATAGGCATTTCAGATATAGTTGCCGATTGGCATTTTAAAAATAGGTGCCGATAGGCATTTCAGATATAGAAGCCGAGAGGCATTTCAAATATAGGTGCAGATAGGCATTCCAGATATGGTTGCCGATAGGCATTTCAAATATAAGTGCTGATAGGCATTTCAGATGTAGTTTTCGATAGGCATTTCAAAAATTGGTGCCGATAGGCACTTCAGATATAGGTGCCGATAGGCATTTCAGATATAGTTGCCGATTAACATTTTAAAAATAGGTGCCGATAGGCATTTCATATATAGAAGCCGATAGGTATTTCAAATATAGGTGACGATAGGCATTTCAGATATGGTTGCCGATTGGCATTTCAAATATAGGTGCTGATAGGAATTTCAGGTGTAGTTTCCGATAGGCATTTCAAAAATAAGTGCCGATAGGCATTTCAGATATAAGTGCTGATAGGCATTTCAGATATAGTTGCCGATTGGCATTTTTAAAATAGGTGCCGATAGGCATTTCAGATATAGAAGCCGATAAGCATTTCAAATACAGGTGCCGATAGGCATTTTTAGATATGGTTGCCGATAGGCATTTCAAATATAGGTGCTGATAGGCATTTCAGATATTGTTGCCGATAGGCATTTCAAATATAAGTGCTGATAAGCATTTCAGATGTAGTTTCCGATAGGCATTTCAAAAATAGGTGCCGATCGGCATTTTAGATATAGGTGCCGATAGGCATTTCAGATATAGTTGCCGATTGGCATTTTAAAAATAGGTGCCGATAGGCATTTCAGATATAGAAGCCGATAGGCATTTCAAATATAGGTGCCGATAGGCATTCCAGATATAGAAGCCGATAGGCATTTCAAATAGAGGTGCCAATGGGCATTCCAGATATGGTTGCCGATAGGCATTTCAAATATTGGTGCTGATAGGCATTTCAGATGTAGTTACCGATAGGCATTTCAAAAATTGGTGCCGATAGGCATTTCAGATATAGGTGCCGATAGGCATTTCAGATATAGTTGCCGATTGGCATTTTAAAAATAGGTGCCGATAAGCATTTCAGATATAGAAGCCGATAGGTATTTCAAATATAGGTGTCGATAGGCATTTCAGATATGGTTGCCGATAGACATTTCAAATATAGGTGCTGATAGGCATTTCAGATGTAGTTTCTGATAGACATTTCAAAAATAGGTGCTGATAGGCATTTCAGATATAGGTGCCGATAGGCATTTCAGATATAGTTGCCGATTGGCATTTTAAAAATAGGTGCCGATAGGCATTTCAGATATAGAAGCTGATAGGCATTTCAAATATAGGTGCCGATAGGCATTCCAGATATGGTTGCCGATAGGCATTTCAAATATAGGTGCTGATAGGCATTTCAGATGTAGTTTCCGATAGGCATTTCAAAAATTGGTGCTCATAGGCATTTCAGATATAGGTGCCGATAGGCATTTCAGATATAGTTGCCGATTGGCATTTTAAAAATAGGTGCCGATAAGCATTTCAGATATAGAAGCCGATAAGCATTTCAAATACAGGTGCCGATAGGCATTTTTAGATATGGTTGCCGATAGGCATTTCAAATATAGGTGCTGATAGGCATTTCAGATATTGTTGCCGATAGGCATTTCAAATATAAGTGCTGAAAAGCATTTCAGATGTAGTTTCCGATAGGCATTTCAAAAATAGGTGCCGATCGGCATTTTAGATATAGGTGCCGATAGGCATTTCAGATATAGTTGCCGATTGGCATTTTAAAAATAGGTGCCGATAAGCATTTCAGATATAGAAGCCGATAGGTATTTCTAATATAGGTGTCGATAGGCATTTCAGATATGGTTGCCGATAGACATTTCAAATATAGGTGCTGATAGGCATTTCAGATGTAGTTTCTGATAGACATTTCAAAAATAGGTGCTGATAGGCATTTCAGATATAGGTGCCGATAGGCATTTCAGATATAGTTGCCGATTGGCATTTTAAAAATAGGTGCCGATAGGCATTTCAGATATAGAAGCTGATAGGCATTTCAAATATAGGTGCCGATAGGCATTCCAGATATGGTTGCCGATAGGCATTTCAAATATAGGTGCTGATAGGCATTTCAGATGTAGTTTCCGATAGGCATTTCAAAAATTGGTGCTCATAGGCATTTCAGATATAGGTGCCGATAGGCATTTCAGATATAGTTGCCGATTGGCATTTTAAAAATAGGTGCCGATAAGCATTTCAGATATAGAAGCCGATAGGTATTTCAAATATAGGTGTCGATAGGCATTTCAGATATGGTTGCCGATAGACATTTCAAATATAGGTGCTGATAGGCATTTCAGATGTAGTTTCTGATAGACATTTCAAAAATAGGTGCCGATAGGCATTTCAAATATAGGTGCTGATAGGCATTTCAGATGTAGTTTCCGATAGGCATTTCAAAAATAGGTGCCGATAGGCATTTCAGATATAGGTGCCGATAGGCATTTCAAATATAGTTGCCGATTGGCATTTTAAAATTAGGTGCCGATAGGCATTTCAGATATTGAAGCCGATAGGTATTTCAAATATAGGTGTCGATAGGCATTTCAGATATGGTTGCCGATAGGCATTTCAAATATAGCTGCTGATAGGCATTTCAGATGTAGTTTCCGATAGCCATTTCAAAAATAGGTGTCGATAGGCATTTCAGATATAGGTGCCGATAGGCATTTCAGATAAAGTTGCCGATTGGCATTTTAAAAATAGGTGCCGATAGGCATTCTAGATATAGTTGCCGATAGGCATTTCAAATATAGGTGTTGATAGGCATTTCAGATGTAATTTCCGATAGGCATTTCAAAAATAGGTGCCGATAGGCATTTCAGATATAGGAGTCGATAGGCATTTCAGATATAGTTGCCGATTGGCATTTTAAAAATAGGTGCCGATAGGCATTTCAGATATAGAAGCCGATAAGCATTTCAAATATAGGTGCCGATAGGCATTCCAGATATGTTTGCTGATAGGCGTTTCAAATATAGGTGCTGATAGGCATTTCAGATGTAGTTTCCGAGAGGCATTTCAAACATAGGTGCCGATAGGCATTTCAGATATAGGTGCCGATAGACATTTCAGATATAGTTGCCGATTGGCATTTTAAAAATAGGTGCCGATAGGCATTTCAGATATAGAAGCAGAGAGGCATTTCAAATATAGGTGCCGATAGGCATTTCAGATATGGTTGCCGATAGGCATTTCAAATATAAGTGCTGATAGGCATTTCAGATGTAGTTTCCGATAGGCATTTCAAAAATTGGTGCCGTAGGCTCTTCAGATATAGGTGCCGATAGGCATTTCAGATATAGTTGCCGATTAACATTTTAAAAATAGGTGCCGATAGGCATTTCATATATAGAAGCCGATAGGTATTTCAAATATAGGTGTCGATAGGCATTTCAGATATGGTTGCCGATTGGCATTTCAAATATAGGTGCTGATAGGAATTTCAGGTGTAGTTTCCGATAGGCATTTCAAAAATAAGTGCCGATAGGCATTTCAGATATAAGTGCAGTAGTAGAAATACGAGAGAGCAGTGCCCCTCCGGCCCTCCAGTTAAGCTCCTCTCACTTGGGATAGAACTTGCTGTGAAAACTTGTTCGCATGCACATGTTGAAATATGGTAGTCGTTACGTCTGCGACGTCTGTTTGGTCTTATTCCTTCACTTTTCGCGTAAATGGAGGGGGGTACGCCTATAAGCCGCCGCAACCGACTTCACTGGTTGTTGATTTTTTTTTTCCATAAAAATATGGCCGCTTTGAAAACGTGACGTAAGAAAGGTTCGAGCCACCCGCCGCCGCCGCCCGCACTCACAACACACGCAGAGAGAGATACACACACACACACACACACAGCAATTAACGTTTCGCACACGTCGACTGACTGCCGACGCTGGCCTGAAGTACTTACAATGTTGACACCTACGCGATGCAGCATGTATACGGAATGTTTTATAATAACGTGGTCCATTTTTTTCCGACACCGAATATATACTCCCAGAGACACATATACAGACACACCAAAGAGACACCAAAGAGACACCAAACAGACACCAAAGAGACACCAAAGAGACACCAAAGAGACACCAAAGAGACACCAAACAGACACCAAACAGACACCAAAGAGACACCAAAGAGACACCAAAGAGACACCAAACAGACACCAAAGAGACACCAAAGAGACACCAAAGAGACACCAAAGAAGAGACACCAAAGAGACACCAAAAAGACGCCAAAAACACACACGCAACTCTGAAATATAAAAGTATTTTTTTAAATTTTAATAAAAACAATTAAAATATGTTTTAAAATATTTATTAAAAGAGAAGCAGTACAATGTTAATAATTGCTTAAAATCTAACTCTGAAATATAAAAGTATTTTTTTAAATTTTAATAAAAACAATTAAAATATGTTTTAAAATATTTATTAAAAGAGAAGCAGTACAATGTTAATAATTGCTTAAAATCTAAATCTGAAATATAAAAGTATTTTTTTTAATTTTAATAAAACAATTAAAATACATTTTAAAATATTTATTAAAAGAGAAGCAATACAAATGTTAATAATTGTTTAAAATCTAAGATTCAGTCAATATCGTTAGGTATAAAGAAATCGTTGACGCTTATCTAAATACATATTATAAAATAATTTCACTGTATTTGAATGGGAAACGTACGAACGCAATAGACTATCAACAATGTTCTTCAGCTCCAACAGACTTTCCCATTCACTTTTTGATATTATCAAAGAAATGCAAGTATTTGATCTCTTAAATTTTAAATGTTTAATTTTCTTTAAATAAACTTCTTTAATTTCCACATCTCCGCCGATCACTGAATAAAAACCTTTGTGAGCGTCATCGTTAAAATACTTATTTATATGATTACACAACAACATTAGAGCAAACCAATCTATTTGATCGATAAAAATACTTCACCTCGATTTCACATCTCTCAGTTCGAGTTTAGCTTGAAAATCTTGAGGAGAAGAAGAAGAAGCGGGTAACCAACCAACGTTTATGTATTTAGTTCGTTTCTCATCAAAGAAAAAAATGTTTTGCACTAACAGTTTTGTTTCCGAAGGTTTTGTTGTTGCTGTTGTCACATGCTGAACAGACGCTGATGATGGTGATGACGCTGTTGTAGCAGCACTTCTAAAGTCGATCTCGCGCACTAACGGAAACTCTACAATGTCTTCACCCCTAGGCTCCTCCACTTCTCCCTCGTTCGTGTTCATCCGCACGATGCTGTTGTTGTTGTTGTCATTAGAGCAAAACTGGAATATATTAGGAGTAGCCATGTGTGTGTGTTGCTTCAACATTGTACGCTTACTGAGAGAGAGATACCGGTCTGTTTTCTTTTCAATAGCGCTCTAAAACAGTCTTCTTCTTCTTCTTGTTCTTGTTTTTGTTGTTGTTAACCCCCACCAATTTAGAGTCTCTGACGCGGTCACCGACGGCGATGTCGTCTCTTAATTCTCTTCTTATGAAATCATCCGTGTCCGTGACTTTGTCTTCTGGCTCAATTTTTAAATTTTGTTGTAGTTTTTGCACGAGACAGTAGATGTCTTTTTGTAAATTTACATCAGTCTTCAAAAGTTTCAATCGTACCAAACAGGTGTATATTTTGTTGTAGAGATTGTCCAAGGTTTGTTTATCGGTGACGTGGAGCAAAAAGACCTTTATGCAATGTGTATTTTTGATAAACACAGTGAAAACTATACGACTGTCGTCTAAAACAAATCGCACGTGACGAGGATCCATTTTTAAAAATCTTATACCCTCATTCCAAGGAATGGGTGTTTGCTGTACAACGTTATTTTTATCGAAAGTAAATCCCCATTCTTCTAGTTTTCGTTTCTCGTCTGCAGTGAGATTTGAAAAACGTCTGCTCTGATTGAACAACTCTACGCCGAGAATTTCTTCTAGAGTAGTCGTCGGTGAGCAGCTTGGCACAAAACCAACACTCCAAAGATTATTATCAACACCGCCAACACAGTCATAATCACTTGTACTTTGCATTTTTTGTTAAAGACTGAATAATTTAAAAATAACTTTGTCTTATATACATTATTCAAATCCTCACTCCCCCACCATAATGTTTGCACAGCAACCGCATTTGTTTTATTTATTTAGATATTTTTGCAGCTTGAGTACATTTTTGTGCGCGCAATTGTTATTAAAAAAATGTTACGTTTGAACGCAGATTACACACGATTTTATTAATAATTAACGAATTATTATTAATTTCAAAAAAAAAAAACATTTTACTACCCTATACTAGACAATTTATGAAAAAAAAAAAAACAATTTTTTGAGCCCATCATTACAGTGGAATAAATTTCCCTACCTTTGCCGCCGCCTCCAGTATCAAATCTGGAAATTCTTTTCCGTATGTCCTCAGTTTTAAGACGTTTTTATATGCGCAATTGCTATCAAATTTTGTATTATTGTGCAGTTCGCACATGATTTCATTTTCAATTGAGTGTGGCGGCAACGGTAAAACTTTTAATGCGGGGCATTTTGAATCTAAATCTACATAAAGTAAATCAGGTCCGTTCTTTTTTAGAAATCTTTGTTTTTGGAGTCCTTTAACTAAAATTAGAGATGAACCTTTAAAAATGTTTGTCAGTTGTTTATTTAGTTCACGATATTCAATGTTGCCATAGTTCCAGTCGAGACCGTTTATTCTACTTTTATTGTAAGCATTCTGTTTTCTATACTTTTCATCGAGGCAGCGTTTCTCGTACGGCGGCTCAAACACAATACATTGTGGAATACTGCCACTAAACAGTTCACAATAGGCCAATTCCTTTGCAAAATATTCATGCTCGTTACCGACAACGAATTGAATATCGCACACTCCAATTTTTAATGCCATATTGTTTTTTAACGTTTAAAATGTTTTATAAATTTTATAAATTTTTAGAGTACACACTCACTATTGTTGAATAAATTTAACTATTAACTTCAGCTTGAAGAGAGACGCTTTTTATAGCATAATTTTTTTGATGTTGGGGAGAGAATTGTAGGAAGTATTTGAGTTTTGCATAAACAAAAAGATGCAATTTGATGGTAAACAACTTTACGTCATATAAAATCAAGGTTTGTTTGTGAGACTGAATTAAAGGTAGTTGTCGTAAGGTTAATGCACACCGTCAGAAAACTTTCCTGATAACCATAATATGTCTGCATGATCATTTTTTTAATAGTGCATTGTTTACAGTGTGGGATTAAGGACAACGCGGGGGTCTGTAGCAAATTCTGTCAAGGGGCTTTTGGTTTTGCTTTAGGTTCTCAAGTTTAGGATATTAAACAGAACAAAACTGTTACAAATGAACTTTTCTAGATTTAATATAAGACAAAAAAAAAATAGAGATAATACTTTCAAAATAGACTTCTTTAAGCAAATCATGCTTTCTATATTCAACAAAGTGTGTGTGTGTGAGAGAGAGAGAGAGAGAGATGATTAAGGCGTTCTTGAATCCACCATGTTTTCTAATTCATTTTAATGTTCGCCACTGCAAAATTTATTGTATTGAATAATGAGTAATAAAAAATAATAAGGTCCCCCCAAATTCGCGATGTCCATATCATTTGCTACTCTTGCTATATGGCTAATCCGACACTGATTACATATAAATGCTGTTGTTCATTCTTATGCAAAAATTTAAAAAATTGCATAGACGTGCCTGCCTTGAAAGTCTCTGTGTAAATCTAAAGTGCAATGTACGTAAATTATCTTGCTAATCTGAGCTGCAACGCTTTGTTTGAAATCGTTCTTTGTTTATCAATAACTATATATATCTCAAATTTTAAAAAATTGCATAGACGTGCCTGCCTTGAAAGTCTCTGTGTAAATCTAAAGTGCAATGTACGTGAATTATCTTGCTAATCTGAGCTGCAAATCTTTGTTTGAAATCGTTCTTTGTCTATCAATAACTATATCTGGGGTAAGTGGGTAAAAAGTCATATGTTCACTTTGGAAGATTTTACAGGAGAGCACTTTTTAATTTTTAAGGCATATATTACTTTTTTTTTAAACTGTGGGATATTTGTATATGTGATATGGGTAAATATTATACTGGTTAACATTAAAAAAATGAAAATTAACTACGATTAAAATGATTTTTGTGGATAATAATTAATTATGACTTTATGCTCAATTTTCTTTGGGCGAGTAAAATGTTATAACTTGACTTATCTAGTTTTACCTGTGTTAGTATTTTCAAAATAGTTCGCGTTTTAATTGTGTAAAAGGTCTCTAATTGAGTTATGACTGTAATCACAGAAAAAAAGAAACGAGGAAAAAAGCATAAGTAGATTTAATGCCTTATGCACGAACTGATACTAAATCCATACATATGAACATCAAATTGATTAAGTCAAATTGTTACTTTAAGCACGAGCACAAAAAACTAAAATAAGTACGGTAATAACGTCACATTTCGACTTATGATTTGGTGGAGTTTGGCATTTGTAGTTTATTGACACATATGATTTTATGTATAAAAAAAACGTTGGTAAGAAAGTGGTTTACACTTATGATCTTTTACCCGAATAACTATTTGATTTCTGGAAATTTATAGGTCTAATAAAGACATATTATTTAAAAAATTACGACATATGACCTTTTACTCGCCTACCCCAGATATATATCTCAAATTTAAAAAAATTGCATAGACGTGCCTACCTTGAAAGTCTCTGTGTAAATCTAAAGTGCAATGTACGTAATTTGCCTTGGTAATCTGAGTTGCAAAGCTTTGTTTGAAATCCTCCTGTTTTCTGACTTGCAATGTTGAAAGTTGAGTTCTTTGTTTATTAACGACTATATATATCTCAAGTGATTTAAACATCACAGTTCTCTCTTGTACGTGTTCGTAAATGGAGATAATTTTACACAACTCCACACAGTTCGGTATTATAACAATTTTGGTTAATTTGAAAGTGATACAGTGCGCAGATGTTGATGTAAATACATTTCATATCGTTCGAGTGACATTTAATTCAAAAAATTCTTTAACAATTACTTTAAAATATAATTGTACTGAATTTCAAGTTGAACATATATTTCACGAGCAGACAGTTCACGAACTTTTCACTATAGACCCCTCGTCGACAAAATATCTCGAAGTGTGTGTTTCAAATCAGCAGAGAACTCAAAATTTTTACTTTAAACGAAAATTGCATCATTTTGTCGAAATTTCATCGGTTGAAGAGGAAATTCAACACTATAAACGTGAAGTGTACGAGTCAAATTTACTGTTGAGTCAAAAATATTTATACAACTACATATCAATCCACAAAAAAGTAAATATCGAGAGGGCTTATAAGGTAAAACATTTTTTATTTTAATAATTTTGTTTACATGCATGCAGTGCACGGTTTATATGTATGTACATTTTTTTAATTATTACTTTTGTTTTTGCAGTTGGACAAATTCAATAAGATTGGAAACTGTGAAAGTAACACCGATCATAATGAACAATTTCGTAAAATTAGCGATCTAATCATAAACAAAAAATACGAAATCAAAAAAATCCATACAATGAATACGAAATATGGACCTAAAATAATAATAAATCTTTTAGAAGAGAATGGTGTATTTTTTTTACCAGCCAGATTCCAGAAAATGAGCGATACTGAAAAAGAGGAATTGATGAAAATGAAAAACATATCATTTATATACAAGGGTGAAAAGATCATTGGAAAATATAATAATAAGACATCGATAGTAAATTTTTTAGAAAATGATCAAGAAGAAGAATGTGTAGAGGAATCGGATGAGAACGAAGATGAAGAAGAACCAAAAAAGAAAAAAAAGAAAACTTCCACCCCCACAACCGCCAACGTCTAATTTTTCTTCTTCTTCTTTGTTTTTGCAGATGGACAAATTCAATAAGATTGGAAACTGTGAAAGTAACACCGATCATAATGAACAATTTCGTAAAATTAGCGATCTAATCATCAACAAAAAATACGAAATCAAAAAATCCATACAATGAATACGAAATACGGACCTAAAATAATAATAAATCTTTCGGAAGAGAATGGTATATTTTTCTTACCAGCCAGATTCCAGAAAATGAGCGATACTGAAAAAGAGGAATTGATGAAAATGAAAAACATATCATTTATATACAAGGGTGAAAAGATCATTGGAAAATATAATAATAAGACATCGATAGTAAATTTTTTAGAAAATGATCAAGAAGAAGAATGTGTAGAGGAATCGGATGAGAACGAAGATGAAGAAGAACCAAAAAAGAAAAAAAAGAAAACTTCCACCCCCCCCAACCGCCTTTTCAGAACCTACTAGAGAGAGATGTTATCTAAATGTACCTATAATAAATACTGTGTATTATTGCGCTCTCATAGATTATGATAATGTAATATATTTTTTAATAAAGACAGATTGAAAAATAAATACTCAAAAATGTTTACGTGTAGTGTATGCAATAAGGTTTTCACAAAGCGGAGATATAGACAGAAACATCTTAAAATTCATGAAAAAACCGAAATTTCGGAGTGTATTGTATGTGGTGAATATTTTAAAAGAACCGATAACATGAAACGTCATTTGGCAAGGGCGCATTCTATAAAAAAACGTATAGTTTCTAAAGAAGATAACATTTCTCAAATGGACTATGAGGGTGTTGCATCTACTAGTAAACGGGTCAGCAGTAGTGAACGTGAAAGTGGGTCAGTGAAACGAGTTAGAAACGAACAATTATGTGAAGTCTGCGGTATTCTGGTACCCTCTAAAGGGTTGCTCGGACACAGAAACAGCACTTTACATAAAGAAAACTCGTTTATAACTCTTCGTAATAACATAGAAGTTTGCAAGTCAGCCTTTAAAAAACGTATTTGTTCGTATAAAATTAATAATAACAACAAGTCAAATTTAGATGTAAAGCTCTTTTTACAATCGGTCAAATCCGACATAGTCGACTTGCTCGTGCTCTGTTTGGAGCGTCATGTAGCTTTAAAATTCAATTTAGAACTATTTGCAGACTTCTATAAGGTGAACGCTTACGATGGTGAAAGGCAGGAGAAGGAGAAGCAGAACAACGATGCGATGATGTACGAGCTGAAATCGTTTAATTCAAAAAACCTAGTGCTTACTCAGGGCAGTGATCTGCCTACTGTCTATGATGAAATGGCTGTTAAGATTGTAAAGAAAACAGAAGAATTTCAGGAGGTTCAAAGCGGTTGGGCGATAGGGCAGATACGCTATATAGAATTAAACATAAGTAAGTACAATCCATTGCGCGGTTCCAGCTTCATAGAACTACCTAGGAAAATTCTCAAAAAGCAAGCTGTGGTGAATGTTGAAAACGACGATAACGCCTGCTTTGCTTGGAGTTTAATGGCTGCGTTATACCCAGTGAAAAATAATCCACATCGCACAGCATCGTATGCGCATTACAATACGGTGTTAAATTTTAAAAACATAAACTTTCCACTGAGAATTAAAGATGTGTGCAAGTTTGAGAGACAAAATCTTAGTATAAGTGTAAATGTATATGGATTGAATGAAAACAATGAATTAATTATCTTATATATCACTAATAATAGAAAATCTAATCATGTGAATGTATTGTATTTATGTAATGCTGAAGGTAAGACGCACTATGCATGGATTAAACACCTATCGCGTTTAATTAGCAGTCAGTTGACCGCGCACAATGGCCAAATCTATCTATGCGATAGGTGTTTGATTTCATTTCCCAATATGTTTAAGCTGCAAAGACACCAGGAGCAGGATTGCGGTAGGGTTCCTGTATCTTTGCCTACAGCTGACATTGTGATGGATCGTCTGGGCAGGTGCGTACCAGGTAACATAGTTCAATTTAAAAATTATGAAAGAACAATGACAGTTCCATTCGTTATTTATTGTGATTCAGAGAGTTATTTGGAGCCGATTCTCGGCTGTACGCCCGATTCATCTAAATCATACGTTCAGTCGTTGCAAAAACATACACCCTACAGCTTTGGTTACTACATAAAGTGTTCCTATGACGACGCATTGTCTACATACCGTTTCGTTCGAAACAGTCGTTGCGTAGAAGAATTCATAGATATGCTAGTGACCGACGTCCGACGACTGGCTAAAATATCACAGACGGTGGTGCCAATGCATCGTCTGGAAGCCGACGAGCGTCAACAAATCTATTCGGCCACAGTCTGCAACATATGCGGTGATAAATTCACCGAAAATGACGTTTGTGGGAAGAAAAATGTTGTTTTAAATCACAATCACCTGACGGGCGAGCCCAACGGATTGACTCATAACGCGTGCAATATAAATTATAAGGTTCCCAAGTTTGTACCGATATTTTTCCATAATCTAGACTATGACGTTCATTTGTTTATTGTCAAGTTGGCTGAGAAATACAAGCGAATCTCCGCAATTCCATTGACCAAGGAAAAGTACATTTCATTGTCAGTCAAAATTCCTATTGATGACGAGAACGAGGACGACGACGACAACGACTGCGGCGACGGTGATGACGAAAACGTTGACGACTACTATTGTGATGAAGACACTAAAAATAAAAGAACCGTAGAGTTGAGATTTCTAGATTCTTTTAGATTTCTCTCGTGTAGTATTGACAAAATTGCAAAGACTCTAGCCGACGAGGAGTGTTTGGAAATGCGTAAACTCTTTACTTGCGATGAACATTTCAAATTGTTGAGACGCAAAGGGCACTTTCCCTACAGCTATGTAGATTCACTGGCAAAACTCGACGAGACTAACTTGCCAAACAGTAAAGAGTTTGCAAACAACATCAACCGCGATCAGGTTAGTGAAAATTATCAACACGCTCTCAACGTTTGGCAAACATTTAACTGCACCACACTTGGACACTATAGTGACATTTATCTAAAGACGGACGTGATGATTTTGGTGGACGCCTTTGAAAAATTTAGATACGCTACAAAATCCCATTACGGGCTTGATCCAGCACATTACTTTACATTGCCGGGGTTAAGCTGGGACTGTATTTTAAAATTTACTCACATAAATCTCGAATTGATAACAAATATCGACATGCTCCATTTTATTAAACACGGACTTAGAGGGGGGATCAGTCAGTGCTCTATGCGCTATTGTGAAGCTAATCACAAATATATGCAAACATATGATAAAAAAAAACCTTCGTCTTACATTGTATACTTGGATTGTAATAATCAGTATGGGTGGAGCTTGTCTCAAGCTATACCCTATGGCGGCTTTCAATGGCTGCCCGAAAGCGAAACTGAACATTTCGACTTTGAAAGCATAGCATTAGACGCAGACGAAGGTTGTTTTTTAGAAGTGGACTTACAATACCCTGAAAGTTTACACGACCTACACAAAGACTTGCCGTTTTGCGCTCAGCAGGAAGTGCCACCCGGTTCAAAATCTAAACAAACTAAACTTTTAGCTACGGTGACTGATAAACACAAATACATTTTACACTATAGAAACTTGCAACAGTGCGTACGACACGGCTTACGCGTTACAAAAATACACCGCGTGTTGACATTTAAACAACGCAACTTTTTGAAACCATACATCGACACCAACACCGATCTCCGCAAGCTGGCCACCTCTGATTTTGAAAAGGACATGTACAAACTCTTCAACAATGCCATTGTTGGTAAGAGCGTTGAAAGCGTCGAGAAGCGCATCGATATTAAACTAATTAGCCAGTGGAAAAGTAGCGGTAAAAACTTGGATGCAGAAACACTAATCAGTCGACCGAATTTTCATTCAATCAGTGTATTTAATGAGAATTTTGTCGCTATACAACTGAGACGTCTTTGTGTTAAGTATGATAAACCAAATTATATAGGTCTAGCCGTACTTGACATTTCAAAAACAATAATGTATGATTTTTTGTATGCTTACATGAAACCGAAATATGGTGATAGTGTCCGCCTGTGCTACACGGACACAGATTCGTTCTTGTTTGAAGTTTTTACAGAGGATTTTTACGGTGACATCAAGGATGACTTGCGCGAGCGGTTCGACACCTCCAATTTTCCAGTGGACAATCCTTACGCTCTACCATTGGTGAATAAAAAAGTCTTGGGAAAAATTAAATTTGAAGTTACAGATAACATTAAGAAATTTGTCGGATTGCGATCGAAATTGTACGCATATTTAACAGACAAGACTTGTGCTAACGGTACCGACGTCGCAACCACCACCACCCATGCTGAATGTTGTAATCATTCGACGTGTGACTATGATGAAAATGCACAGGGAAGTTGTTTTAAGAAAAGCAAAGGAGTTAAAAAGGATGTCGTCGCCGCGTTCAAGTTTCGTGATTATTTACGGTGCTTACATAGTAAAAATAGTCTAATGTGTAAAATGTGCGTGTTCAAATCGATCAAACATGAGGTTTATACTCAACAAATCAATAAGATCGGTTTGAGCGCGCACGATGATAAGCGTTTTCTAATTTCGGGAACGCACGATACTCTGCCCTGGGGACATTATAAAATTAAAAAGTAATATTTTCTATTGTATTCTATTGTTTTGTATTAATTCTAAGTTTATTAAAATATTGTATTCATTAATATATATAATAAATGCTATTTTTAATATGAAAAAAAAACTCTCTCTTGTTTTTTCTTCGAATTTTCAGATTGATTAAATTGAAGGGACTCGAACCCTGCAGACGTTTTTTTCCATTAAAAGTTCAATGATCTTCCAACTGAGCTATGTAGGCTGCACGCAATGGTGGCCAGTGTGATAGTAATAAAGTACCTTAAGCCTTTTCTTTTTCCTCAGTCGGCTTTGAAAGGTGGTGGTGCAGTTGTTTTGAAAGTTGAATAGAAAAAAAATAAAAGTTGTACAACAACCAATAAAAATTAAAATTTTAAATTTAGATGAAAAAAGTGAAAAGTCATCGAAGTCTCTACAACAGGACAAATATCGACTGCTTGCGTGATCGACAAAGACTCAGACATGAACGATAAATTCATAGTAGTGAAACAGTAAGTATAAATATAATTGAAACGTGTCCCTTTTGGTTATTACACGCTCGTACTCAGTGTCTATACCGCACAGTGCTGTAGTAGTGAAACATATTATAACACACAAGACTCATAGGGGACGCTAGACTAAAAGGGGTGGTGAAAAGAGTATAAATATAAGGCACGAGTACTCAGTATTGTCAGTGTAGTGTTCTTTTCACTAAAGTGAAAACGGTGAATAATTGCTTAGCAGCAGCATTTAACGTGAGCAGAGAGAGAGAGAAGAAATTATATTTATTTTTTAATCAATTTCGTGAAAAAGTTTGCTTTCGCAAAGAAGTTGAGATAAATAGAAAAAAAAACACTTTTCTCTTTTTTTCAAACAAAATAAATTTAGTGAGTGTGGCACACTCTACTCTTAATCCTTAAAAGCACAATGAATATTTTATTATTATTAGTATTGGTGTTGTATTCGAATGTCTATGCAGATAAGAATGAATACGTGTTTGACTATCTAAATAAGTATGGTTTTGTAGAAAATAGCAGTTTAGACGCAAATAACACACTTGTGGACATTGAACAAAAAGCATTAATAGATTTTCAGGATTTTTATAATATACCCAGAGACGGTGTGGCAAACGAAGAAACTTTAAAATTAATGAATAAATCCAGGTGTGGTGTAAAAGATAACCCTTTTCACTATAGGATTCATACAACAAAATGGAATAAAACCAATCTATCGTGGTATTTTGCTAGCGGTACAAGCGAAGTTAAGCAACTTGCGGAAAAAGCTTTCGAAGCCTGGGCCAACATATCTAATTTGAAATTTACATATGCATTTAACAATGCAAATATTGTAATTTCATTTGCAGACAGACCTCTAAAACACAGTAATGATGCAAGTTGTACGTGCGGTGAATGTACATCTTATTTTGATGGTCGAGGGGGTTCATTAGCGCACGCTTTCTTACCTACATACGACAACAAATGTAGGGAAGTGCATTTAGACATATCTGAGAATTGGTATTATGGACTCGATAAGGCACCAGGCAATCAGACAAGTTTGTACTCTGTTTTATTACACGAAATCGGTCACACTTTAGGCTTGGAGCATTCTAGACATAACGAATCAATAATGTACGCTGTTTATCAAAATACAATTGTTTTAGCTGACGATGATAGTTTCGGTGTTCAGAGACTGTATGGACATAATACAAAAAAACCTACAACTCCTATTTATCCACCTATTGCAAGCAATCCACCTCCACCTACACAGTCGACAACAACTAAGTCAGAACACTCACCATCGGTGAAACCGCCTTTACCGCCCGCAAATCCGTCATTAAATTCCGATTTGTGTAATGTACGCGATGCGATCAATACGTTTCTGATTCTTAACAGTCGCTTGTATATATTTCATAAAAGAAATGTTTGGTATATTGATTTGAAAAGTGGACTCCTCAAACGAGAATCTAAACTGATAACTGACTATTTAAAATTTTTACCGCAAGATTTTGAAGAAATATCACACATTTCTCAAAGATCCAACGGTGAAGTAATTATCGTGGTCAACGATTTGCTTTATGTAATGACCGTTCCGGACTTTAAGGTGAATGCTGTTTATAACGGTGTCTCCCTTGAATATTTAGGCGTTGGGAAAAGTAAGAAAATTAATTCTATTTTCACTACTTACTCCGGACAGACGTTTATATTTTACGATAATGAGTTATACGTTGAGCTAGACGTGTGTTCATTGTCGGTGAAAAAACATGGACAGATTTCAGAGCGATTTACCAACTTACCCACCAATGTAAATAAAGCATTTAGATACACAAACGGGCTGCTATATTTTTTCTACAAAAATTATTATTATGAATTTAACGAGTTCACTAACACACTAGTTAAAGCAAACAAGTTTAATTTATCGGTGTTTGGAGTCAATTGTGGGGTTATTGAAGAAATTAAAACACTACTTTATAAGCTCATGCAACTTGAAACATACAAGTAAAAAGGAAAAAAACTCTATAATTTTCAATTCTGACGATGATGACTAGACTCACACACACACACTATTGATAGACTATAGATAGAATGCGTTTTCTGTGTAAATCACCATATGCAGTGACATTATTGTCACGATAAAAATCATCTAAAGGACACACACACACACATCTACCCACTTATATTATGATAATAATAGTTTTTTTACTATAAAAGAAAAAAATAGTAGCAATGGTGGAATCGGTTTAAAGTCGTTTTTTTTTTTTTTTTAATTTTTAATTTATAAATTTAAACAGCTAGAAGCGACAGACGTCTCATCGTAAATAAAAAAGATTTCTTACAAAAATCTCAAATTTTGAAAAATAAAAAAGTTATAGGCATTTGTGTAAAAAGACCCGTCCCACCACCATATCGACCCGTTACTCCCACCATATCCTTGAAAACATCCTTTCCTAAAGTGTCCTTAAAAAGTAAATATTCGATAAAAAAAATTTTTCCCAAAATTATTTTTCCAAATTTTCAAAAATTTTCCGGGCACTATTCTTCACCGTCAAATATTAAACACATATGGTCTCTTGAAGAATTGGTGAAAAACGAAAATTTAGTTCTCGCGCAGAAAGATGTGCGGTTACAATTTTATATATCATGAAATCACTCAATAAGACATAAATATTACTTAAGTAATCAATTAGGTATCTATTAATTAAAAAATAAATACAGTCTATCACAAAAACAATTATATAATAGAGCGTTATTATGATTTAAAAAAAAATCTTACCTTAGACAAAAATAACACAGCATTTGCGTACATTTTTTAAAACATACACCAGTTTTTAAACTGTTGAGCGTCTATAATAACTAATTATTACAACATCTCATTATCTAATTTTAAATGATATTTAATAAAAAACAACAATTTTAAGTCACTTTTATATATTTTAATAATGTTTATATACACAAATATATTATATAAGAACATTAACCTACAGATATGACCTAGACATTCAATAATACTACAGTATTAAAGCATGAGACATGACCACGAATTCTACACACCTTGAAGTTTAAGGATGGGAATTATATTATTTTAGTTGACTATCATATTTTTAAAAAAAACCTACAACTTATTTGGTAATTTAGAAAAAATTTTAAGGGATTCAGAGAGGGCGTCTCTCAGTACACCCTACGTATGTGTGAACTTTATTTATTAGGGGTAGTTTACCCTGTAAACGAGGCGTTTTACGGATATACAAAAATTAATGTGTGTAAATTTCTTTGTTCTATGTGATATGTCCTCTCATAGCAAACATTTTTTGTATGACACATTTTTTTACTGTTCATATATTTCACCTAATATTTTCCAATTAAACATAAAAAATTTTTTTTCAATCCCTTAACACTTAACACTTAACATAGGATATATAATTTTGAAATTATTTCAAAAACGCTTTGACCGATTTTAACGTGGTTTTCACCATAAGATGGAGTTTGACTAGACCCATCTTTTACACTTTTACAATTATCATCAAAAAGTGAACGGAAAAAATTAGTATAATTTCCTTTAAAGGCCATTTGCAAAAAAATCAATAATCCTTGGAAATGTAGCAGACAAGATAACCTGATCATTACCTCCGTCTATAGTAGCTCATTACTAAGCTTTTTTTGTGAATTTGATGAGTAAACATTATTATTAATTTTCACGAATACACGCTAACCAAAGAAAGAAAAAACTGTCGCTATTAAAATACACAAAACGCGTTAATGTATTGTAATTAAAAAAACTTTTTTTACCTATTACAGAAATAACAATCCTGTTAAACTTAATTATTTTCTATATAAAAGTCACATCGTAACACCCGAAAAATTTGTAATACAATGAATCTTTAGAACTTCTCACTATGCGTTTATATTTGAACTTATTTTTCATTGACATACATTTTAATTGTTTACTTAACAAGTGAATTTGTGAATTGTAATATATATTTTATTCGGGTACATGGTCGCTTATTACGCGTTTATATTCAGACAACTTTCATTTTTCATTTGACATAGATATTTTTATTTGTTCACGTAACAAGCAAATTGTAATATATGCTATACTAAAGAATTAAGGTAGTTGTCGTGCTACAATATTGTCAAAAAGTTATAGATTATACGCGCCACAAAAGTATACTAATCTATTTGCACGCAAGACTGTACCCGTGGAAACGTAACCCATACAGAATTCATATTATGCGTGTATACTTTTCTATAAATTGTTGAACTTTAAACAGTTATCAATAGATAATTAGACGGTCAAAGAACGTTTCTTATTTTTTAAACTCATAACAATATATTGAAAGACTGTCAGTTTATGAAAAGTTTCTGACAGTTAGTTGTTTTTTTTTTTTATAAATAAGAAACTGGTTTAGAGAAGTGTGCTGAGATCATATACAATCAATGTTAATTATCCATTTTTTAATTGAATTTATCTCGGATTATATACGCTCGATCGACTTCAAATTTTCAGGTTAATTTTATTATCATGTCTCCCTTTATAAGTATACAAAAATTAAAAATTTTTCTGACGGTGTGCCTTAACCCCAAAACAACTACCTTTAATTCAGTCTCACAAACAAACCTTGATTTTATATGACGTAAAGTTGTTTACCATAAAATTGCATCTTTTTGTTTATGTGAAACTAAAATACTTTCTACAATTCTCTCCCCAACTTCAAAAAAATTATGCTATAAAAAGCGTCTCTCTTCAAGCTGAAGTTAATAGTTAATCGCATTGATGGAGTAAATTAGATTTAAGCAATATCATTATTAATAACAATGTATCTTTTTTTACAATAAATATATTTAAAACGTATTTTACACGTCTTTTTATTAAAAAAACTACCTTGGGGATCTTTTATATTTTCAGAAACTATTTAATAAGTATGTGTGTTGTGCAACGTATTGACACATACCTAACATAGGTACCGACTGTTTTATAATAACGTGTTGTTTAAATATTTTTCATTCTTTTGTATTAACTTTTGTAACTTTTGTAACGTGTATGTATATGACCATACTATTTAAACAACACGTTATTATAAAACATTCCGTATACATGCTGCATCGCGTAGTTGTCAAGATTGTAAGATAATTGCTGTGTGTGTGTGTGTGTGTGTGTGTGTGTGTGTGTGTATCTCTCTCCAGAGTCGGACTATATATACGGAAAAGTTTTTTTTTTCTCGTTCAAGGAAAATGGTGTGTGTTTGTGCATGTCTGCTGTGTATGTGTGTATCTCTCTCTGCGTGTGTTGTGAGTGTATATTCAATGTATAAATGGACGTCGTCTTTTCTTTTTTTGCGTTTACATTTTGTTGTTTCAACCACACAATGGTGGGAGGGCGAGCGGCGGCGGCGGGTGGCTCGAACCTTTCTTACGTCACGTTTTCAAAGCGGCCATATTTTTATGGAAAAAAAATCAACAACCAGTGAAGTCGGTGGCGGCGGCTTATAAGCGTACCCCCCTCCATTTACGCGAAAAGTGGAGGAATAAGACCAAACAGACGTCGCAGACGTAACGACTACCATATTTCAACATGTGCATGCGAACAAGTTTTCACAGCAAGTTCTATCCCAAGTGGGAGGAGCTTAACTGGAGGGCCGGAGGGGCACTGCTCTCTCGTATTTCTACTACTAAGTGCTGATAGGCATTTCAAATATAGTTGCCGATTGGCATTTTTAAAATAGGTGCCGATAGGCATTTCAGATATAGAAGCCGATAGGCATTTCAAATACAGGTGCCGATAGGCATTTTTAGATATGGTTGCCGATAAGCATTTCAAATATAGGTGCTGATAGGCATTTCAGATATTGTTGCCGATAGGCATTTCAAATATAGGTGCTGATAAGCATTTCAGATGTAGTTTCCGATAGGCATTTCAAAAATAGGTGCCGATAGGCATTTCAGATATAGGTGCCGATAGGCATATCAGATATAGTTGTCGATAGGCATTTAAAATATAGGGGCCGATAGGCATTTCAAATATAGGTGCCGATAGGCACTTCAGATATACATGCCGAAAGGCATTTCAGATATAGGTGCCGATAGGTATTTCTGATTTGGTTGCCGAGAGGCATTTCAAATATAGGTGCTGATAGGCATTTCAGATGTAGTTTCCGATAGGCATGTCAAAAATAGGTGCCGATAGGCATTTCAGATATAGGTGCCGATAGGCACTTCAGATATAGTTGCCGATTGGCATTTTAAAAATAGGTGCCGATAGGCATTTCAGATATAGAAGCCGATAGACATTTCAAATATAGGTGTCGATAGGCATTTCAGATATGGTTGCCAATAGGTATTTCAAATATAGGTGCTGATAGGCATTTCAGATGTAGTTTCCGATAGGCATTTCAAAAGTAGGTGCCGATAGGCATTTCAGATATAGTTGCCGATAGGCATTTCAGATATAGTTGCCGATTAGCATTTTAAAAATAGGTGCCGATAGGCATTTCAGATATAAATGCCGAAAGGCATTTAAGATATAGGTGCCGATAGGCATTTCTGATGTGGTTGCCGATAGGCATTTCAAATATAGGTGCTGATAGGCATTTCAGATGTAGTTTCCGATAGGCATTTCAAAAATAGGTGCCGATAGGCATTTCAGATATAGGTGCCGATAGGCACTTCATATATAGTTGCCGATTGGCTTTTTAAAAATAGGTGCCGATAGGCATTTCAGATATAGAAGCCGATAAGCATTTCAAAAATAGGTGCCGATAGGCATTCCAGATATGGTTGCCAATTGGAATTTCAAATATAGGTGCTGATAGGCATTTCAGATGTAGTTTCCGATAGCCATTTCAAAAATAGGTGCCGATCGGCATTTCAGATATAGGTGCCGATATGCATTTCAGATATAGGTGCCGATAGGCATTTCAGATATAGTTGCCGATTGGCATTTTAAAAATTGTTGCCGATAGGCATTTCAGATATAGAAGCCGATAGGCATTTCAAATATAGGTGCCGATAGGCATTCCAGATATGGTTACCGATAGGCATTTCAAATATAGGTGCTGATAGGCATTTCAGATGTAGTTTCCGATAGGCATTTCAAAAATTGGTGCCGATAGGCATTTCAGATATAGGTGCCGATAGGCATTTCAGATATAGTTGCCGATTGGCATTTTAAAAATAAGTGCCGATAGGCATTTCAGATGTAGTTTCCTATAGGCATTTCAAAAATAGGTGCGGATAGGCATTTCAGATATAGGTGCCGATAGGCATATCAGATATAGTTGCCGATAGGCATTTAAAATATAGGTGTCGATAGGCATTTCAGATATAAATGCCGAAAGGCATTTCAAATATAGATGCTGATAGGCATTTCAGATGTAGTTCTCGATAGGCATTTCAAAAATAGGTGCCGATAGGCATTTCAGATATAGGTGCCGATAGGCATTTCAGATATAGTTGCCGATTGGCATTTTAAAAATAGGTGCCGATAGGCATTTCAGATATAGAAGCCGATAGGCATTTCAAATATAGGTGCCAATAGGCATTCCAGATATGGTTGCCGATAGGCATTTCGAATATAGGTGCTGATAGGCATTTCAGATGTAGTTACAAATAGGCATTTCAAAAATTGGTGCCGATAGGCATTTCAGATATAGGTGCCGATAGGCATTTCAGATATAGTTGCCGATTGGCATTTTAAAAATAGATGCCGATAGGCATTTCAGATATAGAAGCCGATAGGTATTTCAAATATAGGTGTCGATAGGCATTTCAGATATGATTGCCAATAGGCATTTCAAATATAGGTGCTGATAGGCATTTCAGATGTAGTTACCGATAGGCATTTAAAAAATTGGTGCCGATAGGTATTTCAGATATAGGTGCCGATAGGCATTTCAGATATAGTTGCCGATTGGCATTTTAAAAATAGGTGCCGATAGGCATTTCAGATATAGAAGCCGATAGGCATTTCTAATATAGGTGCCGATAGGCATTCCAGATATGGTTGTTGATAGGCATTTCAAATATAGGTGCTGATAGGCATTTCAGATGTAGTTTCCGATAGGCATTTCAAAAATTGGTGCCGATAGGCATTTCAGATATAGGTGCCGATAGACATTTCAGATATAGTTGCCGATTGGCATTTTAAAAAAAGGTGCCGATAGGCATTTCAGATATAGAAGCCGATAGGTATTTTAAATATAGGTGTCGATAGGCATTTCAGATATGGTTGCTGATAGGCATTTCAAATATAAGTGCTGATAGGCATTTCAGATGTAATTTCCGATAGGCATTTCAGAAATAGGTGCCGATAGGCATTTCAGATATATGTGCCGATAGGCATTTCAGATATAGTTGCCGTTTGGCATTTTAAAAATAGGTGCCGATAGGCATTTCAGATATAGATGCCGATAGGCATTTCAAATATAGGTGCCGATAGGCATTTCAGATATGGTTGCCGATAGGCATTTCAAATATAGGTGCTGATAGGCATTTCAGATGTAGTTCCCGATAGGCATTTCAAAAATAGGTGTCGATAGGCATTTCAGATATAGGTGCCGATAGGCATTTCAGATATAGTTGCCGATTGGCATTTTAAAAATAGGTGCCGATAGGCATTTCAGATATAGAAGCCGATAGGCATTTCAAATATAGGTGCCGATAGGCAATCCAGATATGGTGGCCGTTAGGCATTTCAAATATAGGTGCTGATAGGCATTTCAGATGTAGTTTCCGATAGGCATTTCAAAAATAGGTGCCGATAGGCATTTCAGATATAGGTGCCGATAGGCATTTCAGATATAGTTGCCGATTGGCATTTTAAAAATAGGTGCCGATAGGCATTTCAGATATAGAAGCCGATAGGCATTTCAAATATAAGTGCCGATAGGCATTCCAGATATGATTGCCGATAGGCATTTCAAATATAGGTGCTGATAGGCATTTCAGATGTAGTTTCCGATAAGCATTTCAAAAATTGGTGCTAATAGGCATTTCAGAAATAGGTGCCGATAGGCATTTCAGATATAGTTGCCGATTGGCATTTTAAAAATAGGTGCCGATAGGCATTTCAGATAGAGAAGCCGATAGGTATTTCAAATATAGGTGTCGATAGGCATTTCAGATATGGTTGCCGATAGGCATTTCAAATATAGATGGTGATAGGCATTTCAGATGTATTTTCCGGTAGGCATTTCAAAAATAGATGCCGATAGGCATTTTAGATATAGGTGCCGATAAACATTTCAGATATAGTTGCCGTTTGGCATTTTAAAAATAGGTGCAGATAGGCATTTCAGATATAGAAGCCGATAGGCATTTCAAATATAGATGCCGATAGGCATTCCAGATATGGTTGCCGATAGGCATTTCAAATGTAGGTGCTGATAGGCATTTCAGATGTAGTTTCCGATAGGCATTTCAAAAATAGGTGTCGATAGGCATTTCAGATATAGGTGCCGATAGGCATTTCAGATATAGTTGCCGATTGGCATTTTAAAAATAGGTGCCGATAGGCATTTCAGATATAGAAGCCGATAGGCATTTCAAATATAGGTGCCGATAGGCATTCCAGATATGGTTGCCGATAGGCATTTCAAATATAGGTGCTGATAGGCATTTCAAAAATAGGTGCCGATAGGCATTTCAGATAACGGTGCCGTTAGGCATTTCAGATATAGTTGCCGATTGGCATTTTAAAAATAGGTGCCGATAGGCATTTCAGATATAGAAGCCGATAGGCATTTCAAATATAGGTGCCGATAGGCATTCCAGATATGGTAGCCGATAGGCATTTCAAATATAGGTGCTGATAGGCATTTCAGATGTAGTTTCCGATAGGCATTTCAAAAATGGGTGCCGATAGGCATTTCAGATATAGGTGCCGATAGGCATTTCAGATATAGTTGCCGATTGGCATTTTAGAAATAGGTGCCGATAGGCATTTCAGATATAGAAGCCGATAGGCATTTCAAATATAGGTGCCGATAGGCATTCCAGATATGGTTGCCGATAGGCATTTCAAATATAGGTGCTGATAGGCATTTCAGATGTAGTTTCCGATAGGCATCTCAAAAATAGGTGCCGATTGGCATTTCAGATATAGGTGCCGATAGGCATTTCAGATATAGTTGCCGATTGGCATTTTAAAAATAGGTGCCGGTAGGCATTTCAGATATAGAAGCCGATAGGCATTTCAAATATAGGTGCCGATAGGCATTCCAGATATGGTTGCCGATAGGCATTTCAAATATAGGTGCTGATAGGCATTTCAGATGTAGTTTCCGATAGGCATTTCAAAAATTGGTGCCGATAGGCATTTCAGATATAAGTGCCGATAGGCATTTCAGATATAGTTGCCGATTGGCATTTTAAAATAGGTGCCGATAGGCATTTCAGATATAGAAGCCGTTATGTATTTCAAATATAGGTGTCGATAGGCATTTCAGATATGGTTGCCGATAGGCATTTCAAATATAGGTGCTGATAGGCATTTCAGATGTAGTTTCCGATAGGCATTTCAAAAAGAGGTGCCGATATGCATTTCAGATATAGTTGCCGATAGGCATTTCAAATATAGTTGCCGATTAGCATTTTAAAAATAGGTGCCGATAGGCATTTCAGATATATAAGCCGATAGGCATTTCAAATATATGTGCCGATAGGCATTCCAGATATGGTTGCCGATAGGCATTTCAAATATAGGTGCTGATAGGCATTTCAGATGTAGTTTACGATAGGCGTTTCAAAAATTGGTGCCGATAAGCATTTTAGATATAGTTGCCGATTGGCATTTTAAAAATAGGTGCCGATAGGCATTTCAGATATAGAAGCCGATAGGAATTTCAAATATAGGTGTCGATAGGCATTTCAGATATGGTTGCCGATAGGCATTTCAAATATAGGTGCTGAAAGGCATTTCAGATGTAGTTTCCGATAGGCATTTCAAAAATAGTTGCCGATAAGCATTTCAGATATAGGTGCCGATAGGCATTTCAGATATAGTTGCCGATTGGCATTTTAAAAATAGGTGCCGATAGGCATTTCAGATATAGTTGCCGATAGGCACTTCATATATAGTTGCCGATTGGCATTTTAAAAATAGGTGCCGATAGGCATTTCAGATATAGAAGCCGATAGGTATTTCAAATATAGGTGTCGATAGGCATTTCAGATATAGTTGCCGATTGGCATTTTAGAAATAGGTGCCGATAGGCATTTCAGATATAGAAGCCGATAGGCATTTCAAATATAGGTGCCGATAGGCATTCCAGATATGGTTGCCGATAGGCATTTCAAATATAGGTGCTGATAGGCATTTCAGATGTAGTTTCCGATAGGCATTTCAAAAATAGGTGCCGATAGGCATTTCAGATATAAGTGCCGATAGGCATTTCAGATATAGTTGCCGATTGGCATTTTAAAAATAGGTGCCGGTAGGCATTTCAGATATAGAAGCCGATAAGCATTTCAAATATTGGTGCCGATAGGCATTCCAGATATGGTTGCCGATAGGCATTTCAAATATAGGTGCTGATAGGCATTTCAGATATAAGTGCCGATAGGCATTTCAGATATAGTTGCCGATTGGCATTTAAAAAATAGGTGCCGATAGGCATTTCAGATATAGAAGCCGTTATGTATTTCAAATATAGGTGTCGATAGGCATTTCAGATATGGTTGCCGATAGGCATTTCAAATATAGGTGCTGATAGGCATTTTAGATGTAGTTTCCGATAGGCATTTCAAAAAGAGGTGCCGATAGGCATTTCAGATATAGTTGCCGGTAGGCATTTCAGATATAGTTGCCGATTAGCATTTTAAAAATAGGTGCCGATAGGCATTTCAGATATAGAAGCCTATAGGCATTTCGAATATAGGTGCCGATAGGCATTCCAGATATGGTTGCCGATAGGCATATCAAATATAGGTGCTGATAGGCATTTCAGATGTAGTTTCCGATAGGCATTTCAAAAATAGGTGCCGATAGGCATTTCAGATATAGGTGCCAATAGGCATTTCAGATATAGTTGCCAATTGGCATTTTAAAAATAGGTGCCGATAGGCATTTCAGATATATAAGCCGATAGGCATTTCAAATATATGTGCCGATAGGCATTCCAGATATGGTTTCCGATAGGCATTTCAAATATAGGTGCTGATAGGCATTTCAGTTGTAGTTTCCGATAGGTGTTTCAAAAATTGGTGCCGATAAGCATTTTAGATATAGTTGCCGATTGGCATTTTAAATATAGGTGCCGATAGGCATTTCAGATATAGAAGCCGATAGGTATTTCAAATATAGGTGTCGATAGGCATTTCAGATATGGTTGCCGATAGGCATTTCAAATGTAGGTGCTGAAAGGCATTTCAGATGTAGTTTCCGATAGGCATTTCAAAAATAGGTGCCGATAAGCATTTCAGATATAGGTACCGATAGGCATTTCAGATATAGTTGCCGATTGGCATTTTAAAAATAGGTGCCGGTAGGCATTTCAGATATAGTTGCCGATAGGCACTTCATATATAGTTGCCGATTGGCATTTTAAAAATAGGTGCCGATAGGCATTTCAGGTATAGAAGCCGATAGGTATTTCAAATATAGGTGTCGATAGGCATTTCAGATATGGTTGCCAATAGGCATTTCACATATAGGTGCTGATACGCATTTCAGATGTAGTTTCCAAAAGGCATTTCAAAAAAAAGTTGCCGATAGGCATTTCAGATATAGGTGCCGATAGGCATTTCAGATATAGTTGCCGATTAGCATTTTAAAAATAGGTGCCGATAGGCATTTCAGATATAGAAGCCGATAGGCATTTCAAATATAGGTGCCGATAGGCATTGCAGATATGGTTGCCGATAGGCATTTCAAATATAGGTGCTGTTAGGCATTTCAGATGTAGTTTCCGATAGGCATTTCAAAAATAGGTGCCAATAGGCATTTCATATATAGGTGCCGATAGGCATTTCAGATATAGTTGCCAATTGGCATTTTAAAAATAGGTGCCGATAGGCATTTCAGATATAGAAGCCGATAGGCATTTCAAATATATGTGCCGATAGGCATTCCAGATATGGTTGCCAAAAGGCATTTCAAATATAGGTGCTGATAGGCATTTCAGATGTAGTTTCCGATAGGCATTTCAAAAATAGGTGCCGATAAGCATTTCAGATATAGGTGCCGATAGGCATATCAGATATAGTTGCCGATAGGCACTTAAAATATAGGTGCCGATAGGCATTTCAAATATAGGTGTCGATAGTCATTTCAGATATAAATGCCGAAAGGCATTTCAGATATAGGTGCCGATAGGCATTTCTGATGTGGTTGCCGATAGGCATTTCAAATATAGGTTCTGATAGGCATTTTAGATGTAGTTTCCGATAGGCATTTCAAAAATAGGTGCCGATAGGCATTTCAGATATAGGTGCCGATAGGCACTTCATATAATATAGTTGCCGATTGGCATTTTAAAAATAGGTGTCGATAGGCATTTCATATATAGAAGCCGATAGGCATTTCAAATATAGGTGCCGATAGGCATTCCACATATGGTTGCCGATAGGCATTTCAAATATAGGTGCTGATAGGCATTTCAGATGTAGTTTCCGATAGGCATTTCAAAAATAGGTGCCGATAGGCATTTCAGATATAGGTGCCGATAGGCACTTCATATATAGTTGCCGATTGGCATTTTAAAAATAGGTGTCGATAGGCATTTCAGATATAGAAGCCGATAGGCATTTCAAATATAGGTGCCGATAGGCATTCCACATATGGTTGCCGATAGGCATTTCAAATATAGGTGCTGATAGGCATTTCAGATGTAGTTTCCGATAGGCATTTCAAAAATAGGTGCCGATAGGCATTTCAGATATAGGTGCCGATAGGCACTTCATATATAGTTGCCGATTGGCATTTTAAAAATAGGTGTCGATAGGCATTTCAGATATAGAAGCCGATAGGCATTTCAAATATAGGTGCTGATAGGCATTTCAGATGTAGTTTTCGATAGGCATTTCAAAAATAGGTGCCGATAGGCATTTCAGATATAGGTGCCGATAGACATTTCAGATATAGTTGCCGATTGGCATTTTAAAAATAGGTGCCGATAGGCATTTCAGATATAGAAGTTGATAGGCATTTCAGATATAGGTGGCGATAGGCATTCCAGATATGTTTGCCGATAGGCATTTCAAATAAAGGTGCTGATAGGCATTTCAGATGTAGTTTCCGATAGGCATTTCAAAAATTGGTGCCGATAGGCATTTCTGATATATGTGCCGATAGGCATTTCTGATA
Organism: Venustoraphidia nigricollis; assembly: GCA_034508555.1. Taxonomy (NCBI): domain Eukaryota; kingdom Metazoa; phylum Arthropoda; class Insecta; order Raphidioptera; family Raphidiidae; genus Venustoraphidia; species Venustoraphidia nigricollis. The sequence continues at coordinate 174,244 of JAVRKA010000023.1, read as the reverse complement.
TATGTGCCGATAGGCATTTCAGATATAGTCCGATTGGCATTTTAAAAATAGGTGCCGATAGGCATTTCAGATATAGAAGCCGATAGGTATTTCAAATATAGGTGTCGATAGGCATTTCAGATATGGTTGCCGATAGGCATTTCAAATATAGGTGCTGATAGGCATTTCAGATGTAGTTTCCGATAGGCATTTCAAAAATGGGTGCCGATAGGCATTTCAGATATAGGTGCCGATAGGCATTTCAGATATAGTTGCCGATTGGCATTTAAAAAATAGGTGCCGATAGGCATTTCAGATGTAGTTTCCGATAGGCATTTCAAAAATAGGTGCCGATAGGCATTTCAGATATAGGTGCCGATAGGCATATCAGATATAGTTGCCGATAGGCATTTAAAATATAGGTGCCGATAGGCATTTCAAACATAGGTGTCGATAGGCATTTAAGATATAAATGCCGAAAGGCATTTCAGATATAGGTGCCGATAGGCAATTCTGATGTGGTTGCCGATAGGCATTTCAAATATAGGTGCTGATAGGTATTTCAGGTGTAGTTTCCAATAGGCATTTCAAAAATAGGTGCCGATAGGCATTTCAGATATAGTTGCCGATAGGCACTTCTTATATAGTAGCCGATTGGCATTTTAAAAATAGGTGCCGATAGGCATTTCAGATATAGAAGCCGTTAGGTATTCCAAATATAGGTGTCGATAGGCATTTCAGATATGGTTGCCAATAGGCATTTCAAATATAGGTGCTGACAGGCATTTCGGCTGTAGTTTCCGATAGGCATTTCAAAAAAAAGTTGCCGATAGGCATTTCAGATAAAGGTGCCGATAGGCATTTTAGATATAGTTGCCGATTAGCATTTTAAAAATAGGTGCCGATAGGCATTTCAGATATAGAAGCCGATAGGCATTTCAAATATAGAGGCCGATAGGCATTCCTGTTATGGTTGCCAATAGGCATTTCAAATATAGGTGCTGATAGGAATTTCAGATGTAGTTTCCGATAGGCATTTCAAAAATAGGTGCCGATAGGCATTTCATATATAGGTGCCGATAGGCATTTCAGTTATAGTTGCCAATTGGCATTTTAAAAATAGGTGCCGATAGGCATTTCAGATATAGAAGCCGATAGGTATTTCAAATATAGGTGTCGATAGGCATTTCAGATATGGTTGCCAATAGGCATTTCAAATATAGGTGCTGATAAGCATTTCAGATGTAGTTTCTGATAGGCATTTCAAAAAAAAGTTGCCGATAGGCATTTCAGATATAGGTGCCGATAGGCATTTCAGATATAGTTGCCGATTAGCATTTTAAAAATAGGTGCCGATAGGCATTTCAGATATAGAAGCCGATAGGCATTTTAAATATCGGTGCCGATAGGCATTCCAGATATGGTTGCCGATAGGCATTTCAAATATATAAGTCCTGATAGGAATTTCAGATGTAGTTTCCGATAGGCATTTCAAAAATAGGTGCCGATAGGCATTTCAGATATAGGTGCCGATAGGCATTTCAGATATAGTTGCCGATTGGCATTTTAAAAATTGGTGCCGATAGGCATTTCAGATGTAGTTTTGCGATAGGCATTTCAAAAAATAGGTGCCGATAGGCAATTTAGATATAGGTGCCGATAGGCATATCAGATATAGTTGCCGATAGGCATTTAAAATATAGGTGCCGATAGGCATTTCTGATTTGGTTGCCGATAGGCATTTCAAATATAGGTGCTGATAGGCACTTCAGATATAGGTGCCGATAGGCATTTCAAATATAGGTGCCGATAGGCCTTTCTGATTTGGTTGCCGATAGGCATTTCAGATATAGGTGCCGATAGGCATTTCAGATATAGTTGCCGATTGGCATTTTCAAAATAGGAGCCAATAGGCATTTCAGATGTAGTTTCCGATAGGCATTTCAAAAATAGGTGCCGATAGGCATTTCAGATATAGGTGCCGATAGGCATATCAGATATACATGCCGAAAGGCATTTCAGATATAGGTGCCGATAGGTATTTCTGATTTGGTTGCCGAGAGGCATTTCAAATATAGGTGCTGATAGGCATTTCAGATGTAGTTTCCGATAGGCATGTCAAAAATAGGTGCCGATAGGCATTTCAGATATAGGTGCCGATAGGCATTTTAGATATAGTTGCCGATTGGCATTTTAAAAATCGGTGCCGATAGGCATTTCAGATATAGAAGCCGATAGACATTTCAAATATAGGTGTCGATAGACATTTCAGATATGGTTGCCGATAGGCATTTCAAATATAGGTGCTGATAGGCATTTCAGATGTAGTTTCCGATAGGCATTTCAAAAGTAGGTGCCGATAGGCATTTCAGATATAGTTGCCGATTAGCATTTTAAAAATAGGTGCCGATAGGCATTTCAGATATAAATGCCGAAAAGCATTTAATGTATAGGTGCCGATAGGCATTTCTGATGTGGTTGCCGATAGGCATTTCAAATATAGGTGCTGATAGGCATTTCAGATGTAGTTTCCGATAGGCATTTCAAAAATAGGTGCCGATAGGCATTTCAGATATAGGTGCCGATAGGCACTTCATATATAGTTGCCGATTGGCTTTTTAAAAATAGGTGCCGATAGGCATTTCAGATATAGAAGCCGATAAGCATTTCAAAAATAGGTGCCGATAGGCATTCCAGATATGGTTGCCAATAGGCATTTCAAATATAGGTGCTGATAGGCATTTCAGATGTAGTTTCCGATAGCCATTTCAAAAATAGGTGCCGATCGGCATTTCAGATATAGGTGCCGATATGCATTTCAGATATATGTGCCGATAGGCATTTCAGATATAGTTGCCGATTGGCATTTTAAAAATTGGTGCCGATTGGCATTTCAGATATAGAAGCCGATAGGCATTTCAAATATAGGTGCCGATAGGCATTCCAGATATGGTTGCCGATAGGCATTTCAAATATAGGTGCTGATAGGCATTTCAGATGTAGTTTCCGATAGGCATTTCAAAAATTGGTGCCGATAGGCATTTCACATATAGGTGCCGATAGGCATTTCAGATATAGTTGCCGATTGGCATTTTAAAAATAGGTGCCGATAGGCATTTTAGATATAGAAGCCGATAGGTATTTTAATTATAGGTGTCGATAGGCATTTCAGATATGGTTGCCGATAGGCATTTCAAATATAGGTGCTGATAGGCATTTCAAATGTAGTTTCCGATAACATTTCAACAATAGGTGCCGATAGGCATTTCAGATATAGGTGCCGATAGGAATTTCAGATATAGTTGCCGATTGGTATTTTAAAAATAGGTGCCGATAGGCATTTCAGATGTAGATTCCTATAGGCATTTCAAAAATAGGTGCGGATAGGCATTTCAGATATAGGTGCCGATAGGCATATCAGATATAGTTGACGATAGGCATTTAAAATATAGGTGCCGATAGGCATTTCAGATATAAATGCCGAAAGGCATTTCAGATATAGTTGTCGATAGGCATTTCTGATTTGGTTGCCGATAGGCATTTCAAATATAGGTGCTGATAGGCTTTTCAGATGTAGTTTCCGATAGGCATTTCAAAAATAGGTGCCGATAGGCATTTCAGATATAGAAGCCGATAAGCATTTCAAATATAGGTGCCAATAGGCATTCCAGATATGGTTGCCGATAGGCACTTCAAATATAGGTGCTGATAGGCATTTCAGATGTTGTTTCCGATAGGCATTTCAAAAATAGGTGCCGATAGGCATTTCAGATATAGGTGCCGATAGGCATTTCAGATATAGTTGCCGATTGGCATTTTAAAAATAGGTGCCGATAGGCATTTCAGATGTAGTTTCCTATAGGAATTTCAAAAATAGGTGCGGGTAGGCATTTCAGATATAGGTGCCGATAGGCATATCAGATATAGTTGCCGATAGGCATTTAAAATATATGTGTCGATAGGCATTTCAGATATAAATGCCGAAAGGCATTTTAAAGATAGATGCTGATAGGCATTTCAGATGTAGTTTCCGATAGGCGTTTCAAAAATAGGTGCCGATAGGCATTTCAGATATAGGTGCCGATAGGCATTTCAGATATAGTTGCCGATTGGCATTTTAAAAATAGGTGCCGATAGGCATTTCAGATATAGAAGCCGATAGGCATTTCAAATATAGGTGCCAATAGGCATTCCAGATATGGTTGCCGATAGGCATTTCAAATATAGGTGCTGATAGGCATTTCAGATGTAGTTACAAATAGGCATTTCAAAAATTGGTGCCGATAGGCATTTCAGATATAGGTGCCGATAGGCATTTCAGATATAGTTGCCGATTGGCATTTTAAAAATAGATGCCGATAGGCATTTCAGATATAGAAGCCGATAGGTATTTCAAATGTAGGTGTCGATAGGCATTTCAGATATGATTGCCAATAGGCATTTCAAATATAGGTGCTGATAGGCATTTCAGATGTAGTAACCGATAGGCATTTGAAAAATTGGTGCCGATAGGCATTTCAGATATAGGTGCCGATAGGCATTTCAGATATAGTTGCCGATTGGCATTTTAAAAATAGGTGCCGATAGGCATTTCAGATATAGAAGCCGATAGGCATTTCTAATATAGGTGCCGATAGGCATTCCAGATATAGTTGCCGATAGGCATTTCAAATATAGGTGCTGATAGGCATTTCAGATGTAGTTTCCGATAGGCATTTCACAAATTGGTGCCGATAGGCATTTCAGATATAGGTGCCGATAGACATTTCAGATATAGTTGCCGATTGGCATTTTAAAAAAAGGTGCCGATAGGCATTTCAGATATAGAAGCCGATAGGTATTTTAAATATAGGTGTCGATAGGCATTTCAGATATGGTTGCTGATAGGCATTTCAAATATAAGTGCTGATAGGCATTTCAGATGTAGTTTCCGATAGGCATTTCAGAAATAGGTGCCGATAGGCATTTTAGATATAGGTGCCGATAGGCATTTCAGATATAGTTGCCGTTTGGCATTTTAAAAATAGGTGCCGATAGGCATTTCAGATATAGAAGCCGATAGGCATTTCAAATATAGGTGCCGATAGGCATTCCAGATATGGTTGCCGATAGGCATTTCAAATATAGGTGCTGATAGGCATTTCAGATGTAGTTACAAATAGGCATTTCAAAAATTGGTGCCGATAGGCATTTCAGATATAGGTGTCGATAGGCATTTCAGATATAGTTGCCGATTGGCATTTTAAAAATAGGTGCCGATAGGCATTTCAGATATAGAAGCCGATAGGCATTTCAAATATAGGTGCTGATAGGCATTTCAGATGTAGTTACCGATAGGCATTTAAAAAATTGGTACCGATAGGCATTTCAGATATAGGTGCCGATAGGCATTTCAGATATAGTTGCCGATTGGCATTTTAAAAATAGGTGCCGATAGGAATTTTAGATATAGAAGCCGATAGGCATTTCAAATATAGGTGCCGATAGGCATTCCAGATATGGTTGCCGATAGGCATTTCAAATATAGGTGCTGATAGGCATTTCAGATGTAGTTTCCGATAAGCATTTCAAAAATAGGTGCCGATAGGCATTTCAGATATAGGTGCCGATAGGCATTTCAGATATAGTTGCCGATTGGCATTTTAAAAAAATGTGCCGATAGGCATTTCAGATATAGAAGCCGATAGGTATATCAAATATAGGTGTCGATAGGCATTTCAGATATGGTTGCCGATAGGCATTTCAAATATAGGTGCTGATAGGCATTTCAGATGTAGTTTCCGTTAGGCATTTCAAAAATAGGTGCCGATAGGCATTTCAGATAACGGTGCCGTTAGGCATTTCAGATATAGTTGCCGATTGGCATTTTAAAAATAGGTGCCGATAGGCATTTCAGATTTAGAAGCCGATAGGCATTTCAAATATAGGTGCCGATAGGCATTCCAGATATGGTTGCCGATAGGCATTTCAAATATAGGTGCTGATAGGCATTTCAGATGTAGTTTCCGATAGGCATTTCAAAAATGGGTGCCGATAGGCATTTCAGATATAGGTGCCGATAGGCATTTCAGATATAGTTGCCGATTGGCATTTTAGAAATAGGTGCCGATAGGCATTTCAGATATAGAAGCCGATAGGCATTTCAAATATAGGTGCCGATAGGCATTCCAGATATGGTTGCCGATAGGCATTTCAAATATAGGTGCTGAAACGCATTTCAGATGTAGTTTCCATAGGCATTTCAAAAATAAGTGCCGATAGGCATTTCAGATATAGGTGCCGATAGGCATTTCAGATATAGTTGCCGATTGGCATTTTAAAAATAGGTGCCGGTTGGCATTTTAGATATAGAAGCCGATAGGCATTTCAAATATAGGTGCCGATAGGCATTCCAGATATGGTTGCCGATAGGCATTTCAAATATAGGTGCTGATAGGCATTTCAGATGTAGTTTCCGATAGGCATTTCAAAAATTGGTGCCGATAGGCATTTCAGATATAAGTGCCGATAGGCATTTCAGATATAGTTGCCGATTGGCATTTTAAAAATAGGTGCCGATAGGCATTTCAGATATAGAAGCCGTTATGTATTTCAAATATAGGTGTCGATAGGCATTTCAGATATGGTTGCCGATAGGCATTTCAAATATAGGTGCTGATAGGCATTTCAGATGTAGTTTCCGATAGGCATTTCAAAAAGAGGTGCCGATAGGCATTTCAGATATAGTTGCCGATAGGCATTTCAGTTATAGTTGCCGATTAGCATTTTAAAAATAGGTGCCGATAGGCATTTCAGATATAGAAGCCTATAGGCATTTCAAATATAGGTGCCGATAGGCATTCCAGATATGGTTGCCGATAGGCATATCAAATATAGGTGCTGATAGGCATTTCAGATGTAGTTTCCGATAGGCATTTCAAAAATAGGTGCCGATAGGCATTTCAGATATAGGTGCCAATAGGCATTTCAGATATAGTTGCCAATTGGCATTTTAAAAATAGGTGCCGATAGGCATTTCAAATATATGTGCCGATAGGCATTCCAGATATGGTTGCCGATAGGCATTTCAAATATAGGTGCTGATAGGCATTTCAGATGTAGTTTCCGATAGGCGTTTCAAAAATTGGTGCCGATAAGCATTTTAGATATAGTTGCCGATTGGCATTTTAAAAATAGGTGCCGATAGGCATTTCAGATATAGAAGCCGATAGGTATTTCAAATATAGGTGACGATAGGCATTTCAGATATGGTTGCCGATAGGCATTTCAAATATAGGTGCTGAAAGGCATTTCAGATGTAGTTTCCGATAGGCATTTCAAAAATAGGTGCCGATAAGCATTTCAGATATTGGTGCCGATAGGCATTTCAGATATAGTTGCCGATTGGCATTTTAAAAATAGGTGCCGATAAGCATTTCAGATATAGTTTCCGATAGGCACTTCATATATAGTTGCCGATTGGCATTTTAAAAATAGGTGGCGTTAGGCATTTCAGATATAGAAGCCGATAGGTATTTCAAATATAGGTGTCGATAGGCATTTCAGATATGGTTGCCAATAGGCATTTCAAATATAGGTGCTGATACGCATTTCAGATGTAGTTTCCGATAGGCATTTCAAAAAAAAGTTGCCGATAGGCATTTTAAAAATAGGTGCCGATAGGCATTTCAGATATAGGTGCCGATAGGCATTTCAGATATAGAAGCCGATAGGCATTTCAAATATAGGTGCCGATAGGCATTCCAGATATGGCTGCCGATAGGCATTTTAAATATAGGTGCTGAAAGGCATTTCAGATGTAGTTTCCGATAGGCATTTCAAAAATAAGTGCCGATAGGCATTTCAGATATAGGTGCCGATAGGCATTTTAGATATAGTTGCCGATTGGCATTTTAAAAATAGGTGCCGGTAGGCATTTTAGATATAGAAGCCGATAGGCATTTCAAATATAGGTGCCGATAGGCATTCTAGATATGGTTGCCGATAGGCATTTCAAATATAGGTGCTGATAGGCATTTCAGATGTAGTTTCCGATAGGCATTTCAAAAATTGGTGCCGATAGGCATTTCAAAAATTGGTGCCGATAGGCATTTCAGATATAAGTGCCGATAGGCATTTCAGATATAGAAGCCGTTATGTATTTCAAATATAGGTGTCGATAGGCATTTCAGATATGGTTGCCGATAGGCATTTCAAATATAGGTGTCGATAGGCATTTTAGATATGGTTGCCGATAGGCATTTCAAAAATAGGTGCCGATAAGCATTTCAGATATAGGTGCCGATAGGCATTTCAGATATAGTTGCCGATTGGCACTTTAAAAATAGGTGGCGATAGGCATTTCAGATATAGAAGCCGATAGGTATTTCAAATATAGGTGTCGATAGGCATTTCAGATATGGTTGCCAATAGGCATTTCAAATATAGGTGCTGATACGCATTTCAGATGTAGTTTCCGATAGGCATTTCAAAAAAAAGTTGCCGATAGGCATTTTAGATATAGGTGCCGATAGGCATTTCAGATATAGTTGCCGATAGGCATTCCAGATATGGTTGCCGATAGGCATTTCAAATATAGGTGCTGTTAGGCATTTCAGATGTAGTTTCCGATAGGCATTTCAAAAATAGGTGCCGATAGGCATTTCATATATAGGTGCCGATAGGCATTTCAGATATAGTTGCCAATTGGCATTTTAAAAATAGGTGCCGATAGGCATTTCAGATATAGGTGCCGATAGGCACTTCATATATAGTTGCCGATTGGCATTTTAAAAATAGGTGTCGATTGGCATTTCAGATATAGAAGCCGATAGGCATTTCAAATATAGTTGCCGATAGGCATTCCAGATATGGTTGCCGATAGGCATTTCAAATATAGGTGCTGAGAGGCATTTCAGATGTAGTTTCCGATAGGCATTTCAAAAATAGGTGCCGATAGGCATTTCAGATATAGGTGCCGATAGGCATTTCAGATATAGTTGCCGATTGGCATTTTAAAAATAGGTGCCGATAGGCATTTCAGGTATAGAAGCCGATAGGCATTTCAGATATAGGTGGCGATAGGCATTCCAGATATGTTTGCCGATAGGCATTTCAAATAAAGGTGCTGATAGGCATTTCAGATGTAGTTTCCGATAGGCATTTCAAAAATTGGTGCCGATAGGCATTTCTGATATATGTGCCGATAGGCATTTCAGATATAGTTGCCGATTGGCATTTTAAAAATAGGTGCCGATAGGCATTTCAAATATAGAAGCCGATAGGTATTTCAAATATAGGTGTCGATAAGCATTTCAGATATGGTTGCCGATAAGCATTTCAAATATAGGTACTGATAGGCATTTCAGATGTAGTTTCCGATAGACATATCAAAAATAGGTGCCGATAGGCATTTCAGATATAGGTGCCGATAGGCATTTCAGATATAGTTGCCGATTGGCATTTTAAAAATAGGTGCCGATAGGCATTTCAGATGTATTTTCCGATAGGCATTTCAAAAATAGGTGCCGATAGGCATTTTAGATGTCGGTGCCGATAGGCATATCAGATATAGTTGCCGATAGGCATTTAAAATATAGGTGCCGATAGGCATTTCTGATTTGGTTGCCGATAGGCATTTCAAATATAGGTGCTGATAGGCACTTCAGATATAGGTGCCGATAGGCATTTCAAATATAGGTGCCGATAGGCTTTTCTGATTTGGTTGCCGATAGGCATTTCAGATATAGGTGCCGATAGGCATTTCAGATATAGTTGCCGATTGGCATTTTAAAAATAGGAGCCGATAGGCATTTCAGATGTAGTTTCCGATTAGCATTTCAAAAATAGGTGCCGATAGGCATTTCAGATATAGGTGCCGATAGGCATATCAGATATAGTTGTCGATAGGCATTTAAAATATAGGCGCCGATAGGCATTTCAAATATAGGTGCCGATAGGCACTTCAGATATACATGCCGAAAGGCATTTCAGATATAGGTGCCGATAGGTATTTCTGATTTGGTTGCCGAGAGGCATTTCAAATATAGGTGCTGATAGACATTTCAAATATAGGTGCTGATAGGCATTTCAGATGTAGTTTCCGATAGGCATGTCAAAAATAGGTGCCGATTGGCATTTCAGATATAGGTGCCGATAGGCTTTTCAGATATAGGTGCCGATAGGCATTTCAGATATATTTGCCGATTGGCATTTTAAAATAGGTGCCGATAGGCATTTCAGATATAGAAGCCGATAGGCATTTCAAATATAGGTGTCGATAGGCATTTCAGATATGGTTGCCGATAGGCATTTCAAATATAGGTGCTGATAGGCATTTCAGATGTAGTTTCCGATAGGCATTTCAAAAATAGGTGCCGATAGGCATTTCAGATATAGGTGCCGATAGGCATTTCAGATATAGAAGCCGATAGGCATTTCAAATATATGTGCCGATAGGCATTCCAGATATGGTTGCCAAAAGGCATTTCAAATATAGGTGCTGATAGGCATTTCAGATGTAGTTTCCGATAGGCATTTCAAAAATAGGTGCCGATAGGCATTTCAGATAAAGGTGCCGATAGGCACTTCATATATAGTTGCCGATTGGCATTTTAATAATAGGTGTCGATAGGCATTTCAGATATAGAAGCCGATAGGCATTTCAAATATAGGTGCCGATAGGCATTCCAGATATGGTTGCCGATAGGCATTTCAAATATAGGTGCTGATAGGCATTTCAGATGTAGTTTCCGATAGGCATTTCAAAAATAGGTGCCGATAGGCATTTCAGATATAGGTGCCGATAGGCATTTCAGATATAGTTGCCGATTGGCATTTTAAAAATAGGTGCCGATAGGCATTTCAGATATAGAAGCCGATAGGAATTTCAAATATAGGTGTCGATAGGCATTTCAGATATAGTTGCCGATAGGCACTTCAAATATAGGTGCTGATAAGCATTTCAGATGTAGTTTCCGATAGGCATTTCAAAAATAGGTGCCGATAGGCATTTCAGATATAAGTGCCGATAGGCATTTCAGATATAGTTGCCGATTGGCATTTTAAAAATAGGTGCCGATAGGCATTTCAGATGTAGTTTCCTATAGGCATTTCAAAAATAGGTGCGGATAGGCATTTCAGATATAGGTGCCGATAGGCATATCAGATATAGTTGCCGATAGGCATTTAAAATATAGGTGCCGATAGGCATTTCAGATATAAATGCCGAAAGGCATTTCAGATATAGGTGCAGATAGGCATTTCTGATTTGGTTGCCGATAAGCATTTCAAATATAGGTTCTGATAGGCATTTCAGATGTAGTTTCCGATAGGCATTTCAAAAATAGGTGCCGATAGGCATTTCAGATATAGAAGCCGATAGGCATTTCAAATATAGGTGCCGATAGGCATTCCAGATATGGTTGCCGATAGGCATTTCAAATATAGGTGCTGATAGGCATTTTAGATGTAGTTTCCGATAGGCATTTCAAAAATAGGTGCCGATAGGCATTTCTGATATAGGTGCCGATAGGCATTTCAAATATAGTTGCCGATTGGCATTTTAAAAATAGGTGCCGATAGGCATTTCAGATATAGAAGCCGATAGGCATTTCAAATATAGGTGCCAATAGGCATTCCAGATATGGTTGCCAATAGGCATTTCAAATATAGGTGCTGATAGGCATTTCAGATGTAGTTACCGATAGGCATTTCAAAAATTGGTGCCGATAGGCATTTCAGATATAGGTGCCGATAGGCATTTCAGATATAGTTGCCGATTGACATTTTAAAAATAGATGCCGATAGGCATTTCAGATATAGAAGCCGATAGGTATTTCAAATATAGGTGTCGATAGGCATTTCAGATATGTTTGCCGATAGGCATTTCAAATATAGGTGCTGATAGGTATTTCAGATGTAGTTTCCGATAGACATTTCAAAAATAGGTGCCGATAGGCATTTCAGATATAGGTGCCGATAGGCATTTCAGATATAGTTGCCGATTGGCATTTTAAAAACAGGTGCCGATATGCATTTCAGTTGTAGTTTCCGATAGGCATTTCAAAAATAGGTGCCGATAGGCATTTCAGATATAGGTGCCGATAGGCACTTCATATATAGTTGCCGATTGGCATTTTAAAAATAGGTGCCGATAGGCATTTCAGATATAGAAGTTGATAGGTATTTCAAATATAGGTGTCGATAGGCATTTCAGATATGGTTGCCAATAGGCATTTCAAATATAAGTGCTGATAGGCATTTCAGATGTAGTTTCCGAAAGGCATTTCAAAAAAAAGTTGCCGATAGGCATTTCAGATATAGGTGCCGATAGGCATTTCAGATATAGTTGCCGATTAGCATTTTAAAAATAGGTGCCGATAGGCATTTCAGATATAGAAGCCGATAGGCATTTCAAATATAGGTGCCGATAGGCATTCCAGATATGGTTGCCGATAGGCATTTCAAATATAGGTGCTGATAGGCATTTCAGATGTAGTTTCCGATAGGCATTTCAAAAATAGGTGCCGATAGGCATTTCATATATAGGTGCCGATAGGCATTTCAGATATAGTTGCCAATTGGCATTTTAAAAATAGGTGTCGATAGGCATTTCAAATATAGAAGCCGATAGGCATTTCAAATATATGCGCTGATAGGCATTCCAGATATGGTTGCCAAAAGGCATTTCAAATATAGGTGCTGATAGGCATTTCAGATGTAGTTTCCGATAGGCATTTCAAAAATAGGTGCCGATAGGCATTTCAGATACAGGTGCCGATAGGCACTTCATATATAGTTGCCGATTGGCATTTTAAAAATAGGTGTCGATTGGCATTTCAGATATAGAAGCCGATAGGCATTTCAAATATAGGTGCCGATAGGCATTCCAGATATGGTTGCCGATAGGCATTTCAAATATAGGTGCTGAGAGGCATTTCAGATGTAGTTTCCGATAGGCATTTCAAAAATAGGTGCCGATAGGCATTTCAGATATAGGTGCCGATAGGCATTTCAGATATAGTTGCCGATTGGCATTTTAAAAATAGGTGCCGATAGGCATTTCAGATATAGAAGCCGATAGGTATTTCAAATATAGGTGTCGATAGGCATTTTAGATATGGTTGCCGATAGGCATTTCAAATATAGGTGCTGATAGGCATTTCAGATGTAGTTTCCGATAGGCATTTCAAAAATAGGTGCCGATAGGCATTTTAGATATAGGTGCCGATAGGCATATCAGATATAGTTGCCGATAGGCATTTAAAATATAGGTGCCGATAGGCATTTCTGATTTGGTTGCCGATAGGCATTTCAAATATAGGTGCTGATAGGCACTTCAGATATAGGTGCCGATAGGCATTTCAAATATAGGTGCCGATAGGCCTTTCTGATTTGGTTACCGATAGGCATTTCAGATATAGGTGCCGATAGGCATTTCAGATATAGTTGCCGATTGGCATTTTAAAAATAGGTGCCGATAGGCATTTCAGATGTAGTTTCCGATAGGCATTTCAAAAATAGGTGCCGATAGGCATTTCAGATATAGAAGTCGATAAGCATTTCAAAAATAGGTGCCGTTAGGCATTCCAGATATGGTTGCCAATAGGCATTTCAAATATAGGTGCTGATAGGCATTTCAGATGTAGTTTCCGATAGGCATTTCAAAAATAGGTGCCGATAGGCATTTCAGATATAGGTGCCGATAGGCATTTCAGATATAGTTGCCGATTGGCATTTTAAAAATAGGTGCCGATAGGCATTTCAGATGTAGTTTCCGATAGGCATTTCAAAAATAGGTGCCGATAGGCTTTTCAGATATAGGTGCCGATAGGCATATCAGATATAGTTGCCGATAGGCATTTAAAATATAGGTGCCGATAGGCATTTCAGATATAGGTGCCGATAGGCATATCAGATATAGTTGCCGATAGGCATTTAAAATATAGGTGCCGATAGGCATTTCAAATATAGGTGTCGATAGGCATTTCAGATATAAATGCCGAAAGGCATTCCAGATATAGGTGCCGATAGGCATTTCTGATGTAGTTGCCGATAGGCATTTCAAATATAGGTCCTGATAAGCATTTCAGATGTAGTTTCCGATAGGCATTTCAAAAATAGGTGCCGATAGGCATTTCAGATATAGTTGCCGATAGGCACCTCATATATAGTTGCCGATTGGCATTTTAAAAATAGGTGCCGATAGGCATTTCAGATATAGAAGCCGATAGGCATTTCAAATATAGGTGCTGATAGGCATTTCAGATGTAGTTTACGATAGGCATTTCAAAAATAGGTGCCGATAGGCATTTCAGATATAGGTGCCGATAGGCATTTCAGATATAGTTGCCGATTGGCATTTTAAAAATAGGTGCCGATTGGCATTTCAGATATAGAAGCCGATAGGCATTTCAAATATAGGTGCCGATAGGCATTCCAGATATGTTTGCCGATAGGCATTTCAAATATAGGTGCTGATAGGCATTTCAGATGTAGTTTCCGATAGGCATTTCAAAAATAGGTGCCGATAGGCATTTCAGATATAGTTGCCGATTGGCATTTTAAAAATAGGTGCCGATAGGCATTTCAGATATAGAAGCCGATAGGCATTTCAAATATAGGTGCCGATAGGCATTCCAGATATGGTTGCCGATAGGCATGTTGCGAACCGCTGGTGCAGTGAAGCACCACTGGTTTAAAATAGACTGATAGCACACCTGAAGGAATTCGCTGCGTCCACAGAAACAGACAACCGGACGTGAATCGGCAGCGCGTGTGGGACGGCGATGTCGGTTCTACGTGGTGATGACTTTTGAACAGAGAGACACGCGGGAAAGTTCGAAGCGGACGGAGGTGTCCAATCGGGCATAAATTACTAAATATTGTTAGTTAGAGTTTTTCCAAATTATTGTTTCGGGGTAACGATTCTAAATTATGTGTTTCTTTTCGTAAGACCGCGGTCAATAAAAGAGTGTGCGGGAATCCAGCTGTCTGTGGCGCAGCAAGTTCTACGGGCAAAGGTAAGTCCTCGCAAGCTGGCGAGTAACATGTAGATTTTTCGTTTCTTTGCTTTATATCAAGAGGATTTTTCGTAATTATAGTTTATTTTACAAGAAATCGTTGCACTTTATTCATGTATCACCTCACCAGCCATTACAGCAAGGGCCCACGACCCTCCTAAACGTGGTGGTGGCACGCTACCCCTTTTTGGCGCGGCTTCGGTCACGCCAAATCGGTTAATTTTAGCCCCTAGTAGCGGGGGCTCGCGACAAATGGTGGCAGCGGTGGGATTAATTTTACTAAAAGTGATGGGATTAATTTCACTAAAATGTGTAGTCAAAATTTTGGGATGTTAACGAAAGTGTTCATATAAGCGTAATCAATTTTTTTTTTGGGAAGCATTAAATTAAAAAAATAAATTTCTTGTGAATTGTGGATCGAATAAATATAAACCGTTAGAAAATTAGAAATGAAATGAAATATGATGCTATGATTAATCTGCATATAACATACTCATCAAAATTTACCGGGTGATTTCAGTATGAGAGTACGAATAAATGTTGAAATGTTGAAAAATTTGTTTTGGTTTAATTGGGAATTAAGTTGTTTAAATACATTTTTTTTATGTAGTAAATTATTAGGAATTGATAAAATGGCGGTAGTGAAACGTACATGTGACGTCACGTTTGACGACACGAAATGGTAGCTGGATGGTGCGGTGAGGGTAGGAAATATACATTTTTTTTTCTTTTTCTATTTTTTTTCTATTTTCTTTTCTATTTCTTTAAAATTTTGTAAATCATATGTATGCTGAAAATTTGATGTTGTTGACACCTACCTATGTTGCCGAACACCCGTTATATAATTTATCCGGTTCTTATCAGTCATATTACTTTATAATATCTTATAACTGGCGTAAATAAAATACTGTCGTTGGAAAAAATTCATATAATTTTAATTTTTGCATTATTCATGTTGTTTTGAAAAAGTAAAATCATAACTTGGTAGTAAATTTTTTTTTTCATGTTTTCATTTTTTTTTCTCTATTATTGCATTATTAATATTTCAATAAATTAAAATAAATTCATTTATTAATAGTAGATTTGTGTTATAAAATGAGGTTCAAATAGAAATTGTTAAGTAAATTTGATAATCTGTTGAAATTTTTGGAATTATAACGTAAACAATCATTTTAATCAAGTATAACGGTAATTGAATTTTTTTTTGTTGAATCGGGTTCCTTAAATAGCCCTCCTTCCCCCGTATATAAGTAGTTTCGCGGTAGCAAAATTTCAATAAATTACCCCCAACCCCGTGAATACCCCATAACAACGATGGCAACCACCAACACGGCGACAACGACGTCCACTCCCCCGGTCGTTACACCGACCGCAGCGACAGCAACGACGATGGCAACGGGCGCTGGTAGCATGTCTTTTGCTACCAATCAACAAGAAAACAGGTTTGTCACCGTAAATAAGGTAAATTTGGGTGCGTTCGCAAGTAGTCTAGACACGTTCTCAGGTAAGGAGAACGCAGCGGAGTATTTTGAAAGAGTCGAATTGAGAGCGTCGTTGGAGGACATTAGCGAAACACAACTCGCGGCTGTAGTAAAATGTAGGTTGGTAGGAGAAGCTTACCAATTTTTTCAATCGGAACCGGAGCTGAAATTCGATCGGATCGGTTACAACGAATTAAAACGCGCGTTACTAAATAAATTTGCGGAGACACAGATACCGGGAGCAGCGCAATTCAAATTAAACCAAGCCTGGCAGCGACACAACGAGACAGTGAGCCAGTATGTGACACGGCTGAAGTTACTGGGACAAAAGGTGCTGGAAGAGGATCTGAGAACGGCGTCGGTAGCGGAAATTGAAGGATTGAAAAAGAAGCAAAAGGACCTGCTCTTAAATCAGCTACAACTGGGACTCAAGAAAGAAATCATGAGAGGTGTGGGTACTCTCATGATGCTGGAGACCAACCTAACCTTTGAAAAAGCGATACTGCTGGCGGAGCGAGAAGAGTTACACTTATCGCTCATGGGAAATACCAGGCGAATGGACGTCCTGCGGATTGAAGAGGAGCCGGGAAGAGCTACTTACCGACCTACGCACCAAAGCAATGCGAGGCCGGATTATCGCCGAATGGATGGACGGCCAGCTAACCGTCAACCCGTTGCACCACGGAACCGAAGAACAGAAGATAACAACCGATGCTACAACTGTTTGGGGATAGGGCACTTCGCTGCCCAATGCAGGAGTCCATTGACTTGCCGGAGATGCCTAACACCAGGCCACCGAGAAGCCCAATGCAGGAGACAGCAACTGCCGATGGGAGAACGCCAGAGTGAAGTCAGAGGAAGGACTATCAATCAGCAACATATGACGCGTCGACCAACACATTTAAACTTCCAACCCGCCCCAGATGTGCTCCGATCCGAGGGCCAGGGTTCACCAAGACGCCGAAATTAACCATACCACAAGTATGGAATGCTGAAATTCAAGATGTGCCGAACATTATAACCGCAAAATTTGGAAGAAGAGTTCTGACACTGATAATTGATACTGGGTCAGTCGTCTCGATTGTCAAACGAAGAAGTATTGGCAATCACGAGGTAAATCCTGGACGTAGAATGTCGCTAGCCGGCATAACGGGACATGCCGTCGAATCCGAGGGAACGACTGAACTAACTCTACAGATCATGGATCGGAAGATACCCCTTGAACTGGTGGTTTGTCAAGAACTGCCCATTCGAGCCGACGGTCTACTCGGAAGAGATTTTTTGAAATCTGCAGAGGCCATTATCGATTACGAAGCCAATACATTGGAAATGGCGGGAATCAGCATTCCATTACTGAAAGAAGAAGAGGCACATGGAGCATCACGAGAGTTATTAATACTCACCAAGGGACAAGAAACTGAACGCAAGAAACCAATACTGTCCAAGATACGAGAAGTTAAAGGTGACTTATTTACGGCACCTGTCGAATATGCACTTGCGCATTGCGTCGCGCAAGATTTCAATATGGGAAGAGGGATCGCAGTGGATTTTCGGAGAAGATACGCATCTATTCCAGACCTCAGGGCACAACGCGCGCGAGTGGGAGAACTTGCGTACTTGAAGATTGGCGAAGAACATATTTATTACTTAGTCACAAAGCGGAGAAGTCACGAGAAACCGACACTGGAGACCCTGAGAAGATCCCTAGTAGCGCTGAAGAATCATATGAAGAGGATGAAGATATCTAAGCTCGCCATACCACGACTAGGTAGCGGTTTAGATCGGCTAAAATGGTCAAAAGTGAGAAAGCTAATAGAGACGGTGTTCAGTTCTACGGACGTGGATGTTGTGATCTACGAACTTTCAGACGAGAATAAAATCCAAACTGATCAAGAGAATAGTAAGCCCCGCTCTCAAGGAGGACGAAGAGTGGATGCAACTCTTGCAACAGGCGATACCTTGTCGACCACAGCCACCAAACGAAGTAAGAAGAAAATAGTCGCAGAAAATAAAAGGGAGAAGCTTAATTTAAAGAAACTGGAGGATGAAGTAGAAACTAACGTAGGAAGAATCAAAGTTGCTGAGAAAACTGTTTCATGGGCAAACTCGTTGGAGGACCGAGCAGAAAACGAAAAATCTTCGTTGCTTCCACCGCGGCCACGGTTGGAGCGCAACTTAGGTATGGAGGTTGGCCGACTTCCTGTCCTGATCGTCGAAGATTTGGAGATTCCTGCAAAGTCTGAGTGCGTGTGCACGGGCACTCATAAACGTCTCGAACCCGGAAAAACAGTATTGATCGAGCCGACAGAGATTTTAACCCACGGAGTAATGGCAGCTAGAGTGCTAGCCCAAGTTTCAATGAAGAAAGAAGTTGTAGTGCAGCTAATAAACGTCACCGATAAGACGTTAGCAGTAAAAGCGAAGACCACTGTAGGATACGCGGAGGATCATATGGACGAATCCGAGGCCCGACCTTCAACACCGGTGAATATAAAGAAGGGGGACCTGACGACATTCCATACACAAGTTGTTAAGTCAATAGGTGATGAAATTGACACGAAGCATTTAGAGCCAGAAGTACGGAGTAAATTATTAAGATTGTTGGACGAATATCGCGATATATTTTATGCAGAAGGGGATAAGTTTGCAGTAGCCAAAGGTGTTCAACATCGCATCATTACGGACGATGTGCACCCAATTGCAAAAGCGCCATATCGTGTACCACACGCTCAACGAGAAATCCTGCGAGAAAACATAAACCAGATGCTGGAAGATGAAGTGATTTCGTATTCGCAATCACCATGGTCAGCGCCGGTCGTGATGGTACCGAAGAAAAGTGAAAACGGAGAAACAAAAATTCGAGTATGCATCGACTACCGAAATCTGAATGCAGTCACGAAACGAGACTTCTATCCACTTCCAAATTTAAACGAGACCTTTGACGTATTAGGCCAAGCCACTCTCTTCACCACACTCGATTTAGCCTCTGGATATTGGCAAGTCGAAGTAGCCCCAGAAGACAGAGAGAAAACAGCCTTCAGTACACCCGACGGACACTACCAATGCAATCGAATGCCGTTTGGTTTGATCAACGCACCAAGCACATTTCAACGTCTGATGAACACGGTACTGACGGGCCTGACTAAAGATCGCTGTTTGGTCTACTTGGATGACGTAATTGTATACAATTCGAAGGGAGTCGATGATCACCTCGTACAACTGAAGCAAATATTTCAACGTTTGAGAGATTCGAATCTGAAGTTGAAGCCGTCTAAATGTAAATTTTTATGTAGAGAAACTAAATATCTGGGACATATCATATCCACTGAAGGGATAAGGCCAGATATGGAGAAAATACACGTTGTGCAGAATTATCCATTGCCAAAAAATGTTCGAGATATCCGAGCTTTTCTGGGCCTGGCAGGTTTTTATCGAAGATTTATACCGCAGTTTTCTCACCTAGCCAAGCCACTAACCGAACTCACTAAGAAGAATGCAAAATTCACGTGGACTAACGAAGCGCAGAAATCATTTGACGAATTGAAGAATAAATTATGCAGTAAGCCTGTGTTGCAATATCCAAACTTTGAGAAAACTTTTATTTTAACGACAGACGCGTCGGGAACCGCCATAGGAGCGATACTGAGCCAAGATTATGATGGACATGAGAAGCCGATTGCGTATGCAAGTAGACAGCTGAACAAAGCTGAAGGAAACTATTCCACAACCGAGCGAGAATGTCTAGCCGTAGTTTGGGGAATAAAACATTTTCGATGTTACCTGTACGGAAAGAAATTCAAAATCATCACCGACCATAGGCCACTTAGATGGTTATTGTCAGTGAAGGATCCGAATTCTCGATTGGCTAGATGGGCGTTGACACTTTCGGAGTATGACTTCGATATTGTTCATCGCGTAGGAAGGAAACATGGTAATGCGGACGCTCTCTCCCGAATACCAATAGCACTTGTTGAAAATGACGATAATTATTACGAGCCAGTTTGGGACAGAACCACGATCAAGATTCAGCAGAGCAAAGATCCTGAGTTACGAGAAATATTGGTGAGAATAGAGGAAGATCCAGAATTTGACGTATATTACCTTGATGAAGATGGCCTCCTTTTTAAAACCAGAGACGAAGGTGGACGCCAAGACCGACTAGTCGTACCAAAATCGATGGTAACACAAATTATACACGGTTACCACGACCTTCCATATGCAGGGCACATGGGTTTTTCGAAGACATTATCAATGATCCGAAGTCGATTTTTCTGGACACATATGTCCACAGACGTGAAGAAGTACTGCGAGCGGTGCGTATCCTGCGCACAGCGGAAAAGTCCACAGAAGAAACCAGCTCCCTTACAACGGCTACCAGCGGTAAGCGCTCCGTTTGAACGAGTGGCGATGGACGTTGTTGGTCCATTGGTTTCGACGTTGAACGGGCACAAATACCTTCTAACCTTTCAGGATTATTTTACCCGCTATCTCGAAATAATCCCGCTGAAAGACCAAAAGGCTGAGACGATAGCCAAGGTATTTGTTACTCAAATCGTGTCAAGACATGGAGCTCCAAGGATGCTGATCACGGATCAGGGAACTAACTTCCTATCAGGTCTAATGAAGGAAGTTTGTCGGTTGTTGAATATTACCAAAATCCAAACAACTCCGTACCATCCCCAATGTAACGGCATGATCGAGCGAACTCATCGAGTTATAAAGGATCTATTGTCACACTTTGTGGACGAAACGCAACGCGACTGGGATGAATGGATCCCGTATGTTGTTATGGCCTACAGGGGCCATGTCCATAGTTCCACAGGAGAAACACCATTCTTCTTATTGCACGGAAGAGACATGGAGCTTCCGTACGACGCTATTACAAAATCAAGACGCAGGGCATACGACGTGGATGAGAATTATGCATCAGAACTCATCCTACGATTGCAGCGAGCCTACGAAATGGTTAGTAGGCACTTATCAGAAACTACTGATAAGCAAGTCGAAGCGTTTAATAAGAAGTCAAAACCAGTACCATTTGAAGTTGGTGACCGCGTCTATCTGCATGATCCCAGCACGAAGCTCAATCGTTCAAAAAAGTTATCGAAGCCGTGGACTGGACCCTACCGCATCCTGGAGAAGAAGGGTCCAGTAACATTTAAGATTAAAGAGATTCAAGGGAGGAAAGAGCAAATCGTCCATGCCAACCGGTTGAAGTTTCTGAAAGGAGAAGACGAAGAGTTACAGCCTGAAGCCGACGAAGGGTTACAGCCTGAGGAAGACGACGAATTCGGGGAAATTCAATTACCCAATCTGAATAGGCCGGAACTGTATGACCTGGACGAAGAACTAGATTTCGCCACTCTTTCTCGGGTCAATGAGGAATACGACGGTCCAAACAACCGAGATGACGGAGATATCAAAGCAGAAGTCGAAGAAATGTTACCCCCAGCCGAGGTAGCAGCTGAAGAAAATGATGGGGGCAATCCTCACCCTCACATCGAAGAAGATGAGCAGGTGGATAACCCCATAGAAGAAATATATCACGAGTTTGACGCACGAGAGGGAGACCCACAAGAGGTTCTTGACAACGTAAATCAACAAGTCGAAAATCGAGTCAATGACCAAGTGGAGATCGAAGCACCCAACGAGCAAGCGGCCGAACAACACCCCTACCGTACCAGGGCTCGCGGTCGCGTGTCCGATCACCCATGGGTCCTTGACCGAAGGATCTAAAACCCAACATCACTTAGTGACTAAACCACAAGTTGCACCGAACAATCTAGTAGGCACTATTACTAACAATTGTGGGTGCGCGAATAGTGAGCGTCCTAATTAAAACTGAAGTAATTATACCTTGTTACAGATACTTTCACTGTTCAGACGAATTACTTTTATAGTGTAGAGACTAAAGCTGAAGCAGCATCAAGAACGTTCGACACGGACGAAAGTGTAAGTGTTTAGATTACCGTAGTATTTTTATCTTAAAAAAAAAATAAATAAATAAAAACTGAAATATTTAATAATTAAGTGGTTTAGTGAACGCCAAAAATCAGTGTTTAACTTTGTTGTGGTTTATGAGCAATCTTGTGCGCGTCTAACTCGTGTGGATTAGAGAAACTTCTTTTATTTTTATTGTTGTTTGATATCGATAATAGATTTTATTTTATTTTTTTTGTGTCATTTAGGGGATTACAATTGACGTTCAAAGTAGCAATATGTATCTTATAAATTCTAATTTTATATTTACTTTTATGGTAGTTGCTGCGTGTCATTTAATTAGAATTAGTTATGCTGACGAAGTCTACTATAACATAACTAAATTAGATCATCAACCTGGAATTTATTTTGAGTCCTTAGGGCCTTTGTCGATTATAAGTAGTGAATGGAAACTCGTAACGTTTGTAGACTTAAATAACTTGTATAGAAAATATGTAATGTTGAAAGAATTTCATGATAAAAATGTGGATTTTTGTAATCATCTAGAGGTTGAGCTGGTCAACGTGGTGGGCCGTGATATTCGGGTTGATTGTAAGCAATTTTTGCAAGCAACCAAAGCGAGCATGACAATTTTTCGAAAACAACAAAGTGATTTATTTTATTTTTTGGGACACGAACCTGGGAATCAAATTAGAGTAAAAAGGGGTCTAGCAAATATAGTGGGGAAAGCTAGTAAATATTTATTTGGAACCTTAGATGCTGACGATGGGGACTTTTATGAGAGAGAAATTTCGAAAATTGCGAATGATAATAAAGAGATAGTAAAGTTGATCAATAAACAAACACACGTTGATCAGAACACTTTAGCGATAATAAATGACACGTTGCAAACCATTCAAGAGAATGAATTCAATTTTAATAATAATTTAAAAACTTTATGGGAATACGCTGATAAAACGACGAATGCACTCAATTCCGAATTACTTGCGGGGGTACTAGCAAGACATATGTCTCAATTTAATGTAGTTTTAAGTGAATTGTTGTACGAGTTAGAAACTTTAATAAATGCAGTTACGAGTGCCCAAAATGGAATCGTGCATCCGAGCGTTGTATCACCGCAGAATTTATATAACGAGCTTGTCAGGGTACAGAGACTCATCCCTAAAGGCGTAATATTTCCAATAAATTTAGCATTAGATAATATACATGAGTACTATCAATTAATGAGTTTAAATATTTTTTTCAAAAAGGGTAAACTAATTTACATATTAGGGATACCACTGGTGTTGAGTTACGAATTTACACTGTATAACGCTTTGCCATTACCTAAGCACCTTAGAAATTTCGATTATGTGTTTGTCCAGCCGAACTACCAATATATCGGTGTCGATAAATCAAAACAATTTTATACGACTTTCACTGAACACCAGATGACTAGTTGTAAAAGTAGTGCTAATTTAAGGGTGTGTAAGATGTTTCAACCCCTGTATACGTATCACAGTACGACCCTATGTGAGTTGAAACTATTCCGAAATCCCGAATCCTTGCCGAAAGAATGTAACACCAAAATTATTCGTTTGAACACTAGTGTTTGGCATAAACTAACTTATAGAAACCGGTGGTTATTCGCAGTGGGTGAACCGGAAAACTTAATTATAAATTGTGATCAATCGGATCAGTCGTTAAATGCAAAAATTACTGGAGTCGGAATATTTTCACTTTCATCCGATTGTAAAGCCTACACCTCCAATAGCGTGCTGTTCCCCATGGGAGTCTTCAAAAGTAAGTGGTTTGTGGATTATATTCCAAATTTTGACCTCACACAAATCAATAGTTCAATTTTAACAGACATTCATTTGAGTAAAGCTTTAAATACAACCGTGAGATTTAATAAAGACGTATTACTTAAGAGGTTACAAGACTTAAAATTTGTAGCGAAAGATCTTGATGAGTTGCGAGACCTGGGCGAGGCTGCACAGAATCACGGTATCACTGAGCAGCGTCACGCCCAAACTTTTTACGGAGTATTGTTGGTAGGTGTTGTGCTAATTATTTTAATATGTTGTAAAATAATAAAAGTTGTCAAAAATTTTAAAACGAAGTGGGTCGACCACTGTCGGTCGACTAAAGGAGAACCAAAGGTGGAGGAGGTAGTTGTAGAGGAGGTTGTTACTGAGGGATGATTATTCAATTTTTTGTTTTTTTATTATTTGAACCCAGCAAGTCTCGAGTAAGTAGTATTGTAATTAGTTTTAAGCGATTTAGATGGTAAATATGCGAGGGCTGCGCTATGCCTAATCAGTCTATTTTATGGGAGTAGTATTTTCTTTTTTTTTATATAAAAAGTGCATTGCCGGATGGGCAATCGACTTTTTAATAAGGGGGGGGCATTGTTGCGAACCGCTGGTGCAGTGAAGCACCACTGGTTTAAAATAGACTGATAGCACACCTGAAGGAATTCGCTGCGTCCACAGAAACAGACAACCGGACGTGAATCGGCAGCGCGTGTGGGACGGCGATGTCGGTTCTACGTGGTGATGACTTTTGAACAGAGAGACACGCGGGAAAGTTCGAAGCGGACGGAGGTGTCCAATCGGGCATAAATTACTAAATATTGTTAGTTAGAGTTTTTCCAAATTATTGTTTCGGGGTAACGATTCTAAATTATGTGTTTCTTTTCGTAAGACCGCGGTCAATAAAAGAGTGTGCGGGAATCCAGCTGTCTGTGGCGCAGCAAGTTCTACGGGCAAAGGTAAGTCCTCGCAAGCTGGCGAGTAACATGTAGATTTTTCGTTTCTTTGCTTTATATCAAGAGGATTTTTCGTAATTATAGTTTATTTTACAAGAAATCGTTGCACTTTATTCATGTATCACCTCACCAGCCATTACAGCAAGGGCCCACGACCCTCCTAAACGTGGTGGTGGCACGCTACCCCTTTTTGGCGCGGCTTCGGTCACGCCAAATCGGTTAATTTTAGCCCCTAGTAGCGGGGGCTCGCGACAGGCATTTCAAATATAGGTGCTGATAGGCATTTCAGATGTAGTTTCCGATAGACATTTCAAAAATAGTTGCCGATAGACATTTCAAAAATAGTTGCCGATAGGCATTTCAGATATAGGTGCCGATAGGCATTTCAGATATAGTTGCCGATTGGCATTTTAAAAATAGGTGCCGATAGGCATTTCAGATATAGAAGCCGATAGGAATTTCAAATATAGGTGTCGATAGGCATTTCAGATATGGTTGCCGATAAGCACTTCAAATATAGGTGTTGATAGGCATTTCAGATGTAGTTTCCGATAGGCATTTCAAAAATAGGTGCCGATAGGCATTTCAGATATAGGCGCCGATAGGCATTTCAGATATAGTTGCCGATTGGCATTTTAAAAATAGGTGCCGATAGGCATTTCAGATGTAATTTCCTATAGGCATTTCAAAAATAGGTGCGGATAGGCATTTCAGATATAGGTGCCGATAGGCATATCAGATATAGTTGCCGATAGGCATTTAAATTATAGGTGCCGATAGGCATTTCAGATATAAATGCCGAAAGGCATTTCAGATAAAGGTGCCGATAGGCACTTCTGGATTGGTTGCCGATAGGCATTTCAAATATAGGTGCTGATAGGCATTTCAGATGTAGTTTCCGATAGGCATTTCAAAAATAGGTGCCGATAGGCATTTCAGATATAGAAGCCGATAGGCATTTCAAATATAGGTGCCGATAGGCATTCCAGATATGGTTGCCGATAGGCACTTCAAATATAGGTGCTGATAGGCATTTCAGATGTAGTTTCCGATAGGCATTTCAAAAAAAGTTGCCGATAGGCATTTCAGATATAGGTGCCGATAGGCATTTCAGATATAGTTGCCGATTGGCATTTTAAAAATAGGTGCCGATAGGCATTTCAGATGTAGTTTCCTATAGGCATTTCAAAAATAGGTGCGGATAGGCATTTCAGATATAGGTGCCGATAGGCATATCAGATATAGTTGCCGATAGGCATTTAAAATATAGGTGCCGATAGGCATTTCAGATATAAATGCCGAAAGGCATTTCAGATATAGGTGCCGATAGGCATTTCTGATTTGGTTGCCGATAGACATTTCAAATATAGGTGCTGATAGGCACTTCAGATATAGGTGCCGATAGGCATTTCAAATATAGGTGCCGATAGGCCTTTCTGATTTGGTTGCCGATAGGCATTTCAGATATAGGTGCCGATAGGCATTTCAGATATAGTTGCCGATTGGCATTTTAAAAATAGGGGCCGATAGGCATTTCAGATGTAGTTTCCGATAGGCATTTCAAATATAGGTGCCGATAGGCATTTCAGATATAGAGTCCGATAGGCATTTCAAATATAGGTGCCGATAGGCATTCCAGATATGGTTGCCGATAGGCATTTCAAATATAGGTGCTGATAGGCATTTCAGATGTAGTTTCCGATAGGCATTTCAAAAATTGGTGCCGATAGGCATTTCAGATATAGGTGCCCATAGGCATTTCAGATATAGTTGCCGATTGGCATTTTAAAAATGGGTGCTGATAGGCATTTCAGATAAAGAAGCCGATAGGTATTTCAAATATAGGTGTCGATAGGCATTTCAGATATGGTTGCCGATAGGCATTTCAAATATAGGTGCTGATAGGCATTTCAGATGTAGTTTCCAATAGGCATTTCAAAAATAGGTGCCGATAGGCATTTCAGATATAGTTGCCGATTGGCATTTTAAAAATAGGTGCCGATAGGCATTTCAGATATAGAGTCCGATAGGCATTTCAAATATAGGTGCCGATAGGCATTCCAGATATGGTTGCCGATAGGCATTTCAAATATAGGTGCTGATAGGCATTTCAGATGTAGTTTCCGATAGGCATTTCAAAAATTGGTGCCGATAGGCATTTCAGATATAGGTGCCCATAGGCATTTCAGATATAGTTGCCGATTGGCATTTTAAAAATAGGTGCCGATAGGCATTTCAGATATAGAAGCCGATAGGTATTTCAAATATAGGTGTCGATAGGCATTTCAGATATGGTTGCCGATAGGCATTTCAAATATAGGTGCTGATAGGCATTTCAGATGTAGATATCAATAGGCATTTCAAAAATTGGTGCCGATAGGCATTTCAGATATAGGTGCCGATAGGCATTTCAGATAGAGTTGCCGATTGGCATTTTAAAAATAGGTGCCGATAGGCATTTCAGATATAGAAGCCGATAGGCATTTCAAATATAGGGCCGATAGGCATTCCAGATATGGTTGCCGATAGGCATTTCAAATATAGGTGCTGATAGGCATTTCAGATGTAGTTTCCGATAGACATTTCAAAAATAGTTGCCGATAGACATTTCAAAAATAGTTGCCGATAGGCATTTCAGATATAGGTGCCGATAGGCATTTCAGATATAGTTGCCGATTGGCATTTTAAAAGAAGGTGCTGATAGGCATTTCAGATATAGAAGCCGATAGGCATTTCAAATATAGGTGCCGATAGGCATTCCAGATATGGTTGCCGATAGGCATTTCAAATATAGGTGCTGATAGGCGTTTCAGATGTAGTTTCCGATAGGCATTTCAAATATAGGTGCCGATAGGCATTCCAGATATGGTTGCCGATAGGCATTTTAAATATAGGTGCTGATAGGCATTTCAGATGTAGTTTCCGATAGGCATTTCAAAAATGGGTGCCGATAGGCATTTCAGATATAAGTGCCGATAGGCATTTCAGATATAGTTGCCGATTCATTTTTAAAATAGGTGCCGATAGGCATTTCAGATATAGAAGCCGATAGGCATTTCAAATATAGGTGCCGATAGGCATTCCAGATATGGTTGCCGATAGGCATTTCAAATATAGGTGCTGATAGGCATTTCAGATGTAGTTTCCGATAGGCATTTTAAAAATAGGTGCCGATAGGCATTTCAGATATAGGTGCCGATAGGCATTTCAGATATAGTTGCCGATTGGCATTTTAAAAATAGGTGCCGATAGGCATTTTAGATAGAGAAGCCGATAGGCATTTCAAATATAGGTGTCGATAGGCATTTCAGATATGGTTGCCCATAGGCATTTCAAATATATGTGCTCATAGGCATTTCAGATGTAGTTTCCTATAGGCATTTCAAAAATAGGTGCGGATAGACATTTCAGATATAGGTGCCGATAGGCATATCAGATATAGTTGCCGATAGGCATTTAAAATATAGGTGCCGATAGGCATTTCAGATATAAATGCCGAAAGGCATTTCAGATGTAGGTGCCGATAGGCATTTCTGATTTGGTTGCCGATAGACATTTCAAATATAGGTGCTGATAGGCACTTCAGATATAGGTGCCGATAGGCATTTCAAATATAGGTGCCGATAGGCCTTTCTGATTTGGTTGCCGATAGGCATTTCAGATATAGGTGCCGATAGGCATTTCAGATATAGTTGCCGATTGGCATTTTAAAAATAGGGGCCGATAGGCATTTCAGATGTAGTTTCCGATAGGCATTTCAAATATAGGTGCCGATAGGCATTTCAGTTATAGGTGCCGATAGGCATATCAGATATAGTTTCCGATAGGCATGTCAAAAATAGGTTCCGATAGGCATTTCAGATATAAGTGCCGATAGGCATTTCAGATATATTTGCCGATTGGCATTTTAAAAATAGGTGCCGATAGGCATTTCATATATAGAAGCCGATAGGCATTTCAAATATAGGTGCTGATAAGCATTTCAGATGTAGTTTCCGATAGGCATTTCAAAAATAGGTGCCGATAGGCATTTCAGATATAGGTGCCGATAGGCATTTCAGATATAGTTGCCGATTGGCATTTTAAAAATAGGTGCCGATAGGCATTTCAGATGTAGTTTCCGATAGGCATTTCAAAAATAGGTGCCGATAGGCATTTCAGATATTGGTGCCGATAGGCATATCAGATATAGTTGCCGATAGGCATTTAAAATATAGGAGCTGAAAGGCATTTCAGATGTAGTTTCCGATAGGCATTTCAAAAATAGGTGCCGATAGGCATTTCAGATATAGGTGCCGATAGGCATTTCAGATATAGTTGCCGATTGGCATTTTAAAAATAGGTGCCGATAGGCATTTCAGATGTAGTTTCCGATAGGCATTTCAAAAATAGGTGCCGATAGGCATTTCAGATATAGGTGCCGATAGGCATATCAGATATAGTTGCCGATAGGCATTTAAAATATAGGTGCTGAAAGGCATTTCAGATGTAGTTTCCGATAGGCATTTCAAAAATAGGTGCCGATAGGCATTTCAGATATAGGTGCCGATAGGCATTTCAGATATAGTTGCCGATTGGCATTTTAAAAATAGGTGCCGATAGGCATTTCAGATGTAGTTTCCGATAGGCATTTCAAAAATAGGTGCCGATAGGCATTTCAGATATAGAAGTCGATAAGCATTTCAAAAATAGGTGCCGTTAGGCATTCCAGATATGGGTGCCAATAGGCATTTCAAATATAGGTGCTGATAGGCATTTCAGATGTAGTTTCCGATAGGCATTTCAAAAATAGGTGCCGATAGGCATTTCAGATATAGGTGCCGATAGGCATTTCAGATATAGTTGCCGATTGGCATTTTAAAAATAGGTGCCGATAGGCATTTCAGATGTAGTTTCCGATAGGCATTTCAAAAATAGGTGCCGATAGGCATTTCAGATATAGGTGCCGATAGGCATATCAGATATAGTTGCCGATAGGCATTTAAAATATAGGTGCTGAAAGGCATTTCAGATGTAGTTTCCGATAGGCATTTCAAAAATAGGTGCCGATAGGCATTTCAGATATAGGTGCCGATAGGCATTTCAGATATAGTTGCCGATTGGCATTTTAAAAATAGGTGCCGATAGGCATTTCAGATGTAGTTTCCGATAGGCATTTCAAAAATAGGTGCCGATAGGCATTTCAGATATAGGTGCCGATAGGCATGTCAGATATAGTTGCCGATAGGCATTTAAAATATAGGTGCCGATAGGCATTTCAAATATAGGTGTCGATAGGCATTTCAGATATAAATGCCGAAAGGCATTTCAGATATAGGTGCCGATAGGCATTTCTGATGTAGTTGCCGATAGGCATTTCAAATATAGGTCCTGATAGGCATTTCAGATGTAGTTTCCGATAGGCATTTCAAAAATAGGTGCCGATAGGCATTTCAGATATAGTTGCCGATAGGCACCTCATATATAGTTGCCGATTGGCATTTTAAAAATAGGTGCCGATAGGCATTTCAGATATAGAAGCCGATAGGCATTTCAAATATAGGTGCTGATAGGCATT
Source organism: Venustoraphidia nigricollis (assembly GCA_034508555.1). NCBI lineage: Eukaryota > Metazoa > Arthropoda > Insecta > Raphidioptera > Raphidiidae > Venustoraphidia > Venustoraphidia nigricollis. The sequence continues at coordinate 143,536 of JAVRKA010000023.1, read as the reverse complement.
TCAGATGTAGTTTACGATAGGCATTTCAAAAATAGGTGCCGATAGGCATTTCAGATATAGGTGCCGATAGGCATTTCAGATATAGTTGCCGATTGGCATTTTAAAAATAGGTGCCAATTGGCATTTCAGATATAGAAGCCGATAGGCATTTCAAATATAGTTGCCGATAGGCATTCCAGATATGTTTGCCGATAGGCATTTCAAATATAGGTGCTGATAGGCATTTCAGATGTAGTTTCCGATAGGCATTTCAAAAATAGGTGCCGATAGGCATTTCAGATATAGTTGCCGATTGGCATTTTAAAAATAGGTGCCGATAGGCATTTCAGATATAGAAGCCGATAGGCATTTCAAATATAGGTGCCGATAGGCATTCCAGATATGGTTGCCGATAGGCATTTCAAATATAGGTGCTGATAGGCATTTCAGATGTAGTTTCCGATAGACATTTCAAAAATAGTTGCCGAAAGACATTTCAAAAATAGTTGCCGATAGGCATTTCAGATATAGGTGCCGATAGGCATTTCAGATATAGTTGCCGATTGGCATTTTAAAAATAGGTGCTGATAGGCATTTCAGATAAAGAAGCCGATAGGTATTTCAAATATAGGTGTCGATAGGCATTTCAGATATGGTTGCCGATAGGCATTTCAAATATAGGTGCTGATAGGCATTTCAGATTTAGTTTCCAATAGGCATTTCAAAAATAGGTGCCGATAGGCATTTCAGATATAGTTGCCGATTGGCATTTTAAAAATAGGTGCCGATAGGCATTTCAGATATAGAGTCCGATAGGCATTTCAAATATAGGTGCCGATAGGCATTCCAGATATGGTTGCCGATAGGCATTTCAAATATAGGTGCTGATAGGCATTTCAGATGTAGTTTCCGATAGGCATTTCAAAAATTGGTGCCGATAGGCATTTCAGATATAGGTGCCCATAGGCATTTCAGATATAGTTGCCGATTGGCATTTTAAAAATAGGTGCCGATAGGCATTTCAGATATAGAAGCCGATAGGTATTTCAAATATAGGTGTCGATAGGCATTTCAGATATGGTTGCCGATAGGCATTTCAAATATAGGTGCTGATAGGCATTTCAGATGTAGATATCAATAGGCATTTCAAAAATTGGTGCCGATAGGCATTTCAGATATAGGTGCCGATAGGCATTTCAGATAGAGTTGCCGATTGGCATTTTAAAAATAGGTGCCGATAGGCATTTCAGATATAGAAGCCGATAGGCATTTCAAATATAGGGCCGATAGGCATTCCAGATATGGTTGCCGATAGGCATTTCAAATATAGGTGCTGATAGGCATTTCAGATGTAGTTTCCGATAGACATTTCAAAAATAGTTGCCGATAGACATTTCAAAAATAGTTGCCGATAGGCATTTCAGATATAGGTGCCGATAGGCATTTCAGATATAGTTGCCGATTGGCATTTTAAAAGAAGGTGCTGATAGGCATTTCAGATATAGAAGTAGATAGGCATTTCAAATATAGGTGCCGATAGGCATTCCAGATATGGTTGCCGATAGGCATTTTAAATATAGGTGCTGATAGGCATTTCAGATGTAGTTTCCGATAGGCATTTCAAAAATGGGTGCCGATAGGCATTTCAGATATAGTTGCCGATTCATTTTTAAAATAGGTGCCGATAGGCATTTCAGATATAGAAGCCGATAGGCATTTCAAATATAGGTGCCGATAGGCATTCCAGATATGGTTGCCGATAGGCATTTCAAATATAGGTGCTGATAGGCATTTCAGATGTAGTTTCCGATAGGCATTTTAAAAATAGGTGCCGATAGGCATTTCAGATATAGGTGCCGATAGGCATTTCAGATATAGTTGCCGATTGGCATTTTAAAAATAGGTGCCGATAGGCATTTTAGATAGAGAAGCCGATAGGTATTTCAAATATAGGTGTCGATAGGCATTTCAGATATAGTTGCCCATAGGCATTTCAAATATATGTGCTCATAGGCATTTCAGATGTAGTTTCCGATAGGCATTTCAAAAATAGGTGCCGATAGGCATTTCAGATATAGGTGCCGATAGGCATTTCAGATATAGTTGCCGATTGGCATTTTAAAAATAGGTGCCGATAGGCATTTCAGATATAGAAGCCGATAGGCATTTCAAATATAGGTGCCGATAGGCTTTCCAGATATGGTTGCCGATAAGCATTTCAAATATAGGTGCTGATAGGCATTCAGATGTAGTTTCCGATAGGCATTTCAAAAATTGGTGCCGATAGGCATTTCAGATATAGGTGCCGATAGGCATTTCAGATATAGTTGCCGATTGGCATTTTAGAAATAGGTGCCGATAGGCATTTCAGATATAGAAGCCGATAGGCATGTCAAATATAGGTGCCGATAGGCATTCCAGATATGGTTGCCGATAGGCATATCAAATATAGGTGCTGATAGGCATTTCAGATGTAGTTTCCGATAGGCATTTCAAAAATAGGTGCCGATAGGCATTTCAGAGATAGGTGCCAATAGGCAATTTAGATATAGTTGCCAATTGGCATTTTAAAAATAGGTGCCGATAGGCATTTCAGATATAGAAGCCGATAGGTATTTCAAATATATGTGCCGATAGGCATTCCAGATATGGTTGCCGATAGGCATTTCAAATATAGGTGCTGATAGGCATTTCAGATGTAGTTTCCGATAGGCATTTCAAAAATTGGTGCCGATAGGCATTTCAGATATAGTTGCCGATTGGCATTTTAAAAATAGGTGCCGATAGGCATTTCAGATATAGAAGCTGATAGGAATTTCAAATATAGGTGTCGATAGGCATTTCAGATATGGTTGCCGATAGGCATTTCAAATATAGGTGCTGAAAGGCATTTCAGATGGTGTTTCCGATAGGCATTTCAAAAATAGGTGCCGATAGGCATTTCACATATAGTTGCCTATTTGCATTTTAAAAATAGGTGCCGATAGGCATTTCAGATATAGAAGCCGATAGGCATTTCAAATATAGGTGCCGATAGGCATTCCAGATATGGTTGCCGATAGGCATTTAAAATATAGGTGCTGATAGGCATTTCAGATGTAGTTTCCGTTAGGCATTTCAAAAATAGGTGCCGATAAGCATTTCAGATATAGGTGCCGATAGGCATTTCAAATATAGTTGCCGATTGGCATTTTAAAAATAGGTGCCGATAGGCATTTCAGATATAGAAGCCGATAGGCATTTCAAATATAGGTGTCGATAGGCATTTCAGATATGGTTGCCGATAGGCATTTTAAATATAGGTGCTGATAGGCATTTCAGATGTAGTTTCCGATAGACATTTCAAAAATAGGTGCCGATAGGCATTTTAGATATAGGTGCTCATAGGCATTTCAGATATAGTTGCCGATTGGCATTTTAAAAATAGGTGCCGATAGGCATTTCAGATATAGAAGCCGATAGGCATTTCAAATATAGGTGCCGATAGGCATTCCAGATATGGTTGCCGATAGGCATTTCAAATATAGGTGCTGATAGGCATTTCCGATGTAGTTTCCGATAGGCATTTCAAAAATAGGTGCCAATAGGCATTTCAGATATAGGTGCCGATAGGCATTTCAGATATAGTTGCCAATTAGCATTTTAAAAATATGTGCTGATAGGCATTTCAGATATAGAAGCCGATAGGCATTTCAAATATATGTGCCGATAGGCATTCCAGATATGGTTGCCGATAGGCATTTCAAATATAGGTGCTGAAAGGCATTTTAGATGTAGTTTCCGATAGGCATTTCAAAAATAGGTGCCGATAGGCATTTCAGATATAGGTGCCGATAGGCATTTCAGATATAGTTGCCGATTGGCATTTTAAAAATAGGTGCCGATAGGCATTTCAGATATAGAAGCCGATAGGTATTTCAAATATAGGTGTCGATAGGCATTTCAGATATGGTTGCCGATAGGCATTTCAAATATAGATGCTGATAGGCATTTCAGATGTAGTTTCCGATAGGCATTTCAAAAATAGGTTGCCGATTGGCATTTCAGATACAGGTGCCGATAGGCATTTCAGATATAGTAGCCGATTAGCATTTTAAAAATAGGTGCCGATAGGCATTTCAGATATAGAAGCCGATAGGCATTTCAAATATAGGTGCCGATAGGCATTCCCGATATGGTTGCCGATAGGCATTTCAAATATAGGTGCTGACAGGCATTTCAGAAGTAGTTTCCGATAGGCATTTCAAAAATAGGTGCCGATAGGCATTTCAGATATAGGTGCCGATAGGCATTTCAGATATAGTTGCCTTTTGGCATTTTAAAAATAGGTGCCGATAGGCATTTCAGATATAGAAGCCGATAGGCACTTCAAATATATGTGCCGATTGGCATTCCAGATATGGTTGATGATAGGCATTTCAAATATAGGTGCTGATAGGCATTTCAGATGTAGTTTCCGATAGGCATTTCAAAAATTGGTGCCGATAGGCAATTCAGATACAGGTGCCGATAGGCATTTCAGATATAGTTGCCGATTGGCATTTTAAAAATAGGTGCCGATAGGCATTTCAGATATAAAAGCCGATAGGTATTTCAAATATAGGTGTCGATAGGCATTTCAGATATGGTTGCCGATAGGCATTTCAAATATAGGTGCTGAAAGGCATTTCAGATGTAGTTTTCGATCGGCATTTCAAAAATAGGTGTCGATAGGCATTTCAGATATAGGTGCCGATAGGCATTTCAGATATAGTTGCCGATAGGCATTTAAAATATAGGTGCCAAAAGGCATTTCAAATATAGGTGTCGATAGGCATTTCAGATATAAATGCCGAAAGGCATTTCAGATATAGGTGCCGATAGGCATTTCTGATGTGGTTGCCGATAGGCATTTCAAATATGGGGGCTGATAGGCATTTCAGATGTAGTTTCCGATAGGCATTTCAAAAATAGGTGCCGATAGGCATTTCAGATATAGAAGCCGATAGGCATTTCAAATATAGGTGCCGATAGGCATTCCAGATATGGTTGCCGATAGGCATTTCAAATATAGGTGCTGATAGGCTTTTCAGATGTAGCTTCCGATAGGCATTTCAAAAATTGGTGCCGATAGGCATTTCAGATATAGGTGCCGATAGGCATTTCAGATATAGTTGCCAATTGGCATTTCAAAAATAGGTGCCGATAGGCATTTCAGATATAGATGCCGATAGGCATTTCAAATATATGTGCCGATAGGCATTCCAGATATGGTTGCCGATAGGCATTTCAAATATAGGTGCTGATAGGCATTTCAGATGTAGTTTCCGATAGGCATTTCAAAAATTGGTGCCGATAGGCATTTCAGATATAGGTGCCGATAGGCATTTCAGATATAGGTGCCGATAGGCATTTAAAAAATAGGTGCCGATAGGCATTTCAGATGTAGTTTCCGATAGGCATTTCAAAAATAGGTGCCGATAGGCATTTCAGATATAGGTGCCGATAGGCACTTCATATATGGTTGCCGATTGGCAATTTAAAAATAAGTGCCGATAGGCATTTAAGATATAGAAGCCGATAGGCATTTCAAATATAGGTGCCGATAGGCATTCCAGATATGGTTGCCGATAGGCATTTCAAATATAGGTGCTGATAGGCATTTCAGATGTAGTTTCCGATAGGCATTTCAAAAATAGGTGCCGATAGGCATTTCAGTTATAGGTGCCGATAGGCATTTCAGATATAGTTGCCGATTAGCATTTTAAAAATAGGTGCCGATAGGCATTTCATATATAGAAGCCGATAGGCATTTCAAATATAGGTGCCGATAGGCATTCCAGATATGGTCGCCGATAGGCATTTCAAATATAGGTGCTGATAGGCATTTCAGATGCAGTTTCCGATAGGCATTTCAAAAATAGGTGCCGATAGGCATTTCAGATATAGGTGCCGATAGGCATTTCAGATATAGTTGCCAATTGGCATTTTAAAAATAGGTGCCGATAGGCATTTCAGATATAGAAGCTGATAAGCATTTCAAATATATGTGCCGATAAGCATTCCAGATATGGTTGCCGATAGGCATTTTAAATATAGGTGCTGATAGGCATTTCAGATGTAGTTTCCGATAGGCATTTCAAAAATTGGTGCTGATAGGCATTTCAGATATAAGTGCCGATAGGCATTTCAGATATAGTTGCCGATTGGCATTTTAAAAATAGGTGCCGATAGGCATTTCAGATATAGAAGCCGATAGGTATTTCAAATATAGGTGTCGATAGGCATTTAAGATATGGTTGCCGATAGGCATTTCAAATATAGGTGCTGAAAGGCATTTCAGATGTAGTTTCCGATAGGCATTTCAAAGATAGGTGCCGATAGGCATTTCAGATATAGGTGGCGATAGGCATTTCAATATAGTTGCCGATTAGCGTTTTAAAAATAGGTGCCGATAGGCATTTCAGATATAGAAGCCGATAGGCATTTCAAATATAGGTGCCGATAGGCATTTCAGATGTAGTTTCCGATAGGCATTTCAAAAATAGGTGCTTAAAGGCATTTCAGATGTAGTTTCCGATAGGCATTTCAAAGATAGGTGCCGATAGGCATTTCAGATATAGGTGGCGATAGGCATTTCAATATAGTTGCCGATTAGCATTTTAAAAATAGGTGCCGATAGGCATTTCAGATATAGAAGCCGATAGGTATTTCAAATATAGGTGTCGATAGGCATTTAAGATATGGTCGCCGATAGGCATTTCAAATATAGGTGCCGATAGGCATTTCAGATATAGCTGCCGATAGGCATTTTAAAAATAGGTGCCGATAGGCATTTCAGATATAGAAGTCGATAGGCATTTCAAATATATGTGCCGATAGGCCCTCCAGATATGGTTGCCGATAGGCATTTTAAATATAGGTGCTGATAGGCATTTCAGATGTAGTTTCCGATAGGCATTTCAAAAATAGGTGCCGATAGACATTTCAGATATAGTTGCCGATAGGCACTTCATATATAGTTGCCGATTGGCATTTATAAAATAGGTGCCGATAGGCATTTCAGATATAGAATCCGATAGGCATTTCAAGTATAGGTGCCGATGGGCATTCCAGATATGTTTGCCGATAGGCATTTCAAATAAAGGTGCTGATAGGCATTTCAGATGTAGTTTCCGATAGGCATTTCAAAAATTGGTGCCGATAGGCATTTCTGATATAGGTGCCGATAGGCATTTCAGATATAGTTGCCGATTGGCATTTTAAAAATAGGTGCCGATAGGCATTTCAGATAAAGAAGCCGATAGGTATTTCAAATATAGGTGTCGATAGGCATTTCAGATATGGTTGCCGATAGGCATTTCAAATGTAGGTGCTGATAGGCATTTCAGATGTAGTTTCCGATAGGCATTTCAAAAATAGGTGCCGATAGGCATTTCAGATATAGGTGCCGATAGGCATTTCAGATATAGGTGCCGATAGGCATTTCAGATATAGTTGCCGATTGGCATTTTAAAAATAGGTGCCGATAGGCATTTCAGATATAGAAGCCGATAGGCATTTCAAATATAGGTGCCGATAGGCATTCCAGATATGGTTGCCGATAGGCATTTCAAATATAGGTGCTGACAGGCATTTCAGATGTAGTTTCCGATAGACATTTCAAAAATAGGTGCCAATAGGCATTTCAGATATAGGTGCCGATAGGCATTTCAGATATAGGTGCCGATAGGCATATCAGATTTAGTTGTCGATAGGCATTTAAAATATAGGTGCCGATAGGCATTTCAAATATAGGTGCCGATAGGCATTTCAGATATACATGCCGAAAGGCATTTCAGATATAGGTGCCGATAGGTTTTTCTGATTTGGTTGCCGATAGGCATTTCAAATATAGATGCTGATAGGCATTTCAGATGTAGTTTCCGATAGGCATGTCAAAAATAGGTGCCGATAGGCATTTCAGATATAGGTGCCGATAGGCATTTCAGATATAGTTGCCGATTGGCATTTTAAAAATAGGTGCCGATAGGCATTTCAGATATAGAAGCCGATAGGCATTTCAAATATAGGTGTCGATAGGCATTTCAGATATGGTTGCCGGTAGGCAATTCAAATATAGGTGCTGATAGGCATTTCAGATGTAGTTTCCGATAGGCATTTCAAAAATAGGTGCCGATAGACATTTCAGATATAGTTGCCGATAGGCACTTCATATATAGTTGCCGATTGGCATTTATAAAATAGGTGCCGATAGGCATTTCAGATATAGAATCCGATAGGCATTTCAAATATAGGTGCCGATGGGCATTCCAGATATGTTTGCCGATAGGCATTTCAAATAAAGGTGCTGATAGGCATTTCAGATGTAGTTTCCGATAGGCATTTCAAAAATTGGTGCCGATAGGCATTTCTGATATAGGTGCCGATAGGCATTTCAGATATAGTTGCCGATTAGCATTTTAAAAATAGGTGCCGATAGGCATTTCAGATAAAGAAGCCGATAGGTATTTCAAATATAGGTGTCGATAGGCATTTCAGATATGGTTGCCGATAGGCATTTCAAATATAGGTGCTGATAGGCATTTCAGATGTAGTTTCCGATAGGCATTTAAAAAATAGGTGCCGATAGGCATTTCAGATATAGGTGCCGATAGGCATTTCAGATATAGTTGCCGATTGGCATTTTAAAAATAGGTGCCGATAGGCATTTCAGATATAGAAGCCGATAGGCATTTCAAATATATATGTGCCGATAGGCATTCCAGATATGGTTGCCGATAGGCATTTCAAATATAGGTGCTGACAGGCATTTCAGATGTAGTTTCCGATAGACATTTCAAAAATAGGTGCCAATAGGCATTTCAGATATAGGTGCCGATAGGCATTTCAGATATAGGTGCCGATAGGCATATCAGATCTAGTTGTCGATAGGCATTTAAAATATAGGTGCCGATAGGCATTTCAGATATAGAAGCCGATAGGCATTTCAAATATAGGTGTCGATAAGCATTTCAGATATGGTTGCCGGTAGGCAATTCAAATATAGGTGCTGATAGGCATTTCAGATGTAGTTTCCGATAGGCATTTCAAAAATAGGTGCCAATAGGCATTTCAGATATAGGTGCGGATAGGCATTTCAGATATAGTTGCCGATTAGCATTTTAAAAATAGGTGCCGATAGGCATTTCAGATATAAATGCCGAAAGGCATTTAAGATAAAGGTGCCGATAGGCATTTCTGATGTGGTTGCCGATAGGCATTTCAAATATAGGTGCTGACAGGCATTTCAGATGTAGTTTCCATTAGACATTTCAAAAATAGGTGCCGATAGTCATTTCAGATATAGGTGCCGATAGGCATTTCAGATATAGTTGCCGATAGGCATTTTAAAAACAGGTGCCGATAGGCATTTCAGATATAGAAGCCGATAGGCATTTCAAATATAGGTGCTGATAGGCATTCCAGATATGGCTGCCGATAGGCATTTAAATATAGGTGCTGATAGGCATTTCAGATGTAGTTTCCGATAGGCATTTCAAAAATTGGTGCCGATAGGCATTTCAAATATAGGTGCCCATAGGCATTTCAGATATAGTTGCCGATTGGCATTTTAAAAATAGGTGCCGATAGGCTTTTCAGATATAGAAGCCGATAGGCATTTCAAATATAGGTGCCGATAGGCATTCCAGATATGGTTGCCGATAGGCATTTTAAATATAGGTGCTGATAGGCATTTCAGATGTAGTTTAAGATAGGCATTTCAAAAATAGGTGCCGATAGGCATTTCAGATATAGATGCCGATATGCATTTCAGATATAGTTGCCGATTGGCATTTTAAAAATAGGTGCCGATAGGCATTTCAGATATAGAAGCCGATAGGTATTTCAAATATAGGTGCCGATAGGCATTTCAGATATAAATGCCGAAAGGCATTTAAGATAAAGGTGCCGATAGGCATTTCTGATGTGGTTGCCGATAGGCATTTCAAATATAGGTGCTGATAGGCATTTCAGATGTAGTTTCCGATAGGCATTTCAAAAATAGGTGCCGATAGGCATTTCAGATATAGGTGCCGATAGGCACTTCATATATAGTTGCCGATTGGCATTTTAAAAATAGGTGCCGATAGGCATTTCAGATATAGAAGCCGATAAGCATTTAAAAAATAGGTACCGATAGGAATTCCAGATATGGTTGCCAATAGGCATTTCAAATATAGGTGCTGATAGGCATTTCAGATGTAGTTTCCGATAGGCATTTCAAAAATAGGTGCCGATAGGCATTTCAGATATAGATGCCGATATGCATCTCAGATATAGTTGCCGATTGGCATTTTAAAAATAGGTGCCGATAGGCATTTCAGATATAGAAGCCGATAGGCATTTCAAATAAAGGTGCCGATAGGCTTTCCAGATATGGTTGCCGATAGGCATTTCAAATATAGGTGCTGATAGGCATTTCAGATGTAGTTTCCGATAGGCATTTCAAAAATTGGTGCCGATAGGCATTTTAGATATAGGTGCCGATAGGCATTTCAGATATAGTTGCCGATTGGCATTTTAAAAATAGGTGCCGATAGGCATTTCAGATATAGAAGCCGATAGGTATTTCAAATATAGGTGTCGATAGGCATTTCAGATATGGTTGCCGATAGGCATTTCAAATATAGGTGCTGATAGGCATTTCAGATGTAGTTACCAATAGGCATTTCAAAAATTGGTGCCGATAAGCATTTCAGGTATAGGTGCCGATAGGCATTTCAGATATAGTTGCCGATTGGCATTTTAAAAATAGGTGCCGATAGGCTTTTCAGATATAGAAGCCGATAGGCATTTCAAATATAGGTGCCGATAGGCATTCCAGATATGGTTGCCGATAGGCATTTCAAATATAGGTGCTGACAGGCATTTCAGATGTAGTTTCCGATAGACATTTCAAAAATAGGTGCCGATAGGCATTTCAGATATAGGTGCCGATAGGCATTTCAGATATAGTTGCCGATAGGCATTTTAAAAACAGGTGCCGATAGGCATTTCAGATATAGAAGCCGATAGGAATTTCAAATATAGGTGCCGATAGGCATTCCAGATATGGTTGCCGATAGGCATTTAAATATAGGTGCTGATAGGCATTTCAGATGTAGTTTCCGATAGGCATTTCAAAAATTGGTGCCGATAGGCATTTCAAATATAGGTGCCCATAGGCATTTCAGATATAGTTGCCGATTGGCATTTTAAAAATAGGTGCCGATAGGCATTTCAGATATAGAAGCCGATAGGTATTTCAAATATAGGTGTCGATAGGCATTTCAGATATGGTTGCCGATAGGCATTTCAAATATAGGTTCTGATAGGCATTTCAGATGTAGTTATCAATAGGCATTTCAAAAATTGGTGCCGATAGACATTTCAGATATAGGTGCCGATAGGCATTTCAGATATAGTTGCCGATTAGCATTTTAAAAATAGGTGCCGATAGGCATTTCATATATAGAAGCCGATAGGCATTTCAAATATAGGTGCCGATAGGCATTCCAGATATGGTTGCCGATAGGCATTTCAAATATAGGTGCTGACAGGCATTTCAGATGTAGTTTCCGATAGACATTTCAAAAATAGGTGCCGATAGGCATTTCAGATATAGGTGCCGATAGGCATTTCAGATATAGTTGCCGATTGGCATTTTAAAAATAGGTGCTGATAGGCATTTCAGATATAGAAGCCGATAGGCATTTCAAATATAGGTGCCGATAGGCATTCCAGATATGGTTGCCGATAGGCATTTCAAATATAGGTGCTGATAGGCATTTCACCTGTAGTTTCCGATAAGCATTTCAAAAATAGGTGCCGATAGGCATTTCAGATATAGGTGCCGATGGGCATTTCAGATATAGTGTCCGATTGGCATTTTTAAAATAGGTGCAGATAGGCATTTCAGATATAGAAGCCGATAGGCATTTCAAATATAGGTGCTGATAGGCATTCCAGATATGGTTGCCGATAGGCATTTCAAATATAGGTGCTGATAGGCATTTCACATGTAGTTTCCGATAAGCATTTCAAAAATAGGTGCCGATAGGCATTTCAGATATAGGTGCCGATGGGCATTTCAGATATAGTTGCCGATTGGCATTTTAAAAATAGGTGCCGATAGGCATTTCAGATATAGAAGCCGATAGGCATTTCAAATAAAGGTGCCGATAGGCTTTCCAGATATGGTTGCTGATAGGCATTTCAAATATAGGTGCTGATAGGCATTTCAGATGTAGTTTCCGATAGGCATTTCAAAAATTGGTGCCGATAGGCATTTCAGATATAGGTGCCGATAGGCATTTTAGATATAGTTTCCGATTGGCATTTTAAAAATAGGTGCCGATAGGCATTTCAGATATAGAAGCCGATAGGTATTTCAAATATAGGTGTCGATAGGCATTTCAGATATGGTTGCCGATAGGCATTTCAAATATAGGTGCTGATAGGCATTTCAGATGTAGTTTCCGATAGGCATTTCAAAAAAAGGTGCCGATAGGCATTTCAGATATAGGTGCCGATAGGCATTTCAGATATAGTTGCCGATTAGCATTTTAAAAATAAGTGCTGATAGGCATTTCAGATATAGAAGCCGATAGGCATTTCAAATATAGGTGCCGATAGGCATTCCAGATATTGTTGCCGATAGGCATATTAAATATAGGTGCTGATAAGCATTTCGGATGTAGTTTCCGATTGGCATTTCAAAAATAGGTGCCGATAGGCATTTCAGATATAGGTGCCAATAGGCATTTCAGATATAGTTGCCAATTGGCATTTTAAAAATAGGTGCCGATAGGCATTTCAGATATAGAAGCCGATAGGCATTTCAAATATATGTGCCGATAGGCATTCCAGATATGGTTGCCGATAGGCATTTCAAATATAGGTGCTGATAGGCATTTCAGATGTAGTTTCCGATAGGCATTTCAAAAATTGGTGCCGATAGGCATTTCAGATATATTTGCCGATTGGCATTTTAAAAATAGGTGCCGATAGGCATTTCAGATATAGAAGCCGATAGGTATTTCAAATATAGGTCTCGATAGGCATTTTAGATATGGTTGCCGATAGGCATTTCAAATATTGGTGCTAAAAGGCATTTCAGATGTAGTTTCCGATAGGCATTTCAAAAATAGGTGCCGATAGGCATTTCAGATATAGGTGCCGATAGGCATTTCAGATATAGTTGCCGATTGGCATTTCAAAAATAGGTGCCGATAGGCAATTCAGATGTAGTTTCCGATAGGCATTTCAAAAATAGGTGCCGATAGGCATTTCAGATATAGGTGCCGATAGGCATATCAGATATAGTTGCCGATAGGCATTTAAAATATAGGTGCCGATAGGCATTTCAAATAAAGGTGTCGATAGGCATTTCAGATATAGTTGCCGATTGGCATTTTAAAAATAGGTGCCGATAGGCAATTCAGATGTAGTTTCCGATAGGCATTTCAAAAATAGGTGCCGATAGGCATTTCAGATATAGGTGCCGATAGGCATATCAGATATAGTTGCCGATAGGCATTTAAAATATAGGTGCCGATAGGCATTTCAAATATAGGTGTCGATAGGCATTTCAGATATAAATGCCGAAAGGCATTTCAGATATGGGTGCCGATAGGCAATTCTGATGTGGTTGCCGATAGGCATTTCAAATATAGGTGCTGATAGGCATTTCAGATGTAGTTTCCAATAGGCATTTCAAAAATAGGTGCCGATAGGCATTTCAAATATAGGTGTCGATAGGCATTTCAGATATAAATGCCGAAAGGCATTTCAGATATAGAAGCCGATAGGTATTTCAAATATAGGTGTCGATAGGCATTTCAGATATAGTTGCCGATAGGCACTTCATATATAGTTGTCGATTGGCATTTTAAAAATAGGTGCCGATAGGCATTTCAGATATAGAAGCCGATAGGTATTTCAAATATAGGTGTCGATAGGCATTTCAGATATGGTTGCCAATAGGCATTTCAAATATAGGTGCTGATAGGCATTTCAGATGTAGTTTCCGATAGACATTTCAAAAATAGGTGCCGATAGGCATTTCAGATATAGGTGCCGATAGACATTTCAGATATAGTTGCCGATTGGCATTTTAAAAATAGGTGCCGGTAGGCATTTCAGATATAGAAGCCGATAGGCATTTCAAATATAGGTGCCGATAGGCAATCCAGATATGGCTGCCGATAGGCATTTCAAATATATGTGCTGATAGGCATTTCAGATGTAGTTTCCGATAGGCATTTCAAAAATAGGTGCCGATAGGCATTTCATATATAGGTGCCGATAGGCATTTCAGATATAGTTGCCAATTGGCATTTTAAAAATAGGCGCCGATAGGCATTTCAGATATAGAAGCCGATAGGCATTTCAAATATATGTGCCTATAGGCATTCCAGATATGGTTGCCGATAGGCATTTCAAATATAGGTGCTGATAGGCATTTCAGATGTAGTTTCCGATAGGCATTTCAAAAATAGGTGCCGATAGGCATTTCAAATATAGGTGTCGATAGGCATTTCAGATATAAATGCCGAAAGGCATTTCAGATATAGGTGCCGATAGGCATTTCTGATGTGGTTGCCGATAGGCATTTCAAATATAGGTGCTGATAGGCATTTCAGATGTAGTTTCCGATAGGCATTTCAAAAATAGGTGCCGATAGGCATTTCAGATATAGGTGCCGATAGGCACTTCATATATAGTGACCGATTGGCATTTTAAAAATAGGTGCCGATAGGCATTTCAGATATAGAAGCCGATAGGCATTTCAAATATAGGTGCCGATAGGCATTCCAGATATGGTTGCCGATAGGCATTTCAAATATAGGTGCTGATAGGCATTTCAGATGTAGTTTCCGATAGGCATTTCAAAAATAGGTGCCGATAGGCATTTCAGATATAGTTGCCGATTGGCATTTTAAAAATAGGTGCCGATAGGCATTTCAGATGTAGTTTCCGATAGGCATTTCAAAAATAGGTGCCGATAGGCATTTTAGATATAGGTGCCGATAGGCATATCAGATATAGTTGCCGATAGGCATTTTAATATAGGTGCCGATAGGCATTTCTGATTTGGTTGCCGATAGGCATTTCAAATATAGGTGCTGATAGGCACTTCAGATATAGGTGCCGATAGGCATTTCAAATATAGGTGCCGATAGGCCTTTCTGATTTGGTTGCCGATAGGCATTTCAGATATAGGTGCCGATAGGCATTTCAGATATAGTTGCCGATTGGCATTTTAAAAATAGGAGCCGATAGGCATTTCAGATGTAGTTTCCGATAGGCATATAAAAAATAGGTGCCGATAGGCATTTCAGATATAGGTGCCGATAGGCATATCAGATATAGTTGTCGATAGGCATTTAAAATATAGGTGCTGATAGGCATTTCAAATATAGGTGCCGATAGGCATTTCAGATATACATGCTGAAAGGCATTTCAGATATAGGTGCCGATAGGTATTTCTGATTTGGTTGCCGATAGGCATTTCAAATATAGGTGCTGATAGGCATTTCAGATGTAGTTTCCGATAGGCATGTCAAAAATAGGTGCCGATAGGCATTTCAGATATAGGTGCCGATAGGCATTTCAGATATAGTTGCCGATTGGCATTTTAAAAATAGGTGCCGATAGGCATTTCAGATATAGAAGCCGATAGGCATTTCAAATATAGGTGTCGATAGGCATTTCAGATATGGTTGCCGATAGGCAATTCAAATATAGGTGCTGATAGGCATTTCAGATGTAGTTTCCGATAGGCATTTCAAAAATAGGTGCCAATAGGCATTTCAAATATAGGTGCCGATAGGCATTTCAGATATAGTTGCCGATTAGCATTTTAAAAATAGGTGCCGATAGGCATTTCAGATATAAATGCCGAAAGGCATTTAAGATAAAGGTGCCGATAGGCATTTCTGATGTGGTTGCCGATAGGCATTTCAAATATAGGTGCTGATAGGCATTTCAGATGTAGTTTCCGATAGGCATTTCAAAAATAGGTGCCGATAGGCATTTCAGATATAGGTGTCGATAGGCACTTCATATATAGTTGCCGATTGGCATTTTAAAAATAGGTGCCGATAGGCATTTCAGATATAGAAGCCGATAAGCATTTAAAAAATAGGTGCCGATAGGCATTCCAGATATGGTTGCCAATAGGCATTTTAAATATTGGTGCTGATAGGCATTTCAGATGTATTTTCCGATAGGCATTTCAAAAATAGGTGCCGATAGGCATTTCAGATATAGGTGCCGATATGCATTTCAGATATAGGTGCCGATAGGCATTTCAGATATAGTTGCCGATTGGCATTTTAAAAATAGGTGCCGATAGGCATTTCAGATATAGAAGCCGATAGGCATTTCAAATATAGGTGCCGATAGGCATTCCAGATATGGTTGCCGATAGGCATTTCAAATATAGGTGCTGATAAACATTTCAGATGTAGTTTCCGATAGGCATTTCAAAAATTGGTGCCGATAAGCATTTCAGATATAGGTACCGATAGGCATTTCAGTTATAGTTGCCGATTGGCATTTTAAAAATAGGTGCAGATAGGCATTTTAGATATAGAAGCCGATAGGTATTTTAAATATAGGTGTCGATAGGCATTTCAGATATGGTTGCCGATAGGCATTTTAAATATAGGTGCTGATAGGCATTTCAGATGTAGTTTCCGATAGGTATTTCAAAAAAAGGGGCCGATAGGCAATTCAGATATAGGTGCTGATAGGCATTTCAGAAATAGTTGCCGATTAGCATTTTAAAAATAGGTGCCGATAGGAATTTCAGATATAGAAGCCGATAGGCATTTCAAATATAGGTGCCGATAGGCATTCCAGATATGGTTGCCGATAGGCATTTCAAATATAGGTGCTGATAGGCATTTCAGATGTAGTTTCCGATAGGCATTTCAAAAATAGGTGCCGATAGGCATTTCAGATCTAGGTGCCGATAGGCATTTCAGATATAGTTGCCAATTGGCATTTTAAAAATAGGTGCCGATAGGCATTTAAGATATAGAAGCCGATTGGCATTTTAGAAATAAATGCCGAAAGGCATTTCAGATATAGGTGCCGATAGGCATTTCTGATGTGGTTGCCGATAGGCATTTCAAAAATAAGTGCTGATAGGCATTTCAGATGTAGTTTCCGATAGTCATTTCAAAAATAGGTGCCGATAGGCATTTCAGATATAGGTGCCGATAGGCATTTCAGATATAGTTGCCGATTAGCATTTAAAAAATAGGTGCCGATAGGCATTTCAGATATAGAAGCCGATAGGAATTTCAAATATAGGTGTCGATAGGCATTTCAGATATGGTTGCCGATAGGCACTTCAAATATAGGTGCTGATAGGCATTTCAGATGTAGTTTCCGATAGGCATTTCAAAAATATGTGCCGATAGGCATTACAGATATAGGTGCTGATAGGCATATCAGATATAGTTGCCGATAGGCTTTTAAAATATAGGTGCCGATAGGCAATTCCATTATAGTTGTCGATAGGCATTTCAGATATAAATGCCTAAAGGCATTTCAGATATAGGTGCCGATAGGCACTTCATATATAGTTGCCGATTGGCATTTTAAAAATAGGTGCCGATAGGCATTTCAGATATAGTTGCCGATTGGCATTTTAAAAATATGTGCCGATAGGCATTTCAGATATAGAAGCCGATAGGAATTTCAAATATAGGTGTCGATAGGCATTTCAGATATGGTTGCCGATAGGCACTTCAAATATAGGTGCTGATAGGCATTTCAGATGTAGTTTCCGATAGGCATTTCAAAAATAGGTGCCGATAGGCATTTCAGATATAGGTGCCGATAGGCATTTCAGATATAGTTGCCGATTGGCATTTTAAAAATAGGTGCCGATAGGCATTTCAGATGTAGTTTCCTATAGGCATTTCAAAAATAGGTGCGGTTAGGCATTTTAGATATAAGTGCCGATAGGCATATCAGATATAGTTGCCGATAGGCATTTAAAATATAGGTGCCGATAGGCATTTCAAATATAGGTGTCGATAGGCATTTCAGATATAAATGCCGAAAGGCATTTCGGATATAGGTGCCAATAGGCATTTCTGATTTCGTTGCCGATAGGCATTTCAAATATAGGTGCTGATAGGCATTTCAGATGTAGTTTCCGATAGGCATTTCAAAAATAGGTGCCGATAGGCATTTCAGATATAGAAGCCGATAGGCATTTCAAATATAGGTGCCGATAGGCATTCCAGATATGGTTGCCGATAGGCATTTCAAATATAGGTGCTGATAGGCATTTCAGATGTAGTTTCCGATAGGCATTTCAAAAATAGGTGCCGATAGGCATTTCAGATATAGGTGCCGATAGGCATTTCAAATATAGTTGCCGATTGGCATTTTGAAAATAGGTGCCGATAGGCATTTCAGATATAGAGGCCGATAGGCATTCCAAATATAGGTGCCAATAGGCATTCCAGATATGGTTGCCAATAGGTATTTCAAATATAGGTGCTGATAGGCATTTCAGATATAGTTACCGATAGGCATTTCAAAAATTGGTGCCGATAGGCATTTCAGATATAGGTGCCGATAGGCATTTCAGATATAGTTGCCGATTGGCATTTTAAAAATAGGTGCCGATAGGCATTTCAGATGTAGTTTCCTATAGGCATTTCAAAAATAGGTGCGGTTAGGCATTTTAGATATAAGTGCCGATAGGCATATCAGATATAGTTGCCGATAGGCATTTAAAATATAGGTGCCGATAGGCATTTCAAATATAGTTGCCGATTGGCATTTTGAAAATAGGTGCCGATAGGCATTTCAGATATAGAGGCCGATAGGCATTCCAAATATAGGTGCCAATAGGCATTCCAGATATGGTTGCCAATAGGTATTTCAAATATAGGTGCTGATAGGCATTTCAGATGTAGTTTCCGACAGACATTTCAAAAATAGGTGCCGATAGGCATTTCAGATATAGGTGACGATAGGCATTTCAGATAAAGTTGCCGATTGGCATTTTAAAAATAGGTGCCGATAGGCATTTCAAATATAGGTGCCGATAGGCATTCCAGATATGGTTGCCGATAGGCATTTCAAATATAGGTGCTGATAGGCATTTCAGATGTAGTTTCCGAGAGGCATTTCAAAAATAGGTGCCGATAGGCATTTCAGAAATAGGTGCCGATAGGCATTTCAGATATAGGTGCCGATAGACATTTTAGATATAGTAGCCGATTAGCATTTTAAAAATAGGTGCCGATAGGCATTTCATATATAGAAGCCGATAGGCATTTCAAATATAGGTGCCGATAGGCATTCCAGATATGGTTGCCGATAGGCATTTCAAATATAGGTGCTGATAGGCATTTCAGATGTAGTTTCCGATAGGCATATCAAAAATAGGTGCCGATAGGCATTTCAGATATAGGTGCCGATAGGCATTTCAGTTATAGTTGCCAATTGGCATTTTAAAAATAGGTGCCGATAGGCATTTCAGATATAGAAGCCGATAGGCATTTCAAATATATGTGCCGATAGGCATTCCAGATATGGTTGCCGATAGGCATTTCAAATATAGGTGCTGATAGGCATTTCAGATGTTGTTTCCGATAGGCATTTCAAAAATTGGTGCCGATAGGCATTTCAGATACAGGTGCCGATAGGCATTTCAGATATAGTTGCCGATTGGCATTTTAAAAATAGGTGCCGATAGGCATTTCAGATATAGAAGCCGATAGGTATTTCAAATATAGGTGTCGATAGGAATTTAAGATATGGTTGCCGATAGGAATTTTAAATATAGGTGCTGAAAGGCATTTCAGATGTAGTTTCCGATAGGCATTTCAAAAATAGGTGCCGATAGGCATTTCAGATATAGGTGCCGTAGGCATTTCAGATATAGTTGCCGATTGGCATTTTAAAAATAGGTGCCGATAGGCATTTTAGATGTAGTTTCCGATAGGCATTTCATAAATAGGTGCCGATAGGCATTTCAGATATAGGTGCCGATAGGCATATCAGATATAGTTGCCGATAGGAATTTAAAATATAGGTGCTGATAGGCATTTCAAATATAGGTGCCGATAGGCATTTCAGATATAAATGCCGAAAGGCATTTCAGTTATAGGTGCCGATAGGCATTTCTGATGTGGTTGCCGATAGGCATTTCAAATATAGTTGCCGATTGGCATTTTGAAAATAGGTGCCGATAGGCATTTCAGATATAGAGGCCGATAGGCATTCCAAATATAGGTGCCAATAGGCATTCCAGATATGGTTGCCAATAGGTATTTCAAATATAGGTGCTGATAGGCATTTCAGATATAGTTACCGATAGGCATTTCAAAAATTGGTGCCGATAGGCATTTCAGATATAGGTGCCGATAGGCATTTCAGATATAGTTGCCGATTGACATTTTAAAAATAGATGCCGATAGGCATTTCAGATATAGAAACCGATAGGTATTTCAAATATAGGTGTCGATAGGCATTTTAGGTATGGTTGCCGATAGGCATTTCAAATATAGGTGCTGATAGGCATTTCAGATGTAGTTTCCGACAGACATTTCAAAAATAGGTGCCGATAGGCATTTCAGATATAGGTGACGATAGGCATTTCAGATAAAGTTGCCGATTGGCATTTTAAAAATAGGTGCCGATAGGCATTTCAAATATAGGTGCCGATAGGCATTCCAGATATGGTTGCCGATAGGCATTTCAAATATAGGTGCTGATAGGCATTTCAGATGTAGTTTCCGAGAGGCATTTCAAAAATAGGTGCCGATAGGCATTTCAGAAATAGGTGCCGATAGGCATTTCAGATATAGGTGCCGATAGACATTTTAGATATAGTAGCCGATTAGCATTTTAAAAATAGGTGCCGATAGGCATTTCATATATAGAAGCCGATAGGCATTTCAAATATAGGTGCCGATAGGCATTCCAGATATGGTTGCCGATAGGCATTTCAAATATAGGTGCTGATAGGCATTTCAGATGTAGTTTCCGATAGGCATATCAAAAATAGGTGCCGATAGGCATTTCAGATATAGGTGCCGATAGGCATTTCAGTTATAGTTGCCAATTGGCATTTTAAAAATAGGTGCCGATAGGCATTTCAGATATAGAAGCCGATAGGCATTTCAAATATATGTGCCGATAGGCATTCCAGATATGGTTGCCGATAGGCATTTCAAATATAGGTGCTGATAGGCATTTCAGATGTTGTTTCCGATAGGCATTTCAAAAATTGGTGCCGATAGGCATTTCAGATACAGGTGCCGATAGGCATTTCAGATATAGTTGCCGATTGGCATTTTAAAAATAGGTGCCGATAGGCATTTCAGATATAGAAGCCGATAGGTATTTCAAAAATAGGTGTCGATAGGAATTTCAGATATGGTTGCCGATAGGAATTTTAAATATAGGTGCTGAAAGGCATTTCAGATGTAGTTTCCGATAGGCATTTCAAAAATAGGTGCCGATAGGCATTTCAGATATAGGTGCCGTAGGCATTTCAGATATAGTTGCCGATTGGCATTTTAAAAATAGGTGCCGATAGGCATTTTAGATGTAGTTTCCGATAGGCATTTCATAAATAGGTGCCGATAGGCATTTCAGATATAGGTGCCGATAGGCATATCAGATATAGTTGCCGATAGGAATTTAAAATATAGGTGCTGATAGGCATTTTAAATATAGGTGCCGATAGGCATTTCAGATATAAATGCCGAAAGGCATTTCAGTTATAGGTGCCGATAGGCATTTCTGATGTGGTTGCCGATAGGCATTTCAAATATAGGTGCTGATAGGCATTTCAGATGTAGTTTCCGATAGGCATTTCAAAAATATGTGCTGATAGGCATATTAGATATAGGTGCCGATAGGCACTTCATATATAGTTGCCGATTGGCATTTTAAAAATAGGTGCCGATAGGCATTTCAGATATAGAAGCCGATAGGTATTTCAAATATAGGTGTCGATAGGCATTTCAGATATGGTTGCCGATAGGCATTTCAAATATAGGTGCTGATAGGCATTTCAGATGTAGTTTCCGATAGGCATTTCAAAAATAAGTTGCCGATTGGCATTTCAGATATAGGTGCCGATAGGCATTTCAGATATAGTAGCCGATTAGCATTTTAAAAATAGGTGCCGATAGGCATTTCAGATATAGAAGCCGATAGGTATTTCAAATATAGGTGTCGATAGGCATTTCAGATATGGTTGCCGATAGGCATTTCAAATAGAGGTGCTGAAAGGCATTTCAGATGTAGTTTCCGATAGGCATTTCAAAAATAGGTGCCGATAGGCATTTCAGATATAGGTGCCGATAGGCATTTCAGATATAGTTGCCAATTGGCATTTTAAAAATAGGTGCCGATAGGCATTTTAGATATAGAAGCCGATAGGCATTTCAAATATATTTGCCGATAGGCATTCCAGATATGGTTGCCGATAGGCATTTCAAATATAGGTGCTGATAGGCATCTCAGATGTAGTTTCCGATAGGCATTTCAAAAATTGGTGCCGATAGGCATTTCAAATACAGGTGCCGATAGGCATTTCAGATATAGTTGCCGATTGGCATTTTAAAAATAGGTGCCGATAGGCATTTCAGATATAGAAGCCGATAGTTATTTCAAATATAGGTGTCGATAGGCATTTCAGATATGGTTGTCGATAGGCATTTCAAATAGAGGTGCTGAAAGGCATTTCAGATGTAGTTTCCGATAGGCATTTCAAAAATAGGTGCCGATAGGCATTTCAGATATAGGTGCCGATAGGCATTTCAGATATAGTTGCCGATTGGCATTTTAAAAATAGGTGCCGATAGGCATTTCAGATGTAGTTTCCGATAGGCATTTCAAAAATAGGTGCCGATAGGCATATCAGATATAGTTGCCGATAGGAATTTAAATTTTTGTGCCGATAGGCATTTCAAATATAGGTGTCGATAGGCATTTTAGATATAAATGCCGAAAGGAATTTCAGATATAGGTGCCGATAGGAATTTCTGATGTGGTTGCCGATAGGCATTTCAAATATAGGTGCTGATAGGCATTTCAGATGTAGTTTCCGATAGGCATTTCAAAAATAAGTTGCCGATAGGCATTTCAGATATAGGTGCCGATAGGCATTTCAGATATAGTTGCCGATTAGCACTTTAAAAATAGGTGCCGATAGGCAATTTAGATATAGAAGCCGATAGGCATTTCAAATATAGGTGCCGATCGGCATTCCAGATATGGTTGCCGATAGGCATTTCAAATATAGGTGCTGATAGGCATTTCAGATGTAGTTTCCGATAGGCATTTCAAAAATTGGTGCCGATAGGCATTTCAGATATAGGTGCCGATAGGCATTTCAGATATAGTTGCCGATTGGCATTTTTAAAATAGGTGCCGACAGGCATTTCAGATATAGAAGCCGATAGGTATTTCAAATATAGGTGTCGATAGGCATTTCAAATATGGTTGCCGATAGGCATTTCAAATATAGGTGCTGAAAGGCATTTCAGATGTAGTTTCCGATAGGCATTTCAAAAATAGGTGTCGATAGGCATTTCAGATATAGGTGCCGATAGGCATTTCAGATATAGTTGCCAATTGGCATTTTAAAAATAGGTGCCGATAGGCATTTCAGATATAGAAGCCGATAGGCATTTCAAATATATGTGCCGATAGGCATTCCAGATGTGGTTGCCGATAGGCATTTTAAATATAGGTGCTGATAGGCATTTCAGATGTAGTTTCCGATAGGCATTTCAAAAATTGGTGCCGATAGGCATGTCAGATATAGGTGCCGATAGGCATTTCAGATATAGTTGCCGATTGGCATTTTAAAAATAGGTGCCGACAGGCATTTCAGATATAGAAGCCGATAGGTATTTCAAATATAGGTGTCGATAGGCATTTCAGATATGGTTGCCGATAGGCATTTCAAATATAGGTGCTGAAAGGCATTTCAGATGTAGTTTCCGATAGGCATTTCAAAAATAGGTGCCGATAGGCATTTCAGATATAGGTGCCGATAGGCATTTCAGATATAGGTGCCGATAGGCATTTCAGATATAGTTGCCGATTGGCATTTTAAAAATAGGTGCCGAAAGGCATTTCAGATGTAGTTTTCGATAGGCATTTCAAAAATAGGTGCCTATAGGCATTTCAGATATAGGTGCCGATTGGCATATCAGATATAGTTGCCGATGGACATTTAAAATATAGGTGCCGATAGGCATTTCAAATATAGGTGTCGATAGGCATTTCAGATATAAATGCCGAAAGGCATTTCAGTTATAGGTGCCGATAGGCATTTCTGATGTGGTTGCCGATAGGCATTTCAAATATAGGTGCTGATAGGCATTTCAGATGTAGTTTCCGATAGGCATTTCAAAAATATGTGCTGATAGGCATATTAGATATAGGTGCCGATAGGCACTTCATATATAGTTGCCGATTGGCATTTTAAAAATAGGTGCCGATAGGCATTTCAGATATAGAAGCCGATAGGTATTTCAAATATAGGTGTCGATAGGCATTTCAGATATGGTTGCCGATAGGCATTTCAAATATAGGTGCTGATAGGCATTTCAGATGTAGTTTCCGATAGGCATTTCAAAAATAAGTTGCCGATTGGCATTTCAGATATAGGTGCCGATAGGCATTTCAGATATAGTAGCCGATTAGCATTTTAAAAATAGGTGCCGATAGGCATTTCAGATATAGAAGCCGATAGGTATTTCAAATATAGGTGTCGATAGGCATTTCAGATATGGTTGCCGATAGGCATTTCAAATAGAGGTGCTGAAAGGCATTTCAGATGTAGTTTCCGATAGGCATTTCAAAAATAGGTGCCGATAGGCATTTCAGATATAGGTGCCGATAGGCATTTCAGATATAGTTGCCAATTGGCATTTTAAAAATAGGTGCCGATAGGCATTTTAGATATAGAAGCCGATAGGCATTTCAAATATATGTGCCGATAGGCATTCCAGATATGGTTGCCGATAGGCATTTCAAATATAGGTGCTGATAGGCATCTCAGATGTAGTTTCCGATAGGCATTTCAAAAATTGGTGCCGATAGGCATTTCAAATACAGGTGCCGATAGGCATTTCAGATATAGTTGCCGATTGGCATTTTAAAAATAGGTGCCGATAGGCATTTCAGATATAGAAGCCGATAGTTATTTCAAATATAGGTGTCGATAGGCATTTCAGATATGGTTGCCGATAGGCATTTCAAATAGAGGTGCTGAAAGGCATTTCAGATGTAGTTTCCGATAGGCATTTCAAAAATAGGTGCCGATAGGCATTTCAGATATAGGTGCCGATAGGCATTTCAGATATAGTTGCCGATTGGCATTTTAAAAATAGGTGCCGATAGGCATTTCAGATGTAGTTTCCGATAGGCATTTCAAAAATAGGTGCCGATAGGCATATCAAATATAGTTGCCGATAGGAATTTAAATTTTTGTGCCGATAGGCATTTCAAATATAGGTGTCGATAGGCATTTTAGATATAAATGCCGAAAGGCATTTCAGATATAGGTGCCGATAGGAATTTCTGATGTGGTTGCCGATAGGCATTTCAAATATAGGTGCTGATAGGCATTTCAGATATAGTTTCCGATAGGAATTTCAAAAATAAGTTGCCGATAGGCATTTCAGATATAGGTGCCGATAGGCATTTCAGATATAGTTGCCGATTAGCACTTTAAAAATAGGTGCCGATAGGCAATTTAGATATAGAAGCCGATAGGCATTTCAAATATAGGTGCCGATCGGCATTCCAGATATGGTTGCCGATAGGCATTTCAAAAATTGGTGCCGATAGGCATTTCAGATATAGGTGCCGATAGGCATTTCAGATATAGTTGCCGATTGGCATTTTGAAAATAGGTGCCGACAGGCATTTCAGATATAGAAGCCGATAGGTATTTCAAATATAGGTGTCGATAGGCATTTCAAATATGGTTGCCGATAGGCATTTCAAATATAGGTGCTGAAAGGCATTTCAGATGTAGTTTCCGATAGGCATTTCAAAAATAGGTGTCGATTAGCATTTCAGATATAGGTGCCGATAGGCATTTCAGATATAGTTGCCAATTGGCATTTTAAAAATAGGTGCCGATAGGCATTTCAGATATAGAAGCCGATAGGCATTTCAAATATATGTGCCGATAGGCATTCCAGATATGGTTGCCGATAGGCATTTTAAATATAGGTGCTGATAGGCATTTCAGATGTAGTTTCCGATAGGCATTTCAAAAATTGGTGCCGATAGGCATGTCAGATATAGGTGCCGATAGGCATTTCAGATATAGTTGCCGATTGGCATTTTAAAAATAGGTGCCGACAGGCATTTCAGATATAGAAGCCGATAGGTATTTCAAATATAGGTGTCGATAGGCATTTCAGATATGGTTGCCGATAGGCATTTCAAATATAGGTGCTGAAAGGCATTTCAGATGTAGTTTCCGATAGGCATTTCAAAAATAGGTGCCGATAGGCATTTCAGATATAGGTGCCGATAGGCATTTCAGATATAGGTGCCGATAGGCATTTCAGATATAGTTGCCGATTGGCATTTTAAAAATAGGTGCCGAAAGGCATTTCAGATGTAGTTTTCGATAGGCATTTCAAAAATAGGTGCCTATAGGCATTTCAGATATAGGTGCCGATTGGCATATCAGATATAGTTGCCGATGGGCATTTAAAATATAGGTACCGATAGGCATTTCAAATATAGGTGTCGATAGGCATTTCAGATATAAATGCCGAAAGGCATTTCAGATATAGGTGCCGATAGGCATTTCTGATGTGGTTGCCGATAGGCATTTCAAATATAGGTGCTGATAGGCATTTTAGATGTAGTTTCCAATAGGCATTTCAAAAATAGGTGCCGATAGGCATTTCAGATATAGAAGCCGACAGGTATTTCAAATATAGGTGTCGATAGGCATTTCAGATATTGGTTGCCGAAAGGCATTTTAAATATAGGTGCTGATAGGCATTTCAGATGTAGTTTCCGATAGGCATTTCAAAAATAGGTACCGATAAGCATTTCAGATATAGGTGCCGATAGGCATTTGAGATATAGTTGCCAATTGGCATTTTAAAAATAGGTGCCGATAGGCATTTCAGCTATAGAAGCCGACAGGCATTTCAAATATAGGTGCCGATAGGCATTCCAGATATGGTTGCCGATAGGCATTTCAAATATAGGTGCTGATAGGCATTTCAGATGTAGTTTCCGATAGGCATTTCAAAAATAGGTGCCGATAGGCATTTCAGATATAGGTGCCGATAGGCATTTCAGATATAGAAGCCGATAGGTATTTCAAATATAGGTGTCGATAGGCATTTCAGATATGGTTGCCGATAGGCATTTTAAATATAGGTGCTGATAGGCATTTCAGATGTAGTTTCCGATAGGCATTTCAAAAATAAGTTGCCGATAGGCATTTCAGATATAGGTGCCGATAGGCATTTCAGATATAGTTGCCGATTAGCACTTTAAAAATAGGTGCCGATAGGCAATTTAGATATAGAAGCCGATAGGCATTTCAAATATAGGTGCCGATAGGCATTCCAGATATGGTTGTCGATAGGCATTTCAAATATAGGTGCTGATAGGCATTTCAGATGTAGTTTCCGATATAGGTATTTCAAAAATAGGTGCCGATAGGCATTTCAGATATAGGTGCCGATAGGCATTTCAGATATAGTTGCCAATTGGCATTTTAAAAATAGGTGCCGGTAGGCATTTCAGATATAGAAGCCGATAGGCATTTCAAATATATGTGCTGATAGGCATTTCAGATATGGTTGCCGATAGGCATTTTAAATATAGGTGCTGATAGGCATTTCAGATGTAGTTTCCGATAGGCATTTCAAAAATTGGTGCCGATAGGCATTTCAGATATAGGTGCCGATAGGCATTTCAGATATAGTTGCCGATTGGCATTTTAAAAACAGGTGCCGATAGGCATTTCAGATATAGAAGCCGATAGGTATTTCAAATATAGGTGTCGATAGGCATTTCAGATATGGTTGCCGATAGGCATTTCAAATATAGGTGCTGAAAGGCATTTCAGATGTAGTTTCCGATAGGCATTTCAAAAATAAGTGCCGATAGGCATTTCAGATATAGGTGCTGATAGGCATTTCAGATATAGGTGCCGATAGGCATTTCAGATATAGTTGCCGATTGGCATTTTAAAAATAGGTGCCGATAGGCATTTCAGATGTAGTTTCCGATAGGCATTTCAAAAATAGGTGCCGATAGGCATTTCAGATATAGGTGCCGATAGGCACTTCATATATAGTTGCCGATTGGCATTTTAAAAATAGGTGCCGATAGGCATTTCAGATATAGAAGCCGATAAGCATTTAAAAAATAGGTACCGATAGGCATTCCAGATATGGTTGCCAATAGGCATTTCAAATATAGGTGCTGATAGGCATTTCAGATGTAGTTTCCGATAGGCATTTTAAAAATAGGTGCCGATAGGCATTTCAGATATAGAAGCCGATAGGTATTTCAAATATAGGTGTCGATAGGCATTTCAGATATGGTTGCCGATAGGCATTTCAAATATAGGTGCTGATAGGCATTTCAGATGTAGTTACTAATAGGCATTTCAAAAATTGGTGCCGATAGGCATTTCAGGTATAGGTGCCGATATGCATTTCAGATATAGTTGCCGATTGGCATTTTAAAAATAGGTGCCGATAGGCATTTCAGATATAGAAGCCGTTAGGCATTTCAAATAAAGGTGCCGATAGGCTTTCCAGATATGGTTGCCGATAGGCATTTCAAATATAGGTGCTGATAGGCATTTCAGATGTAGTTTCCGATAGGCATTTCAAAAATTGGTGCCGATAGGCATTTCAGATATAGGTGCCGATAGGCATTTCAGATATAGTTGCCGATTGGCATTTTAAAAATAGGTGCCGATAGGCATTTCAGATATAGAAGCCGATAGGTATTTCAAATATAGGTGTCGATAGGCATTTCAGATATGGTTGCCGATAGGCATTTCAAATATAGGTGCTGATAGGCATTTCAGATGTAGTTACTAATAGGCATTTCAGGTATAGGTGCCGATAGGCATTTCAGATATAGTTGCCGATTGGCATTTTAAAAATAGGTGCCGATAGGCTTTTCAGATATAGAAGCCGATAGGCATTTCAAATATAGGTGCCGATAGGCATTCCAGATATGGTTGCCGATAGGCATTTCAAATATAGGTGCTGACAGGCATTTCAGATGTAGTTTCCGATAGGCATTTCAAAAATTGGTGCCAATAGGAATTTCAGATATAGGTGCCGATAGGCATTTCAGATATAGTTGCCGATTGGCATTTTAAAAAAAGGTGCCGATAGGCATTTTAGATATAGAAGCCGATAGGTATTTCAAATATAGGTGTCGATAGGCATTTCAGATATGGTTGCCGATAGGCATTTCAAATATAGGTGTTGATAGGCATTTCAGATGTAGTTTCCGATAGGCATTTCAAAAAGAGGTGCCGATAGGCATTTCAGATAACGGTGCCGTTAGGCATTTCAGATATACTTGCCGATTGGCATTTTAAAAATAGGTGCAGATAGGCATTTCAGATATAGAAGCCGATAGGCATTTCAAATATAGGTGCCGATAGGCATTCCAGATATGGTTGCCGATAGGCATTTCAAATATAGGTGCTGATAGGCATTTCACATGTAGTTTCCGATAGGCATTTCAAAAATAGGTGCCGATAGGCATTTCAGATATAGGTGCCGATAGGCATTTCAGATATAGTTGCCGATTGGCATTTTAAAAATAGGTGCCGATAGGCATTTCAGATATAGAAGCCGATAGGCATTTCAAATAAAGGTGCCGATAGGCTGTCCAGATATGGTTGCTGATAGGCATTTCAAATATAGGTGCTGATAGGCATTTCAGATGTAGTTTCCGATAGGCATTTCAAAAATTGGTGCGATAGGCATTTCAGATATAGTTTCCGATTGGCATTTTAAAAATAGGTGCCGATAGGCATTTCAGATATAGAAGCCGATAGGTATTTCAAATATAGGTGTCGATAGGCATTTCAGATATGGTTGCCGATAGGCATTTCAAATATAGGTGCTGAAAGGCATTTCAGATGTAGTTTCCGATAGGCATTTCAAAAATAGGTGCCGATAGGCATTTCAGATATAGGTGCTGATAGGCATTTCAGATATAGGTGCCGATAGGCATTTCAGATATAGTTGCCGATTGGCATTTTAAAAATAGGTGCCGATAGGCATTTCAGATGTAGTTTCCGATAGGCATTTCAAAAATAGGTGCCTATAGGCATTTCAGATATAGGTGCCGATTGGCATATCAGATATAGTTGCCGATGGGCATTTAAAATATAGGTGCCGATAGGCATTTCAAATATAGGTGTCGATAGGCATTTCAGATATAGGTGCCGATAGGCATTTCTGATGTGGTTGCCGATAGGCATTTCAAATATAGGTGCGGATAGGCATTTCAGATGTAGTTTCCGATAGGCATTTCAAAAATAGGTGCCGATAGGCATTTCAGATATAGAAGCCGATAGGTATTTCAAATATAGGTGTCGATAGGCATTTCAGATATGGTTGCCGATAGGCATTTCAAATATAGGTGCTGATAGGCATTTCAGATGTAGTTTCCAATAGGCATTTCAAAAATAAGTTGCCGATAGGCATTTCAGATATAGGTGCCGATAGGCATTTCAGATATAGTTGCCGATTAGCATTTTAAAAATAGGTGCCGATAGGCATTTTAGATATAGAAGCCGATAGACATTTCAAATATAGGTGCCGATAGGCATTCCAGATATGGTTGCCGATAGGCATTTCAAATATAGGTGCTGATAGGCATTTCAGATGTAGTTTCCGATAGGCATTTCAAAAATAGGTGCCGATAGGCATTTCAGATATAGGTGCCGATAGGCATTTCAGATATAGTTGCCAATTGGCATTTTAAAAATAGGTGCCGATAGGCATTTCAGATATAGATGCCGATTGGCATTTCAAATATATGTGCCGATAGGCATACCAGATATGGTTGCCGATAGGCATTTCAAATATAAGTGCTGATAGGCATTTCAGATGTAGTTTCCGATAGGCATTTCAAAAATTGGTGGCGATAGGCATTTCAGATATAGTTGCCGATAGGCATTTCAGATATAGTTGCCGATTAGCATTTTAAAAATAGGTGCCGATAGGCATTTTAGATATAGGTGCCGATAGGCATTTCAAAAATAGGTGCCGATAGGCATTTCAGATGTAGTTTCCGATAGGCATTTCAAAAATAGGTGCCGATAGGCATTTCAGATATAGGTTCTGATAGGCATATCAGATATAGTTGCCAAAAGGCATATAAAATATAGGTGC
This sequence comes from Venustoraphidia nigricollis, assembly GCA_034508555.1. Classification (NCBI taxonomy): domain Eukaryota; kingdom Metazoa; phylum Arthropoda; class Insecta; order Raphidioptera; family Raphidiidae; genus Venustoraphidia; species Venustoraphidia nigricollis. The sequence goes on along the minus strand of JAVRKA010000023.1, from coordinate 112,124 downwards.
CGATAGGCATTTCAAATATAGGTGTCGATAGGCACTTCATATATGGTTGCCGATTGGCATTTTAAAAATAGGTGCCAATAGGCATTTCAGATATAGAAGCCGATAGGCATTTCAAATATCAGTGCCGATAGGCATTCCAGATATGGTTGCCGATAGGCATTTCAAATATAGGTGCTGATAGGCATTTCAGATGTAGTTTCCGATAGGCATTTCAAAAATTGGTGCCGACAGGCATTTCAGTAATAGGTGCCGATAGGCATTTCAGATATAGTTGCCGATTAGCATTTTAAAAATAGGTGCCGATAGGCATTTCAGATATAGAAGCCGATAGGCATTTCAAACATAGGTGCCGATAGGCATTCCAGATATGGTCGCCGATAGGCATTTCAAATATAGGTGCTGATAGGCATTTCAGATTTAGTTTCCGATAGTCATTTCAAAAATAGGTGCCGATAGGCATTTCAGATATAGGTGCCGATAGGCATTTCAGATATAGTTGCCAATTGGCATTTTAAAAATAGGTGCCGATAGGCATTTCAGATATAGAAGCCGATAGGCATTTCAAATATATGTGCCGATAGGCATTCCAGATATGGTTGCCGATAGGCATTTCAAATATAGGTGCTGATAGGCTTTTCAGATATAGGTGTCGATAGGCATTTCAGATATAGGTGTCGATAGGCATTTCAGATATAGGTGCCGATAGGCATTTCAGATATAGTTGCCGATTGGCATTTTAAAAATAGGTGCCGATAGGCATTTCAGATATAGAAGCCGATAGGTGTTTCAAATATAGGTGTCGATAAGCATTTAAGATATGGTTGCCGATAGGCATTTCAAATATAGGTGCCGATAGGCATTTCAGATATAATTGCCGATTGGCATTTTAAAAATAGGTGCCGATAGGCATTTCAGATGTAGTTCCCGATAGGCATTTCAAAAATAGGTGCTGATAGGCATTTCAGATATAGGTGCCGATAGGCATTTCAGATATAATTGCCGATTGGCATTTTAAAAATAGGTGCCGATAGGCATTTCAGATATAGGTGCCGATAGGCATTTCAAATATAGGTGCCGATAGGCATTCCAGATATGGTTGCCGATAGGCATTTCAAATATAGGTTATGATAGGAATTTTAGATGTAGTTTACGATAGGCATTTCAAAAATAGGTGCCGATAGGCATTTCAGATATAGGTGCCGATAGGAATTTTAGATATAGTTGCCGATTGACATTTTAAAAATAGGTGCCGATAGGCATTTCAGATATAAAAGCCGATAGGCGTTTCAAATATTGGTGCCAATAGGCATTCCAGATATGTTTGCCGATAGGCATTTCAAATAAAGGTGCTGATAGGCATTTCAGATGTAGTTTCCGATAGGTATTTCAAAAATTGGTGCCGATAGGCATTTCTGATATAGATGCCGATAGGCATTTCAGATATAGTTGCCGATTGGCATTTTAAAAATAGGTGCCGATAGGCATTTCAGATAAAGAAGCCAATAGGTATTTCAAATATAGGTGTCGATAGGCATTTAGATATGGTTGCCGATAGGCATTTCAAATATAGGTGCTGATAGGCATTTCAGATGTAGTTTCCGATAGGCATTTCAAAAATAGGTGCCGATAGGTATTTCAGATATAGGTGCTGATAGGCATTTCAAATATAGTCGCTGATTGGCATTTTAAAAAAAGGTGCCGATAGGCATTTCAGATGTAGTTTCCGATAGGCATTTCAAAAATAGGTGCCGATAGGCATTTTAGATAGAGGTGCCGATAGGCATTTTAGATAGAGGTGCCGATAGGCATATCAGATATAGTTGCCGATAGGCATTTAAAATATAGGTGCCGTAGGCATTTCTAATTTGGTTGCCGATAGGCATTTCAAATATAGGTGGTGATAGGCACTTCAGTTATACGTGCCGATAGGCATTTCAAATATAGGTGCCGATAGGCCTTTCTGATTTGGTTGTCGATAGGCATTTCAGATAGAGGTGCCGATAGGCATTTCAGATATAATTGCCGATTGGCATTTTAAAAATAGGAGCCGATAGGCATTTCAGATGTATTTTCCGATAGGCATTTAAAAAATAGGTGCCGATAGGCATTTTAGATATAGGTGCCAATAGGCATATCAGATATAGTTGTCGATAGGCATTTAAAATATAGGTGCCGATAGGCATTTCAAATATAGGTGCCGATAGGCATTTCAGATATTAATGCCGAAAGGCATTTCAGATATAGGTGCCGATAGGTATTTCAAATATAGGTGCTGATAGGCATTTCAGATGTAGTTTCCGATAGGCATTTCAAAAATAGGTGCCGATAGGCATTTCAGATATAGGTGCCGATAGGCATTTCAGATATAGGTGCCGATAGGCATTTCAGATACAGTTGCCGATTAGCATTTTAAAAATAGGTGCCGATAGGCATTTCAGATATAGAAGCCGATAGGCATTTCAAATATAGGTGCCGACAGGCATTCCAGATATGGTTGCCGATAGGCATTTCAAATAAAGGTGCTGATAGGCATTTCAGATGTAGTTTCCGATAGGCATTTCAAAAATAGGTGCCGATAGGCATTTCAGATATAGGTGCCGATAGGCATTTCAGATATAGTTGCCAATTGGCATTTTAAAAATAGGTGCCGATAGGCATTTCAGATATAGAAGCCGATAGGCATTTCAAATATATGTGCCGATAGGCATTCCAGATATGGTTGCCGATAGGCATTTCAAATATAGGTGCTGATAGGCATTTCAGATGTAGTTTCCGATAGGCATTTTAAAAATTGGTGCCGATAGGCATTTCAGATACAGGTGTCGATAGGCATTTCAGATTTAGTTGCCGATTGGCATTTTAAAAATAGATGCCGATTGGCATTTCAGATATAGAAGCCGATAGGAATTTCAAATATAGGTGTCGATAGGCATTTCAGATATGGTTGCCGATAGGCATTTCAAATATAGGTGCTGAAAGGCATTTCAGATGTAGTTTCCGATAGGAATTTCAAAAATAGGTGCCGATAGGCATTTCAGATATAGGTGCCGATAGGCATTTTAGATATAGTTGCCGATTGGCATTTTAAAAATAGGTGCCGATAGGCATTTCAGATATAGAAGCCGATAGGTGTTTCAAATATAGGTGTCGATAGGCATTTCAGATATGGTTGCCGATAGGCATTTCATATAAAGATACTGATAGGCATTTCAGATGTAGTTTCCGATTGGCATTTCAAAAATAGGTGCCGATAGGCATTTCAGATATAGGTGCCGATAGGCATTTCAGATATAGTTGCCGATTGGCATTTTAAAAATAGGTGCCGATAGGCATTTCAGATATAGAAGCCGATAGGCATTTCAAATATAGGTGCCGATAGGTATTCCAGATATGTTTGCCGATAGGCATTTCAAATATAGGTGCTGATAGGCATTTCAGATGTAGTTTTCGATAGGCATTTCAAAAATAGGTGCCGATAGGCATCATAGATATAGGTGCCGATAGGCATTTCAGATATAGTTGCCGATTGGCATTTAAAAAAAAGGTGCCGATAGGCATTTCAGATATAGAAGCCGATAGGCATTTCAAATATAGGTGCCGATAGGCATTCCAGATAAGGTTGCCGATAGGCATTTCAAATATAGGTGCTGATAGGCATTTCAGATGTAGTTTCTGATAGGCATTTCAAAAATAGGTGCCGATAGGCATTTCAGATATAGGTGCCGATAGGCATTTCAGATATAGTTGCCGATTGGCATTTTAAAAATAGGTGCCGATAGGCATTTCAGATATAGAAGCCGATAGGTATTTCAAATATAGGTGTCGATAGGCATTTCAGATATGGTTGCCGATAGGCATTTCAAATATAGGTGCCGATAGGCATTTCAAATATAGGTGTCGATAGGCATTTCTGATTTGGTTGCCGATAGGCATTTCAGATATAGGTACCGATAGGCATTTCAGATATAGTTGCCGATTGGCATTTTAAAAATAGGAGCCGATAGGCATTTCAGATGTAGTTTCCGATAGGCATTTCAAAAATAGGTGCCGATAGGCATTTCAGATATAGGTGCCGATAGGCATATCAGATATAGTTGTCGATAGGCATTTAAAATATAGGTGCCGATAGGCATTTCAAATATAGGTGCCGATAGGCATTTCAGATATACATGCCGAAAGGCATTTCAGATATAAGTGCCGATAGGTATTTCTGATTTGGTTGCCGATAGGCATTTCAAATATAGGTGCTGATAGGCATTTCAGATGTAGTTTCCGATAGGCATGTAAAAATATGTGCCGATAGGCATTTCAGATATAGGTGCCGATAGGCATTTCAGTTATAGTTGCCGATTGGCATTTCAAATATAGGTGCCGATAGGCATTTCAGATATGGTTGCCGATTGGCATTTCAAATATAGGTGCTGATAGGCATTTCAGATGTAGTTTCCGTTAGGCATTTAAAAAATAGGTGCCAATAGGCATTTCAGATATAGGTGCCGATAGGCATTTCAGATATAGTTGCCGATTGGCATTTTAAAAATAGGTGTCAATAGGCATTTCAGATATAGAAGCCGATAGGTATTTCAAATATAGGTTTTGATACTCATTTCAGATATGTTTGCCGATAGGCATTTCAAATATAGGTGCTGATAGACATTTCAGATGTAGTTTCCGATAGACATTTCAAAAATAGGTGCCGATAGGCATTTCAGATATAGGTGCCGATAGGCATTTCAGATATAGTTGCCGATTGGCATTTTAAAAATAGGTGCCGATAGGCATTTCAGATATAGAAGCCGATAGGCATTTCAAATATAGGTGCCGATAGGCATTCCAGATATGGTTGCCGATAGGCATTTCAAATATAGGAGCTGATAGGCATTTCAGATGTAGTTTCCGATAGGCATTTCAAAAATTGGTGCCGATAGGCATTTTAGATATTAGTGCCGATAGGCATTTCAGATATAGTTGCCGATTGGCATTTTAAATATAGGTGCCGATAGGCATTTCAGATTTGAAGCCGATAGGTATTTCAAATATAGGTGTCGATAGGCATTTTAGATATGGTTGCCGATAGGCATTTCAAATATAGGTGCTGATAGGCATTTCAGATATACGTGCCGATATGCATTTCAGATATAGTTGCCGATTGGCATTTGAAAAATAGGTGCCGATAGGCATTTCAGATGTAGTTTCCGATAGGCATTTCAAAAATAGGTGCCTATAGGCATTTCAGATATAGGTGCCGATTGGCATATCAGATATAGTTGCCGATGGGCATTTAAAATATAGGTGCCGATAGGCATTTCAAATATAGGTGTTGATAGGCATTTCAGATGTAGTTTCCGATAGGCATTTCAAAAATAGGTGCCGATAGGCATTTCAGATATAGAAGCCGATAGGTATTTCAAATATAGGTGTCGATAGGCATTTCAGATATTGTTGCCGATAGGCATTTCAAATATAGGTGCTGATAGGCATTTCAGATGTAGTTTCCGATAGGCATTTCAAAAATAAGTTGCCGATAGGCATTTCAGATATAGGTGCCGATAGGCATTTCAGATATAGTTGCCTATTAGCATTTTAAAAATAGGTGCCGATTGGCATTTTAGATATAGAAGCCGATAGACATTTCAAATATAGGTGCCGATAGGCATTCCAGATATGGTTGCCGATAGGCATTTCAAATATAGGTGCTGATAGGCATTTCAGATGTAGTTTCCGATAGGCATTTCAAAAATAGGTGCCGATAGGCATTTCAGATATAGGTGCCGATAGGCATTTCAGATATAGTTGCCAATTGGCATTTTAAAAATAGGTGCCGATAGGCATTTCAGATATAGATGCCGATAGGCATTTCAAATATATGTGCCGATAGGCATTCCAGATATGGTTGCCGATAGGCATTTCAAATATAGGTGCTGATAGGCATTTCAGATGTAGTTTCCGATAGGCATTTCAAAAATTGGTGGCGATAGGCATTTCAGATATAGTTGCCGATAGGCATTTCAGATATAGTTGCCGATTAGCATTTTAAAAATAGGTGCCGATAGGCATTTTAGATATAGGTGCCGATAGGCATTTCAAAAATAGGTGCCAATAGGCATTTTAGATGTAGTTTCCGATAGGCATTTCAAAAATAGGTGCCGATAGGCATTTCAGATATAGGTTCCGATAGGCATATCAGATATAGTTGCCAAAAGGCATATAAAATATAGGTGCCGATAGGCATTTCAAATATAGGTGTCGATAGGCACTTCATATATGGTTGCCGATTGGCATTTTAAAAATAGGTGCCGATAGGCATTTCAGATATAGAAGCCGATAGGCATTCCAAATATAGGTGCCAATAGGCATTCCAGATATAGTTGCCGATAGGCATTTCAAATATAGGTGCTGATAGGCATTTCAGATGTAGTTTCCGATAGGCATTTCAAAAATAGGTGCCGACAGGCATTTCAGTAATAGGTGCCGATAGGCATTTCAGATATAGTTGCCGATTAGCATTTTAAAAATAGGTGCCGATAGGCATTTCAGATATAGAAGCCGATAGGCATTTCAAACATAGGTGCCGATAGGCATTCCAGATATGGTCGCCGATAGGCATTTCAAATATAGGTGCTGATAGGCATTTCAGATTTAGTTTCCGATAGGCATTTCAAAAATAGGTGCCGATAGGCATTTCAGATATAGGTGCCGATAGGCATTTCAGATATAGTTGCTAATTGGCATTTTAAAAATAGGTGCCGATAGGCATTTCAGATATAGAAGCCGATAGGCATTTCAAATATATGTGCCGATAGGCATTCCAGATATGGTTGCCGATAGGCATTTCAAATATAAGTGCTGATAGGCATTTCAGATGTAGTTTCCGATAGGCATTTCAAAAATTGGTGCCGATAGGCATTTCAGATATAAGTGCCGATAGGCATTTTAGATATAGTTGCCGATTGGCATTTTAAAAATAGGTGCCGATAGGCATTTCAGATGTAGTTTCCGATAGGCATTTCAAAAATAGGTGCCGATAGGCATTTTAGATAGAGGTGCCGATAGGCATTTTAGATAGAGGTGCCGATAGGCATATCAGATATAGTTGCCGATAGGCATTTAAAATATAGGTGCCGTAGGCATTTCTAATTTGGTTGCCGATAGGCTTTTCAAATATAGGTGGTGATAGGCACTTCAGTTATACGTGCCGATAGGCATTTCAAATATAGGTGCCGATAGGCCTTTCTGATTTGGTTGTCGATAGGCATTTCAGATATAGGTGCCGATAGGCATTTCAGATATAGTCGCCGATTGGCATTTTAAAAATAGGAGCCGATAGGCATTTCAGATGTATTTTCCGATAGTCATTTCAAAAATAGGTGCCGATAGGCATTTCAGATATAGGTGCCGATAGGCATATCAGATATAGTTGTCGATAGGCATTTCAGATATAGTTGCCGATTAGCATTTTAAAAATAGGTGCCGATAGGCATTTCAGATATAGAAGCCGATAGGCATTTCAAATATAGGTGCCGATAGGCATTCCAGATATGGTTGCCGATAGGCATTTCAAATAAAGGTGCTGATAGGCATTTCAGATGTAGTTTTCGATAGGCATTTCAAAAATAGGTGCCGATAGGCATTTCAGATATAGGTGCCGATAGGCATTTCAGATATTGTTGCCAATTGGCATTTTAAAAATAGGTGCCGATAGGCATTTCAGATATAGAAGCCGATAGGCATTTCAAATATATGTGCCGATAGGCATTCCAGATATGGTTGCCGATAGGCATTTCAAATATAGGTGCTGATAGGCATTTCAGATGTAGTTTCCGATAGGCATTTCAAAAATTGGTGCCGATAGGCATTTCAGATACAGGTGTCGATAGGCATTTCAGATTTAGTGTCCGATTGGCATTTTAAAAATAGGTGCCGATTGGCATTTCAGATATAGAAGCCGATAGGTATTTCAAATATAGGTGTCGATAGGCATTTCAGATATGGTTGCCGATAGGCATTTCAAATATAGGTGCTGAAAGGCATTTCAGATGTAGTTTCCGATAGGAATTTCAAAAATATGTGCCGATAGGCATTTCAGATATAGGTGCCGATAGGCATTTCAAATATAGGTGCCAAAAGGCATTTCAGATATTAATGCCGAAAGGCATTTGTGATATAGGTGCCGATAGGTATTTCAAATATAGGTGCTGATAGGCATTTCAGATGTAGTTTCCGATAGGCATTTCAAAAATAGGTGCCGATAGGCATTTCAAATATAGGTGCCGATAGGCATTTCAGATATAGGTGCCGATAGGCATTTCAGATATAGTTGCCGATTGGCATTTTAAAAATAGGTGCCGATAGGCATTTCAGATGTAGTTTCCGATAGGCATTTCAAAAATAGGTGCCGATAGGCATATCAGATATAGTTGCCGATAGGAATTTAAATTTTCGTGCCGATAGGCATTTCAAATATAGGTCTCGATAGGCATTTTAGATATGGTTGCCGATAGGCATTTCAAATAGAGGTGCTGAAAGGCATTTCAGATGTAGTTTCCGATAGGCATTTCAAAAATAGGTGCCGATAGGCATTTCAGATATAGGTGCCGATAGGCATTTCAGATATAGTTGCCGATTGGCATTTCAAAAATAGGTGCCGATAGGCATTTCAGATGTAGTTTCCGATAGGCATTTCAAAAATAGGTGCCGATAGGCATATCAGATATAGTTGCCGATAGGAATTTAAATTTTTGTGCCGATAGGCATTTCAAATATAGGTGTCGATAGGCATTTTAGATATAAATGCCGAAAGGCATTTCAGATATAGGTGCCGATAGGAATTTCTGATGTGGTGTCCGATAGGCATTTCAAAAATAAGTTGCCGATAGGCATTTCAGATATAGGTGCCGATAGGCATTTCAGATATAGTTGCCGATTAGCACTTTAAAAATAGGTGCCGATAGGCAATTTAGATATAGAAGCCGATAGGCATTTCAAATATAGGTGCCGATAGGCATTCCAGATATGGTTGCCGATAGGCATTTCAAATATAGGTGCTGATAGGCATTTCAGAGGTAGTTTCCGATAGGCATTTCAAAAATTGGTGCCGATAGGCATTTCAGATATAGGTGCCGATAGGCATATCAGATATAGTTGTCGATAGGCATTTTAGATGTAGTTTCCAATAGGCATTTCAAAAATAGGTGCCGATAGGCATTTCAGATATAGAAGCCGACAGGTATTTCAAATATAGGTGTCGATAGGCATTTCAGATATTGGTTGCCGAAAGGCATTTTAAATATAGGTGCTGATAGGCATTTCAGATGTAGTTTCCGATAGGCATTTCAAAAATAGGTACCGATAAGCATTTCAGATATAGGTGCCGATAGGCATTTCAGATATAGTTGCCAATTGGCATTTTAAAAATAGGTGCCGATAGGCATTTCAGATATAGAAGCCGATAGGCATTTCAAATATATGTGCCGATAGGCATTCCAGATATGGTTGCCGATAGGCATTTCAAATATAGGTGCTGATAGGCATTTCAGATGTAGTTTCCGATAGGCATTTCAAAAATTGGTGCCGATAGGCATTTCAGATACAGGTGCGGATAGGCATTTCAGATATAGTTGCCGATTAGCATTTTAAAAATAGATGCCGATAGGCATTTTAGATGTAGTTTCCGATAGGCATTTCAAAAATAGGTGCCGATAGGCATTTCAGATATAGGTGCCGATAGGCACTTCATATATAGTTGCCGATTGGCATTTTAAAAATAGGTGCCGATAGGCATTTCAGATATAGAAGCCGATAGGTATTTCAAATATAGGTGTCGTTAGGCATTTCAGATATAAATGCCGAAAGGCATTTCAGATATAGGTGCCGATAGGCATTTCTGATGTGGTTGCCGATAGGCATTTCAAATATAGGTGGTGATAGGCATTAAGATGTAGTTTCCGATAGGCATTTCAAAAATAGGTGCCGATAGGCATTTCAGATATAGGTGCCGATAGGCACTTCATATATAGTTGCCGATTGGCATTTTAAAAATAGGTGCCGATAGGCATTTCAGATATAGAAGCCGATAGGTATTTCAAATATAGGTGTCGATAGGCATTTCAGATATGGTTGCCGATAGGCATTTCAAATATAGGTGCTGATAGGCATTTCAGATGTAGTTTCCGATAGGCATTTCAAAAATAAGTTGCCGATTGGCATTTCAGATATAGGTGCCGATAGGCATATCAGATATAGTTGCCGATAGGAATTTAAAATATAGGTGCCGATAGGCATTTTAAATAAAGGTGCCGATAGGCATTTCAGATATAAATGCCGAAAGGCATTTCAGATATAGGTGCCGATAGGCATTTCTGATGTGGTTGCCGATAGGCATTTCAAATATAGGTACTGATAGGCATTTTAGATGTAGTTTCCGATAGGCATTTCAAAAATAGGTGCCGATAGGCATTTCAGATATAGGTGCCGATAGGCACTTCATATATAGTTGCCGATTGGCATTTTAAAAATAGGTGCCGATAGGCATTTCAGATATAGAAGCCGATAGGTATTTCAAATATAGGTGTCGATAAGCATTTCAGATATGGTTGCCGATAGGCATTTCAAATATAGGTGCTGATAGGCATTTCAGATGTAGTTTCCGATAGGCATTTCAAAAATAAGTTGCCGATTGGCATTTCAGATATAGGTGCCGATAGGCATTTCAGATATAGTTGCCGATTGGCATTTTAAAAATAGGTGCCGATAGGCATTTCAGATGTAGTTTCCGATAGGCATTTCAAAAATAGGTGCCGATAGGCATATCAGATATAGTTGCCGATAGGAATTTAAAATATAGGTGCCGATAGGCATTTCAAATATAGGTGTCGATAGGCATTTCAGATATAAATGCCGAAAGGCATTTCAGATATAGGTGCCGATAGGATTTTCTGATGTGGTTGCCGATAGGCATTTCAAATATATGTGCTGATAGGCATTTCAGATGTAGTTTCCGATTGGCATTTCAAAAATAGGTGCCGATAGGCATTTCAGATATAGGTGCCGATAGGTACTTCATATATAGTTGCCGTTTGGCATTTTAAAAATAGGTGCCGATAGGCATTTTAGATATAGAAGCCGATAGGTATTTCAAATATAGGTGTCGATAGGCATTTCAGATATGGTTGCCGATAGGCATTTCAAATATAGGTGCTGATAGGCATTTCAGATGTAGTTTCCGATAGGCATTTCAAAAATAAGTTGCCGATAGGCATTTCAGATATAGGTGCCGATAGGCATTTCAGATATAGTTGCCGATTTGCACTTTAAAAATAGGTGCCGATAGGCAATTTAGATATAGAAGCCGATAGGCATTTCAAATATAGGTGCCGATAGGCATTCCAGATATGGTTGTTTATAGGCATTTCAAATATAGGTGCTGATAGGCATTTCAGATGTAGTTTCCGATATAGGTATTTCAAAAATAGGTGCCGATAGGCATTTCAGATATAGGTGCCGATAGGCATTTCAGATATAGTTGCCAATTGGCATTTTAAAAATAGGTGCCGGTAGGCATTTCAGATATAGAAGCCGATAGGCATTTCAAATATATGTGCCGATAGGCATTTCAGATATGGTTGCCGAGAGGCATTTTAAATATAGGTGCTGATAGGCATTTCAGATGTAGTTTCCGATAGGCATTTCAAAAATTGGTGCCGATAGGCATTTCAGATATAGGTGCCGATAGGCATTTCAGATATAGTTGCCGATTGGTATTTTAAAAACAGGTGCCGATAGGCATTTCAGATATAGAAGCCGATAGGTATTTCAAATATAGGTGTCGATAGGCATTTCAGATATGGTTGCCGATAGGCATTTCAAATATAGGTGCTGAAAGGCATTTCAGATGTAGTTTCCGATAGGCATTTCAAAAATAGGTGCCGATAGGCATTTCAGATATAGGTGCTGATAGGCATTTCAGATATAGGTGCCGATAGGCATTTCAGATATAGTTGCCGATTGGCATTTTAAAAATAGGTGCCGATAGGAATTTCAGATGTAGTTTCCGATAGGCATTTCAAAAATAGGTGCCGATAGGCATTTCAGATATAGGTGCCGATAGGCACTTCATTAATAGTTGCCGATTGGCATTTTAAAAATAGGTGCCGATAGGCATTTCAGATATAGGTGCTGATAGGCATTTCAGATATAGGTGCCGATAGGCATTTCAGATATAGTTGCCGATTGGCATTTTAAAAATAGGTGCCGATAGGCATTTCAGATGTAGTTTCCGATAGGCATTTAAAAAATAGGTACCGATAGGCATTACAGATATGGTTGCCAATAGGCATTTCAAATATAGGTGCTGATAGGCATTTCAGATGTAGTTTCCGATAGGCATTTCAAAAATAGGTGCCGATAGGCATTTCAGATATAGGTGCCGATATGCATTTCAGATATGGTTGCCGATTGGCATTTTAAAAATAGGTGCCGATAGGCATTTCAGATATAGAAGCCGATAGGCATTTCAAATAAAGGTGCCGATAGGCTTTCCAGATATGGTTGCCGATAGGCATTTCAAATATAGGTGCTGATAGGCATTTCAGATATAGTTTCCGATAGGCATTTCAAAAATTGGTGCCGATAGGCATTTCAGATATAGGTGCCGATAGGCATTTCAGATATAGTTGCCGATTGGCATTTTAAAAATAGGTGCCGATAGGCATTTCAGATATAGAAGCCGATAGGTATTTCAAATATAGGTGTCGATAGGCATTTCAGATATGGTTGCCGATAGGCATTTCAAATATAGGTGCTGATAGGCATTTCAGATGTAGTTACTAATAGGCATTTCAAAAATTGGTGCCGATAGGCATTTCAGGTATAGGTGCCGATAGGCATTTCAGATATAGTTGCCGATTGGCATTTTAAAATAGGTGCCGATAGGCTTTTCAGATATAGAAGCCGATAGGCATTTCAAATATAGGTGCCGATAGGCATTCCAGATTTGGTTGCCGATAGGCATTTCAAATATAGGTGCTGACAGGCATTTCAGATGTAGTTTCCGATAGACATTTCAAAAATAGGTGCCGATAGGCATTTCAGATATAGAAGCCGATAGGTATTTCAAATATAGGTGTCGATAGGCATTTCAGATATGGTTGCCGATAGGCATTTCAAATATAGGTTCTGATAGGCATTTCAGATGTAGTTACCAATAGGCATTTCAAAAATTGGTGCCGATAGGCATTTCAAATATAGGTGCCCATAGGCATTTCAGATATAGTTGCCGATTTGCATTTTAAAAATAGGTGCCGATAGGCATTTCAGATATAGAAGCCGATAGGTATTTCAAATATAGGTGTCGATAGGCATTTCAGATATGGTTGTCGATAGGCATTTCAAATATAGGTTCTGATAGGCATTTCAGATGTAGTTACCAATAGGCATTTCAAAAATTGGTGCCGATAGGCATTTCAGATATAGTTGCCGATTGGCATTTTAAAAATAGGTGCCGATAGGCATTTCAGATATAGAAGCCGATAGGCATTTCAAATAAAGGTGCCGATAGGCTGTCCAGATATGGTTGCCGATAGGCATTTAAATATAGGTGCTGATAGGCATTTCAGATGTAGTTTCCGATAGGCATTTCAAAAATTGGTGCCGATAGGCATTTCAAATATAGGTGCCCATAGGCATTTCAGATATAGTTGCCGATTTGCATTTTAAAAATAGGTGCCGATAGGCATTTCAGATATAGAAGCCGATAGGTATTTCAAATATAGGTGTCGATAGGCATTTCAGATATGGTTGCCGATAGGCATTTCAAATATAGGTTCTGATAGGCATTTCAGATGTAGTTACCAATAGGCATTTCAAAAATTGGTGCCGATAGGCATTTCAGATAAAGGTGCCGATAGGCATTTCAGATATAGTTGCCGATTAGAACTTTAAAAATAGGTGCCGATAGGCATTTCAGATATAGAAGCCGATAGGCATTTCAAATATAGGTGCCGATAGGCAATCCAGATATGGTTGCCGATAGGCATTTCAAATATAGGTGCTGACAGGCATTTCAGATGTAGTTTCCGATAGACATTTCAAAAATAGGTGCCGATAGGCATATCAGATATAGGTGCCGATAGGCATTTCAGATATAGTTGCCGATTGGCATTTTAAAAATAGGTGCTGATAGGCATTTCAGATATAGAAGCCGATAGGCATTTCAAATATAGGTGCCGATAGGCATTCCAGATATGGTTGCCGATAGGCATTTTAAATATAGGTGCTGATAGGCATTTCAGATGTAGTTTCCGATAGGCATTTCAAAAATTGGTGCCAATAGGAATTTCAGATATAGGTGCCGATAGGCATTTGAGATATAGTTGCCGATTGGCATTTTAAAAAAAGGTGCCGATAGGCATTTTAGATATAGAAGCCGATAGGTATTTCAAATATAGGTGTCGATAGGCATTTCAGATATGGTTGCCGATAGGCATTTCAAAAATAGGTGCCGATAGGCATTTCAGATATACTTGCAGATTGGCATTTTAAAAATAGGTGCAGATAGGCATTTCAGATATAGAAGCCGATAGGCATTTCAAATATAGGTGCCGATAGGCATTCCAGATATGGTTGCCGATAGGCATTTCAAATATAGGTGCTGATAGGCATTTCACATGTAGTTTCCGATAGGCATTTCAAAAATAGGTGCCGATAGGCATTTCAGATATAGGTGCCATAGGCATTTCAGATATAGTTGCCGATTGGCATTTTAAAAATAGGTGCCCATAGGCATTTCAGATATAGAAGCCGATAGGCATTTCAAATAAAGGTGCCGATAGGCTGTCCAGATATGGTTGCTGATAGGCATTTCAAATATAGGTGCTGATAGGCATTTCAGATGTAGTTTCCGATAGGCATTTCAAAAATTGGTGCCGATAGGCATTTCAGATATAGGTGCTGATAGGCATTTCAGATATAGGTGCCGATAGGCATTTCAGATATAGTTGCCGATTGGCATTTTAAAAATAGGTGCCGATAGGCATTTCAGATGTAGTTTCCGATAGGCATTTCAAAAATAGGTGCCTATAGGCATTTCAGATATAGGTGCCGATTGGCATATCAGATATAGTTGCCGATGGGCATTTAAAATATAGGTGCCGATAGGCATTTCAAATATAGGTGTCGATAGGCATTTCAGATATAAATGCCGAAAGGCATTTCAGATATAGGTGCCGATAGGCATTTCTGATGTGGTTGCCGATAGGCATTTCAAATATAGGTGCGGATAGGCATTTCAGATGTAGTTTCCGATAGGCATTTCAAAAATAGGTGCCGATAGGCATTTCAGATATAGAAGCCGATAGGTATTTCAAATATAGGACTCGATAGGCATTTCAGATATGGTTGCCGATAGGCATTTCAAATATAGGTGCTGATAGGCATTTCAGATGTAGTTTCCGATAGGCATTTCAAAAATAAGTTGCCGATAGGCATTTCAGATATAGGTGCCGATAGGCATTTCAGATATAGTTGCCGATTAGCATTTTAAAAATAGGTGCCGATAGGCATTTTAGATATAGAAGCCGATAGACATTTCAAATATAGGTGCCGATAGGCATTCCAGATATGGTTGCCGATAGGCATTTCAAATATAGGTGCTGATAGGCATTTCAGATGTAGTTTCCGATAGGCATTTCAAAAATTGGTGGCGATAGGCATTTCAGATATAGTTGCCGATAGGCATTTCAGATATAGTTGCCGATTAGCATTTTAAAAATAGGTGCAGATAGGCATTTTAGATATAGGTGCCGATAGGCATTTCAAAAATAGGTGCCGATAGGCATTTCAGATGTAGTTTCCGATAGGCATTTCAAAAATAATTGCCGATAGGCATTTCAGATATAAGTTCCGATAGGCATATCAGATATAGTTGCCAAAAGGCATATAAAATATAGGTGCCGATAGGCATTTCAAATATAGGTGTCGATAGGCACTTCATATATGGTTGCCGATTGGCATTTTAAAAATAGGTGCCGATAGGCATTTCAGATATAGAAGCCGATAGGCATTTCAAATATAGGTGCCGATAGGCATTCCAGATATGGTTGCTGATAGGCATTTCAAATATAGGTGCTGATAGGCATTTCAGATGTCGTTTCCGATAGGCATTTCAAAAATAGGTGCCGACAGGCATTTCAGTAATAGGTGCCGATAGGCATTTCAGATATAGTTGCCGATTAGCATTTTTAAAATAGGTGCCGATAGGCATTTCAGATATAGAAGTCGATAGGCATTTCAAACATAGGTGCCGATAGGTATTCCAGATATGGTCGCCGATAGGCATTTCAAATATAGGTGCTGATAGGCATTTCAGATTTAGTTTCCGATAGGCATTTCAAAAATAGGTGCCGATAGGCATTTCAGATATAGGTGCCGATAGGCATTTCAGATATAGTTGCCAATTGGCATTTTAAAAATAGGTGCCGATAGGCATTTCAGATATAGAAGCCGATAGGCATTTCAAATATATGTGCCGATAGGCATTCAAGATATGGTTGCCGATAGGCATTTCAAATATAGGTGCTGATAGGCATTTCAGATGTAGTTTCCGATAGGCATTTCAAAAATTGGTCCCGATAGGCATTTCAGATATAAGTGCCGATAGGCATTTCAGATATAGTTGCCGATTGGCATTTTAAAAATAGGTTCCGATAGGCATTTCAGATATAGAAGCCGATAGGTATTTCAAATATAGGTGTCGATAGGCATTTAAGATATGGTTGCCGATAGGCATTTCAAATATAGGTGCCGATAGGCATTTCAGATATAATTGCCGATTGGCATTTTAAAAATAGGTGCCGATAAGCATTTCAGATGTAGTTTCCGATAGGCATTTCAAAAATAGGTGCCGATAGGCATTTCAGATATAGGTGCCGATAGGCATATCAGATATAGTTGCCGATAGGCATTTAAAATATAGGTGCCAATAGGCATTTCAAATATAGGTGTCGATAGGCATTTCAGATATAAATGCCGAAAGACATTTCAGATATAGGTGCCGATAGGCATTTCTGATGTGGTTGCCGATAGGCATTTCAAATATAGGTGCTGATTGGAATTTCAGATGTAGTTTCCGATAGGCATTTCAAAAATAGGTGCCGATAGGCATTTCAGATATAGTTGCCGATAGGCACTTCATATATAGTTGCCGATTGGCATTTTAAAAATAGGTGCCGATAGGCATTTCAGTTATAGAAGCCGATAGGCATTTCAAATATAGGTGCCAATAGGCATTCCAGATATGGTTGCCGATAGGCATTTCAAATATAGGTGCTGATAGGCATTTCAAATGTAGTTTCCGATAGGCATTTCAAAAATAGGTGCCGATAGGCATTTCAGATATAGGTGCTGATAGGCATTTCAAATATAGTTGCCATTTGGCATTTTAAAAAAAGGTGCCGATAGGCATTTCAGATGTAGTTTCCGATAGGCATTTCAAAAATAGGTGCCGATAGGCATTTCTGATATAGGTGCCGATAGGCATTTCAGATATAGTTGCCGATTGGCATTTTAAAAATAGGTGCCGATAGGCATTTCAGATAAAGAAGCCGATAGGTATTTCAAATATAGGTGTCGATAGGCATTTCAGATATGGTTGCCGATAGGCATTTCAAATATAGGTGCTGATAGGCATTTCAAATGTAGTTTCCGATAGGCATTTCAAAAATAGGTGCCGATAGGCATTTCAGATATAGGTGCTGATAGGCATTTCAAATATAGTTGCCATTTGGCATTTTAAAAAAAGGTGCCGATAGGCATTTCAGATGTAGTTTCCGATAGGCATTTCAAAAATAGGTGCCGATAGGCATTTCAGATATAGGTGCCGATAGGCATTTCAGATATAGTTGCCGATTAGCATTTTAAAAATAGGTGCCGATAGGCATTTCAGATATAGAAGCCGATAGGCATTTCAAATATAGGTGCCGATATGCATTCCAGATATGGTTGCCGATAGGCATTTCAAATAAAGGTGCTGATAGGCATTTCAGATGTAGTTTCCGATAGGCATTTCAAAAATAGGTGCCGATAGGCATTTTAGATATAGGTGCCGATAGGCATTTCAGATATAGTTGCCAATTGGCATTTTAAAAATAGGTGCCGATAGGCATTTCAGATATAGAAGCCGATAGGCATTTCAAATATATGTGCCGATATCCATTCCAGATATGGTTGCCGATAGGCATTTTAATAATAGGTGCTGATAGGCATTTCAGATGTAGTTTCCGATAGGCATTTCAAAAATAGGTGCCGATAGGCATCATAGATATAGGTGCCGATAGGCATTTTAGATATAGTTGCCGATTGGCATTTAAAAAAAAGGTGCCGATAGGCATTTCAGATATAGAAGCCGATAGGCATTTCAAATATAGGTGCCGATA
This sequence comes from Venustoraphidia nigricollis, assembly GCA_034508555.1. Classification (NCBI taxonomy): domain Eukaryota; kingdom Metazoa; phylum Arthropoda; class Insecta; order Raphidioptera; family Raphidiidae; genus Venustoraphidia; species Venustoraphidia nigricollis. Next base: position 93,696 of record JAVRKA010000023.1, on the reverse strand, counting down.
GGCATTCCAGATAAGGTTGCCGATAGGCATTTCAAATATAGGTGCTGATAGGCATTTCAGATGTAGTTTCTGATAGGCATTTCAAAAATAGGTGCCGATAGGCATTTCAGATATAGGTGCCGATAGGCATTTCAGATATAGGTGCCGATAGGCATTTCAGATATTGTTGCCGATTGGCATTTTAAAAATAGATGCCGATAGGCATTTCAGATATAGAAGCCGATAGGTATTTCAAATATAGGTGTCGATAGGCATTTCAGATATGGTTGCCGATAGGCATTTCAAATATAGGTGCCGATAGGCATTTCAAATATAGGTGTCGATAGGTATTTCTGATTTGGTTGCCGATAGGCATTTCAGATATAGGTACCGATAGGCATTTCAGATATAGTTGCCGATTGGCATTTTAAAAATAGGAGCCGATAGGCATTTCAGATGTAGTTTCCGATAGGCATTTCAAAAATAGGTGCCGGATAGGCATTTCAGATATAGGTGCCGATAGGCATATCAGATATAGTTGTCGATAGGCATTTAAAATATAGGTGCCGATAGGCATTTCAAATATAGTTGCCGATAGGCATTTCAGATATACATGCCGAAAGGCATTTCAGATATAAGTGCCGATAGGTATTTCTGATTTGGTTGCCGATAGGCATTTCAAATATAGGTGCTGATAGACATTTCAGATGTAGTTTCCGATAGGCATGTAAAAATAGTTGCCGATAGGCATTTCAGATTTAGGTGCCGATAGGCATTTCAGTTATAGTTGCCGATTGGCATTTCAAATATAGGTGCCGATAGGCATTTCAGATATGGTTGCCGATTGGCATTTCAAATATAGGTGCTGATAGGCATTTCAGATGTAGTTTCCGATAGGCATTTAAAAAATAGGTGCCAATAGGCATTTCAGATATATGTGCCGATAGGCATTTCAGATATAGTTGCCGATTGGCATTTTAAAAATAGGTGTCAATAGGCATTTCAGATATAGAAGCCGATAGGTATTTCAAATATAGGTTTTGATACTCATTTCAGATATGGTTGCCGATAGGCATTTCAAATATAGGTGCTGATAGACATTTCAGATGTAGTTTCCGATAGACATTTCAAAAATAGGTGCCGATAGTCATTTCAGATATAAGTGCCGATAGGCATTTCAGATATAGTTGCCGATTGGCATTTTAAAAATAGGTGCCGATAGGCATTTCAGATATAGAAGCCGATAGGCATTTCAAATATAGGTGCCGATAGGCATTCCAGATATGGTTGCCGATAGGCATTTCAAATATAGGTGCTGATAGGCATTTCAGATGTAGTTTCCGATAGGCATTTCAAAAATTGGTGCCGATAGGCATTTTAGATATAGGTGCCGATAGGCATCTCAGATATAGTTGCCGATTGGCATTTTAAATATAGGTGCCGATAGGCATTTCAGATATAGAAGCCGATAGGTATTTCAAATATAGGTGTCGATAGGCATTTCTGATATGGTTGCCAATAGGCATTTCAAATATAGGTGCTGAAAGGCATTTCAGATGTAGTTTCCGATAGGCATTTCAAAAATAGGTGCCGATAGGCATTTCAGATATAGGTGCTGATAGGCATTTCAGATATAGGTGCCGATAGGCATTTCAGATATAGTTGCCGATTGGCATTTTAAAAATAGGTGCCGATAGGCATTTCAGATGTAGTTTCCGATAGGCATTTCAAAAATAGGTGCCTATAGGCATTTCAGATATAGAAGCCGATAGGTATTTCTAATATAGGTGTCGATAGGCATTTCAGATATGGTTGCCGATAGGCATTTCAAATATAGGGGCTGATAGGCATTTCAGATGTAGTTTCCGATAGGCATTTCAAAAATAAGTTGCCGATAGGCATTTCAGATATAGGTGCCGATAGGCATTTCAGATATAGTTGCCGATTAGCATTTCAAAAATAGGTGCCGATAGGCATTTTAGATATAGAAGCCGATAGACATTTCAAATATAGGTGCCGATAGGCATTCCAGCTATGGTTGCCGATAGGCATTTCAAATATAGGTGCTGATAGGCATTTCAGATGTAGTTTCCGATAGGCATTTCAAAAATAGGTGCCGATAGGCATTTCAGATATAGGTGCCGATAGGCATTTCAGATATAGTTGCCAGTTGGCATTTTAAAAATAAGTGCCTATAGGCATTTCAGATATAGATGCCGATTGGCATTTCAAATATATGTGCCGATAGGCATTCCAGATATGGTTGCCGATAGGCATTTCAAATATAAGTGCTGATAGGCATTTCAGATGTAGTTTCCGATAGGCATTTCAAAAATTGGTGGCGATAGGCATTTCGGATATAGTTGCCGATAGGCATTTCAGATATAGTTGCCGATTAGCATTTTAAAAATAAGTGCCGATAGGCCTTTTAGATATAGGTGCCGATAGGCATTTCAAAAATAGGTGCCGATAGGCATTTCAGATGTAGTTTCCGATAGGCATTTCAAAAATAGGTGCCGATAGGCATTTCAGATATAGGTTCCGATGGGCATATCAGATATAGTTGCCAAAAGGCATATAAAATATAGGTGCCGATAGGCATTTCAAATATAGGTGTCGATAGGCACTTCATATATGGTTGCCGATTGGCATTTTAAAAATAGGTGCCGATAGGCATTTCAGATATAGAAGCCGATAGGCATTTCAAATATAGGTGCCGATAGGCATTCCAGATATGGTTGCCGATAGGCATTTCAAATATAGGTGCTGATAGGCATTTCAGATGTAGTTTCCGATAGGCATTTCAAAAATAGGTGCCGACAGGCATTTCAGTAATAGGTGCCGATAGGCATTTCAGATATAGTTGCCGATTAGCATTTTAAAAATAGGTGCCGATAGGCATTTCAGATATAGAAGCCGATAGGCATTTCAAACATAGGTGCCGATAGGCATTCCAGATATGGTCGCCGATAGGCATTTCAAATATAGGTGCTGATAGGCATTTCAGATTTAGTTTCCGATAGGCATTTCAAAAATAGGTGCCGATAGGCATTTCAGATATAGGTGCCGATAGGCATTTCAGATATAGTTGCCAATTGGCATTTTAAAAATAGGTGCCGATAGGCATTTCAGATATAGAAGCCGATAGGCATTTCAAATATATGTGCCGATAGGCATTCCAGATATGGTTGCCGATAGGCATTTCAAATATAGGTGCTGATAGGCATTTCAGATGTAGTTTCCGATAGGCATTTCAAAAATTGGTGCCGATAGGCATTTCAGATATAAGTGCCGATAGGCATTTCAGATATAGTTGCCGATTGGCATTTTAAAAATAGGTGCCGATAGGCATTTCAGATGTAGTTCCCGATAGGCATTTCAAAAATAGGTGCTGATAGGCATTTCAGATATAGGTGCCGATAGGCATTTCAGATATAATTGCCGATTGGCATTTTAAAAATAGGTGCCGATAGGCATTTCAGATATACGTGCCGATAGGCATATCAGATATAGTTGCCGATAGGCATTTAAAATATAGGTGCCATTAGGCATTTCAAATATAGGTGTCGATAGGCATTTCAGATATAAATGCCGAAAGGCATTTCAGATATAGTTGCCGATAGGCACTTCATATATAGTTGCCGATTGGCATTTTAAAAATAGGTGCCGATAGGCATTTCAGATATAGAAGCCGATAGGCATTTCAAATATAGGTGCCGATAGGCATTCCAGATATGGTTGCCGATAGGCATTTCAAATATAGGTTCTGATAGGCATTTTAGATGTAGTTTACGATAGGCATTTCAAAAATAGGTGCCGATAGGCATTTCAGATATAGGTGCCGATAGGCATTTCAGATATAGTTGCCGATTGACATTTTAAAAATAGGTGCCGATAGGCATTTCAGATATAAAAGCCGATAGGCATTTCAAATATTGGTGCCAATAGGCATTCCAGATATGTTTGCCGATAGGCATTTCAAATAAAGGTGCTGATAGGCATTTCAGATGTAGTTTCCGATAGGTATTTCAAAAATTGGTGCCGATAGGCATTTCTGATATAGGTGCCGATAGGCATTTCAGATATAGTTGCCGATTGGCATTTTAAAAATAGGTGCCGATAGGCATTTCAGATAAAGAAGCCGATAGGTATTTCAAATATAGGTGTCGATAGGCATTTAGATATGGTTGCCGATAGGCATTTCAAATATAGGTGCTGATAGGCATTTCAGATGTAGTTTCCGATAGGCATTTCAAAAATAGGTGCCGATAGGCATTTCAGATATAGGTGCTGATAGGCATTTCAAATATAGTCGCCGATTGGCATTTTAAAAAAAGGTGCCGATAGGCATTTCAGATGTAGTTTCCGATAGGCATTTCAAAAATAGGTGCCGATAGGCATTTTAGATAGAGGTGCCGATAGGCATTTTAGATAGAGGTGCCGATAGGCATATCAGATATAGTTGCCGATAGGCATTTAAAATATAGGTGCCGTAGGCATTTCTAATTTGGTTGCCGATAGGCATTTCAAATATAGGTGGTGATAGGCACTTCAGTTATACGTGCCGATAGGCATTTCAAATATAGGTGCCGATAGGCCTTTCTGATTTGGTTGTCGATAGGCATTTCAGATAGAGGTGCCGATAGGCATTTCAGATATAATTGCCGATTGGCATTTCAGATACAGTTGCCGATTAGCATTTTAAAAATAGGTGCCGATAGGCATTTCAGATATAGAAGCCGATAGGCATTTCAAATATAGGTGCCGATAGGCATTCCAGATATGGTTGCCGATAGGCATTTCAAATAAAGGTGCTGATAGGCATTTCAGATGTAGTTTCCGATAGGCATTTCAAAAATAGGTGCCGATAGGCATTTCAGATATAGGTGCTGATAGGCATTTCAAATATAGTCGCCGATTGGCATTTTAAAAAAAGGTGCCGATAGGCATTTCAGATGTAGTTTCCGATAGGCATTTCAAAAATAGGAGCCGATAGGCATTTCAGATGTATTTTCCGATAGGCATTTAAAAAATAGGTGCCGATAGGCATTTTAGATATAGGTGCCAATAGGCATATCAGATATAGTTGTCGATAGGCATTTAAAATATAGGTGCCGATAGGCATTTCAAATATAGGTGCCGATAGGCACTTCAGATATTAATGCCGAAAGGCATTTCAGATATAGGTGCCGATAGGTATTTCAAATATAGGTGCTGATAGGCATTTCAGATGTAGTTTCCGATAGGCATTTCAAAAATAGGTGCCGATAGGCATTTCAGATATAGGTGCCGATGGGCATTTCAGATATAGGTGCCGATAGGCATTTCAGATACAGTTGCCGATTAGCATTTTAAAAATAGGTGCCGATAGGCATTTCAGATATAGAAGCCGATAGGCATTTCAAATATAGGTGCCGATAGGCATTCCAGATATGGTTGCCGATAGGCATTTCAAATAAAGGTGCTGATAGGCATTTCAGATGTAGTTTCCGATAGGCATTTCAAAAATAGGTGCCGATAGGCATTTTAGATATAGGTGCCGATAGGCATTTCAGATATAGTTGCCAATTGGCATTTTAAAAATAGGTGCCGATAGGCATTTCAGATATAGAAGCCGATAGGCATTTCAAATATATGTGCCGATAGGCATTCCAGATATGGTTGCCGATAGGCATTTCAAATATAGGTGCTGATAGGCATTTCAGATGTAGTTTCCGATAGGCATTTCAAAAATTGGTGCCGATAGGCATTTCAGATACAGGTGTCGATAGGCATTTCAGATTTAGTTGCCGATTGGCATTTTAAAAATAGATGCCGATTGGCATTTCAGATATAGAAGCCGATAGGAATTTCAAATATAGGTGTCGATAGGCATTTCAGATATGGTTGCCGATAGGCATTTCAAATATAGGTGCTGAAAGGCATTTCAGATGTAGTTTCCGATAGGAATTTCAAAAATAGGTGCCGATAGGCATTTTAGATATAGGTGCCGATAGGCATTTTAGATATAGTTGCCGATTGGCATTTTAAAAATAGGTGCCGATAGGCATTTCAGATATAGAAGCCGATAGGTGTTTCAAATATAAGTGTCGATAGGCATTTCAGATATGGTTGCCGATAGGCATTTCATATATAGATGCTGATAGGCATTTCAGATATAGTTGCCGATTGGCATTTAAAAAAAAGGTGCCGATAGGCATTTCAGATATAGAAGCCGATAGGCATTTCAAATATAGGTGCCGATAGGCATTCCAGATAAGGTTGCCGATAGGCATTTCAAATATAGGTGCTGATAGGCATTTCAGATGTAGTTTCTGATAGGCATTTCAAAAATAGGTGCCGATAGGCATTTCAGATATAGGTGCCGATAGGCATTTCAGATATAGTTGCCGATTGGCATTTTAAAAATAGGTGCCGATAGGCATTTCAGATATAGAAGCCGATAGGTATTTCAAATATAGGTGTCGATAGGCATTTCAGATATGGTTGCCGATAGGCATTTCAAATATAGGTGCCGATAGGCATTTCAAATATAGGTGTCGATAGGCATTTCTGATTTGGTTGCCGATAGGCATTTCAGATATAGGTACCGATAGGCATTTCAGATATAGTTGCCGATTGGCATTTTAAAAATAGGAGCCGATAGGCATTTCAGATGTAGTTTCCGATAGGCATTTCAAAAATAGGTGCCGATAGGCATTTCAGAAATAGGTGCCGATAGGCATATCAGATATAGTTGTCGATAGGCATTTAAAATATAGGTGCCGATAGGCATTTCAGTTATAGTTGCCGATTGGCATTTCAAATATAGGTGCCGATAGGCATTTCAGATATGGTTGCCGATTGGCATTTCAAATATAGGTGCTGATAGGCATTTCAGATGTAGTTTCCGTTAGGCATTTAAAAAATAGGTGCCAATAGGCATTTCAGATATAGGTGCCGATAGGCATTTCAGATATAGTTGCCGATTGGCATTTTAAAAATAGGTGTCAATAGGCATTTCAGATATAGAAGCCGATAGGTATTTCAAATATAGGGTTTGATACTCATTTCAGATATGGTTGCCGATAGGCATTTCAAATATAGGTGCTGATCGACATTTCAGATGTAGTTTCCGATAGACATTTCAAAAATAGGTTCCGATAGGCATTTCAGATATAGGTGCCGATAGGCATTTCAGATATAGTTGCCGATTGGCATTTTAAAAATAGGTGCCGATAGGCATTTCAGATATAGAAGCCGATAGGCATTTCAAATATAGGTGCCGATAGGCATTCCAGATATGGTTGCCGATAGGCATTTCAAATATAGGTGCTGATAGGCATTTCAGATGTAGTTTCCGATAGGCATTTCAAAAATTGGTGCCGATAGGCATTTTAGATATAAGTGCCGATAGGCATTTCAGATATAGTTGCCGATTGGCATTTTAAATATAGGTGCCGATAGGCATTTCAGATTTGAAGCCGATAGGTATTTCAAATATAGGTGTCGATAGGCATTTCAGATATGGTTGCCGATAGGCATTTCAAATATAGGTGCTGATAGGCATTTCAGATATACGTGCCGATAGGCATTTCAGATATAGTTGCCGATTGGCATTTGAAAAATAGGTGCCGATAGGCATTTCAGATGTAGTTTCCGATAGGCATTTCAAAAATAGGTGCCTATAGGCATTTCAGATATAGGTGCCGATTGGCATATCAGATATAGTTGCCGATGGGCATTTAAAATATAGGTGCCGATAGGCATTTCAAATATAGGTGTTGATAGGCATTTCAGATGTAGTTTCCGATAGGCATTTCAAAAATAGGTGCCGATAGGCATTTCAGATATAAAGCCGATAGGTATTTCAAATATAGGTGTCGATAGGCATTTCAGATATTGTTGCCGATAGGCATTTCAAATATAGGTGCTGATAGGCATTTCAGATGTAGTTTCCGATAGGCATTTCAAAAATAAGTTGCCGATAGGCATTTCAGATATAGGTGCCGATAGGCATTTCAGATATAGTTGCCTATTAGCATTTTAAAAATAGGTGCCGATAGGCATTTTAGATATAGAAGCCGATAGACATTTCAAATATAGGTGCCGATAGGCATTCCAGATATGGTTGCCGATAGGCATTTCAAATATAGGTGCTGATAGGCATTTCAGATGTAGTTTCCGATAGGCATTTCAAAAATAGGTGCCGATAGGCATTTCAGATATAGGTGCCGATAGGCATTTCAGATATAGTTGCCAATTGGCATTTTAAAAATAGGTGCCGATAGGCATTTCAGATATAGATGCCGATAGGCATTTCAAATATATGTGCCGATAGGCATTCCAGATATGGTTGCCGATAGGCATTTCAAATATAGGTGCTGATAGGCATTTCAGATGTAGTTTCCGATAGGCATTTCAAAAATTGGTGGCGATAGGCATTTCAGATATAGTTGCCGATAGGCATTTCAGATATAGTTGCCGATTAGCATTTTAAAAATAGGTGCCGATAGGCATTTTAGATATAGGTGCCGATAGGCATTTCAAAAATAGGTGCCAATAGGCATTTCAGATGTAGTTTCCGATAGGCATTTCAAAAATAGGTGCCGATAGGCATTTCAGATATAGGTTCCGATAGGCATATCAGATATAGTTGCCAAAAGGCATATAAAATATAGGTGCCGATAGGCATTTCAAATATATGTGTCGATAGGCACTTCATATATGGTTGCCGATTGGCATTTTAAAAATAGGTGCCGATAGGCATTTCAGATATAGAAGCCGATAGGCATTCCAAATATAGGTGCCGATAGGCATTCCAGATATGGTTGCCGATAGGCATTTCAAATATAGGTGCTGATAGGCATTTCAGATGTAGTTTCCGATAGGCATTTCAAAAATAGGTGCCGACAGGCATTTCAGTAATAGGTGCCGATAGGCATTTCAGATATAGTTGCCGATTAGCATTTTAAAAATAGGTGCCGATAGGCATTTCAGATATAGAAGCCGATAGGCATTTCAAACATAGGTGCCGATAGGCATTCCAGATATGGTCGCCGATAGGTATTTCAAATATAGGTGCTGATAGGCATTTCAGATTAAGTTTCCGATAGGCATTTCAAAAATAGGTGCCGATAGGCATTTCAGATATAGGTGCCGATAGGCATTTCAGATTTAGTTGCCGATTGGCATTTTAAAAATAGGTGCCGATTGGCATTTCAGATATAGAAGCCGATAGGTATTTCAAATATAGGTGTCGATAGGCATTTCAGATATGGTTGCCGATAGGCATTTCAAATATAGGTGCTGAAAGGCATTTCAGATGTAGTTTCCGATAGGAATTTCAAAAATATGTGCCGATAGGCATTTCAGATATAGGTGCCGATAGGCATTTCAAATATAGGTGCCAAAAGGCATTTCAGATATTAATGCCGAAAGGCATTTGTGATATAGGTGCCGATAGGTATTTCAAATATAGGTGCTGATAGGCATTTCAGATGTAGTTTCCGATAGGCATTTCAAAAATGGGTGCCGATAGGCATTTCAGATATAGGTGCCGATAGGCATTTCTGATATAGGTGCCGATAGGCATTTACATATAGTTGCCGATTAGCATTTTAAAAATAGGTGCCGATAGGCATTTCAGATATAGAAGCCGATAGGCATTTCAAATATAGGTGCCGATAGGCATTCCAGATATGGTTGCCGATAGGCATTTAAAATAAAGGTGCTGATAGGCATTTCAGATGTAGTTTCCGATAGGCATTTCAAAAATAGGTGCCGATAGGCATTTCAGATATAGGTGCCGATAGGCATTTCAGATATTGTTGCCAATTGGCATTTTAAAAATAGGTGCCGATAGGCATTTCAGTTATAGAAGCCGATAGGCATTTCAAATATAGGTGCCGATAGGCATTCCAGATATGTTTGCCGATAGGCATTTCAAATATAGGTGCTGATAGGCATTTCAGATGTAGTTTTCGATAGGCATTTCAAAAATAGGTGCCGATAGGCATCGTAGATATAGGTGCCGATAGGCATTTCAGATATAGTTGCCGATTGGCATTTAAAAAAAAGGTGCCGATAGGCATTTCAGATATAGAAGCCGATAGGCATTTCAAATATAGGTGCCGATAGGCATTCCAGATAAGGTTGCCGATTGGCATTTCAAATATAGGTGCTAATAGGCATTTCAGATGTAGTTTCTGATAGGCATTTCAAAAATAGGTGCCGATAGGCATTTCAGATATAGGTGCCGATAGGCATTTCAGATATAGTCGCCGATTGGCATTTTAAAAATAGGTGCCGATAGGCATTTCAGATATGGAAGCCGATAGGTGTTTCAAATATAGGTGTCGATAGGCATTTCAGATATGGTTTCCGATAGGCATTTCAAATATAGGTGCCGATAGGCATTTCAAATATAGGTGCCGATAGGCATTTCTGATTTGGTTGCCGATAGGCATTTCAGATATAGGTACCGATAGGCATTTCAGATATAGTTGCCGATTGGCATTTTAAAAATAGGAGCTGATAGGCATTTCAGATGTAGTTTCCGATAGGCATTTCAAAAATAGGTGCCGATAGGCATTTCAGATATAGGTGCCGATAGGCATATCAGATATAGTTGTCGATAGGCATTTAAAATATAGGTGCCGATAGGCATTTCAAATATAGGTGCCGATAGGCATTTCAGATATACATGCCGAAAGGCATTTCAGATATAAGTGCCGATAGGTATTTCTGATTTGGCTGCCGATAGGCATTTCAAATATAGGTGCTGATAGGCATTTCAGATGTAGTTTCCGATAGGCATGTAAAAATAGGTGCCGATAGGCATTTCAGATATAGATGCCGATAGGCATTTCAGATATAGTTGCCGATTGGCATTTTAAATATAGGTGCCAATAGGCATTTCAGATATAGAAGCCGATAGGCATTTCAAATATAGGTGCCGATAGGCATTCCAGATATGGTTGCCGATAGGCATTTCAAATATAGGTGCTGATAGGCATTTCAGATGTAGTTTCCGATAGGCATTTCAAAAATTGGTGGCGATAGGCATTTTAGATATAGGTGCCGATAGGCATTTCAGATATAGTTGCCGATTAGCATTTTAAATATAGGTGCCGATAGGCATTTCAGATATAGAAGCCGATAGGTATTTCAAATATAGGTGTCGATAGGCATATCAGATATGGTTGCCGATAGGCATTTCAAATATAGATGCTGATAGGCATTTCAGATGTAGTTTCCGATAGGCATTTCAAAAATAGGTGCCGATAGGCATTTCAGATATAGGTGCCGATAGGCATTTCAGATATAGTTGCCGATTGGCATTTTAAAAATAGGTGCCGATAGGCATTTCAGATATAGAAGCCCATAGGCATTTCAAATATAGGTGCCGATAGGCATTCCAGATATAATTGCCGATAGGCATTTCAAATATAGGTGCTGATAGGCATTTCAGATGTTGGTTTCCGATAGGCATTTCAAAAATAGGTGCCGATAGGCATTTCAGATATAGGTGCCGATAGGCATTTCAGATATAGTTGCCGATTGGCATTTTAAAAATAGGTGCCGATAGGCATTTAAGATATAGATGCCGATAGGCATTTCAAATATAGGTGCCGATAAGCATTCCAGATAAGGTTGCCGATAGGCATTTCAAAAATAGGTGCCGATAGGCATTTCGTATATAGGTGCCGATAGGCATTTTAGATAGAGTTGCCGATTGGCATTTTAAAAATAGGTGCCGATAGGCATTTCAGATATAGAAGCCGATAGGCATTTCAAATATAGGTGTCGATAGGCATTCCAGATATGGTTGCCGATAGGCATTTCAAATATAGATGCTGATAGGCATTTCAGATGTAGTTTCCGATAGGCATTTCAAAAATTGGTGCCGATAGGCATTTCAGATATAGGTGCCGATAGGCATTTCAGATATAGTTGCCGATTGGCATTTTAAAAATAGGTGCCGATAGGCATTTCAGATATAGAAGCCGATAGGTATTTCAAATATAGGTGTCGATAGGCATTTCAGATATGGTTGCCGATAGGCATTACAAATATAGGTGCTGATAGGCATTTCAGATGTAGTTTTCGATAGGCATTTCAAAAATAGGTGCCGATAGGCAATTCAGATATATATGTGCCGATAGGCATTTCAGATATAGTTGCCGATTGGCATTTTAAAAATAGGTGCCGATAGGCATTTCAGATATATGTGCCGATAGGCATTCTAGATATGATTGCCGATAGGCATTTCAAATATAGGTGCTGATAGGCATTTCAGATGTAGTTTCCGATAGGCATTTCAAAAATTGGTGCCGATAGGCATTTCAGATATAGGTGCCGATAGGCATTTCAGATATAGGTGCCGATAGGCATTTGAAATATAGGTGTCGATAGGCATTTCAGATATAAATGCCGAAAGGCATTTCAGATATAGGTGCCGATAGGCATTTCTGATGTGGTTGCCGATAGGCATTTCAAATATAGGTGCTGATAGGCATTTCAGATGTAGTTTCCGATAGGCATTTCAAAAATAGGAGCCGATAGGCATTTCAGATATAGTTGCCGATAGGAACTTCATATATAGTTGCCGATTGGCATTTTAAAAATAGGTGCCAATAGGCATTTCAGATATAGAAGCCGATAGGCATTTCAAATATAGGTGCTGATAGGCATGCCAGATATGGTTGCCGATAGGCATTTGAAATATAGGTGCTGATAGGCATTTCAGATGTAGTTTCCGATAGGCATTTCAAAAATTAGTGCCGATAGTCATTTCAGATATAGGTGCCGATAGGCATTTCAGATATAGTTGCCGATTAGAATTTTAAAAATAGGTGCCGATAGGCATTTCAGATATAGGTGCCGATAGGCATATCAGATATAGTTGTCGATAGGCATTTAAAATATAGGTGCCGATAGGCATTTCAAATATAGGTGCCGATAGGCATTTCAGATATACATGCCGAAAGGCATTTCAGATATAGTTGCCAATTGGCATTTTAAAAATAGGTGCCGATAGGCATTTCAGATATAGAAGCCGATAGGCATTTCTGATGTGGTTACCGATAGGCATTTCAAAAATAGGTGCTGATAGGCATTTCAGATGTAGTTTCCGATAGGCATTTCAAAAATAGGTGCCGATAGGCATTTCAGATATAGGTGCGGATAGGCATTTCAGATATAGTTGTCGATAGGCATTTAAAATATAGGTGCCGATAGGCAATTCAAATATAGGTGCCGATAGGCATTTCAGATATACATGCCGAAAGGCATTTCAGATATAGTTGCCAATTGGCATTTTAAAAATAGGTGCCGATAGGCATTTCAGATATAGAAGCCGATAGGCATTTCAAATATATGTGCCGATGGGCATTCCAGATATGGTTGCCGATAGGCATTTCAGATATAGTTGCCGATTGGCATTTTAAAAATAGGTGCCGATAGGCATTTCAGATATAGAAGCCGATAGGTATTACAAATATAGGTGTCGATAGGAATTTCAGATATGGTTGCCGATAGGCTTTTTAAATATAGGTGCTGAAAGGCATTTCAGATGTAGTTTCCGATAGGCATTTCAAAAATAGGTGCCGATAGGCATTTCAGATATAGGTGCCGATAGGCATTTCAGATATAGTTGCCGATTGGCATTTTAAAAATAGGTGCCGATAGGCATTTTAGATGTAGTTTCCGATAGGCATTTCAAAAATAGGTACCGATAGGCATTTCAGATATAGGTGCCGATAGGCATATCAGATATAGTTGCCGATAGGAATTTAAAATATAGGTGCCGATAGGCATTTCAGATATAAATGCCGAAAGGCATTTCAGATAGAGGTGCCGATAAGCATTTCTGATGTGGTTGCCGATAGGCATTTCAAATATAGGTGCTGATAGGCATTTTAGATGTAGTTTCCGATAGGCATTTTAGATGTAGTTTCCGATAGGCATTTCAAAAATAGGTGCCGATAGGCATTTCAGATATAGGTGCCGATAGGCACTTCATATATAGTTGCCGATAGGCATTTTAAAAATAGGTGCCGATAGGCATTTCAGATATAGAAACCGATAGGTATTTCAAATATAGGTGTCGATAGGCATTTCAGATATGGTTGCCGATAGGCATTTCAAATATAGGTGCTGATAGGCATTTCAGATGTAGTTTCCGATAGGCATTTCAAAAATAGGTGCCGATAGGCATTTCAGATATAGGTGCTGATAGGCATATTAGATATAGTTGCCGATAGGCATTTAAAATATAGGTGCCGATAGGCAATTCCAATATAGGTGTCGATAGGCATTTCAGATATAAATGCCGAAAGGCATTTCAGATATAGGTGCCGATAGGCATTTCTGATGTGGTTGCCGATAGGCATTGCAAATATAGGTGCTGATAGGCATTTTAGATGTAGTTTCCGATAGGCATTTCAAAAATAGGTGCCGATAGGCATTTCAGATATAGGTGCCGATAGGCACTTCATATATAGTTGCCGATAGGCATTTTAAAAATAGGTGCCGATAGGCATTTCAGATATAGAAGCCGATAGGTATTTCAAATATAGGTGTCGATAGGCATTTCAGATATGGTTGCCGATAGGCATTTCAAATATAGGTGCTGATAGGCATTTCAGATGTAGTTTCCGATAGGCATTTCAAAAATAGGTGCCGATAGGCATTTCAGATATAGGTGCCGATAGGCACTTCGTATATAGTTGCCGATTGGCATTTTAAAAATAGGTGCCGATAGGCATTTCAGATATAGAAGCCGATAGGCATTTCAAATATAGGTGCCGATAGGTATTCCAGATATGGTTGACGATAGGCATTTCAAATATAGGTGCTGATAGGCATTTCAGATGTAGTTTACGATAGGCATTTCAAAAATAGGTGCCGATAGGCATTTCAGATATAGGTGCCGATAGGCATTTTAGATATAGTTGCCGATTGGCATTTTAAAAATATGTGTCGATAGGCATTTCAGATATAGAAGCTGATAGGAATTTCAAATATAGGTGTCGATAGGCATTTCAGATATGGTTGCCGATAGGCATTTCAAATATAGATGCTGATAGGCATTTCAGATGTAGTTTCCGATAGGCATTTCAAAAATAGGTGTTGATAGGCATTTCAGATATAGGTGCCGATAGGCATTTCAGATATAGTTGCCGATTGGCATTTTAAAAATAGGTGCCGATAGGCATTTCAGATATAGAAGCCCATAGGCATTTCAAATATAGGTGCCGATAGGCATTCCAGATATAATTGCCGATAGGCATTTCAAATATAGGTGCTGATAGGCATTTCAGATGTTGGTTTCCGATAGGCATTTCAAAAATAGGTGCCGATAGGCATTTCAGATATAGGTGCCGATAGGCATTTCAGATATAGTTGCCGATTGGCATTTTAAAAATAGGTGCCGATAGGCATTTCAGATATAGAAGCCGATTGGCATTTCAAATATAGGTGCCAAAAGGCATTCCAGATATGGTTGCCGATAGGCATTTCAAATATAGGTGCTGATAGGCATTTCAGATGTAGTTTCCGATAGGCATTTCAAAAATAGGAGCCGATAGGCATTTCAGATATAGTTGCCGATAGGCACTTCATATATAGTTGCCGATTGGCATTTTAAAAATAGGTGCCAATAGGCATTTCAGATATAGAAGCCGATAGGCATTTCAAATATAGGTGCTGATAGGCATGCCAGATATGGTTGCCGATAGGCATTTCAAATATAGGTGCTGATAGGCATTTCAGATGTAGTTTCCGATAGGCATTTCAAAAATTGGTGCCGATAGGCATTTCAGATATAGGTGCCGATAGGCATTTTAGATATAGTTGCCGATTGGCATTTTAAAAATATGTGCCGATAGGCATTTCAGATATAGAAGCTGATAGGAATTTCAAATATAGGTGTCGATAGGCATTTCAGATATGGTTGCCGATAGGCACTTCAAATATAGGTGCTGATAGGCATTTCAGATGTAGTTTCCGATAGGCATTTCAAAAATAGGTGCCGATAGGCATTTCAGATATAGGTGCCGATAGGCATATCTGATATAGTTGTCGATAGGCATTTAGAATATAGGTGCCGATAGGCATTTCAAATATAGGTGCCGATAGGCATTTCAGATATACATGCCGAAAGGCATTTCAGATATAAGTGCCGATAGGTATTTCTGATTTGGTTGCCGATGAGCATTTCAAATATATGTGCTGATAGGCATTTCAGATGTAGTTTCCGATAGGCATTTCAAAAATTGGTCCCGATAGGCATTTCAGATATAAGTGCCGATAGGCATTTCAGATATAGTTGCCGATTGGCATTTTAAAAATAGGTTCCGATAGGCATTTCAGATATAGAAGCCGATAGGTATTTCAAATATAGGTGTCGATAGGCATTTAAGATATGGTTGCCGATAGGCATTTCAAATATAGGTGCCGATAGGCATTTCAGATATAATTGCCGATTGGCATTTTAAAAATAGGTGCCGATAAGCATTTCAGATGTAGTTTCCGATAGGCATTTCAAAAATAGGTGCCGATAGGCATTTCAGATATAGGTGCCGATAGGCATATCAGATATAGTTGCCGATAGGCATTTAAAATATAGGTGCCAATAGGCATTTCAAATATAGGTGTCGATAGGCATTTCAGATATAAATGCCGAAAGACATTTCAGATATAGGTGCCGATAGGCATTTCTGATGTGGTTGCCGATAGGCATTTCAAATATAGGTGCTGATTGGCATTTCAGATGTAGTTTCCGATAGGCATTTCAAAAATAGGTGCCGATAGGCATTTCAGATATAGTTGCCGATAGGCACTTCATATATAGTTGCCGATTGGCATTTTAAAAATAGGTGCCGATAGGCATTTCAGTTATAGAAGCCGATAGGCATTTCAAATATAGGTGCCAATAGGCATTCCAGATATGGTTGCCGATAGGCATTTCAAATATAGGCTCTGATAGGCATTTTAGATGTAGTTTACGATAGGCATTTCAAAAATAGGTGCCGATAGGCATTTCAGATATAGGTGCCGATAGGCATTTCAGATATAGTTGCCGATTGGCATTTTAAAAATAGGTGCCGATAGGCATTTCAGATATAGAAGCCGATAGGCATTTCAAATATTGGTGCCAATAGGCATTCCAGATATGTTTGCCGATAGGCATTTATAATAAAGGTGCTGATAGGCATTTCAGATGTAGTTTCCGATAGGAAATTCAAAAATTGGTGCCGATAGGCATTTCTGATATAGGTGCCGATAGGCATTTCAGATATAGTTGCCAATTGGCATTTTAAAAATAGGTGCCGATAGGCATTTCAGATAAAGAAGCCGATAGGTATTTCAAATATAGGTGTCGATAGGCATTTCAGATATGGTTGCCGATAGGCATTTCAAATATAGGTGCTGATAGGCATTTCAAATGTAGTTTCCGATAGGCATTTCAAAAATAGGTGCCGATAGGCATTTCAGATATAGGTGCTGATAGGCATTTCAAATATAGTTGCCATTTGGCATTTTAAAAAAAGGTGCCGATAGGCATTTCAGATGTAGTTTCCGATAGGCATTTCAAAAATAGGTGCCGATAGGCATTTTAGATAGAGGTGCCGATAGGCATTTTAGATAGAGGTGCCGATAGGCATATCAGATGTAGTTGCCGATAGGCATTTAAAATATAGGTGGTGATAGGCACTTCAGTTATACGTGCCGATAGGCATTTCAAATATATGTGCCGATAGGTCTTTCTGATTTGGTTGTCGATAGGCATTTCAGATATAGGTGCCGATAGGCATTTCAGATATAGTTGCCGATTGGCATTTTAAAAATAGGAGCCGATAGGCATTTCAGATGTATTCTCCGATAGGCATTTCAAAAATAGGTGCCGATAGGCATTTCAGATATAGGTGCCGATAGGCATATCAGATATAGTTGTCGATAGGCATTTAAAATATAGGTGCCGATAGGCATTTCAAATATAGGTGCCGATAGGCATTTCAGATATTAATGCCGAAAGGCATTTCAGATATAGGTGCCGATAGGTATTTCAAATATAGGTGCTGATAGGCATTTCAGATGTAGTTTCCGATAGGCATTTCAAAAATAGGTGCCGATAGGCATTTCAGATATATGTGCCGATAGGCATTTCAGATATAGGTGCCGATAGGCATTTCAGATATAGTTGCCGATTAGCATTTTAAAAATAGGTGCCGATAGGCATTTCAGATATAGAAGCCGATAGGCATTTCAAATATAGGTGCCGATATGCATTCCAGATATGGTTGCCGATAGGCATTTCAAATAAAGGTGCTGATAGGCATTTCAGATGTAGTTTCCGATAGGCATTTCAAAAATAGGTGCCGATAGGCATTTTAGATATAGGTGCCGATAGGCATTTCAGATATAGTTGCCAATTGGCATTTTAAAAATAGGTGCCGATAGGCATTTCAGATATAGAAGCCGATAGGCATTTCAAATATATGTGCCGATATCCATTTCAGATATGGTTGCCGATAGGCATTTTAATAATAGGTGCTGATAGGCATTTCAGATGTAGTTTCCGATAGGCATTTCAAAAATAGGTGCCGATAGGCATCATAGATATAGGTGCCGATAGGCATTTTAGATATAGTTGCCGATTGGCATTTAAAAAAAAGGTGCCGATAGGCATTTCAGATATAGAAGCCGATAGGCATTTCAAATATAGGTGCCGATAGGCATTCCAGATAAGGTTGCCGATAGGCATTTCAAATATAGGTGCTGATAGGCATTTCAGATGTAGTTTCTGATAGGCATTTCAAAAATAGGTGCCGATAGGCATTTCAGATATAGGTGCCGATAGGCATTTCAGATATAGGTGCCGATAGGCATTTCAGATATTGTTGCCGATTGGCATTTTAAAAATAGATGCCGATAGGCATTTCAGATATAGAAGCCGATAGGTATTTCAAATATAGGTGTCGATAGGCATTTCAGATATGGTTGCCGATAGGCATTTCAAATATAGGTGCCGATAGGCATTTCAAATATAGGTGTCGATAGGTATTTCTGATTTGGTTGCCGATAGGCATTTCAGATATAGGTACCGATAGGCATTTTAGATATAGTTGCCGATTGGCATTTTAAAAATAGGAGCCGATAGGCATTTCAGATGTAGTTTCCGATAGGCATTTCAAAAATAGGTGCCGGATAGGCATTTCAGATATAGGTGCCGATAGGCATATCAGATATAGTTGTCGATAGGCATTTAAAATATAGGTGCCGATAGGCATTTCAAATATAGTTGCCGATAGGCATTTCAGATATACATGCCGAAAGGCATTTCAGATATAAGTGCCGATAGGTATTTCTGATTTGGTTGCCGATAGGCATTTCAAATATAGGTGCTGATAGACATTTCAGATGTAGTTTCCGATAGGCATGTAAAAATAGGAGCCGATAGGCATTTCAGATTTAGGTGCCGATAGGCATTTCAGTTATAGTTGCCGATTGGCATTTCAAATATAGGTGCCGATAGGCATTTCAGATATGGTTGCCGATTGGCATTTCAAATATAGGTGCTGATAGGCATTTCAGATGTAGTTTCCGATAGGCATTTAAAAAATAGGTGCCAATAGGCATTTCAGATATATGTGCCGATAGGCATTTCAGATATAGTTGCCGATTGGCATTTTAAAAATAGGTGTCAATAGGCATTTCAGATATAGAAGCCGATAGGTATTTCAAATATAGGTTTTGATACTCATTTCAGATATGGTTGCCGATAGGCATTTCAAATATAGGTGCTGATAGACATTTCAGATGTAGTTTCCGATAGACATTTCAAAAATAGGTGCCGATAGTCATTTCAGATATAAGTGCCGATAGGCATTTCAGATATAGTTGCCGATTGGCATTTTAAAAATAGGTGCCGATAGGCATTTCAGATATAGAAGCCGATAGGCATTTCAAATATAGGTGCCGATAGGCATTCCAGATATGGTTGCCGATAGGCATTTCAAATATAGGTGCTGATAGGCATTTCAGATGTAGTTTCCGATAGGCATTTCAAAAATTGGTGCCGATAGGCATTTTAGATATAGGTGCCGATAGGCATTTCAGATATAGTTGCCGATTGGCATTTTAAATATAGGTGCCGATAGGCATTTCAGATATAGAAGCCGATAGGTATTTCAAATATAGGTGTCGATAGGCATTTCTGATATGGTTGCCAATAGGCATTTCAAATATAGGTGCTGAAAGGCATTTCAGATGTAGTTTCCGATAGGCATTTCAAAAATAGGTGCCGATAGGCATTTCAGATATAGGTGCTGATAGGCATTTCAGATATAGGTGCCGATAGGCATTTCAGATATAGTTGCCGATTGGCATTTTAAAAATAGGTGCCGATAGGCATTTCAGATGTAGTTTCCGATAGGCATTTCAAAAATAGGTGCCTATAGGCATTTCAGATATAGAAGCCGATAGGTATTTCTAATATAGGTGTCGATAGGCATTTCAGATATGGTTGCCGATAGGCATTTCAAATATAGGTGCTGATAGGCATTTCAGATGTAGTTTCCGATAGGCATTTCAAAAATAAGTTGCCGATAGGCATTTCAGATATAGGTGCCGATAGGCATTTCAGATATAGTTGCCGATTAGCATTTCAAAAATAGGTGCCGATAGGCATTTTAGATATAGAAGCCGATAGACATTTCAAATATAGGTGCCGATAGGCATTCCAGATATGGTTGCCGATAGGCATTTCAAATATAGGTGCTGATAGGCATTTCAGATGTAGTTTCCGATAGGCATTTCAAAAATAGGTGCCGATAGGCATTTCAGATATAGGTGCCGATAGGCATTTCAGATATAGTTGCCAGTTGGCATTTTAAAAATAAGTGCCGATAGGCATTTCAGATATAGATGCCGATTGGCATTTCAAATATATGTGCCGATAGGCATTCCAGATATGGTTGCCGATAGGCATTTCAAATATAAGTGCTGATAGGCATTTCAGATGTAGTTTCCGATAGGCATTTCAAAAATTGGTGGCGATAGGCATTTCAGATATAGTTGCCGATAGGCATTTCAGATATAGTTGCCGATTAGCATTTTAAAAATAGGTGCCGATAGGCCTTTTAGATATAGGTGCCGATAGGCATTTCAAAAATAGGTGCCGATAGGCATTTCAGATGTAGTTTCCGATAGGCATTTCAAAAATAGGTGCCGATAGGCATTTCAGATATAGGTTCCGATGGGCATATCAGATATAGTTGCCAAAAGGCATATAAAATATAGGTGCCGATAGGCATTTCAAATATAGGTGTCGATAGGCACTTCATATATGGTTGCCGATTGGCATTTTAAAAATAGGTGCCGATAGGCATTTCAGATATAGAAGCCGATAGGCATTTCAAATATAGGTGCCGATAGGCATTTCAGATATGGTTGCCGATAGGCATTTCAAATATAGGTGCTGATAGGCATTTCAGATGTAGTTTCCGATAGGCATTTCAAAAATAGGTGCCGACAGGCATTTCAGTAATAGGTGCCGATAGGCATTTCAGATATAGTTGCCGATTAGCATTTTAAAAATAGGTGCCGATAGGCATTTCAGATATAGAAGCCGATAGGCATTTCAAACAGAGGTGCCGATAGGCATTCCAGATATGGTCGCCGATAGGCATTTCAAATATAGGTGCTGATAGGCATTTCAGATTTAGTTTCCGATAGGCATTTCAAAAATAGGTGCCGATAGGCATTTCAGATATAGGTGCCGATAGGCATTTCAGATATAGTTGCCAATTGGCATTTTAAAAATAGGTGCCGATAGGCATTTCAGATATAGAAGCCGATAGGCATTTCAAATATATGTGCCGATAGGCATTCCAGATATGGTTGCCGATAGGCATTTCAAATATAGGTGCTGATAGGCATTTCAGATGTAGTTTCCGATAGGCATTTCAAAAATTGGTGCCGATAGGCATTTCAGATATAAGTGCCGATAGGCATTTCAGATATAGTTGCCGATTGGCATTTTAAAAATAGGTGCCGATAGGCATTTCAGATGTAGTTCCCGATAGGCATTTCAAAAATAGGTGCTGATAGGCATTTCAGATATAGGTGCCGATAGGCATTTCAGATTTAATTGCCGATTGGCATTTTAAAAATAGGTGCCGATAGGCATTTCAGATATAGGTGCCGATAGGCATATCAGATATAGTTGCCGATAGGCATTTAAAATATAGGTGCCAATAGGCATTTCAAATATAGGTGTCGATAGGCATTTCAGATATAAATGCCGAAAGGCATTTCAGATATAGGTGCCGATAGGCATTTCTGATGTGGTTGCCGATAGGCATTTCAAATATAGGTGGATAGGCATTTCAGATGTAGTTTTCGATAGGCATTTCAAAAATAGGTGCCGATGGGCATTTCAGATATAGTTGCCGATAGGCACTTCATATATAGTTGCCGATTGGCATTTTAAAAATAGGTGCCGATAGGCATTTCAGATATAGAAGCCGATAGGCATTTCAAATATAGGTGCCGATAGGCATTCCAGATATGGTTGCCGATAGGCATTTCAAATATAGGTTCTGATAGGCATTTTAGATGTAGTTTACGATAGGCATTTCAAAAATAGGTGCCGATAGGCATTTCAGATATAGGTGCCGATAGGCATTTCAGATATAGTTGCCGATTGACATTTTAAAAATAGGTGCCGATAGGCATTTCAGATATAAAAGCCGATAGGCATTTCAAATATTGGTGCCAATAGGCATTCCAGATATGTTTGCCGATAGGCATTTCAAATAAAGGTGCTGATAGGCATTTCAGATGTAGTTTCCGATAGGTATTTCAAAAATTGGTGCCGATAGGCATTTCTGATATAGGTGCCGATAGGCATTTCAGATATAGTTGCCGATTGGCATTTTAAAAATAGGTGCCGATAGGCATTTCAGATAAAGAAGCCGATAGGTATTTCAAATATAGGTGTCGATAGGCATTTAGATATGGTTGCCGATAGGCATTTCAAATATAGGTGCTGATAGGCATTTCAGATGTAGTTTCCGATAGGCATTTCAAAAATAGGTGCCGATAGGCATTTCAGATATAGGTGCTGATAGGCATTTCAAATATAGTCGCCGATTGGCATTTTAAAAAAAGGTGCCGATAGGCATTTCAGATGTAGTTTCCGATAGGCATTTCAAAAATAGGTGCCGATAGGCATTTTAGATAGAGGTGCCGATAGGCATTTTAGATAGAGGTGCCGATAGGCATATCAGATATAGTTGCCGATAGGCATTTAAAATATAGGTGCCGTAGGCATTTCTAATTTGGTTGCCGATAGGCATTTCAAATATAGGTGGTGATAGGCACTTCAGTTATACGTGCCGATAGGCATTTCAAATATAGGTGCCGATAGGCCTTTCTGATTTGGTTGTCGATAGGCATTTCAGATAGAGGTGCCGATAGGCATTTCAGATATAATTGCCGATTGGCATTTTAAAAATAGGAGCCGATAGGCATTTCAGATGTATTTTCCGATAGGCATTTAAAAAATAGGTGCCGATAGGCATTTTAGATATAGGTGCCAATAGGCATATCAGATATAGTTGTCGATAGGCATTTAAAATATAGGTGCCGATAGGCATTTCAAATATAGGTGCCGATAGGCACTTCAGATATTAATGCCGAAAGGCATTTCAGATATAGGTGCCGATAGGTATTTCAAATATAGGTGCTGATAGGCATTTCAGATGTAGTTTCCGATAGGCATTTCAAAAATAGGTGCCGATAGGCATTTCAGATATAGGTGCCGATAGGCATTTCAGATATAGGTGCCGATAGGCATTTCAGATACAGTTGCCGATTAGCATTTTAAAAATAGGTGCCGATAGGCATTTCAGATATAGAAGCCGATAGGCATTTCAAATATAGGTGCCGATAGGCATTCCAGATATGGTTGCCGATAGGCATTTCAAATAAAGGTGCTGATAGGCATTTCAGATGTAGTTTCCGATAGGCATTTCAAAAATAGGTGCCGATAGGCATTTTAGATATAGGTGCCGATAGGCATTTCAGATATAGTTGCCAATTGGCATTTTAAAAATAGGTGCCGATAGGCATTTCAGATATAGAAGCCGATAGGCATTTCAAATATGTGTGCCGATAGGCATTCCAGATATGGTTGCCGATAGGCATTTCAAATATAGGTGCTGATAGGCATTTCAGATGTAGTTTCCGATAGGCATTTCAAAAATTGGTGCCGATAGGCATTTCAGATACAGGTGTCGATAGGCATTTCAGATTTAGTTGCCGATTGGCATTTTAAAAATAGATGCCGATTGGCATTTCAGATATAGAAGCCGATAGGAATTTCAAATATAGGTGTCGATAGGCATTTCAGATATGGTTGCCGATAGGCATTTCAAATATAGGTGCTGATAGGCATTTCAGATATACGTGCCGATAGGCATTTCAGATATAGTTGCCGATTGGCATTTGAAAAATAGGTGCCGATAGGCATTTCAGATGTAGTTTCCGATAGGCATTTCAAAAATAGGTGCCTATAGGCATTTCAGATATAGGTGCCGATTGGCATATCAGACATAGTTGCCGATGGGCATTTAAAATATAGGTGCCGATAGGCATTTCAAATATGGTTGCCGATAGGCATTTCAAATATAGGTGCTGATAGGCATTTCAGATGTAGTTTCCGATAGGCATTTCAAAAATTGGTGCCGATAGGCATTTTAGATATAAGTGCCGATAGGCATTTCAGATATAGTTGCCGATTGGCATTTTAAATATAGGTGCCGATAGGCATTTCAGATTTGAAGCCGATAGGTATTTCAAATATAGGTGTCGATAGGCATTTCAGATATGGTTGCCGATAGGAATTTCAAATATAGGTGCTGATAGGCATTTCAGATATACGTGCCGATAGGCATTTCAGATATAGTTGCCGATTGGCATTTGAAAAATAGGTGCCGATAGGCATTTCAGATGTAGTTTCCGATAGGCATTTCAAAAATAGGTGCCTATAGGCATTTCAGATATAGGTGCCGATTGGCATATCAGACATAGTTGCCGATGGGCATTTAAAATATAGGTGCCGATAGGCATTTCAAATATAGGTGTTGATAGGCATTTCAGATGTAGTTTCCGATAGGCATTTCAAAAATAGGTGCCGATAGGCATTTCAGATATAAAGCCGATAGGTATTTCAAATATAGGTGTCGATAGGCATTTCAGATATTGTTGCCGATAGGCATTTCAAATATAGGTGCTGATAGGCATTTCAGATGTAGTTTCCGATAGGCATTTCAAAAATAAGTTGCCGATAGGCATTTCAGATATAGGTGCCGATAGGCATTTCAGATATAGTTGCCTATTAGCATTTTAAAAATAGGTGCCGATAGGCATTTTAGATATAGAAGCCGATAGACATTTCAAATATAGGTGCCGATAGGCATTCCAGATATGGTTGCCGATAGGCATTTCAAATATAGGTGCTGATAGGCATTTCAGATGTAGTTTCCGATAGGCATTTCAAAAATAGGTGCCGATAGGCATTTCAGATATAGGTGCCGATAGGCATTTCAGATATAGTTGCCAATTGGCATTTTAAAAATAGGTGCCGATAGGCATTTCAGATATAGATGCCGATAGGCATTTCAAATATATGTGCCGATAGGCATTCCAGATATGGTTGCCGATAGGCATTTCAAATATAGGTGCTGATAGGCATTTCAGATGTAGTTTCCGATAGGCATTTCAAAAATTGGTGGCGATAGGCATTTCAGATATAGTTGCCGATAGGCATTTCAGATATAGTTGCCGATTAGCATTTTAAAAATAGGTGCCGATAGGCATTTTAGATATAGGTGCCGATAGGCATTTCAAAAATAGGTGCCAATAGGCATTTCAGATGTAGTTTCCGATAGGCATTTCAAAAATAGGTGCCGATAGGCATTTCAGATATAGGTTCCGATAGGCATATCAGATATAGTTGCCAAAAGGCATATAAAATATAGGTGCCGATAGGCATTTCAAATATATGTGTCGATAGGCACTTCATATATGGTTGCCGATTGGCATTTTAAAAATAGGTGCCGATAGGCATTTCAGATATAGAAGCCGATAGGCATTCCAAATATAGGTGCCGATAGGCATTCCAGATATGTTTGCCGATAGGCATTTCAAATATAGGTGCTGATAGGCATTTCAGATGTAGTTTCCGATAGGCATTTCAAAAATAGGTGCCGACAGGCATTTCAGTAATAGGTGCCGATAGGCATTTCAGATATAGTTGCCGATTAGCATTTTAAAAATAGGTGCCGATAGGCATTTCAGATATAGAAGCCGATAGGCATTTCAAACATAGGTGCCGATAGGCATTCCAGATATGGTCGCCGATAGGCATTTCAAATATAGGTGCTGATAGGCATTTCAGATTTAGTTTCCGATAGGCATTTCAAAAATAGGTGCCGATAGGCATTTCAGATATAGGTGCCGATAGGCATTTCAGATTTAGTTGCCGATTGGCATTTTAAAAATAGGTGCCGATTGGCATTTCAGATATAGAAGCCGATAGGTATTTCAAATATAGATGTCGATAGGCATTTCAGATATGGTTGCCGATAGGCATTTCAAATATAGGTGCTGAAAGGCATTTCAGATGTAGTTTCCGATAGGAATTTCAAAAATATGTGCCGATAGGCATTTCAGATATAGGTGCCGATAGGCATTTCAAATATAGGTGCCAAAAGGCATTTCAGATATTAATGCCGAAAGGCATTTGTGATATAGGTGCCGATAGGTATTTCAAATATAGGTGCTGATAGGCATTTCAGATGTAGTTTCCGATAGGCATTTCAAAAATGGGTGCCGATAGGCATTTCAGATATAGGTGCCGATAGGCATTTCTGATATAGGTGCCGATAGGCATTTACATATAGTTGCCGATTAGCATTTTAAAAATAGGTGCCGATAGGCATTTCAGATATAGAAGCCGATAGGCATTTCAAATATAGGTGCCGATAGGCATTCCAGATATGGTTGCCGATAGGCATTTAAAATAAAGGTGCTGATAGGCATTTCAGATGTAGTTTCCGATAGGCATTTCAAAAATAGGTGCCGATAGGCATTTCAGATATAGGTGCCGATAGGCATTTCAGATATTGTTGCCAATTGGCATTTAAAAAATAGGTGCCGATAGGCATTTCAGATATAGAAGCCGATAGGCATTTCAAATATATGTGCCGATAGGCATTCCAGATATGGTTGCCGATAGGCATTTCAGTTATAGAAGCCGATAGGTGTTTCAAATATAGGTGTCGATAGGCATTTCAGATATGGTTGCCGATAGGCATTTCAAATATAGATGCTGATAGGCATTTCAGATGTAGTTTCCGATTGGCATTTCAAAAATAGGTGCCGATAGGCATTTCAGATATAGGTGCCGATAGGCTTTTCAGATATAGTTGCCGATTGGCATTTTAAAAATAGGTGCCGATAGGCATTTCAGATATAGAAGCCGATAGGCATTTCAAATATAGGTGCCGATAGGCATTCCAGATATGTTTGCCGATAGGCATTTCAAATATAGGTGCTGATAGGCATTTCAGATGTAGTTTTCGATAGGCATTTCAAAAATAGGTGCCGATAGGCATCATAGATATAGGTGCCGATAGGCATTTCAGATATAGTTGCCGATTGGCATTTAAAAAAAAGGTGCCGATAGGCATTTCAGATATAGAAGCCGATAGGCATTTCAAATATAGGTGCCGATAGGCATTCCAGATAAGGTTGCCGATAGGCATTTCAAATATAGGTGCTGATAGGCATTTCAGATGTAGTTTCTGATAGGCATTTCAAAAATAGGTGCCGATAGGCATTTCAGATATAGGTGCCGATAGGCATTTATGATATAGTCGCCGATTGGCATTTTAAAAATAGGTGCCGATAGGCATTTCAGATATGGAAGCCGATAGGTGTTTCAAATATAGGTGTCGATAGGCATTTCAGATATGGTTTCCGATAGGCATTTCAAATATAGGTGCCGATAGGCATTTCAAATATAGGTGCCGATAGGCATTTCTGATTTGGTTGCCGATAGGCATTTCAGATATAGGTACCGATAGGCATTTCAGATATAGTTGCCGATTGGCATTTTAAAAATAGGAGCTGATAGGCATTTCAGATGTAGTTTCCGATAGGCATTTCAAAAATAGGTGCCGATAGGCATTTCAGATATAGGTGCCGATAGGCATATCAGATATAGTTGTCGATAGGCATTTAAAATATAGGTGCCGATAGGCATTTCAAATATAGGTGCCGATAGGCATTTCAGATATACATGCCGAAAGGCATTTCAGATATAAGTGCCGATAGGTATTTCTGATTTGGTTGCCGATAGGCATTTCAAATATAGGTGCTGATAGGCATTTCAGATGTAGTTTCCGATAGGCATGTAAAAATAGGTGCCGATAGGCATTTCAGATATAGATGCCGATAGGCATTTCAGATATAGTTGCCGATTGGCATTTTAAATATAGGTGCCGATAGGCATTTCAGATATAGAAGCCGATAGGCATTTCAAATATAGGTGCCCATAGGCATTCCAGATATGGTTGCCGATAGGCATTTCAAATATAGGTGCTGATAGGCATTTCAGATGTAGTTTCCGATAGGCATTTCAAAAATTGGTGGCGATAGGCATTTTAGATATAGGTGCCGATAGGCATTTCAGATATAGTTGCCGATTAGCATTTTAAAAATAGGTGCCGATAGGCATTTCAGATATAGAAGCCGATAGGTATTTCAAATATAGGTGTCGATAGGCATTTCAGATATGGTTGCCGATAGGCATTTCAAATATAGATGCTGATAGGCATTTCAGATGTAGTTTCCGATAGGCATTTCAAAAATAGGTGCCGATAGGCATTTCAGATATAGGTGCCGATGGGCATTTCAGATATAGTTGCCGATTGGCATTTTAAAAATAGGTGCCGATAGGCATTTCAGATATAGAAGCCCATAGGCATTTCAAATATAGGTGCCGATAGGCATTCCAGATATAATTGCCGATAGGCATTTCAAATATAGGTGCTGATAGGCATTTCAGATGTTGGTTTCCGATAGGCATTTCAAAAATAGGTGCCGATAGGCATTTCAGATATAGGTGCCGATAGGCATTTCATATATAGTTGCCGATTGGCATTTTAAAAATAGGTGCCGATAGGCATTTAAGATATAGATGCCGATAGGCATTTCAAATATAGGTGCCGATAAGCATTCCAGATAAGGTTGCCGATAGGCATTTCAAAAATAGGTGCCGATAGGCATTTCGTATATAGGTGCCGATAGGCATTTTAGATATAGTTGCCGATTGGCATTTTAAAAATAGGTGCCGATAGGCATTTCAGATATAGAAGCCGATAGGCATTTCAAATATAGGTGTCGATAGGCATTCCAGATATGGTTGCCGATAGGCATTTCAAATATAGATGCTGATAGGCATTTCAGATGTAGTTTCCGATAGGCATTTCAAAAATTGGTGCCGATAGGCATTTCAGATATAGGTGCCGATAGGCATTTCAGATATAGTTGCCGATTGGCATTTTAAAAATAGGTGCCGATAGGCATTTCAGATATAGAAGCCGATAGGTATTTCAAATATAGGTGTCGATAGGCATTTCAGATATGGTTGCCGATAGGCATTACAAATATAGGTGCTGATAGGCATTTCAGATGTAGTTTTCGATAGGCATTTCAAAAATAGGTGCCGATAGGCAATTCAGATATATATGTGCCGATAGGCATTTCAGATATAGTTGCCGATTGGCATTTTAAAAATAGGTGCCGATAGGCATTTCAGATATATGTGCCGATAGGCATTCTAGATATGATTGCCGATAGGCATTTCAAATATAGGTGCTGATAGGCATTTCAGATGTAGTTTCCGATAGGCATTTCAAAAATTGGTGCCGATAGGCATTTCAGATATAGGTGCCGATAGGCATTTCAGATATAGGTGCCGATAGGCATTTGAAATATAGGTGTCGATAGGCATTTCAGATATAAATGCCGAAAGGCATTTCAGATATAGGTGCCGATAGGCATTTCTGATGTGGTTGCCGATAGGCATTTCAAATATAGGTGCTGATAGGCATTTCAGATGTAGTTTCCGATAGGCATTTCAAAAATAGGTGCCGATAGGCATTTCAGATATAGGTGCCGATAGGCATTTCAGATATAGTTGCCAATTGGCATTTTAAAAATAGGTGCCGATAGGCATTTCAGATATAGATGCCGATAGGCATTTCAAATATATGTGCCGATAGGCATTCCAGATATGGTTGCCGATAGGCATTTCAAATATAGGTGCTGATAGGCATTTCAGATGTAGTTTCCGATAGGCATTTCAAAAATTGGTGGCGATAGGCATTTCAGATATAGTTGCCGATAGGCATTTCAGATATAGTTGCCGATTAGCATTTTAAAAATAGGTGCCGATAGGCATTTTAGATATAGGTGCCGATAGGCATTTCAAAAATAGGTGCCAATAGGCATTTCAGATGTAGTTTCCGATAGGCATTTCAAAAATAGGTGCCGATAGGCATTTCAGATATAGGTTCCGATAGGCATATCAGATATAGTTGCCAAAAGGCATATAAAATATAGGTGCCGATAGGCATTTCAAATATATGTGTCGATAGGCACTTCATATATGGTTGCCGATTGGCATTTTAAAAATAGGTGCCGATAGGCATTTCAGATATAGAAGCCGATAGGCATTCCAAATATAGGTGCCGATAAGCATTCCAGATATGGTTGCCGATAGGCATTTCAAATATAGGTGCTGATAGGCATTTCAGATGTAGTTTCCGATAGGCATTTCAAAAATAGGTGCCGACAGGCATTTCAGTAATAGGTGCCGATAGGCATTTCAGATATAGTTGCCGATTAGCATTTTAAAAATAGGTGCCGATAGGCATTTCAGATATAGAAGCCGATAGGCATTTCAAACATAGGTGCCGATAGGCATTCCAGATATGGTCGCCGATAGGTATTTCAAATATAGGTGCTGATAGGCATTTCAGATTTAGTTTCCGATAGGCATTTCAAAAATAGGTGCCGATAGGCATTTCAGATATAGGTGCCGATAGGCATTTCAGATTTAGTTGCCGATTGGCATTTTAAAAATAGGTGCCGATTGGCATTTCAGATATAGAAGCCGATAGGTATTTCAAATATAGGTGTCGATAGGCATTTCAGATATGGTTGCCGATAGGCATTTCAAATATAGGTGCTGAAAGGCATTTCAGATGTAGTTTCCGATAGGAATTTCAAAAATATGTGCCGATAGGCATTTCAGATATAGGTGCCGATAGGCATTTCAAATATAGGTGCCAAAAGGCATTTCAGATATTAATGCCGAAAGGCATTTGTGATATAGGTGCCGATAGGTATTTCAAATATAGGTGCTGATAGGCATTTCAGATGTAGTTTCCGATAGGCATTTCAAAAATGGGTGCCGATAGGCATTTCAGATATAGGTGCCGATAGGCATTTCTGATATAGGTGCCGATAGGCATTTACATATAGTTGCCGATTAGCATTTTAAAAATAGGTGCCGATAGGCATTTCAGATATAGAAGCCGATAGGCATTTCAAATATAGGTGCCGATAGGCATTCCAGATATGGTTGCCGATAGGCATTTAAAATAAAGGTGCTGATAGGCATTTCAGATGTAGTTTCCGATAGGCATTTCAAAAATAGGTGCCGATAGGCATTTCAGATATAGGTGCCGATAGGCATTTCAGATATTGTTGCCAATTGGCATTTAAAAAATAGGTGCCGATAGGCATTTCAGATATAGAAGCCGATAGGCATTTCAAATATATGTGCCGATAGGCATTCCAGATATGGTTGCCGATAGGCATTTCAGTTATAGAAGCCGATAGGCATTTCAAATATAGGTGCCGATAGGCATTCCAGATATGTTTGCCGATAGGCATTTCAAATATAGGTGCTGATAGGCATTTCAGATGTAGTTTTCGATAGGCATTTCAAAAATAGGTGCCGATAGGCATCATAGATATAGGTGCCGATAGGCATTTCAGATATAGTTGCCGATTGGCATTTAAAAAAAAGGTGCCGATAGGCATTTCAGATATAGAAGCCGATAGGCATTTCAAATATAGGTGCCGATAGGCATTCCAGATAAGGTTGCCGATAGGCATTTCAAATATAGGTGCTGATAGGCATTTCAGATGTAGTTTCTGATAGGCATTTCAAAAATAGGTGCCGATAGGCATTTCAGATATAGGTGCCGATAGGCATTTCAGATATAGTCGCCGATTGGCATTTTAAAAATAGGTGCCGATAGGCATTTCAGATATGGAAGCCGATAGGTGTTTCAAATATAGGTGTCGATAGGCATTTCAGATATGGTTTCCGATAGGCATTTCAAATATAGGTGCCGATAGGCATTTCAAATATAGGTGCCGATAGGCATTTCTGATTTGGTTGCCGATAGGCATTTCAGATATAGGTACCGATAGGCATTTCAGATATAGTTGCCGATTGGCATTTTAAAAATAGGAGCTGATAGGCATTTCAGATGTAGTTTCCGATAGGCATTTCAAAAATAGGTGCCGATAGGCATTTCAGATATAGGTGCCGATAGGCATATCAGATATAGTTGTCGATAGGCATTTAAAATATAGGTGCCGATAGGCATTTCAAATATAGGTGCCGATAGGCATTTCAGATATACATGCCGAAAGGCATTTCAGATATAAGTGCCGATAGGTATTTCTGATTTGGCTGCCGATAGGCATTTCAAATATAGGTGCTGATAGGCATTTCAGATGTAGTTTCCGATAGGCATGTAAAAATAGGTGCCGATAGGCATTTCAGATATAGATGCCGATAGGCATTTCAGATATAGTTGCCGATTGGCATTTTAAATATAGGTGCCAATAGGCATTTCAGATATAGAAGCCGATAGGCATTTCAAATATAGGTGCCGATAGGCATTCCAGATATGGTTGCCGATAGGCATTTCAAATATAGGTGCTGATAGGCATTTCAGATGTAGTTTCCGATAGGCATTTCAAAAATTGGTGGCGATAGGCATTTTAGATATAGGTGCCGATAGGCATTTCAGATATAGTTGCCGATTAGCATTTTAAATATAGGTGCCGATAGGCATTTCAGATATAGAAGCCGATAGGTATTTCAAATATAGGTGTCGATAGGCATTTCAGATATGGTTGCCGATAGGCATTTCAAATATAGATGCTGATAGGCATTTCAGATGTAGTTTCCGATAGGCATTTCAAAAATAGGTGCCGATAGGCATTTCAGATATAGGTGCCGATAGGCATTTCAGATATAGTTGCCGATTGGCATTTTAAAAATAGGTGCCGATAGGCATTTCAGATATAGAAGCCCATAGGCATTTCAAATATAGGTGCCGATAGGCATTCCAGATATAATTGCCGGACCCACCCTGTTTAATTTATATGTGTCCGACATTCCAATACCAAATAACGCAGATCTTGCAATGTATGCAGATGACACGGCAATCATCACACAGAACGAAGACATTAACATAGCAGTAGAACAACTACAACAATCAGTTGATGAACTCTCGGAGTGGTTCAACAAGTGGTGCATCACGCTGAATCCGACCAAATGTGAAGCCAAGATATTTACTCTTCGCCGCCCTGCACAGCCCAGGAATATAATAATCAACGAACGCGAAGTAAACTGGAACCCACCAAACCAGGCAGTCAAATATCTTGGCCTTCACTTAGACAGAAGACTAACTTGGGGCTATCACATAAATAAAAAATTAAATGAATGCTATGCTAGACTATCAATGATGTACCCAATCATTAACAGAAAATCACCGTTAAAAATGCAATTTTCTAAAATGATATATTTAACCATACTTAGACCTGTCTTAACTTACGGATGCGTAATCTGGGGTACAGCTACGAAAACTCACATCAACAAAGCACAAATATTTCAAAACAAAGTGTTACGCATAATTGTTGATGCTCCCTGGTTCGTCCGTAACAATCATATCCACAATGAACTAGGTATACTAAAAATTGAACAATATATAAAAAATTGTGCAGCAAACTTTTTTGATAACATCAATGCTTGTTCTGGTGCCGTCTGCTATAGTCTTTCGAATAATCCAGCCCCCAGAAGACTTAAACGCAAACTATCAATCGATCTAGTGACATAAGTAACGATCTGTTAGTATGAAATGTGAACTAAGAACTACAAACGAGTTTAGTGACAAGGAAACCTTACTGGTCGACCTATAAAGTGATCTTACAGTGACAAAATATCAGCATATGAACACTGCTATGAATAGCCCATGTGTGCTGAACTAGCAATAATTTCAACAAAAAAAAAAAAGATATGGTTGCCGATAGGCATTTCAAATATAGGTGCTGATAGGCATTTCAGATGTAGTTTCCGATAGGCATTTCAAAAATAGGTGCCGATAGGCATTTCAGATATAGGTGCTGATAGGCATATTAGATATAGTTGCCGATAGGCATTTAAAATATAGGTGCCGATAGGCAATTCCAATATAGGTGTCGATAGGCATTTCAGATATAAATGCCGAAAGGCATTTCGGATATAGGTGCCGATAGGCATTTCTGATGTGGTTGCCGATAGGCATTGCAAATATAGGTGCTGATAGGCATTTTAGATGTAGTTTCCGATAGGCATTTCAAAAATAGGTGCCGATAGGCATTTCAGATATAGGTGCCGATAGGCACTTCATATATAGTTGCCGATAGGCATTTTAAAAATAGGTGCCGATAGGCATTTCAGATATAGAAGCCGATAGGTATTTCAAATATAGGTGTCGATAGGCATTTCAGATATGGTTGCCGATAGGCATTTCAAATATAGGTGCTGATAGGCATTTCAGATGTAGTTTCCGATAGGCATTTCAAAAATAGGTGCCGATAGGCATTTCAGATATAGGTGCCGATAGGCACTTCGTATATAGTTGCCGATTGGCATTTTAAAAATAGGTGCCGATAGGCATTTCAGATATAGAAGCCGATAGGCATTTCAAATATAGGTGCCGATAGGTATTCCAGATATGGTTGACGATAGGCATTTCAAATATAGGTGCTGATAGGCATTTCAGATGTAGTTTACGATAGGCATTTCAAAAATAGGTGCCGATAGGCATTTCAGATATAGGTGCCGATAGGCATTTTAGATATAGTTGCCGATTGGCATTTTAAAAATATGTGTCGATAGGCATTTCAGATATAGAAGCTGATAGGAATTTCAAATATAGGTGTCGATAGGCATTTCAGATATGGTTGCCGATAGGCATTTCAAATATAGATGCTGATAGGCATTTCAGATGTAGTTTCCGATAGGCATTTCAAAAATAGGTGTTGATAGGCATTTCAGATATAGGTGCCGATAGGCATTTCAGATATAGTTGCCGATTGGCATTTTAAAAATAGGTGCCGATAGGCATTTCAGATATAGAAGCCCATAGGCATTTCAAATATAGGTGCCGATAGGCATTCCAGATATAATTGCCGATAGGCATTTCAAATATAGGTGCTGATAGGCATTTCAGATGTTGGTTTCCGATAGGCATTTCAAAAATAGGTGCCGATAGGCATTTCAGATATAGGTGCCGATAGGCATTTCAGATATAGTTGCCGATTGGCATTTTAAAAATAGGTGCCGATAGGCATTTCAGATATAGAAGCCGATTGGCATTTCAAATATAGGTGCCAAAAGGCATTCCAGATATGGTTGCCGATAGGCATTTCAAATATAGGTGCTGATAGGCATTTCAGATGTAGTTTCCGATAGGCATTTCAAAAATAGGAGTCGATAGGCATTTCAGATATAGTTGCCGATAGGCACTTCATATATAGTTGCCGATTGGCATTTTAAAAATAGGTGCCAATAGGCATTTCAGATATAGAAGCCGATAGGCATTTCAAATATAGGTGCTGATAGGCATGCCAGATATGGTTGCCGATAGGCATTTCAAATATAGGTGCTGATAGGCATTTCAGATGTAGTTTCCGATAGGCATTTCAAAAATTGGTGCCGATAGGCATTTCAGATATAGGTGCCGATAGGCATTTTAGATATAGTTGCCGATTGGCATTTTAAAAATATGTGCCGATAGGCATTTCAGATATAGAAGCTGATAGGAATTTCAAATATAGGTGTCGATAGGCATTTCAGATATGGTTGCCGATAGGCACTTCAAATATAGGTGCTGATAGGCATTTCAGATGTAGTTTCCGATAGGCATTTCAAAAATAGGTGCCGATAGGCATTTCAGATATAGGTGCCGATAGGCATATCTGATATAGTTGTCGATAGGCATTTAGAATATAGGTGCCGATAGGCATTTCAAATATAGGTGCCGATAGGCATTTCAGATATACATGCCGAAAGGCATTTCAGATATAAGTGCCGATAGGTATTTCTGATTTGGTTGCCGATGAGCATTTCAAATATATGTGCTGATAGGCATTTCAGATGTAGTTTCCGATAGGCATTTCAAAAATTGGTCCCGATAGGCATTTCAGATATAAGTGCCGATAGGCATTTCAGATATAGTTGCCGATTGGCATTTTAAAAATAGGTTCCGATAGGCATTTCAGATATAGAAGCCGATAGGTATTTCAAATATAGGTGTCGATAGGCATTTAAGATATGGTTGCCGATAGGCATTTCAAATATAGGTGCCGATAGGCATTTCAGATATAATTGCCGATTGGCATTTTAAAAATAGGTGCCGATAAGCATTTCAGATGTAGTTAACGATAGGCATTTCAAAAATAGGTGCCGATAGGCATTTCAGATATAGGTGCCGATAGGCATATCAGATATAGTTGCCGATAGGCATTTAAAATATAGGTGCCAATAGGCATTTCAAATATAGGTGTCGATAGGCATTTCAGATATAAATGCCGAAAGACATTTCAGATACAGGTGCCGATAGGCATTTCTGATGTGGTTGCCGATAGGCATTTCAAATATAGGTGCTGATTGGCATTTCAGATGTAGTTTCCGATAGGCATTTCAAAAATAGGTGCCGATAGGCATTTCAGATATAGTTGCCGATAGGCACTTTCTATATAGTTGCCGATTGGCATTTTAAAAATAGTGCCGATAGGCATTTCAGTTATAGAAGCCGATAGGCATTTCAAATATAGGTGCCAATAGGCATTCCAGATATGGTTGCCGATAGGCATTTCAAATATAGGCTCTGATAGGCATTTTAGATGTAGTTTACGATAGGCATTTCAAAAATAGGTGCCGATAGGCATTTCAGATATAGGTGCCGATGGGCATTTCAGATATAGTTGCCGATTGGCATTTTAAAAATAGGTGCCGATAGGCATTTCAGATATAGAAGCCGATAGGCATTTCAAATATTGGTGCCAATAGGCATTCCAGATATGTTTGCCGATAGGCATTTATAATAAAGGTGCTGATAGGCATTTCAGATGTAGTTTCCGATAGGAAATTCAAAAATTGGTGCCGATAGGCATTTCTGATATAGGTGCCGATAGGCATTTCAGATATAGTTGCCAATTGGCATTTTAAAAATAGGTGCCGATAGGCATTTCAGATAAAGAAGCCGATAGGTATTTCAAATATAGGTGTCGATAGGCATTTCAGATATGGTTGCCGATAGGCATTTCAAATATAGGTGCTGATAGGCATTTCAAATGTAGTTTCCGATAGGCATTTAAAAAATAGGTGCCGATAGGCATTTCAGATATAGGTGCTGATAGGCATTTCAAATATAGTTGCCATTTGGCATTTTAAAAAAAGGTGCCGATAGGCATTTCAGATGTAGTTTCCGATAGGCATTTCAAAAATAGGTGCCGATAGGCATTTTAGATAGAGGTGCCGATAGGCATTTTAGATAGAGGTGCCGATAGGCATATCAGATGTAGTTGCCGATAGGCATTTAAAATATAGGTGGTGATAGGCACTTCAGTTATACGTGCCGATAGGCATTTCAAATATATGTGCCGATAGGTCTTTCTGATTTGGTTGTCGATAGGCATTTCAGATATAGGTGCCGATAGGCATTTCAGATATAGTTGCCGATTGGCATTTTAAAAATAGGAGCCGATAGGCATTTCAGATGTATTCTCCGATAGGCATTTCAAAAATAGGTGCCGATAGGCATTTCAGATATAGGTGCCGATAGGCATATCAGATATAGTTGTCGATAGGCATTTAAAATATTGGTGCCGATAGGCATTTCAAATATAGGTGCCGATAGGCATTTCAGATATTAATGCCGAAAGGCATTTCAGATATAGGTGCCCATAGGTATTTCAAATATAGGTGCTGATAGGCATTTCAGATGTAGTTTCCGATAGGCATTTCAAAAATAGGTGCCGATAGGCATTTCAGATATATGTGCCGATAGGCATTTCAGATATAGGTGCCGATAGGCATTTCAGATATAGTTGCCGATTAGCATTTTAAAAATAGGTGCCGATAGGCATTTCAGATATAGAAGCCGATAGGCATTTCAAATATAGGTGCCGATATGCATTCCAGATATGGTTGCCGATAGGCATTTCAAATAAAGGTGCTGATAGGCATTTCAGATGTAGGTTCCGATAGGCATTTCAAAAATAGGTGCCGATAGGCATTTTAGATATAGGTGCCGATAGGCATTTCAGATATAGTTGCCAATTGGCATTTTAAAAATAGGTGCCGATAGGCATTTCAGATATAGAAGCCGATAGGCATTTCAAATATATGTGCCGATATCCATTTCAGATATGGTTGCCGATAGGCATTTTAATAATAGGTGCTGATAGGCATTTCAGATGTAGTTTCCGATAGGCATTTCAAAAATAGGTGCCGATAGGCATCATAGATATAGGTGCCGATAGGCATTTTAGATATAGTTGCCGATTGGCATTTAAAAAAAAGGTGCCGATAGGCATTTCAGATATAGAAGCCGATAGGCATTTCAAATATAGGTGCCGATAGGCATTCCAGATAAGGTTGCCGATAGGCATTTCAAATATAGGTGCTGATAGGCATTTCAGATGTAGTTTCTGATAGGCATTTCAAAAATAGGTGCCGATAGGCATTTCAGATATAGGTGCCGATAGGCATTTCAGATATAGGTGCCGATAGGCATTTCAGATATTGTTGCCGATTGGCATTTTAAAAATAGATGCCGATAGGCATTTCAGATATAGAAGCCGATAGGTATTTCAAATATAGGTGTCGATAGGCATTTCAGATATGGTTGCC
Organism: Venustoraphidia nigricollis; assembly: GCA_034508555.1. Taxonomy (NCBI): domain Eukaryota; kingdom Metazoa; phylum Arthropoda; class Insecta; order Raphidioptera; family Raphidiidae; genus Venustoraphidia; species Venustoraphidia nigricollis. Next base: position 54,386 of record JAVRKA010000023.1, on the reverse strand, counting down.
GATAGGCATTTCAAATATAGGTGCCGATAGGCATTTCAAATATAGGTGTCGATAGGTATTTCTGATTTGGTTGCCGATAGGCATTTCAGATATAGGTACCGATAGGCATTTCAGATATAGTTGCCGATTGGCATTTTAAAAATAGGAGCCGATAGGCATTTCAGATGTAGTTTCCGATAGGCATTTCAAAAATAGGTGCCGGATAGGCATTTCAGATATAGGTGCCGATAGGCATATCAGATATAGTTGTCGATAGGCATTTAAAATATAGGTGCCGATAGGCATTTCAAATATAGTTGCCGATAGGCATTTCAGATATACATGCCGAAAGGCATTTCAGATATAAGTGCCGATAGGTATTTCTGATTTGGTTGCCGATAGGCATTTCAAATATAGGTGCTGATAGACATTTCAGATGTAGTTTCCGATAGGCATGTAAAAATAGGAGCCGATAGGCATTTCAGATTTAGGTGCCGATAGGCATTTCAGTTATAGTTGCCGATTGGCATTTCAAATATAGGTGCCGATAGGCATTTCAGATATGGTTGCCGATTGGCATTTCAAATATAGGTGCTGATAGGCATTTCAGATGTAGTTTCCGATAGGCATTTAAAAAATAGGTGCCAATAGGCATTTCAGATATATGTGCCGATAGGCATTTCAGATATAGTTGCCGATTGGCATTTTAAAAATAGGTGTCAATAGGCATTTCAGATATAGAAGCCGATAGGTATTTCAAATATAGGTTTTGATACTCATTTCAGATATGGTTGCCGATAGGCATTTCAAATATAGGTGCTGATAGACATTTCAGATGTAGTTTCCGATAGACATTTCAAAAATAGGTGCCGATAGTCATTTCAGATATAAGTGCCGATAGGCATTTCAGATATAGTTGCCGATTGGCATTTTAAAAATAGGTGCCGATAGGCATTTCAGATATAGAAGCGGATAGGCATTTCAAATATAGGTGCCGATAGGCATTCCAGATATGGTTGCCGATAGGCATTTCAAATATAGGTGCTGATAGGCATTTCAGATGTAGTTTCCGATAGGCATTTCAAAAATTGGTGCCGATAGGCATTTTAGATATAGGTGCCGATAGGCATTTCAGATATAGTTGCCGATTGGCATTTTAAATATAGGTGCCGATAGGCATTTCAGATATAGAAGCCGATAGGTATTTCAAATATAGGTGTCGATAGGCATTTCTGATATGGTTGCCAATAGGCATTTCAAATATAGGTGCTGAAAGGCATTTCAGATGTAGTTTCCGATAGGCATTTCAAAAATAGGTGCCGATAGGCATTTAAGATATAGGTGCTGATAGGCATTTCACATATAGGTGCCGATAGGCATTTCAGATATAGTTGCCGATTGGCATTTTAAAAATAGGTGCCGATAGGCATTTCAGATGTAGTTTCCGATAGGCATTTCAAAAATAGGTGCCTATAGGCATTTCAGATATAGAAGCCGATAGGTATTTCTAATATAGGTGTCGATAGGCATTTCAGATATGGTTGCCGATAGGCATTTCAAATATAGGTGCTGATAGGCATTTCAGATGTAGTTTCCGATAGGCATTTCAAAAATAAGTTGCCGATAGGCATTTCAGATATAGGTGCCGATAGGCATTTCAGATATAGTTGCCGATTAGCATTTCAAAAATAGGTGCCGATAGGCATTTTAGATATAGAAGCCGATAGACATTTCAAATATAGGTGCCGATAGGCATTCCAGATATGGTTGCCGATAGGCATTTCAAATATAGGTGCTGATAGGCATTTCAGATGTAGTTTCCGATAGGCATTTCAAAAATAGGTGCCGATAGGCATTTCAGATATAGGTGCCGATAGGCATTTCAGATATAGTTGCCAGTTGGCATTTTAAAAATAAGTGCCGATAGGCATTTCAGATATAGATGCCGATTGGCATTTCAAATATATGTGCCGATAGGCATTCCAGATATGGTTGCCGATAGGCATTTCAAATATAAGTGCTGATAGGCATTTCAGATGTAGTTTCCGATAGGCATTTCAAAAATTGGTGGCGATAGGCATTTCAGATATAGTTGCCGATAGGCATTTCAGATATAGTTGCCGATTAGCATTTTAAAAATAGGTGCCGATAGGCCTTTTAGATATAGGTGCCGATAGGCATTTCAAAAATAGGTGCCGATAGGCATTTCAGATGTAGTTTCCGATAGGCATTTCAAAAATAGGTGCCGATAGGCATTTCAGATATAGGTTCCGATGGGCATATCAGATATAGTTGCCAAAAGGCATATAAAATATAGGTGCCGATAGGCATTTCAAATATAGGTGTCGATAGGCACTTCATATATGGTTGCCGATTGGCATTTTAAAAATAGGTGCCGATAGGCATTTCAGATATAGAAGCCGATAGGCATTTCAAATATAGGTGCCGATAGGCATTTCAGATATGGTTGCCGATAGGCATTTCAAATATAGGTGCTGATAGGCATTTCAGATGTAGTTTCCGATAGGCATTTCAAAAATAGGTGCCGACAGGCATTTCAGTAATAGGTGCCGATAGGCATTTCAGATATAGTTGCCGATTAGCATTTTAAAAATAGGTGCCGATAGGCATTTCAGATATAGAAGCCGATAGGCATTTCAAACAGAGGTGCCGATAGGCATTCCAGATATGGTCGCCGATAGGCATTTCAAATATAGGTGCTGATAGGCATTTCAGATTTAGTTTCCGATAGGCATTTCAAAAATAGGTGCCGATAGGCATTTCAGATATAGGTGCCGATAGGCATTTCAGATATAGTTGCCAATTGGCATTTTAAAAATAGGTGCCGATAGGCATTTCAGATATAGAAGCCGATAGGCATTTCAAATATATGTGCCGATAGGCATTCCAGATATGGTTGCCGATAGGCATTTCAAATATAGGTGCTGATAGGCATTTCAGATGTAGTTTCCGATAGGCATTTCAAAAATTGGTGCCGATAGGCATTTCAGATATAAGTGCCGATAGGCATTTCAGATATAGTTGCCGATTGGCATTTTAAAAATAGGTGCCGATAGGCATTTCAGATGTAGTTCCCGATAGGCATTTCAAAAATAGGTGCTGATAGGCATTTCAGATATAGGTGCCGATAGGCATTTCAGATTTAATTGCCGATTGGCATTTTAAAAATAGGTGCCGATAGGCATTTCAGATATAGGTGCCGATAGGCATATCAGATATAGTTGCCGATAGGCATTTAAAATATAGGTGCCAATAGGCATTTCAAATATAGGTGTCGATAGGCATTTCAGATATAAATGCCGAAAGGCATTTCAGATATAGGTGCCGATAGGCATTTCTGATGTGGTTGCCGATAGGCATTTCAAATATAGGTGGATAGGCATTTCAGATGTAGTTTTCGATAGGCATTTCAAAAATAGGTGCCGATGGGCATTTCAGATATAGTTGCCGATAGGCACTTCATATATAGTTGCCGATTGGCATTTTAAAAATAGGTGCCGATAGGCATTTCAGATATAGAAGCCGATAGGCATTTCAAATATAGGTGCCGATAGGCATTCCAGATATGGTTGCCGATAGGCATTTCAAATATAGGTTCTGATAGGCATTTTAGATGTAGTTTACGATAGGCATTTCAAAAATAGGTGCCGATAGGCATTTCAGATATAGGTGCCGATAGGCATTTCAGATATAGTTGCCGATTGACATTTTAAAAATAGGTGCCGATAGGCATTTCAGATATAAAAGCCGATAGGCATTTCAAATATTGGTGCCAATAGGCATTCCAGATATGTTTGCCGATAGGCATTTCAAATAAAGGTGCTGATAGGCATTTCAGATGTAGTTTCCGATAGGTATTTCAAAAATTGGTGCCGATAGGCATTTCTGATATAGGTGCCGATAGGCATTTCAGATATAGTTGCCGATTGGCATTTTAAAAATAGGTGCCGATAGGCATTTCAGATAAAGAAGCCGATAGGTATTTCAAATATAGGTGTCGATAGGCATTTAGATATGGTTGCCGATAGGCATTTCAAATATAGGTGCTGATAGGCATTTCAGATGTAGTTTCCGATAGGCATTTCAAAAATAGGTGCCGATAGGCATTTCAGATATAGGTGCTAATAGGCATTTCAAATATAGTCGCCGATTGGCATTTTAAAAAAAGGTGCCGATTACATTTCAGATGTAGTTTCCGATAGGCATTTCAAAAATAGGTGCCGATAGGCATTTTTGATAGAGGTGCCGATAGGCATTTTAGATAGAGGTGCCGATAGGCATATCAGATATAGTTGCCGATAGGCATTTAAAATATAGGTGCCGTAGGCATTTCTAATTTGGTTGCCGATAGGCATTTCAAATATAGGTGGTGATAGGCACTTCAGTTATACGTGCCGATAGGCATTTCAAATATAGGTGCCGATAGGCCTTTCTGATTTGGTTGTCGATAGGCATTTCAGATAGAGGTGCCGATAGGCATTTCAGATATAATTGCCGATTGGCATTTTAAAAATAGGAGCCGATAGGCATTTCAGATGTATTTTCCGATAGGCATTTAAAAAATAGGTGCCGATAGGCATTTTAGATATAGGTGCCAATAGGCATATCAGATATAGTTGTCGATAGGCATTTAAAATATAGGTGCCGATAGGCATTTCAAATATAGGTGCCGATAGGCACTTCAGATATTAATGCCGAAAGGCATTTCAGATATAGGTGCCGATAGGTATTTCAAATATAGGTGCTGATAGGCATTTCAGATGTAGTTTCCGATAGGCATTTCAAAAATAGGTGCCGATAGGCATTTCAGATATAGGTGCCGATAGGCATTTCAGATATAGGTGCCGATAGGCATTTCAGATACAGTTGCCGATTAGCATTTTAAAAATAGGTGCCGATAGGCATTTCAGATATAGAAGCCGATAGGCATTTCAAATATAGGTGCCGATAGGCATTCCAGATATGGTTGCCGATAGGCATTTCAAATAAAGGTGCTGATAGGCATTTCAGATGTAGTTTCCGATAGGCATTTCAAAAATAGGTGCCGATAGGCATTTTAGATATAGGTGCCGATAGGCATTTCAGATATAGTTGCCAATTGGCATTTTAAAAATAGGTGCCGATAGGCATTTCAGATATAGAAGCCGATAGGCATTTCAAATATATGTGCCGATAGGCATTCCAGATATGGTTGCCGATAGGCATTTCAAATATAGGTGCTGATAGGCATTTCAGATGTAGTTTCCGATAGGCATTTCAAAAATTGGTGCCGATAGGCATTTCAGATACAGGTGTCGATAGGCATTTCAGATTTAGTTGCCGATTGGCATTTTAAAAATAGATGCCGATTGGCATTTCAGATATAGAAGCCGATAGGAATTTCAAATATAGGTGTCGATAGGCATTTCAGATATGGTTGCCGATAGGCATTTCAAATATAGGTGCTGAAAGGCATTTCAGATGTAGTTTCCGATAGGAATTTCAAAAATAGGTGCCGATAGGCATTTTAGATATAGGTGCCGATAGGCATTTTAGATATAGTTGCCGATTGGCATTTTAAAAATAGGTGCCGATAGGCATTTCAGATATAGAAGCCGATAGGTGTTTCAAATATAAGTGTCGATAGGCATTTCAGATATGGTTGCCGATAGGCATTTCATATATAGATGCTGATAGGCATTTCAGATATAGTTGCCGATTGGCATTTAAAAAAAAGGTGCCGATAGGCATTTCAGATATAGAAGCCGATAGGCATTTCAAATATAGGTGCCGATAGGCATTCCAGATAAGGTTGCCGATAGGCATTTCAAATATAGGTGCTGATAGGCATTTCAGATGTAGTTTCTGATAGGCATTTCAAAAATAGGTGCCGATAGGCATTTCAGATATAGGTGCCGATAGGCATTTCAGATATAGTTGCCGATTGACATTTCAAATATAGGTGCCGATAGGCATTTCAGATATGGTTGCCGATTGGCATTTCAAATATAGGTGCTGATAGGCATTTCAGATATAGAAGCCGATAGGTATTTCAAATATAGGTGTCGATAGGCATTTCAGATATGGTTGCCGATAGGCATTTCAAATATAGGTGCCGATAGGCATTTCAAATATAGGTGTCGATAGGCATTTCTGATTTGGTTGCCGATAGGCATTTCAGATATAGGTACCGATAGGCATTTCAGATATAGTTGCCGATTGGCATTTTAAAAATAGGAGCCGATAGGCATTTCAGATGTAGTTTCCGATAGGCATTTCAAAAATAGGTGCCAATAGGCATTTCAGAAATAGGTGCCGATAGGCATATCAGATATAGTTGTCGATAGGCATTTAAAATATAGGTGCCGATAGGCATTTCAGTTATAGTTGCCGATTGGCATTTCAAATATAGGTGCCGATAGGCATTTCAGATATGGTTGCCGATTGGCATTTCAAATATAGGTGCTGATAGGCATTTCAGATGTGGTTTCCGTTAGGCATTTAAAAAATAGGTGCCAATAGGCATTTCAGATATAGGTGCCGATAGGCATTTCAGATATAGTTGCCGATTGGCATTTTAAAAATAGGTGTCAATAGGCATTTCAGATATAGAAGCCGATAGGTATTTCAAATATAGGTTTTGATACTCATTTCAGATATGGTTGCCGATAGGCATTTCAAATATAGGTGCTGATCGACATTTCAGATGTAGTTTCCGATAGACATTTCAAAAATAGGTTCCGATAGGCATTTCAGATATAGGTGCCGATAGGCATTTCAGATATAGTTGCCGATTGGCATTTTAAAAATAGGTGCCGATAGGCATTTCAGATATAGAAGCCGATAGGCATTTCAAATATAGGTGCCGATAGGCATTCCAGATATGGTTGCCGATAGGCATTTCAAATATAGGTGCTGATAGGCATTTCAGATGTAGTTTCCGATAGGCCTTTCAAAAATTGGTGCCGATAGGCATTTTAGATATAAGTGCCGATAGGCATTTCAGATATAGTTGCCGATTGGCATTTTAAATATAGGTGCCGATAGGCATTTCAGATTTGAAGCCGATAGGTATTTCAAATATAGGTGTCGATAGGCATTTCAGATATGGTTGCCGATAGGCATTTCAAATATAGGTGCTGATAGGCATTTCAGATATACGTGCCGATAGGCATTTCAGATATAGTTGCCGATTGGCATTTGAAAAATAGGTGCCGATAGGCATTTCAGATGTAGTTTCCGATAGGCATTTCAAAAATAGGTGCCTATAGGCTTTTCAGATATAGGTGCCGATTGGCATATCAGATATAGTTGCCGATGGGCATTTAAAATATAGGTGCCGATAGGCATTTCAAATATAGGTGTTGATAGGCATTTCAGATGTAGTTTCCGATAGGCATTTCAAAAATAGGTGCCGATAGGCATTTCAGATATAAAGCCGATAGGTATTTCAAATATAGGTGTCGATAGGCATTTCAGATATTGTTGCCGATAGGCATTTCAAATATAGGTGCTGATAGGCATTTCAGATGTAGTTTCCGATAGGCATTTCAAAAATAAGTTGCCGATAGGCATTTCAGATATAGGTGCCGATAGGCATTTCAGATATAGTTGCCTATTAGCATTTTAAAAATAGGTGCCGATAGGCATTTTAGATATAGAAGCCGATAGACATTTCAAATATAGGTGCCGATAGGCATTCCAGATATGGTTGCCGATAGGCATTTCAAATATAGGTGCTGATAGGCATTTCAGATGTAGTTTCCGATAGGCATTTCAAAAATAGGTGCCGATAGGCATTTCAGATATAGGTGCCGATAGGCATTTCAGATATAGTTGCCAATTGGCATTTTAAAAATAGGTGCCGATAGGCATTTCAGATATAGATGCCGATAGGCATTTCAAATATATGTGCCGATAGGCATTCCAGATATGGTTGCCGATAGGCATTTCAAATATAGGTGCTGATAGGCATTTCAGATGTAGTTTCCGATAGGCATTTCAAAAATTGGTGGCGATAGGCATTTCAGATATAGTTGCCGATAGGCATTTCAGATATAGTTGCCGATTAGCATTTTAAAAATAGGTGCCGATAGGCATTTTAGATATAGGTGCCGATAGGCATTTCAAAAATAGGTGCCAATAGGCATTTCAGATGTAGTTTCCGATAGGCATTTCAAAAATAGGTGCCGATAGGCATTTCAGATATAGGTTCCGATAGGCATATCAGATATAGTTGCCAAAAGGCATATAAAATATAGGTGCCGATAGGCATTTCAAATATATGTGTCGATAGGCACTTCATATATGGTTGCCGATTGGCATTTTAAAAATAGGTGCCGATAGGCATTTCAGATATAGAAGCCGATAGGCATTCCAAATATAGGTGCCGATAGGCATTCCAGATATGGTTGCCGATAGGCATTTCAAATATAGGTGCTGATAGGCATTTCAGATGTAGTTTCCGATAGGCATTTCAAAAATAGGTGCCGACAGGCATTTCAGTAATAGGTGCCGATAGGCATTTCAGATATAGTTGCCGATTAGCATTTTAAAAATAGGTGCCGATAGGCATTTCAGATATAGAAGCCGATAGGCATTTCAAACATAGGTGCCGATAGGCATTCCAGATATGGTCGCCGATAGGCATTTCAAATATAGGTGCTGATAGGCATTTCAGATTTAGTTTCCGATAGGCATTTCAAAAATAGGTGCCGATAGGCATTTCAGATATAGGTGCCGATAGGCATTTCAGATTTAGTTGCCGATTGGCATTTTAAAAATAGGTGCCGATTGGCATTTCAGATATAGAAGCCGATAGGTATTTCAAATATAGATGTCGATAGGCATTTCAGATATGGTTGCCGATAGGCATTTCAAATATAGGTGCTGAAAGGCATTTCAGATGTAGTTTCCGATAGGAATTTCAAAAATATGTGCCGATAGGCATTTCAGATATAGGTGCCGATAGGCATTTCAAATATAGGTGCCAAAAGGCATTTCAGATATTAATGCCGAAAGGCATTTGTGATATAGGTGCCGATAGGTATTTCAAATATAGGTGCTGATAGGCATTTCAGATGTAGTTTCCGATAGGCATTTCAAAAATGGGTGCCGATAGGCATTTCAGATATAGGTGCCGATAGGCATTTCTGATGTGGTTGCCGATAGGCATTTCAAATATAGGTGGATAGGCATTTCAGATGTAGTTTTCGATAGGCATTTCAAAAATAGGTGCCGATGGGCATTTCAGATATAGTTGCCGATAGGCACTTCATATATAGTTGCCGATTGGCATTTTAAAAATAGGTGCCGATAGGCATTTCAGATATAGAAGCCGATAGGCATTTCAAATATAGGTGCCGATAGGCATTCCAGATATGGTTGCCGATAGGCATTTCAAATATAGGTTCTGATAGGCATTTTAGATGTAGTTTACGATAGGCATTTCAAAAATAGGTGCCGATAGGCATTTCAGATATAGGTGCCGATAGGCATTTCAGATATAGTTGCCGATTGACATTTTAAAAATAGGTGCCGATAGGCATTTCAGATATAAAAGCCGATAGGCATTTCAAATATAGGTGCTGATAGGCATGCCAGATATGGTTGCCGATAGGCATTTCAAATATAGGTGCTGATAGGCATTTCAGATGTAGTTTCCGATAGGCATTTCAAAAATTGGTGCCGATAGGCATTTCAGATATAGGTGCCGATAGGCATTTTAGATATAGTTGCCGATTGGCATTTTAAAAATATGTGCCGATAGGCATTTCAGATATAGAAGCTGATAGGAATTTCAAATATAGGTGTCGATAGGCATTTCAGATATGGTTGCCGATAGGCACTTCAAATATAGGTGCTGATAGGCATTTTAGATGTAGTTTCCGATAGGCATTTCAAAAATAGGTGCCGATAGGCATTTCAGATATAGGTGCCGATAGGCATATCTGATATAGTTGTCGATAGGCATTTAGAATATAGGTGCCGATAGGCATTTCAAATATAGGTGCCGATAGGCATTTCAGATATACATGCCGAAAGGCATTTCAGATATAAGTGCCGATAGGTATTTCTGATTTGGTTGCCGATGAGCATTTCAAATATATGTGCTGATAGGCATTTCAGATGTAGTTTCCGATAGGCATGTAAAAATAGGTGCCGATAGGCATTTCAGATATAGGTGCCGATAGGCATTTCAGATATAGTTGCCGATTGGCATTTTAAAAATAGGTGCCGATAGGCATTTCAGATATAGAAGCCGATAGGCATTTCAAATATAGGTGCCGATAGGCATTCCAGATATGGTTGCCGATAGGCATTTCAAATATAGGTGCTGATAGGCATTTCAGATGTAGTTTCCGATAGGCATTTCAAAAATAGGTGTTGATAGGCATTTCAGATATAGGTGCCGATAGGCATTTCAGATATAGTTGCCGATTGGCATTTTAAAAATAGGTGCCGATAGGCATTTCAGATATAGAAGCCCATAGGCATTTCAAATATAGGTGCCGATAGGCATTCCAGATATGGTTGCCATAAGGCATTTCAAATATAGGTGCTGATAGGCATTTCAGATGTAGTTTCCGATAGGCATTTCAAAAATAGGAGCCGATAGGCATTTCAGATATAGTTGCCGATAGGCACTTCATATATAGTTGCCGATTGGCATTTTAAAAATAGGTGCCAATAGGCATTTCAGATATAGAAGCCGATAGGCATTTCAAATATAGGTGCTGATAGGCATGCCAGATATGGTTGCCGATAGGCATTTCAAATATAGGTGCTGATAGGCATTTCAGATGTAGTTTCCGATAGGCATTTCAAAAATTGGTGCCGATAGGCATTTCAGATATAGGTGCCGATAGGCATTTCAGATATAGTTGCCGATTAGCATTTTAAAAATAGGTGCCGATAGGCATTTCAGATATAGGTGCCGATAGGCATTTCAAAAATAGGTGCCGATAGGCATTTCAGATGTAGTTTCCGATAGGCATTTCAAAAATAGGTGCCGATAGGCATTTCAGATATAGGTGCCAATAGGCATATCAGATATAGTTGCCGATAGGCATATCAAATACAGGTGCTGATAGGCATTTCAAATATAAGTGTCGATAGGAATTTCAGATATGAATGCCAAAAGGCTTTTCAGATATAGGTGCCGATAGGCATTTCTGATGTGGTTACCGATAGGCATTTCAAAAATAGGTGCTGATAGGCATTTTAGATGTAGTTTCCGATAGGCATTTCAAAAATAGGTGCCGATAGGCATTTCAGATATAGGTGCCGATAGGCACTTCATATATAGTTGCCGATTGGCATTTTAAAAATAGGTGCCGATAGGCATTTCATATATAGAAGCCGATAGGCATTTCAAATATAGGTGCCGATAGGTATTCCAGATATGGTTGACGATAGGCATTTCAAATATAGGTGCTGATAGGCATTTCAGATGTAGTTTACGATAGGCATTTCAAAAATAGGTGCCGATAGGCATTTCAGATATAGGTGCCGATAGGCATTTTAGATATAGTTGCCGATTGGCATTTTAAAAATATGTGCCGATAGGCATTTCAGATATAGAAGCTGATAGGAATTTCAAATATAGGTGTCGATAGGCATTTCAGATATGGTTGCCGATAGGCACTTCAAATATAGGTGCTGATAGGCATTTCAGATGTAGTTTCCGATAGGCATTTCAAAAATAGGTGCCGATAGGCATTTCAGATGTAGTTTCCTATAGGCATTTCAAAAATAGGTGCGGATAGGCATTTCAGATATAAGTGCCGATAGGCATATCAGATATAGTTGCCGATAGGCATTTAAAATATAGGTGCCGATAGGCATTTTAAATATAGGTGTCGATAGGCATTTCAGATATAAATGCCGAAAGGCATTTCGGATATAGGTACCAATAGGCATTTCTGATTTCGTTGCCGATAGGCATTTCAAATATAGGTGCTGATAGGCATTTCAGATGTAGTTTCCGATAGGCATTTCAAAAATAGGTGCCGATAGGCATTTCAGATATAGAAGCCGATAGGCATTTCAAATATAGGTGCCGATAGGCATTCCAGATAATATGGTTGCCGATAGGCATTTCAAATATAGGTGCTGATAGGCATTTCAGATGTAGTTTCCGATAGGCATTTCAAAAATAGGTGCCGATAGGCATTTCAGATATAGGTGCCGATAGGCATTTCAAATATAGTTGCCGATTGGCATTTTGAAAATAGGTACCGATAGGCATTTCAGATATAGAAGCCGATAGGCATTTCAAATATAGGTGCCAATAGGCATTCCAGATATGGTTGCCAATAGGCATTTCAAATATAGGTGCTGATAGGCATTTCAGATATAGTTACCGATAGGCATTTCAAAAATTGGTGCCGATAGGCACTTCAGATATAGGTGCCGATAGGCATTTCAGATATAGTTGCCGATTGAAATTTTAAAAATAGATGCCGATAGGCATTTCAGATATAGAAGCCGATAGGTATTTCAAATATAGGTGTCGATAGACATTTCAGGTATGGTTGCCGATAGGCATTTCAAATATAGATGCATATAGGCATTTCAGATGTAGTTTCCGATAGACATTTCAAAAATAGGTGCAGATAGGCATTTCAGATATAGGTGCCGATAGGCATTTCAGATAAAGTTGCCGATTGGCATTTTAAAAATAGGTGCCGATAGGCATTTCAAATATAGGTGCCGATAGGCATTCCAGATATAGTTGCCGATAGGCATTTCAAATATAGGTGCTGATAGGCATTTCAGATGTAGTTTATGAGAGGCATTTCAAAAATAGGTGCCGATAGGCATTTCAGAAATAGGTGCCGATAGGCATTTCAGATATAGGTGCCGATAGGCATTTTAGATATAGTAGCCGATTAGCATTTTAAAAATAGGTGCCGATAGGCATTTCATATATAGAAGCCGATAGGCATTTCAAATATAGGTGCCGATAGGCATTCCAGATATGGTTGCCGATAGGCATTTCAAATATAGGTGCTGATAGGCATTTCAGATGTAGTTTCCGATAGGCATATCAAAAATAGGTGCCGATAGGCATTTCAGATATAGGTGCCGATAGGCATTTCAGATATAGTTGCCAATTGGCATTTTAAAAATAGGTGCCGATAGGCATTTCAGATATAGAAGCCGATAGGCATTTCAAATATATGTGCCGATAGGCATTCCAGATATGGTTGCCGATAGGCATTTCAAATATAGGTGCTGATAGGCATTTCAGATGTAGTTTCCGATAGGCATTTCAAAAATTGGTGCAGATAGGCATTTCAGATACAGGTGCCGATAGGCATTTCAGATATAGTTGCCGATTGGCATTTTAAAAATAGGTGCCGATAGGCATTTCAGATATAGAAGCCGATAGGTATTACAAATATAGGTGCCGATAAGCATTCCAGATATGGTTGCCGATAGGCTTTTTAAATATAGGTGCTGAAAGGCATTTCAGATGTAGTTTCCGATAGGCATTTCAAAAATAGGTGCCGATAGGCATTTCAGATATAGGTGCCGATAGGCATTTCAGATATAGTTGCCGATTGGCATTTTAAAAATAGGTGCCGATAGGCATTTTAGATGTAGTTTCCGATAGGCATTTCAAAAATAGGTGCCGATAGGCATTTCAGATATAGGTGCCGATAGGCATATCAGATATAGTTGCCGATAGGAATTTAAAATATAGGTGCCGATAGGCATTTCAAATATAGGTGCCGATAGGCATTTCAGATATAAATGCCGAAAGGCATTTCAGATAGAGGTGCCGATAGGCATTTCTGATGTGGTTGCCGATAGGCATTTCAAATATAGGTGCTGATAGGCATTTTAGATGTAGTTTCCGATAGGCATTTCAAAAATAGGTGCCGATAGGCATTTCAGATATAGGTGCCGATAGGCACTTCATATATAGTTGCCGATAGGCATTTTAAAAATAGGTGCCGATAGGCATTTCAGATATAGAAGCCGATAGGTATTTCAAATATAGGTGTCCATAGGCATTTCAGATATGGTTGCCGATAGGCATTTCAAATATAGGTGCTGATAGGCATTTCAGATGTAGTTTCCGATAGGCATATCAAAAATAAGTGTCCGATTGGCATTTCAGATATAGGTGCCGTTAGGCATTTCAGATATAGTAGCCGATTAGCATTTTAAAAATAGGTTCCGATAGGCATTTCAGATATAGAAAACGATAGGCATTTCAAATATAGGTGCCGATAGGCATTCCAGTTATGGTTGCCGATAGGCATTTCTAATATAGGTGCTGATTGGCATTTCAGAAGTAGTTTCCGATAGGCATTTCATAATAGGTGCCGATAGGCATTTCAGATATAGGTGCCGATAGGCATTTCAGATATAGTTGCCATATGGCATTTTAAAAATATGTGCCGATAGGCATTTTAGATATAGAAGCCGATACTCATTTTAAATATATGTGACGATAGGCATTCCAGATATGGTTGCCGATAGGCATTTCAAATATAGGTGCTGATAGGCATTTCAGATGTAGTTTCCGATAGGCATTTCAAAAATTGGTGCCGATAGGCATTTCAGCACAGGTGCCGATAGGCATTTCAGATATAGTTGCCGATTGGCATTTTAAAAATAGGTGCCGATAGGCATTTCAGATATAGAAGCCGATAGGTATTTCAAATATAGGTGTCGATAGGCATTTCAGATATGTTTGCCGATAGGCATTTCAAATATAGGTGCTGAAAGGCATTTCAGATGTAGTTTCCGATAGGCATTTCAAAAATAGGTGCCGATAGGCATTTCAGATATAGGTGCGATGGGCATTTTAAAAATAGGTGCCGATAGGCATTTCAGATGTAGTTTCCGATAGGCATTTCAAAAATAGGTGCCGATAGGCATATCAGATATAGTTGCCAATAGGAATTTAAAATATAGGTGCCGATAGGCATTTCAAATATAGGTGTCGATAGGCACTTCAGATATAAATGCCGAAAGGCATTTCAGATATAGGTGCCGATAGGAATTTCTGATGTGGTTGCCGATAGGCATTTCAAATATATGTGCTGATAGGCATTTCAGATGTAGTTTCCGATAGGCATTTCAAAAATAGGTGCCGATAGGCATTTCAGATATAGGTGCCGATAGGTACTTCATATATAGTTGCCGATTGGCATTTTAAAAATAGGTGCCGATAGGCATTTTAGATATAGAAGCCGATAGGTATTTCAAATATAGGTGTCGATAGGCATTTCAGATATGGTTGCCGATAGGCATTTCAAATATAGGTGCTGATAGGCATTCCAGATGTAGTTTCCGATAGGCATTTCAAAAATAAGTTGCCGATAGGCATTTCAGATATAGGTGCCGATAGGCATTTTAGATATAGTTGCCGATTAGCACTTTAAAAATAGGTGCCGATAGGCAATTTAGATATAGAAGCCGATAGGCATTTCAAATATAGGTGCCGATAGGCATTCCAGATATGGTTGCCGATAGGCATTTCAAATATAGGTGCTGATAGGCATTTCAGATGTAGTTTCCGATAGGCTTTTCAAAAATTGGTGCCGATAGGCATTTCAGATATAGGTGCCGATAGGCATTTCAGATATAGTTGCCGATTGGCATTTTAAAAATAGGTGCCGATAGGCATTTCAGATATAGAAGCCGATAGGTATTTCAAATATAGGTGTCGATAGGCATTTCAGATATGGTTGCCGATAGGCATTTCAAATATAGGTGCTGATAGGCATTTCAGATGTAGTTTCCGATAGGCATTTCAAAAATAAGTTGCCGATAGGCATTTCAGATATAGGTGCCGATAGGCATTTCAGATATAGTAGCCGATTAGCATTTTAAAAATAGGTGCCGATAGGCATTTTAGATATAGAAGCCGATAGACATTTCAAATATAGGTGCCGATAGGCATTCCAGATATGGTTGCCGATAGGCATTTCAAATATAGGTGCTGATAGGCATTTCAGATATAGTTTCCGATAGGCATTTCAAAAATAGGTGCCGATAGGCATTTCAGATATAGGTGATGATAGGCATTTCAGATATAGTTGCCAATTGGCATTTCAAAAATAGGTGCCGATAGGCATTTCAAATGTAGTTTCCGATAGGCATTTCAAAAATAATTGCCGATAGGCATTTCAGATATAGGTTCCGATAGGCATATAAGATATAGTTGCCAAAAGGCATATAAAATATAGGTGCCGATAGGCATTTCAAATATAGGTGTCGATAGGCACTTCATATATGGTTGCCGATTGGCATTTTAAAAATAGGTGCCGATAGGCATTTCAGATATAGAAGCGATAGGCATTTCAAATATAGGTGCCGATAGGCATTCCAGATATGGTTGCCGATAGGCATTTCAAATATAGGTGCTGATAGGCATTTCAGATGTAGTTTCCGATAGGCATTTCAAAAATAGGTGCCGACAGGCTTTTCAGTAATAGGTGCCGATAGGCATTTCAGATATAGTTGCCGATTAGCATTTTTAAAATAGGTGCCGAAAGGCATTTCAGATATAGAAGCCGATGGGCATTTCAAACATAGGTGCCGATAGGCATTCCAGATATGGTCGCCGATAGGCATTTCAAATATAGGTGCTGATAGGCATTTCAGATTTAGTTTCCGATAGGCATTTCAAAAATAGGTGCCGATAGGCATTTCAGATATAGGTGCCGATAGGCATTTCAGATATAGTTGCCAATTGGCATTTTAAAAATAGGTGCCGATAGGCATTTCAGATATAGAAGCCGATAGGCATTTCAAATATATGTGCCGATAGGCATTCCAGAGATGGTTGCCGATAGGCATTTCAAATATAGGTGCTGATAGGCATTTCAGATGTAGTTTCCGATAGGCATTTCAAAAATTGGTGCCGATAGGCATTTCAGATATAAGTGCCGATAGGCATTTCAGATATAGTTGCCGATTGGCATTTTAAAAATAGGTGCCGATAGGCATTTCAGATATAGAAGCCGATAGGTATTTCAAATATAGGTGTCGATAGGCATTTAAGATATGGTTGCCGATAGGCATTTCAGATATAGGTGCCGATAGGCATTTCAGATATAATTGCCGATTGGCATTTTAAAAATAGGTGCCGTTAGGCATTTCAGAAGTAGTTTTCGATAGGCATTTCAAAAATAGGTGCCGATAGGCATTTCAGATATAGGTGCCGATAGGCATATCAGATATAGTTGCCGATAGGCATTTAAAATATAGGTGCCAATAGGCATTTTCAAATATAGGTGTCGATAGGCATTTCAGATATAAATGCCGAAAGATATTTCAGATATAGGTGCCGATAGGCATTTCTGATGTGGTTGCCGATAGGCATTTCAAATATAGGTGCTGATAGGCATTTCAGATGTAGTTTCCGATAGGCATTTCAAAAATAGGTGCCGATAGGCATTACAGATATAGTTGCCGATAGGCATTTCAAATATAGGTTCTGATAGGCATTTTAGATGTAGTTTACGATAGGCATTTCAAAAATAGGTGCCGATAGGCATTTCAGATATAGGTGCCGTAAGGCATTTCAGATATAGGTGCCGATAGGAATTTCTGATGTGGTTGCCGATAGGCATTTCAAATATATGTGCTGATAGGCATTTCAGATGTAGTTTCCGATAGGCATTTAAAAAATAGGTGCCGATAGGCATTTCAGATATTGGTGCCGATAGGTACTTCATATATAGTTGCCGATTGGCATTTTAAAAATAGATGCCGATAGGCATTTTAGATATAGAAGCCGATAGGTATTTCAAATATAGGTGTCGATAGGCATTTCAGATATGGTTGCCGATAGGCTTTTCAAATATAGGTGCTGATAGGCATTTCAGATGTAGTTTCCGATAGGCATTTCAAAAATAAGTTGCCGATAGGCATTTCAGATATAGGTGCCGATAGGCATTTCAGATATAGTTGCCGATTAGCACCTTAAAAATAGGTGCCGATAGGCAATTTAGATATAGAAGCCAATAGGCATTTCAAATATAGGTGCCGATAGGCATTTCAGATATGGTTGCCGATAGGCATTTCAAATATAGGTGCTGATAGGCATTTCAGATGTAGTTTCCGATAGGTATTTCAAAAATAGGTGCCGATAGGCATTTCAGATATAGGTGCCGATAGGCATTTCAGATATAGTTGCCAATTGGCATTTTAAAAATAGGTGCCGATAGGCATTTCAGATATAGAAGCCGATAGGCATTTCAAATATATGTGCCGATAGGCATTTCAGATATGGTTGCCGATAGGCATTTTAAATATAGGTGCTGATAGGCATATCAGATGTAGTTTCCGATAGGCATTTAAAAATTGGTGCCGATAGGCATTTTAGATATAGGTGCCGATAGGCATTTCAGATATAGTTGCCGATTGGCATTTTAAAAATAGGTGCCGATAGGCATTTCAGATATAGAAGCCGATAGGTATTTCAAATATAGGTGTCGATAGGCATTTCAGATATGGTTGCCGATAGGCATTTCAAATATAGGTGCTGAAAGGCATTTCAGATGTAGTTTCCGATAGGCATTTCAAAAATAGGTGCCGATAGGCATTTCAGATATAGGTGCTGATAGGCATTTCAGATATAGGTGCCGATAGGCATTTCAGATATAGTTGCCGATTGGCATTTTAAAAATAGGTGCCGATAGGCATTTCAGATGTAGTTTCCGATAGGCATTTCAAAAATAGGTGCCTATAGGCATTTCAGATATAGGTGCCGATTGGCATATCAGATATAGTTGCCGATGGGCATTAAAAATATAGGTGCCGATAGGCATTTCAAATATAGGTGTCGATAGGCATTTCAGATATAAATGCCGAAAGGCATTTCAGATATAGGTGCCGATAGGCATTTCTGATGTGGTTGCCGATAGGCATTTCAAATATAGGTGCTGATAGGCATTTCAGATGTAGTTTCCGATAGGCATTTCAAAAATAGGTGCCGATAGGCATTTCAGATATAGGTGCCGATAGGCATTTCAGATATAGTTACCAATTGGCATTTTAAAAATAGGTGCCGATAGGCATTTCAGATATAGGTGCCGATAGGCATTTCAGATATAGTTGCCAATCGGCATTTTAAAAATAGGTGCCGATAGGCATTTCAGATATAGAAGCCGATAGGTATTTCAAATATATGTGCCGATAGGCATTCCAGAGAAGGTTGCCTAAGGCATTTCAAATAAAGGTGCTGATAGGCATTTCAGATGTAGTTTCCGATAGGCATTTCAAAAATTGGTGCCGATAGGCATTTCAGATATAAGTGCCGATAGGCATTTCAGATATAGTTGCCGATTGGCATTTTAAAAATAGGTGCCGATAGGCATTTCAGATATAGAAGCCGATAGGTATTTCAAATATAGGTGTCGATAGGCATTTAAGATATGGTTGCCGATAGGCATTTCAAATATAGGTGCCGATAGGCATTTCAGATATAATTGCCGATTGGCATTTTAAAAATAGGTGCCGATAGGCATTTCAGATGTAGTTTCCGATAGGCATTTACAAAATAGGTGCCGATAGGCATTTCAGATATAGGTGCCGATAGGCATTTCAGATATAATTGCCGATTGGCATTTTAAAAATAGGTGCCGTTAGGCATTTCAGATGTAGTTTCCGATAGGCATTTCAGATGTAGTTTCTGATAGGCATTTCAAAAATAGGTGCCGATAGGCATTTCAGATATAGGTGCCGATAGGCATATCAGATATAGTTGCCGATAGGCTTTTAAAATATAGGTGCCAATAGGCATTTCAAATATAGGTGTCGATAGGCATTTCAGATATAAATGCCGAAAGACATTTCAGATATAGGTGCCGATAGGCATTTCTGATGTGGTTGCCGATAGGCATTTCAAATATAGGTGCTGATAGGCATTTCAGATGTAGTTTCCGATAGGCATTTCAAAAATAGGTGCCGATAGGCATTTCAGATATAGTTGCCGATAAGCACTTCATATATAGTTGCCGATTGGCATTTTAAAAATAGGTGCCGATAGGCATTTCAGATATAGAAGCCGATAGGCATTTCAAATATAGGTGCCGATAGGCATTCCAGATATGGCCGCCGATAGGCATTTCAAATAGAGGTTCTGATAGGCATTTTAGATGTAGTTTACGATAGGCATTTCAAAAATAGGTGCCGATAGGCATTTCAGATATAGTTGCCGATTGGCATTTTAAAAATAGGTGCCGATAGGCATTTCAGATATAGAAGCCGATAGGCATTTCAAATATTGGTGCCAATAGGCATTCCAGATATGTTTGCCGATAGGCATTTCAAATAAAGGTGCTGATAGGCATTTCAGATGTAGTTTCCGATAGGTATTTTAAAAATTGGTGCCGATAGGCATTTCTGATATAGGTGCCGATAGGCATTTCAGATAAAGTTGCCGATTGGCATTTTAAAAATAGGTGCCAATAGGCATTTCAGATATAGAAGCCGATAGGCATTTCAAATATTGGTGCCAATAGGCATTCCAGATATGTTTGCCGATAGGCATTTCAAATAAAGGTGCTGATAGGCATTTCAGATGTAGTTTCCGATAGGTATTTCAAAAATTGGTGCCGATAGGCATTTCTGATATAGGTGCCGATAGGCATTTCAGATATAGTTGCCGATTGGCATTTTAAAAATAGGTGTCGATAGGCATTTCAGATATGGTTGCCGATAGGCATTTCAAATATAGGTGCTGATAGGCATTTCAGATGTAGTATCCGATAGGCATTTCAAAAATAGGTGCCGATAGGCATTTCAGATATAGGTGCTGATAGGCATTTCAAATATAGTTGCCGATTGGCATTTTAAAAATAGGTGCCGATAGGCATTTCAGATAAAAAAGCCGATAGGTATTTCAAATATAGGTGTCGATAGGCATTTCAGATGTAGTTTCCGATAGGCATTTCAAAAATAGGTGCCGATAGGCATTTCAGATATAGGTGCCGATAGGCATTTCAGATATAGGTGCCGATAGGCATTTCAGATATAGTTACCGATTAGCATTTTAAAAATAGGTGTCGATAGGCATTTCAGATATAGAAGCCGATAGGCATTTCAAATATAGGTGCCGATAGGCATTCCAGATATGGCTGCCGATAGGCATTTCAAATATAGGTGCTGAAAGGCATTTCAGATGTAGTTTCCGATAGGCATTTCAAAAATTGGTGCCGATAGGCATTTCAGATACAGGTGTCGATAGGCATTTCAGATTTAGTTGCCGATTGGCATTTAAAAATAGGTGCCCATTGGCATTTCAGATATAGAAGCCGATAGGTATTTCAAATATAGGTGTCGATAGGCATTTCAGATATGGTTGCCGATAGGCATTTCAAATATAGGTGCTGAAAGGGATTTCAGATGTAGTTTCCGATAGGAATTTCAAAAATAGGTGCCGATAGGCATTTCAGATATAGTTGCCGACTGGCATTTTAAAAATAGGTGCCGATAGGCATTTAAGATATAGAAGCCGATAGGTGTTTCAAATATAGGTGTCGATAGGCATTTCAGATATGGTTGCCGATAGGCATTTCAAATATAGATGCTGATAGGCATTTCAGATGTAGTTTCCGATTGGCATTTCAAAAATAGGTGCCGATAGGCATTTCAGATATAGATGCCGATAGGCATTTCAGATATAGTTGCCGATTGGCATTTTAAAAATAGGTGCCGATAGGCATTTCAGATATAGAAGCCGATAGGCAATTAAATATAGGTGCTGATAGGCATTCCAGATATGTTTGCCGATAGGCATTTCAAATATAGGTGCTGATAGGCATTTCAGATGTAGTTTTCGATAGGCATTTCAAAAATAGGTGCCGATAGGCATCATAGATATAGGTGCCGATAGGCATTTCAGATATAGTTGCCGATTGGCATTTAAAAAAAAGATGCCGATAGGCATTTCAGATATAGAAGTCGATAGGCATTTCAAATATAGGTGCCGATAGGCATTCCAGATAAGGTTGTCGATAGGCATTTCAAATATAGGTGCAGATAGGCATTTCAGATGTAGTTTCTGATAGGCAATTCAAAAATAGGTGCCGATAGGCATTTCAGATATAGGTGCCGATAGGCATTTCAGATATAGTTGCCGATTGGCATTTTAAAAATAGGTGCCGATAGGCATTTCAGATATAGAAGCCGATAGGTATTTCAAATATAGGTGTCGATAGGCATTTCAGATATGGTTGCCGATAGGCATTTCAAATATAGGTGCTGATAGGCATTTCAGATGTAGTTTCCGATAGGCATTTCAAAAATAAGTTGCCGATAGGCATTTCAGATATAGGTGCCGATAGGCATTTCAGATATAGTTGCCGATTAGCATTTTAAAAATAGGTGCAGATAGGCATTTTAGATATGGAAGCCAAAAGACATTTCAAATATAGGTGCCGATGGGCATTCCAGATATGGTTGCCGATAGGCATTTCAAATATAGGTGCTGATAGGCATTTCAGATGTAGTTTCCGATAGGCATTTCAAAAATAGGTGCCGATAGGCATTTCAGATATAGGTGCCGATAGGCATTTCAGATATAGTTGCCAATTGGCATTTTAAAAACAGGTGCCGATAGGCATTTCAGATATAGATGCCGATAGGCATTTCAAATATATGTGCCGATAGGCATTCCAGATATGGTTGCCGATAGGCATTTCAAATATAGGTGCTGATAGGCATTTCAGATATAGTTTCCGATAGGCATTTCAAAAATTGGTGGCGATAGGCATTTCAGATATAGTTGCCGATTAGCATTTTAAAAATAGGTGCCGATAGGCATTTTAGATATAGGTGCCGATAGGCATTTCAAAAATAGGTGCCGATAGGCATTTCAGATGTAGTTTCCGATAGGCATTTCAAAAATAGGTGCCGATAGGCATTTCAGATATAGGTTCCGATAGGCATATCAGATATAGTTGCCAAAAGGCATATAAAATATAGGTGCCGATAGGCATTTCAAATATAGGTGTCGATAGGCACTTCATATATGGTTGCCGATTGGCATTTTAAAAATAGGTGCCGATAGGCATTTTAGATATAGGTGCCGATAGGTATTTCAAATATAGGTGTCGATAGGCATTTCAGATATGGTTGCCGATAGGCATTTCAAATATAGGTGCTGATAGGCATTTCAGATGTAGTTTCCGATAGGCATTTCAAAAATAAGTTGCCGATAGGCATTTCAGATATAGGTGCCGATAGGCATTTCAGATATAGTTGCCGATTAGCATTTTAAAAATAGGTGCAGATAGGCATTTTAGATATAGAAGCCGATAGACATTTCAAATATAGGTGCCGATAGGCATTCCAGATATGGTTGCCGATAGGCATTTCAAATATAGGTGCTGATAGGCATTTCAGATGTAGTTTCCGATAGGCGTTTCAAAAATAGGTGCCGATAGGCATTTCAGATATAGGTGCCGATAGGCATTTCAGATATAGTTGCCAATTGGCATTTTAAAAATAGGTGCCGATAGGCATTTCAGATATAGATGCCGATAGGCATTTCAAATATATGTGCCGATAGGCATTCCAGATATGGTTGCCGATAGGCATTTCAAATATAGGTGCTGATAGGCATTTCAGATGTAGTTTCCGATAGGCATTTCAAAAAATGGTGGCGATAGGCATTTCAGATATAGTTGCCGATTAGCATTTTAAAAATAGGTGCCGATAGGCATTTTAGATATAGGTGCCGATAGGCATTTCAAAAATAGGTGCCGATAGGCATTTCAGATGTAGTTGCCGATTGGCATTTAAAAATAGGTGCCGATTGGCATTTCAGATATAGAAGCCGATAGTTATTTTAAATATAGGTGTCGATAGTCATTTCAGATATGGTTGCCGATAGGCATTTCAAATATAGGTGCTGAAAGGCATTTCAGATGTATTTTCCGATAGGAATTTCAAAAATAGGTGCCGATAGGCATTTCAGATATAGATGCCGATAGGCATTTCAGATATAGTTGCCTATTGGCATTTTAAAAATAGGTGCCGATAGGCATTTCAGATATAGAAGCCGATAGGCAATTTAAATATAGGTGCTGATAGGCATTCCAGATATGTTTGCCGATAGGCATTTCAAATATAGGTGCTGATAGGCATTTCAGATGTAGTTTTCGATAGTCATTTCAAAAATAGATGCCGATAGGCATCATAGATATAGGTGCCGATAGGCATTTCAGATATAGTTGCCGATTGCCATTTAAAAAAAAGATGCCGATAGGCATTTCAGATATAGAAGTCGATAGGCATTTTAAATATAGGTGCCGATAGGCATTCCAGATAAGGTTGCCGATAGGCATTTCAAATATAGGTGCTGATAGGCATTTCAGATGTAGTTTCTGATAGGCATTTCAAAAATAGGTGCCGATAGGCATTTCAGATATAGGTGCCGATAGGCATTTCAGATATAGTTGCCGATTGGCATTTTAAAAATAGGTGCCGATAGGCATTTCAGATATAGAAGCCGATAGGTATTTCAAATATAGGTGTCGATAGGCATTTCAGATATGGTTGCCGATAGGCATTTCAAATGTAGGTGCCGATAGGCATTTCAAATATAGGTGCCGATAGGCATTTCTGATTTGGTTGCCGATAGGCATTTCAGATATAGGTACCGATAGGCATTTCAGATATAGTTGCCGATTGGCATTTTAAAAATAGGAGCCGATAGGCATTTCAGATGTAGTTTCCGATAGGCATTTCAAAAATAGGTGCCGATAGGCATTTCAGATATAGGTGCCGATAGGCATATCAGATATAGTTGTCGATAGGCATTTAAAATATAGGTGCCGATAGGCATTTCAAATATAGGTGCCGATAGGCATTTCAGATATACATGCCGAAAGGCATTTCAGATATAAGTGCCGATAGGTATTTCTGATTTGGTTGCCGATAGGCATTTCAAATATAGGTGCTGATAGGCATTTCAGATGTAGTTTCCGATAGGCATGTAAAAATAGGTGCCGATAGGCATTTCAGATATAGGTGCCGATAGGCATTTCAGTTATAGTTGCCGATTGGCATTTCAAATATAGGTGCCGATAGGCATTTCAGATATGGTTGCCGATTGGCATTTCAAATATAGGTGCTGATAGGCATTTCAGATGTAGTTTCCGATAGGCATTTAAAAAATAGGTGCCAATAGGCATTTCAGATATATGTGCCAATAGGCATTTCAGATATAGTTGCCGATTGGCATTTTAAAAATAGGTGTCAATAGGCATTTCAGATATAGAAGCCGATAGGTATTTCAAATATAGGTTTTGATACTCGTTTCAGATATGGTTGCCGATAGGCATTTCAAATATAGGTGCTGATAGACATTTCAGATGTAGTTTCCGATAGACATTTCAAAAATAGGTGCCGATAGGCATTTCAGATATAAGTGCCGATAGGCTTTTCAGATATAGTTGCCGATTGGCATTTTAAAAATAGGTGCCGATAGGCATTTCAGATATAGAAGCCGATAGGCATTTCAAATATAGGTGCCGATAGGCATTCCAGATATGGTTGCCGATAGGCATTTCAAATATAGGTGCTGATAGGCATTTCAGATGTAGTTTCCCATAGGCATTTTAAAAATTGGTGCCGATAGGCATTTTAGATATAGGTGCCGATAGGCATTTCAGATATAGTTGCCGATTGGCATTTTAAATATAGGTGCCGATAGGCATTTCAGATATAGAAGCCGATAGGTATTTCAAATATAGGTGTCGATAGGCATTTCTGAAATGGTTGCCAATAGGCATTTCAAATATAGGTGCTGAAAGGCATTTCAGATGTAGTTTCCGATAGGCATTTCAAAAATAGGTGCCGATAGGCATTTCAGATATAGGTGCTGATAGGCATTTCAGATATAGGTGCCGATAGGCATTTCAGATATAGTTGCCGATTGGCATTTTAAAAATAGGTGCCGATAGGCATTTCAGATGTAGTTTCCGATAGGCATTTCAAAAATAGGTGCCTATAGGCATTTCAGATATAGAAGCCGATAGGTATTTCAAATATAGGTGTCGATAGGCATTTCAGATATGGTTGCCGATAGGCATTTCAAATATAGGTGCTGATAGGCATTTCAGATGTAGTTTCCGATAGGCATTTCAAAAATAAGTTGCCGATAGGCATTTCAGATATAGGTGCCGATAGGCATTTCAGATATAGTTGCCGATTAGCATTTCAAAAATAGGTGCCGATAGGCATTTTAGATATAGAAGCCGATAGACATTTCAAATATAGGTGCCGATAGGCATTCCAGATATGGTTGCCGATAGGCATTTCAAATATAGGTGCTGATAGGCATTTCAGATGTAGTTTCCGATAGGCATTTCAAAAATAGGTGCCGATAGGCATTTCAGATATAGGTGCCGATAGGCATTTCAGATATAGTTGCCAGTTGGCATTTTAAAAATAAGTGCCGATAGGCATTTCAGATATAGATGCCGATTGGCATTTCAAATATATGTGCCGATAGGCATTCCAGATATGGTTGCCGATAGGCATTTCAAATATAAGTGCTGATAGGCATTTCAGATGTAGTTTCCGATAGGCATTTCAAAAATTGGTGGCGATAGGCATTTCAGATATAGTTGCCGATAGGCATTTCAGATATAGTTGCCGATTAGCATTTTAAAAATAGGTGCCGATAGGCATTTTAGATATAGGTGCCGATAGGCATTTCAAAAATAGGTGCCGATAGGCATTTCAGATGTAGTTTCCGATAGGCATTTCAAAAATAGGTGCCGATAGGCATTTCAGATATAGATTCCGATGGGCATATCAGATATAGTTGCCAAAAGGCATATAAAATATAGGTGCCGATAGGCATTTCAAATATAGGTGTCGATAGGCACTTCATATATGGTTGCCGATTGGCATTTTAAAAATAGGTGCCGATAGGCATTTCAGATATAGAAGCCGATAGGCATTTCAAATATAGGTGCCGATAGGCATTCCAGATATGGTTGCCGATAGGCATTTCAAATATAGGTGCTGATAGGCATTTCAGATGTAGTTTCCGATAGGCATTTCAAAAATAGGTGCCGACAGGCATTTCAGTAATAGGTGCCGATAGGCATTTCAGATATAGTTGCCGATTAGCATTTTAAAAATAGGTGCCGATAGGCATTTCAGATATAGAAGCCGATAGGCATTTCAAACATAGGTGCCGATAGGCATTCCAGATATGGTCGCCGATAGGCATTTCAAATATAGGTGCTGATAGGCATTTCAGATTTAGTTTCCGATAGGCATTTCAAAAATAGGTGCCGATAGGCATTTCAGATATAGGTGCCGATAGGCATTTCAGATATAGTTGCCAATTGGCATTTTAAAAATAGGTGCCGATAGGCATTTCAGATATAGAAGCCGATAGGCATTTCAAATATATGTGCCGATAGGCATTCCAGATATGGTTGCCGATAGGCATTTCAAATATAGGTGCTGATAGGCATTTCAGATGTAGTTTCCGATAGGCATTTCAAAAATTGGTGCCGATAGGCATTTCAGATATAAGTGCTGATAGGCATTTCAGATATAGTTGCCGATTGGCATTTTAAAAATAGGTGCCGATAGGAATTTCAGATATAGAAGCCGATAGGTATTTCAAATATAGGTGTCGATAAGCATTTAAGATATGGTTGCCGATAGGCATTTCAAATATAGGTGCCGATAGGCATTTCAGATATAATTGCCGATTGGCATTTTAAAAATAGGTGCCGATAGGCATTTCAGATGTAGTTCCCGATAGGCATTTCAAAAATAGGTGCTGATAGGCATTTCAGATATAGGTGCCGATAGGCATTTCAGATATAATTGCCGATTGGCATTTTAAAAATAGGTGCCGATAGGCATTTCAGATATAGGTGCCGATAGGCATATCAGATATAGTTGCCGATAGGCATTTAAAATATAGGTGCCAATAGGCATTTCAAATATAGGTGTCGATAGGCATTTCAGATATAAATGCCGAAAGGCATTTCAGATATAGGTGCCGATAGGCATTTCTGATGTGGTTGCCGATAGGCATTTCAAATATAGGTGGATAGGCATTTCAAATATAGGTGGATAGGCATTTCAGATGTAGTTTCCGATAGGCATTTCAAAAATAGGTGCCGATGGGCATTTCAGATATAGTTGCCGATAGGCACTTCATATATAGTTGCCGATTGGCATTTTAAAAATAGGTGCCGATAGGCATTTCAGATATAGAAGCCGATAGGCATTTCAAATATAGGTGCCGATAGGCATTCCAGATATGGTTGCCGATAGGCATTTTAAATATAGGTTCTGATAGGCATTTTAGATGTAGTTTACGATAGGCATTTCAAAAATAGGTGCCGATAGGCATTTCAGATATAGGTGCCGATAGGCATTTCAGATATAGTTGCCGATTGACATTTTAAAAATAGGTGCCGATAGGCATTTCAGATATAAAAGCCGATAGGCATTTCAAATATTGGTGCCAATAGGCATTCCAGACATGTTTGCCGATAGGCATTTCAAATAAAGGTGCTGATAGGCATTTCAGATGTAGTTTCCGATAGGTATTTCAAAAATTGGTGCCGATAGGCATTTCTGATATAGGTGCCGATAGGCATTTCAGATATAGTTGCCGATTGGCATTTTAAAAATAGGTGCCGATAGGCATTTCAGATAAAGAAGCCGATAGGTATTTCAAATATAGGTGTCGATAGGCATTTAGATATGGTTGCCGATAGGCATTTCAAATATAGGTGCTGATAGGCATTTCAGATGTAGTTTCCGATAGGCATTTCAAAAATAGGTGCCGATAGGCATTTCAGATATAGGTGCTGATAGGCATTTCAAATATAGTCGCCGATTGGCATTTTAAAAAAATGTGCCGATAGGCATTTCAGATGTAGTTTCCGATAGGCATTTCAAAAATAGGTGCCGATAGGCATTTTAGATAGAGGTGCCGATAGGCATTTTAGATAGAGGTGCCGATAGGCATATCAGATATAGTTGCCGATAGGCATTTAAAATATAGGTGCCGTAGGCATTTCTAATTTGGTTGCCGATAGGCATTTCAAATATAGGTGGTGATAGGCACTTCAGTTATACGTGCCGATAGGCATTTCAAATATAGGTGCCGATAGGCCTTTCTGATTTGGTTGTCGATAGGCATTTCAGATAGAGGTGCCGATAGGCATTTCAGATATAATTGCCGATTGGCATTTTAAAAATAGGAGCCGATAGGCATTTCAGATGTATTTTCCGATAGGCATTTAAAAAATAGGTGCCGATAGGCATTTTAGATATAGGTGCCAATAGGCATATCAGATATAGTTGTCGATAGGCATTTAAAATATAGGTGCCGATAGGCATTTCAAATATAGGTGCCGATAGGCACTTCAGATATTAATGCCGAAAGGCATTTCAGATATAGGTGCCGATAGGTATTTCAAATATAGGTGCTGATAGGCATTTCAGATGTAGTTTCCGATAGGCATTTCAAAAATAGGTGCCGGATAGGCATTTCAGATATAGGTGCCGATAGGCATTTCAGATATAGGTGCCGATAGGCATTTCAGATACAGTTGCCGATTAGCATTTTAAAAATAGGTGCCGATAGGCATTTCAGATATAGAAGCCGATAGGCATTTCAAATATAGGTGCCGATAGGCATTCCAGATATGGTTGCCGATAGGCATTTCAAATAAAGGTGCTGATAGGCATTTCAGATGTAGTTTCCGATAGGCATTTCAAAAATAGGTGCCGATAGGCATTTCAGATATAGGTGCCGATAGGCATTTCAGATATAGTTGCTAATTGGCATTTTAAAAATAGGTGCCGATAGGCATTTCAGATATAGAAGCCGATAGGCATTTCAAATATATGTGCCGATAGGCATTCCAGATATGGTTGCCGATAGGCATTTCAAATATAGGTGCTGATAGGCATTTCAGATGTAGTTTCCGATAGGCATTTCAAAAATTGGTGCCGATAGGCATTTCAGATACAGGTGTCGATAGGCATTTCAGATTTAGTTGCCGATTGGCATTTTAAAAATAGATGCCGATTGGCATTTCAGATATAGAAGCCGATAGGAATTTCAAATATAGGTGTCGATAGGCATTTCAGATATGGTTGCCGATAGGCATTTCAAATATAGGTGCTGAAAGGCATTTCAGATGTAGTTTCCGATAGGAATTTCAAAAATAGGTGCCGATAGGCATTTCAGATATAGGTGCCGATAGGCATTTTAGATATAGTTGCCGATTGGCATTTTAAAAATAGGTGCCGATAGGCAATTCAGATATAGAAGCCGATAGGTGTTTCAAATATAGGAGTCGATAGGCATTTCAGATATGGTTGCCGATAGGCATTTCATATATAGATGCTGATAGGCATTTCAGATATAGTTGCCGATTGGCATTTAAAAAAAAGTGCCGATAGGCATTTCAGATATAGAAGCCGATAGGCATTTCAAATATAGGTGCCGATAGGCATTCCAGATAAGGTTGCCGATAGGCATTTCAAATATAGGTGCTGATAGGCATTTCAGATGTAGTTTCTGATAGGCATTTCAAAAATAGGTGCCGATAGGCATTTCAGATATAGGTGCCGATAGGCATTTCAGATATAGTTGCCGATTGGCATTTTAAAAATAGGTGCCGATAGGCATTTCAGATATAGAAGCCGATAGGTATTTCAAATATAGGTGTCGATAGGCATTTCAGATATGGTTGCCGATAGGCATTTCAAATATAGGTGCCGATAGGCATTTCAAATATAGGTGTCGATAGGCATTTCTGATTTGGTTGCCGATAGGCATTTCAGATATAGGTACCGATAGGCATTTCAGATATAGTTGCCGGTTGGCATTTTAAAAATAGGAGCCGATAGGCATTTCAGATGTAGTTTCCGATAGGCATTTCAAAAATAGGTGCCGATAGGCATTTCAGAAATAGGTGCCGATAGGCATATCAGATATAGTTGTCGATAGGCATTTAAAATATAGGTGCCGATAGGCATTTCAGTTATAGTTGCCGATTGCCATTTCAAATATAGGTGCCGATAGGCATTTCAGATATGGTTGCCGATTGGCATTTCAAATATAGGTGCTGATAGGCATTTCAGATGTAGTTTCCGTTAGGCATTTAAAAAATAGGTGCCAATAGGCATTTCAGATATAGGTGCCGATAGGCATTTCAGATATAGTTGCCGATTGGCATTTTAAAAATAGGTGTCAATAGGCATTTCAGATATAGAAGCCGATAGGTATTTCAAATAGAGGTTTTGATACTCATTTCAGATATGGTTGCCGATAGGCATTTCAAATATAGGTGCTGATCGACATTTCAGATGTAGTTTCCGATAGACATTTCAAAAATAGGTTCCGATAGGCATTTCAGATATAGGTGCCGATAGGCATTTCAGATATAGTTGCCGATTGGCATTTTAAAAATAGGTGCCGATAGGCATTTCAGATATAGAAGCCGATAGGCATTTCAAATATAGGTGCCGATAGGCATTCCAGATATGGTTGCCGATAGGCATTTCAAATATAGGTGCTGATAGGCATTTCAGATGTAGTTTCCGATAGGCATTTCAAAAATTGGTGCCGATAGGCATTTTAATATAAGTGCCGATAGGCATTTCAGATATAGTTGCCGATTGGCATTTTAAATATAGGTGCCGATAGGCATTTCAGATTTGAAGCCGATAGGTATTTCAAATATAGGTGTCGATAGGCATTTCAGATATGGTTGCCGATAGGCATTTCAAATATAGGTGCTGATAGGCATTTCAGATATACGTGCCGATAGGCATTTCAGATATAGTTGCCGATTGGCATTTGAAAAATAGGTGCCGATAGGCATTTCAGATGTAGTTTCCGATAGGCATTTCAAAAATAGGTGCCTATAGGCATTTCAGATATAGGTGCCGATTGGCATATCAGATATAGTTGCCGATGGGCATTTAAAATATAGGTGCCGATAGGCATTTCAAATATAGGTGTTGATAGGCATTTCAGATGTAGTTTCCGATAGGCATTTCAAAAATAGGTGCCGATAGGCATTTCAGATATAAAGCCGATAGGTATTTCAAATAAAGGTGTCGATAGGCATTTCAGATATTGTTGCCGATAGGCATTTCAAATATAGGTGCTGATAGGCATTTCAGATGTAGTTTCCGATAGGCATTTCAAAAATAAGTTGCCGATAGGCATTTCAGATATAGGTGCCGATAGGCATTTCAGATATAGTTGCCTATTAGCATTTTAAAAATAGGTGCCGATAGGCATTTTAGATATAGAAGCCGATAGACATTTCAAATATAGGTGCCGATAGGCATTCCAGATATGGTTGCCGATAGGCATTTCAAATATAGGTGCTGATAGGCATTTCAGATGTAGTTTCCGATAGGCATTTCAAAAATAGGTGCCGATAGGCATTTCAGATATAGGTGCCGATAGGCATTTCAGATATAGTTGCCAATTGGCATTTTAAAAATAGGTGCCGATAGGCATTTCAGATATAGATGCCGATAGGCATTTCAAATATATGTGCCGATAGGCATTCCAGATATGGTTGCCGATAGGCATTTCAAATATAGGTGCTGATAGGCATTTCAGATGTAGTTTCCGATAGGCATTTCAAAAATTAGTGGCGATAGGCATTTCAGATATAGTTGCCGATAGGCATTTCAGATATAGTTGCCGATTAGCATTTTAAAAATAGGTGCCGATAGGCATTTTAGATATAGGTGCCGATAGGCATTTCAAAAATAGGTGCCAATAGGCATTTCAGATGTAGTTTCCGATAGGCATTTCAAAAATAGGTGCCGATAGGCATTTCAGATATAGGTTCCGATAGGCATATCAGATATAGTTGCCAAAAGGCATATAAAATATAGGTGCCGATAGGCATTTCAAATATAGGTGTCGATAGGCACTTCATATATGGTTGCCGATTGGCATTTTAAAAATAGGTGCCGATAGGCATTTCAGATATAGAAGCCGATAGGCATTCCAAATATAGGTGCCGATAGGCATTCCAGATATGGTTGCCGATAGGCATTTCAAATATAGGTGCTGATAGGCATTTCAGATGTAGTTTCCGATAGGCATTTCAAAAATAGGTGCCGACAGGCATTTCAGTAATAGGTGCCGATAGGCATTTCAGATATAGTTGCCGATTAGCATTTTAAAAATAGGTGCCGATAGGCATTTCAGATATAGAAGCCGATAGGCATTTCAAACATAGGTGCCGATAGGCATTCCAGATATGCTCGCCGATAGGCATTTCAAATAAAGGTGCTGATAGGCATTTCAGATTTAGTTTCCGATAGGCATTTCAAAAATAGGTGCCGATAGGCATTTCAGATATAGGTGCCGATAGGCATTTCAGATATATAATTGCTAATTGGCATTTTAAAAATAGGTGCCGATAGGCATTTCAGATATAGAAGCCGATAGGCATTTCAAATATATGTGCCGATAGGCATTCCAGATATGGTTGCCGATAGGCATTTCAAATATAGGTGCTGATAGGCATTTCAGATGTAGTTTCCGATAGGCATTTCAAAAATTGGTGCCGATAGGCATTTCAGATATAAGTGCCGATAGGCATTTTAGATATAGTTGCCGATTGGCATTTCAAAAATAGGTGCCGATAGGCATTTTAGATAGAGGTGCCGATAGGCATATCAGATATAGTTGCCGATAGGCATTTAAAATATAGGTGCCGTAGGCATTTTTAATTTGGTTGCCGTTAGGCTTTTCAAATATAGGTGGTGATAGGCACTTCAGTTATACGTGCCGATAGGCATTTCAAATATAGGTGCCGATAGGCCTTTCTGATTTGGTTGTCGATAGGCATTTCAGATATAGGTGCCGATAGGCATTTCAGATATAGTCGCCGATTGGCATTTTAAAAATAGGAGCCGATAGGCATTTCAGATGTATTTTCCGATAGTCATTTCAAAAATAGGTGCCGATAGGCATTTCAGATATAGGTGCCGATAGGCATATCAGATAGAGTTGTCGATAGGCATTTCAGATATAGTTGCCGATTAGCATTTTAAAAATAGGTGCCGATAGGCATTTCAGATATATTAGCCGATAGGCATTTCAAATATAGGTGCCGATAGGCATTCCAGATATGGTTGCCGATAGGCATTTCAAATAAAGGTGCTGATAGGCATTTCAGATGTAGTTTCCGATAGGCATTTCAAAAATAGGTGCCGATAGGCATTTCAGATATAGGTGCCGATAGGCATTTCAGATATTGTTGCCAATTGGCATTTTAAAAATAGGTGCCAATAAGCATTTCAGATATAGAAGCCGATAGGCATTTCAAATATATGTGCCGATAGGCATTCCAGATATGGTTGCCGATAGGCATTTCAAATATAGGTGCTGATAGGCATTTCAGATGTAGTTTCCGATAGGCATTTCAAAAATTGGTGCCGATAGGCATTTCAGATACAGGTGTCGATAGGCATTTCAGATTTAGTTGCCGATTGGCATTTTAAAAATAGGTGCCGATTGGCATTTCAGATATAGAAGCAGATAGGTATTTCAAATATAGGTGTCGATAGGCATTTCAGATATGGTTGCCGATAGGCATTTCAAATATAGGTGCTGAAAGGCATTTCAGATGTAGTTTCCGATAGGAATTTCAAAAATATGTGCCGATAGGCATTTCAGATATAGGTGCCGATAGGCATTTCAAATATAGGTGCCAAAAGGCATTTCAGATATTAATGCCGAAAGGCATTTGTGATAAAGGTGCCGATAGGTATTTCAAATATAGGTGCTGATAGGCAATTTAGATGTAGTTTCCGATAGGCATTTCAAAAATGGGTGCCGATAGGCATTTCAGATATAGGTGCCGATAGGCATTTCAGATATAGGTGCCGATAGGCATTTAGATATAGTTGCCGATTAGCATTTTAAAAATAGGTGCCGATAGGCATTTCAGATATAGAAGCCGATAGGCATTTCAAATATAGGTGCCGATAGGCATTCCAGATATGGTTGCCGATAGGCATTTCAAATAAAGGTGCTGATAGGCATTTCAGATGTAGTTTCCGATAGGCATTTCAAAAATAGGTGCCGATAGGCATTTCAGATATAGGTGCCGATAGGCATTTCAGATATTGTTGCCAATTGGCATTTAAAAAATAGGTGCCGATAGGCATTTCAGATATAGAAGCCGATAGGCATTTCAAATATATGTGCCGATAGGCATTCCAGATATGGTTGCCGATAGGCATTTCAGTTATAGAAGCCGATAGGTGTTTCAAATATAGGTGTCGATAGGCATTTCAGATATGGTTGCCGATAGGCATTTCAAATATAGATGCTGATAGGCATTTCAGATGTAGTTTCCGATTGGCATTTCAAAAATAGGTGCCGATAGGCATTTCAGATATAGGTGCCGATAGGCTTTTCAGATATAGTTGCCGATTGGCATTTTAAAAATAGGTGCCGATAGGCATTTCAGATATAGAAGCCGATAGGCATTTCAAATATAGGTGCCGATAGGCATTCCAGATATGTTTGCCGATAGGCATTTCAAATATAGGTGCTGATAGGCATTTCAGATGTAGTTTTCGATAGGCATTTCAAAAATAGGTGCCGATAGGCATCATAGATGTAGGTGCCGATAGGCATTTCAGATATAGTTGCCGATTGGCATTTAAAAAAAAGGTGCCGATAGGCATTTCAGATATAGAAGCCGATAGGCATTTCAAATATAGGTGCCGATAGGCATTCCAGATAAGGTTGCCGATAGGCATTTCAAATATAAGTGCTGATAGGCATTTCAGATGTAGTTTCTGATAGGCATTTCAAAAATAGGTGCCGATAGGCATTTCAGATATAGGTGCCGATAGGCATTTCAGATATAGTTGCCGATTGGCATTTTAAAAATAGGTGCCGATAGGCATTTCAGATATGGAAGCCGATAGGTGTTTCAAATATAGGTGTCGATAGGCATTTCAGATATGGT
This sequence comes from Venustoraphidia nigricollis, assembly GCA_034508555.1. Classification (NCBI taxonomy): domain Eukaryota; kingdom Metazoa; phylum Arthropoda; class Insecta; order Raphidioptera; family Raphidiidae; genus Venustoraphidia; species Venustoraphidia nigricollis. Next base: position 18,405 of record JAVRKA010000023.1, on the reverse strand, counting down.
TGCCGATAGGCATTTCAAATATAGGTGCCGATAGGCATTTCAAATATAGGTGCCGATAGGCATTTCTGATTTGGTTGCCGATAGGCATTTCAGATATAGGTACCGATAGGCATTTCAGATATAGTTGCCGATTGGCATTTTAAAATTAGAAGCTGATAGGCATTTCAGATGTAGTTTCCGATAGGCATTTCAAAAATAAGTGCCGATAGGCATTTCAGATATAGGTGCCGATAGGCATATCAGATATAGTTGTCGATAGGCATTTAAAATATAGGTGCCGATAGGCATTTCAAATATAGGTGCCGATAGGCATTTCAGATATACATGCCGAAAGGCATTTCAGATATAAGTGCCGATAGGTATTTCTAATTTGGTTGCCGATAGGCATTTCAAATATAGGTGCTGATAGGCATTTCAGATGTAGTTTCCGATAGGCATGTAAAAATAGGTGCCGATAGGCATTTCAGATATAGGTGCCGATAGGCATTTCAGATATAGTTGCCGATTGGCATTTTAAATATAGGTGCCGATAGGCATTTCAGATATAGAAGCCGATAGGCATTTCAAATATAGGTGCCGATAGGCATTCCAGATATGGTTGCCGATAGGCATTTCAAATATAGGTGCTGATAGGCATTTCAGATGTAGTTTCCGATAGGCATTTCAAAAATTGGTGCCGATAGGCATTTCAGATATAGAAGCCGATAGGCATTTCAAATATAGGTGTCGATAGGCATTCCAGATATGGTTGCCGATAGGCATTTCAGATATAGTTGCCGATTAGCATTTTAAATATAGGTGCCGATAGGCATTTCAGATATAGAAGCCGATAGGTATTTCAAATATAGGTGTCGATAGGCATTTCAGATATGGTTGCCGATAGGCATTTCAAATATAGATGCTGATAGGCATTTCAGATGTAGTTTCCGATAGGCATTTCAAAAATAGGTGCCGATAGGCATTTCAGATATAGGTGCCGATAGGCATTTCAGATATAGTTGCCGATTGGCATTTTAAAAATAGGTGCCGATAGGCATTTCAGATATAGAAGCCCATAGGCATTTCAAATATAGGTGCCGATAGGCATTCCAGATATAATTGCCGATAGGCATTTCAAATATAGGTGCTGATAGGCATTTCAGATGTTGGTTTCCGATAGGCATTTCAAAAATAGGTGCCGATAGGCATTTCAGATATAGGTGCCGATAGGCATTTCAGATATAGTTGCCGATCGGCATTTTAAAAATAGGTGCCGATAGGCATTTAAGATATAGATGCCGATAGGCATTTCAAATATAGGTGCCGATAAGCATTCCAGATAAGGTTGCCGATAGGCATTTCAAAAATAGGTGCCGATAGGCATTTCGTATATAGGTGCCGATAGGCATTTTAGATATAGTTGCCGATTGGCATTTTAAAAATAGTTGCCGATAGGCATTTCAGATATAGAAGCCGATAGGCATTTCAAATATAGGTGTCGATAGGCATTCCAGATATGGTTGCCGATAGGCATTTCAAATATAGATGCTGATAGGCATTTCAGATGTAGTTTCCGATAGGCATTTCAAAAATTGGTGCCGATAGGCATTTCAGATATAGGTGCCGATAGGCATTTCAGATATAGTTGCCGATTGGCATTTTAAAAATAGGTGCCGATAGGCATTTCAGATATAGAAGCCGATAGGAATTTCAAATATAGGTGTCGATAGGCATTTCAGATATGGTTGCCGATAGGCATTTCAAATATAGGTGCTGATAGGCATTTCAGATGTAGTTTTCGATAGGCATTTCAAAAATAGGTGCCGATAGGCAATTCAGATATATATGTGCCGATAGGCATTTCAGATATAGTTGCCGATTGGCATTTTAAAAATAGGTGCCGATAGGCATTTCAGATATATGTGCCGATAGGCATTCTAGATATGATTGCCGATAGGCATTTCAAATATAGGTGCTGATAGGCATTTCAGATGTAGTTTCCGATAGGCATTTCAAAAATTGGTGCCGATAGGCATTTCAGATATAGGTGCCGATAGGCATTTCAGATATAGGTGCCGATAGGCATTTGAAATATAGGTGTCGATAGGCATTTCAGATATAAATGCCGAAAGGCATTTCAGATATAGGTGCCGATAGGCATTTCTGATGTGGTTGCCGATAGGCATTTCAAATATAGGTGCTGATAGGCATTTCAGATGTAGTTTCCGATAGGCATGTAAAAATAGGTGCCGATAGGCATTTCAGATATAGGTACCGATAGGCATTTCAGATATAGTTGCCGATTGGCATTTTAAAATTAGAAGCTGATAGGCATTTCAGATGTAGTTTCCGATAGGCATTTCAAAAATAAGTGCCGATAGGCATTTCAGATATAGGTGCCGATAGGCATATCAGATATAGTTGTCGATAGGCATTTAAAATATAGGTGCCGATAGGCATTTCAAATATAGGTGCCGATAGGCATTTCAGACATACATGCCGAAAGGCATTTCAGATATAAGTGCCGATAGGTATTTCTAATTTGGTTACCGATAGGCATTTCAAATATAGGTGCTGATAGGCATTTCAGATGTAGTTTCCGATAGGCATGTAAAAATAGGTGCCGATAGGCATTTCAGATAAAGGTGCCGATAGGCATTTCAGATATAGTTGCCGATTGGCATTTTAAATATAGGTGCCGATAGGCATTTCAGATATAGAAGCCGATAGGCATTTCAAATATAGGTGCCGATAGGCATTCCAGATATGGTTGCCGATAGGCATTTCAAATATAGGTGCTGATAGGCATTTCAGATGTAGTTTCCGATAGGCATTTCATAAATTGGTGCCGATAGGCATTTCAGATATAGAAGCCGATAGGCATTTCAAATATAGGTGTCGATAGGCATTCCAGATATGGTTGCCGATAGGCATTTCAGATATAGTTGCCGATTAGCATTTTAAATATAGGTGCCGATAGGCATTTCAGATATAGAAGCCGATAGGTATTTCAAATATAGGTGTCGATAGGCATTTCAGATATGGTTGCCGATAGGCATTTCAAATATAGATGCTGATAGGCATTTCAGATGTAGTTTCCGATAGGCATTTCAAAAATAGGTGCCGATAGGCATTTCAGATATAGGTGCCGATAGGCATTTCAGATATAGTTGCCGATTGGCATTTTAAAAATAGGTGCCGATAGGCATTTCAGATATAGAAGCCCATAGGCATTTCAAATATAGGTGCCGATAGGCATTCCAGATATAATTGCCGATAGGCATTTCAAATATAGGTGCTGATAGGCATTTCAGATGTTGGTTTCCGATAGGCATTTCAAAAATAGGTGCCGATAGGCATTTCAGATATAGGTGCCGATAGGCATTTCAGATATAGTTGCCGATCGGCATTTTAAAAATAGGTGCCGATAGGCATTTAAGATATAGATGCCGATAGGCATTTCAAATATAGGTGCCGATAAGCATTCCAGATAAGGTTGCCGATAGGCATTTCAAAAATAGGTGCCGATAGGCATTTCGTATATAGGTGCCGATAGGCATTTTAGATATAGTTGCCGATTGGCATTTTAAAAATAGTTGCCGATAGGCATTTCAGATATAGAAGCCGATAGGCATTTCAAATATAGGTGTCGATAGGCATTCCAGATATGGTTGCCGATAGGCATTTCAAATATAGATGCTGATAGGCATTTCAGATGTAGTTTCCGATAGGCATTTCAAAAATTGGTGCCGATAGGCATTTCAGATATAGGTGCCGATAGGCATTTCAGATATAGTTGCCGATTGGCATTTTAAAAATAGGTGCCGATAGGCATTTCAGATATAGAAGCCGATAGGAATTTCAAATATAGGTGTCGATAGGCATTTCAGATATGGTTGCCGATAGGCATTTCAAATATAGGTGCTGATAGGCATTTCAGATGTAGTTTTCGATAGGCATTTCAAAAATAGGTGCCGATAGGCAATTCAGATATATATGTGCCGATAGGCATTTCAGATATAGTTGCCGATTGGCATTTTAAAAATAGGTGCCGATAGGCATTTCAGATATATGTGCCGATAGGCATTCTAGATATGATTGCCGATAGGCATTTCAAATATAGGTGCTGATAGGCATTTCAGATGTAGTTTCCGATAGGCATTTCAAAAATTGGTGCCGATAGGCATTTCAGATATAGGTGCCGATAGGCATTTCAGATATAGGTGCCGATAGGCATTTGAAATATAGGTGTCGATAGGCATTTCAGATATAAATGCCGAAAGGCATTTCAGATATAGGTGCCGATAGGCATTTCTGATGTGGTTGCCGATAGGCATTTCAAATATAGGTGCTGATAGGCATTTCAGATGTAGTTTCCGATAGGCATTTCAAAAATAGGAGCCGATAGGCATTTCAGATATAGTTGCCGATAGGAACTTCATATATAGTTACCGATTGGCATTTTAAAAATAGGTGCCAATAGGCATTTCAGATATAGAAGCCGATAGGCATTTCAAATATAGGTGCTGATAGGCATGCCAGATATGGTTGCCGATAGGCATTTGAAATATAGGTGCTGATAGGCATTTCAGATGTAGTTTCCGATAGGCATTTCAAAAATTAGTGCCGATAGGCATTTCAGATATAGGTGCCGATAGGCATTTCAGATATAGTTGCCGATTAGCATTTTAAAAATAGGTGCCGATAGGCATTTCAGATATAGGTGCCGATAGGCATTTCAAAAATAGGTGTCGATAGGCATTTCAGATGTAGTTTCCGATAGGCATTTCAAAAATAGGTGCCGATAGGCATTTCAGATATAGGTGCCGATAGGCATATCAGATATAGTTGCCGATAGGCATATCAAATATAGGTGCTGATAGGCATTTCAAATATAAGTGTCGATAGGAATTTCAGATATGAATGCCAAAAGGCTTTTCAGATATAGGTGCCGATAGGCATTTCTGATGTGGTTACCGATAGGCATTTCAAAAATAGGTGCTGATAGGCATTTCAGATGTAGTTTCCGATAGGCATTTCAAAAATAGGTGCCGATAGGCATTTCAGATATAGGTGCGGATAGGCATTTCAGATATAGTTGTCGATAGGCATTTAAAATATAGGTGCCGATAGGCATTTCAAATATAGGTGCCGACAGGCATTTCAGATATACATGCCGAAAGGCATTTCAGATATAGTTGCCAATTGGCATTTTAAAAATAGGTGCCGATAGGCATTTCAGATATAGAAGCCGATAGGCATTTCAAATATATGTGCCGATGGGCATTCCAGATATGGTTGCCGATAGGCATTTCAAATATAGGTGCTGATAGGCATTTCAGATGTAGTTTCCGATAGGCATTTCAAAAATTGGTTCCGATATGCATTTCAGATACAGGTGCCGATAGGCATTTCAGATATAGTTGCCGATTGGCATTTTAAAAATAGGTGCCGATAGGCATTTCAGATATAGAAGCCGATAGGTATTACAAATATAGGTGTCGATAGGAATTTCAGATATGGTTGCCGATAGGCTTTTTAAATATAGGTGCTGAAAGGCATTTCAGATGTAGTTTCCGATAGGCATTTCAAAAATAGGTGCCGATAGGCATTTCAGATATAGGTGCCGATAGGCATTTCAGATATAGTTGCCGATTGGCATTTTAAAAATAGGTGCCGATAGGCATTTTAGATGTAGTTTCAGATAGGCATTTCAAAAATAGGTACCGATAGGCATTTCAGATATAGGTGCCGATAGGCATATCAGATATAGTTGCCGATAGGAATTTAAAATATAGGTGCCGATAGGCATTTCAGATATAAATGCCGAAAGGCATTTCAGATAGAGGTGCCGATAAGCATTTCTGATGTGGTTGCCGATAGGCATTTTAAATATAGGTGCTGATAGGCATTTTAGATGTAGTTTCCGATAGGCATTTCAAAAATAGGTGCCGATAGGCATTTCAGATATAGGTGCCGATAGGCACTTCATATATAGTTGCCGATAGGCATTTTAAAAGTAGGTGCCGATAGGCATTTTAGATATAGAAGCCGATAGGTATTTCAAATATAGGTGTCGATAGGCATTTCAGATATGGTTGCCGATAGGCATTTCAAATATAGGTGCTGATAGGCATTTCAGATGTAGTTTCCGATAGGCATTTCAAAAATAGGTGCCGATAGGCATTTCAGATATAGGTGCTGAGAGGCATATTAGATATAGTTGCCGATAGGCATTTAAAATATAGGTGCCGATAGGCAATTCCAATATAGGTGTCGATAGGCATTTCAGATATAAATGCCGAAAGGCATTTCAGATATAGGTGCCGATAGGCATTTCTGATGTGTTTGCCGATAGGCATTTCAAATATAGGTGCTGATAGGCATTTTAGATGTAGTTTCCGATAGGCATTTCAAAAATAGGTGCCGATAGGCATTTCAGATATAGGTGCCGATAGGCACTTCATATATAGTTGCCGATAGGCATTTTAAAAATAGGTGCCGATAGGCATTTCAGATATAGAAGCCGATAGGTATTTCAAATATAGGTGTCGATAGGCATTTCAGATATGGTTGCCGATAGACATTTCAAATATAGGTGCTGATAGGCATTTCAGATGTAGTTTTCGATAGGCATTTCAAAAATAGGTGCCGATAGGCATTTCAGATATAGGTGCCGATAGGCACTTCGTATATAGTTGCCGATTGGCATTTTAAAAATAGGTGCCGATAGGCATTTCAGATATAGAAGCCGATAGGCATTTCAAATATAGGTGCCGATAGGTATTCCAGATATGGTTGACGATAGGCATTTCAAATATAGGTGCTGATAGGCATTTCAGATGTAGTTTACGATAGGCATTTCAAAAATAGGTGCCGATAGGCATTTCAGACATAGGTGCCGATAGGCATTTTAGATATAGTTGCCGATTGGCATTTTAAAAATATGTGCCGATAGGCATTTCAGATATAGAAGCTGATAGGAATTTCAAATATAGGTGTCGATAGGCATTTCAGATATGGTTGCCGATAGGCACTTCAAATATAGGTGCTGATAGGCATTTCAGATGTAGTTTCCGATAGGCATTTCAAAAATAGGTGCCGATAGGCATTTCAGATATAGGTGCCGATAGGCATATCAGATATAGTTGTCGATAGGCATTTAGAATATAGGTGCCGATAGGCATTTCAAATATAGGTGCCGATAGGCATTTCAGATATACATGCCGAAAGGCATTTCAGATATAAGTGCCGATAGGTATTTCTGATTTGGTTGCCGATAGGCATTTCAAATATAGGTGCTGATAGGCATTTCAGATGTAGTTTCCGATAGGTATGTAAAAATAGGTGCCGATAGGCATTTCAGATATAGGTGCCGATAGGCATTTCAGATATAGTTGCCGATTGGCATTTTAAATATAGGTGCCGATAGGCATTTCAGATATAGAAGCCGATAGGCATTTCAAATATAGGTGCCGTTAGGCATTCCAGATATGGTTGCCGATAGGCATTTCAAATATAGGTGCTGATAGGCATTTCAGATGTAGTTTCCGATAGGCATTTCAAAAATTGGTGCCGATAGGCATTTTAGATATAGGTGCCGATAGGCATTTCAGATATAGTTGCCGATTAGCATTTTAAATATAGGTGCTGTTGGCATTTCAGATATAGAAGAAGATAGGTATTTCAAATATAGGTGTCGATAGGCATTTCAGATATGGTTGCCGATAGGCATTTCAAATATAGATGCTGATAGGCATTTCAGATGTAGTTTCCGATAGGCATTTCAAAAATAGGTGCCGATAGGCATTTCAGATATAGGTGCCGATAGGCATTTCAGATATAGTTGCCGATTGGCATTTTAAAAATAGGTGCCGATAGGCATTTCAGATATAGAAGCCCATAGGCATTTCAAATATAGGTGCCGATAGGCATTCCAGATATAATTGCCGATAGGCATTTCAAATATAGGTGCTGATAGGCATTTCAGATGTTGGTTTCCGATAGGCATTTCAAAAATAGGTGCCGATAGGCATTTCAGATATAGGTGCCGATAGGCATTTCAGATATAGTTGCCGATTGGCATTTTAAAAATAGGTGCCGATAGGCATTTAAGATATAGATGCCGATAGGCATTTCAAATATAGCTGCCGATAAGCATTCCAGATAAGGTTGCCGATAGGCATTTCAAAAATAGGTGCCGATAGGCATTTCGTATATAGGTGCCGATAGGCATTTTAGATATAGTTGCCGATTGGCATTTTAAAAATAGGTGCCGATAGGCATTTCAGATATAGAAGCCGATAGGCATTTCAAATATAGGTGCCGATAGGCATTCCCGATATGGTTGCCGATAGGCATTTCAAATATAGGTGCTGATAGGCATTTCAGATGTAGTTTCCGATAGGCATTTCAAAAATAGGAGCCGATAGGCATTTCAGATATAGTTGCCGATAGGCACTTCATATATAGTTGCCGATTGGCATTTTAAAAATAGGTGCCAATAGGCATTTCAGATATAGAAGCCGATAGGCATTTCAAATATAGGTGCTGATAGGCATGCCAGATATGGTTGCCGATAGGCATTTCAAATATAGGTGCTGATAGGCATTTCAGATGTAGTTTCCGATAGGCATTTCAAAAATTGGTGCCGATAGGCATTTCAGATATAGGTGCCGATAGGCATTTTAGATATAGTTGCCGATTGGCATTTTAAAAATATGTGCCGATAGGCATTTCAGATATAGAAGCTGATAGGAATTTCAAATATAGGTGTCGATAGGCATTTCAGATATGGTTGCCGATAGGCACTTCAAATATAGGTGCTGATAGGCATTTCAGATGTATTTTCCGATAGGCATTTCAAAAATAGGTGCCGATAGGCATTTCAGATATAGGTGCCGATAGGCATATCAGATATAGTTGTCGATAGGCATTTAGAATATAGGTGCCGATAGGCATTTCAAATATAGGTGCCGATAGGCATTTCAGATATACATGCCGAAAGGCATTTCAGATATAAGTGCCGATAGGTATTTCTGATTTGGTTGCCGATAGGCATTTCAAATATATGTGCTGATAGGCATTTCAGATGTAGTTTCCGATAGGCATGTAAAAATAGGTGCCGATAGGCATTTCAGATATAGGTGCCGATAGGCATTTCAGATATAGTTGCCGATTGGCATTTTAAAAATAGGTGCCGATAGGCATTTCAGATATAGAAGCCGATAGGCATTTCAAATATAGGTGCCGATAGGCATTCCAGATATGGTTGCCGATAGGCATTTCAAATATAGGTGCTGATAGGCATTTCAGATGTAGTTTCCGATAGGCATTTCAAAAATTGGTGCCGATAGGCATTTCAGATATAGTTGCCGATTAGCATTTTAAATATAGGTGCCGATAGGCATTTCAGATATAGAAGCCGATAGGTATTTCAAATATAGGTGTCGATAGGCATTTCAGATATGGTTGCCGATAGGCATTTCAAATATAGATGCTGATAGGCATTTCAGATGTAGTTTCCGATAGGCATTTTAAAAATAGGTGTTGATAGGCATTTCAGATATAGGTGCCGATAGGCATTTCAGATATAGTTGCCGATTGGCATTTTAAAAATAGGTGCCGATAGGCATTTCAGATATAGAAGCCCATAGGCATTTCAAATATAGGTGCCGATAGGCATTCCAGATATAATTGCCGATAGGCATTTCAAATATAGGTGCTGATAGGCATTTCAGATGTTGGTTTCCGATAGGCATTTCAAAAATAGGTGCCGATAGGCATTTCAGATATAGGTGCCGATAGGCATTTCAGATATAGTTGCCGATTGGCATTTTAAAAATAGGTGCCGATAGGCATTTAAGATATAGATGCCGATAGGCATTTCAAATATAGGTGCCGATAAGCATTCCAGATAAGGTTGCCGATAGGCATTTCAAAAATAGGTGCCGATAGGCATTTCGTATATAGGTGCCGATAGGCATTTTAGATATAGTTGCCGATTGGCATTTTAAAAATAGGTGCCGATAGGCATTTCAGATATAGAAGCCGATAGGCATTTCAAATATAGGTGCCGATAGGCATTCCAGATATGGTTGCCATAAGGCATTTCAAATATAGGTGCTGATAGGCATTTCAGATGTAGTTTCCGATAGGCATTTCAAAAATAGGAGCCGATAGGCATTTCAGATATAGTTGCCGATAGGCACTTCATATATAGTTGCCGATTGGCATTTTAAAAATAGGTGCCAATAGGCATTTCAGATATAGAAGCCGATAGGCATTTCAAATATAGGTGCTGATAGGCATGCCAGATATGGTTGCCGATAGGCATTTCAAATATAGGTGCTGATAGGCATTTCAGATGTAGTTTCCGATAGGCATTTCAAAAATTGGTGCCGATAGGCATTTCAGATATAGGTGCCGATAGGCATTTCAGATATAGTTGCCGATTAGCATTTTAAAAATAGGTGCCGATAGGCATTTCAGATATAGGTGCCGATAGGCATTTCAAAAATAGGTGCCGATAGGCATTTCAGATGTAGTTTCCGATAGGCATTTCAAAAATAGGTGCCGATAGGCATTTCAGATATAGGTGCCGATAGGCATATCAGATATAGTTGCCGATAGGCATATCAAATACAGGTGCTGATAGGCATTTCAAATATAAGTGTCGATAGGAATTTCAGATATGAATGCCAAAAGGCTTTTCAGATATAGGTGCCGATAGGCATTTCTGATGTGGTTACCGATAGGCATTTCAAAAATAGGTGCTGATAGGCATTTCAGATGTAGTTTCCGATAGGCATTTCAAAAATAGGTGCCGATAGGCATTTCAGATATAGGTGCGGATAGGCATTTCAGATATAGTTGCCGATTAGCATTTTAAAAATAGGTGCCGATAGGCATTTCATATATAGAAGCCGATAGGCATTTCAAATATAGGTGCCGATAGGCATTCCAGATATGGTTGCCGATAGGCATTTCAAATATATGTGCTGATAGGCATTTCAGATGTAGTTTCCGATAGGCATTTCAAAAATAGGTGCCGATAGACATTTCAGATATAGGTGCTGATAGGCATATTAGATATAGTTGCCAATAGGCATTTAAAATATAGGTGCCGATAGGCAATTCCAATATAGGTGTCGATAGGCATTTCAGATATAAATGCCGAAAGGCATTTCAGATATAGGTGCCGATAGGCATTTCTGATGTGGTTGCCGATAGGCATTTCAAATATAGGTGCTGATAGGCATTTTAGATGTAGTTTCCGATAGGCATTTCAAAAATAGGTGCCGATGGGCATTTCAGATATAGGTGCCGATAGGCACTTCATATATAGTTGCCGATTGGCATTTTAAAAATAGGTGCCGATAGGCATTTCAGATATAGAAGCCGATAGGCATTTCAAATATAGGTGCCGAAAGGTATTCCAGATATGGTTGACGATAGGCATTTCAAATATAGGTGCTGATAGGCATTTCAGATGTAGTTTACGATAGGCATTTCAAAAATAGGTGCCGATAGGCATTTCAGATATAGGTGCCGATAGGCATTTTAGATATAGTTGCCGATTGGCATTTTAAAAATATGTGCCGATAGGCATTTCAGATATAGAAGCTGATAGGAATTTCAAATATAGGTGTCGATAGGCATTTCAGATATGGTTGCCGATAGGCACTTCAAATATAGGTGCTGATAGGCATTTCAGATGTAGTTTCCGATAGGCATTTCAAAAATAGGTGCCGATAGGCATTTCAGATATAGGTGCCGATAGGCATTTCAGATATAGTTGCCGATTGGCATTTTAAAAATAGGTGCCGATAGGCATTTCAGATGTAGTTTCCTATAGGCATTTCAAAAATAGGTGCGGATAGGCATTTCAGATATAAGTGCCGATAGGCATATCGGATATAGTTGCCGATAGGCATTTAAAATATAGGTGCCGATAGGCATTTTAAATATAGGTGTCGATAGGCATTTCAGATATAAATGCCGAAAGGCATTTCGGATATAGGTACCAATAGGCATTTCTGATTTCGTTGCCGATAGGCATTTCAAATATAGGTGCTGATAGGCATTTCAGATGTAGTTTCCGATAGGCATTTCAAAAATAGGTGCCGATAGGCATTTCAGATATAGAAACCGATAGGTATTTCAAATATAGGTGCCGATAGGCATTCCAGATATGGTTGCCGATAGGCATTTCAAATATAGGTGCTGATAGGCATTTCAGATGTAGTTTCCGATAGGCATTTCAAAAATAGGTGCCGATAGGCATTTCAGATATAGGCGCCGATAGGCATTTCAAATATAGTTGCCGATTGGCATTTTGAAAATAGGTACCGATAGGCATTTCAGATATAGAAGAAGATAGGTATTTCAAATATAGGTGTCGATAGGCATTCCAGATATGGTTGCCAATAGGCATTTCAAATATAGGTGCTGATAGGCATTTCAGATATAGTTACCGATAGGCATTTAAAAAATTGGTGCCGATAGGCACTTCAGATATAGGTGCCGATAGGCATTTCAGATATAGTTGCCGATTGAAATTTTAAAAATAGATGCCGATAGGCATTTCAGATATAGAAGCCGATAGGTATTTCAAATATAGGTGTCGATAGGCATTTCAGGTATGGTTGCCGATAGGCATTTCAAATATAGATGCATATAGGCATTTCAGATGTAGTTTCCGATAGACATTTCAAAAATAGGTGCAGATAGGCATTTCAGATATAGGTGCCGATAGGCATTTCAGATAAAGTTGCCGATTGGCATTTTAAAAATAGGTGCCGATAGGCATTTCAAATATAGGTGCCGATAGGCATTCCAGATATGGTTGCCGATAGGCATTTCAAATATAGGAGCTGATAGGCATTTCAGATGTAGTTTATGAGAGGCATTTCAAAAATAGGTGCCGATAGGCATTTCAGAAATAGGTGCCGATAGGCATTTCAGATATAGGTGCCGATAGGCATTTTAGATATAGTAGCCGATTAGCATTTTAAAAATAGGTGCCGATAGGCATTTCATATATAGAAGCCGATAGGCATTTCAAATATAGGTGCCGATAGGCATTCCAGATATGGTTGCCGATAGGCATTTCAAATATAGGTGCTGATAGGCATTTCAGATGTAGTTTCCGATAGGCATATCAAAAATAGGTGCCGATAGGCATTTCAGATATAGGTGCCGATAGGCATTTCAGATATAGTTGCCAATTGGCATTTTAAAAATAGGTGCCGATAGGCATTTTAGATATAGAAGCCGATAGGCATTTCAAATATATGTGCCGATAGGCATTCCAGATATGGTTGCCGATAGGCATTTCAAATATAGGTGCTGATAGGCATTTCAGATGTAGTTTCCGATAGGCATTTCAAAAATTGGTGCCGATAGACATTTCAGATACAGGTGCCGATAGGCATTTCAGATATAGTTGCCGATTGGCATTTTAAAAATAGGTGCCGATAGGCATTTCAGATATAGAAGCCGATAGGTATTACAAATATAGGTGTCGATAGGAATTTCAGATATGGTTGCCGATAGGCTTTTTAAATATAGGTGCTGAAAGGCATTTCAGATGTAGTTTCCGATAGGCATTTCAAAAATAGGTGCCGATAGGCATTTCAGATATAGGTGCCGATAGGCATTTCAGATATAGTTGCCGATTGGCATTTTAAAAATACGTGCCGATAGGCATTTTAGATGTAGTTTCCGATAGGCATTTCAAAAATAGGTGCCGATAGGCATTTCAGATATAGGTGCCGATAGGCATATCAGATATAGTTGCCGATAGGAATTTAAAATATAGGTGCCGATAGGCATTTCAAATATAGGTGCCGATAGGCATTTCAGATATAAATGCCGAAAGGCATTTCAGATAGAGGTGCCGATAGGCATTTCTGATGTGGTTGCCGATAGGCATTTCAAATATAGGTGCTGATAGGCATTTTAGATGTAGTTTCCGATAGGCATTTCAAAAATAGGTGCCGATAGGCATTTCAGATATAGGTGCCGATAGGCACTTCATATATAGTTGCCGATAGGCATTTTAAAAATAGGTGCCGATAGGCATTTCAGATATAGAAGCCGATAGGTATTTCAAATATAGGTGTCCATAGGCATTTCAGATATGGTTGCCGATAGGCATTTCAAATATAGGTGCTGATAGGCATTTCAGCTGTAGTTTCCGATAGGCATTTCAAAAATAAGTTGCCGATTGGCATTTCAGATATAGGTGCCGTTAGGCATTTCAGATATAGTAGCCGATTAGCATTTTAAAAACAGGTTCCGATAGGCATTTCAGATATAGAAACCGATAGGCATTTCAAATATAGGTGCCGATAGGCATTCCAGTTATGGTTGCCGATAGGCATTTCTAATATAGGTGCTGATAGGCATTTCAGAAGTAGTTTCCGATAGGCATTTCAAAAATAGGTGCCGATAGGCATTTCAGATATAGGTGCCGATAGGCATTTCAGATATAGTTGCCATATGGCATTTTAAAAATATGTGCCGATAGGCATTTTAGATATAGAAGCCGATACTCATTTCAAATATATGTGCCGATAGGCATTCCAGATATGGTTGCCGATAGGCATTTCAAATATAGGTGCTGATAGGCATTTCAGATGTAGTTTCCGATAGGCATTTCAAAAATTGGTGCCGATAGGCATTTCAGCACAGGTGCCGATAGGCATTTCAGATATAGTTGCCGATTGGCATTTTAAAAATAGGTGCCGATAGGCATTTTAGATATAGAAGCCGATAGGTATTTCAAATATAGGTGTCGATAGGCATTTCAGATATGTTTGCCGATAGGCATTTCAAATATAGGTGCTGAAAGGCATTTCAGATGTAGTTTCCGATAGGCATTTCAAAAATAGGTGCCGATAGGCATTTCAGATATAGGTGCCGATAGGCATTTCAGATATAGTTGCCGATTAGCATTTTAAAAATAGGTGCCGATAGGCATTTCAGATGTAGTTTCCGATAGGCATTTCAAAAATAGGTGCCGATAGGCATATCAGATATAGTTGCCGATAGGAATTTAAAATATAGGTGCCGATAGGCATTTCAAATATAGGTGTCGATAGGCACTTCAGATATAAATGCCGAAAGGCATTTCAGATATAGGTGCCGATAGGAATTTCTGATGTGGTTGCCGATAGGCATTTCAAATATATGTGCTGATAGGCATTTCAGATGTAGTTTCCGATAGGCATTTCAAAAATAGGTGCCGATAGGCATTTCAGATATAGGTGCCGATAGGTACTTCATATATAGTTGCCGATTGGCATTTTAAAAATAGGTGCCGATAGGCATTTTAGATATTGAAGCCGATAGGTATTTCAAATATAGGTGTCGATAGGCATTTCAGATATGGTTGCCGATAGGCATTTCAAATATAGGTGCTGATAGGCATTCCAGATGTAGTTTCCGATAGGCATTTCAAAAATAAGTTGCCGATAGGCATTTCAGATATAGGTGCCGATAGGCATTTTAGATATAGTTGCCGATTAGCACTTTAAAAATAGGTGCCGATAGGCAATTTAGATATAGAAGCCGATAGGCATTTCAAATATAGGTGCCGATAGGCATTCCAGATATGGTTGCCGATAGGCATTTCAAATATAGGTGCTGATAGGCATTTCAGATGTAGTTTCCGATAGGCTTTTCAAAAATTGGTGCCGATAGGCATTTCAGATATAGGTGCCGATAGGCATTTCAGATATAGTTGCCGATTGGCATTTTAAAAATAGGTGCCGATAGGCATTTCAGATATAGAAGCCGATAGGTATTTCAAATATAGGTGTCGATAGGCATTTCAGATATGGTTGCCGATAGGCATTTCAAATATAGATGCTGATAGGCATTTCAGATGTAGTTTCCGATAGGCATTTCAAAAATAAGTTGCCGATAGGCATTTCAGATATAGGTGCCGATAGGCATTTCAGATATAGTTGCCGATTAGCATTTTAAAAATAGGTGCCGATAGGCATTTTAGATATAGAAGCCGATAGACATTTCAAATATAGGTGCCGATAGGCATTCCAGATATTATGGTTGCCGATAGGCATTTCAAATATAGGTGCTGATAGGCATTTCAGATATAGTTTCCGATAGGCATTTCAAAAATAGGTGCCGATAGGCATTTCAGATATAGGTGCCGATAGGCATTTCAGATATAGTTGCCAATTGGCATTTTAAAAATAGGTGCCGATAGGCATTTCAGATATAGATGCCGATAGGCATTTCAAATATATGTGCCGATAGGCATTCCAGATATGGTTGCCGATAGGCATTTCAAATATAGGTGCTGATAGGCATTTCAGATGTAGTTCCCGATAGGCATTTCAAAAATTGGTGGCGATAGGCATTTCAGATATAGTTGCCGATAGGCATTTCAGATATAGTTGCCGATTAGCATTTTAAAAATAGGTGCCGATAGGCATTTTAGATATAGGTGCCGATAGGCATTTCAAAAATAGGTGCCGATAGGCATTTCAAATGTAGTTTCCGATAGGCATTTCAAAAATAATTGCCGATAGGCATTTCAGATATAGGTTCCGATAGGCATATAAGATATAGTTGCCAAAAGGCATATAAAATATAGGTGTCGATAGGCATTTCAAATATAGGTGTCGATAGGCACTTCATATATGGTTGCCGATTGGCATTTTAAAAATAGGTGCCGATAGGCATTTCAGATATAGAAGCCGATAGGCATTTCAAATATAGGTGCCGATAGGCATTCCAGATATGGTTGCCGATAGGCATTTCAAATATAGGTGCTGATAGGCATTTCAGATGTAGTTTCCGATAGGCATTTCAAAAATAGGTGCCGACAGGCTTTTCAGTAATAGGTGCCGATAGGCATTTCAGATATAGTTGCCGATTAGCATTTTTAAAATAGATGCCGAAAGGCATTTCAGATATAGAAGCCGATGGGCATTTCAAACATAGGTTCCGATAGGCATTCCAGATATGGTCGCCGATAGGCATTTAAAATATAGGTGCTGATAGGCATTTCAGATTTAGTTTCCGATAGGCATTTCAAAAATAGGTGCCGATAGGCATTTCAGATATAGGTGCCGATAGGCATTTCAGATATAGTTGCCAATTGGCATTTTAAAAATAGGTGCCGATAGGCATTTCAGATATAGAAGCCGATAGGCATTTCAAATATATGTGCCGATAGGCATTCCAGAGATGGTTGCCGATAGGCATTTCAAATATAGGTGCTGATAGGCATTTCAGATGTAGTTTCCGATAGGCATTTCAAAAATTGGTGCCGATAGGCATTTCAGATATAAGTGCCGATAGGCATTTCAGATATAGTTGCCGATTGGCATTTTAAAAATAGGTGCCGATAGGCATTTCAGATATAGAAGCCGATAGGTATTTCAAATATAGGTGTCGATAGGCATTTAAGATATGGTTGCCGATAGGCATTTCAGATATAGGTGCCGATAGGCATTTCAGATATAATTGCCGATTGGCATTTTAAAAATAGGTGCCGTTAGGCATTTCAGATGTAGTTTCCGATAGGCATTTCAAAAATAGGTGCCGATAGGCATTTCAGATATAGGTGCCGATAGGCATATCAGATATAGTTGCCGATAGGCATTTAAAATATAGGTGCCAATAGGCATTTCAAATATAGGTGTCGATAGGCATTTCAGATATAAATGCCGAAAGACATTTCAGATATAGGTGCCGATAGGCATTTCTGATGTGGTTGCCGATAGGCATTTCAAATATAGGTGCTGATAGGCATTTCAGATGTAGTTTCCGATAGGCATTTCAAAAATAGGTGCCGATAGGCATTACAGATATAGTTGCCGATAGGCATTTCAAATATAGGTTCTGATAGGCATTTTAGATGTAGTTTACGATAGGCATTTCAAAAATAGGTGCCGATAGGCATTTCAGATATAGGTGCCGAAAGGCATTTCAGATATAGGTGCCGATAGGAATTTCTGATGTGGTTGCCGATAGGCATTTCAAATATATGTGCTGATAGGCATTTCAGATGTAGTTTCCGATAGGCATTTAAAAAATAGGTGCCGATAGGCATTTCAGATATTGGTGCCGATAGGTACTTCATATATAGTTGCCGATTGGCATTTTAAAAATAGATGCCGATAGGCATTTTAGATATAGAAGCCGATAGGTATTTCAAATATAGGTGTCGATAGGCATTTCAGATATGGTTGCCGATAGGCTTTTCAAATATAGGTGCTGATAGGCATTTCAGATGTAGTTTCCGATAGGCATTTCAAAAATAAGTTGCCGATAGGCATTTCAGATATAGGTGCCGATAGGCATTTCAGATATAGTTGCCGATTAGCACTTTAAAAATAGGTGCCGATAGGCAATTTAGATATAGAAGCCGATAGGCATTTCAAATAT